>CM023449.1:68250575-68457002 GCA_013339765.2 Haemaphysalis longicornis | reverse complement strand
CCGAACCAGGTCTTGGGGACCGCCAGAACGACGGTACGGGAAGAGAACTACTACAGGATGCCATAGATGCGGGCTTCAACCTGGTGACAGACCCGTCGCAACCCACAAGAACTGGTACGTCGGTGGCGAGGGATACCACCCCGGACCTAACATTTGTCAAGATGGGGACGGCGTTCTCGCGCGAAGCGCAATGGCACAACACGGGAGCAGACCTTGGCAGCGACCACATGATAGTGGAGGTCCGAATCCCGCTCGCCGACCGCAACAACTACGGCAAGAGAACCCACAAGCTCACGGACTGGAAGGCGTTTCGCTGGGCGCTATCCGAAACGCACGACGACATGCAAGAGTGGCCCACCGCTGTCATGAAGACGGTGGACGACGCTACTCAAGAAATAGAAACGACGAGGACATCGACAAGATGACAGCCGCTTGGCGCACCTTCTGGAAGCCAAGAGCTCACTGAAGCCCGCTGGCTAAAACAACGCACCAACCGTCGGCTGAGGAAACGGATCGCCGAACTCAACAAACAGATCGAAAAGCACTGCAGGGTGCTGTGTGCCCAGCAATGGAATCAGGCATGTAACGAGGCGGACGGCATGATGCACACGGAAAGACGTGGAACATGCTACAACACCTCCTGGACGAGACCACGACCAAGAGTACCCACACAACAACCTTGCCCGTACGCTCCATATGGCCATCAAGGAACTGGGAGAGGACAAGGTCAAGAAAACACTGGACGCCAAGTACCTCCCGACCACCCCCACCGAGTACCACCCGGTTACCTCGGAGAGGAGAACGCGGAGGTAGACAAGGACGTAGAAACATGGAAAGTGCGCGACGCGCTGCAGAATCTCAACAGAAGATCGGCGGCGGGACCTGACAGGGTCACCAACAAGGCGCTCGGGAACCTAAACGATGCGGCACTGGAGGCGCTGACGCGCTACTTCAACAAGTGCTGGCGCACAGGCCAACTCCCCAAGCAGTGGAAGCCGGCCAAAATGATCCTAATCCCTAAACCCGGCAGGCCCCCGAGCATAGAGAACCTTCGACCAATTTCCTCACGTCGTGCGTGGGGAAGGTGCTGGAGCACGTCCTCATGAACCGGTGGCAACGCTACCTAGAAGACGCAGAGCTCTACCCCAACTCCCTCATAGGATTCAGAAATAAGCTGAGCACGCAGGACGGCATGATCCTGCTAAAACACGAGATCCTGGACGACGACACGATGACCAGACAATACAGCGGTGCTTGGCCTGGATCTGCAGAGTGCGTTCGACAAGGTCCGACACTCGGCAATCCTAGGACAAGTCTCTAAACTCAACATGGGAGGACGGACGTACGACTACATCAGGGACTTTTTGACGAACAGAACGACCAAGATCTGCGCGGGAGACCTGCAGCTGCCTGAAAAGAAGATCGGCAGCGTCGGCACGCCACAGGGCTCGGTCATTTCCCCGCTGGTGATGATCGGTGTGGCAAATCGGTTGGAAAGGGTGGCGGCCGTCCGCCACAACGTAACACAGGTCATGCTTAGCCAAAATATATAGTTCATGCCAGGTATTTTAAATACTGCAATTTTCTGCACTTAAAACTTCAGGGGCTTGCAATTTATCAAATTTTTAATGTTAGTACAAGTTTGAAGCTAATTTTCAAAATCCCTCAGAAAATTAATAAGGGGGTTAGAGGAAAGTAAATGGAAAGGCTTACCGACAGCTACGATAATTGGAGAGTCAGGCAGGCTGGTGCAGAACTCTTCTGTGATTTCTGTTGATGCATAATCACAATGAAAAAAAATAAAAGGATATTAAGAACAAATTTTTAACGTGTCTGCAAATATCTAGAGGCCTTATATATCTGGTATTATATGTACCTGTTTTTTTATGTACTTACTATTGCAGGCAGCATGTTGTCTCATACTTTTTACCAGGATAGAATTGCATATGCCACAACACTTATGCACAATAAAAGTCATAAAACCAACACTTGAAACAAGCCCTGCTAATAATAATATTATAGATACCCTGATATTGCCAGCCCACACAACTGTACTTCAGCAGAAATTATGCTGTGCACAAATTTTTTAGCAATTTTTTTATTACAGCTCTTTAGCGAAAACTGGCCCTTCATAACAGTTTAAACTAATCCTAAAAAACTGTCAAAAACAGAAGATCCATAACGCCCAATGTTCCCTTATTTTTCCTTGGTTGCGTCAAACCCCAGCTGCAACTTTCCTGCATAACCTAGATGCCTAGCGGTGAAGGCTGAATCAGGACGCGGCGCGGAATAAAATGTGCGGCCTGCGTAGGTACACGGCATATTTCTGCAATACAGAACGTGTTACCCATACTACTGCAACCAGAACTGCCTACCAAGCAATTAATAAATTAATTGCGCCTCGTAGAGACCACACTATAACTTGCGACGCTGCCAACTGCAGCTGTTGTCTTATTTACTGTAACGCCATACTCTTTAAGGGGTATTCACACGACGGAGAAATCCGCCGTTTCGCTCCTAGGAGTGCGATCACGGTCTATTTCTCGAGGCCCTAGGAGTGGATCACGGGGCACCGCTCCGATCGGAGGCCGGAGCTTCTGCTCGCGAGCTACAAACGATCCGATGCTTGGCGGCGGAGGCGGCGGGATTTCGTCTGCTCGTAGGGCAGCTGGCCGTGACTCAAGTTCTAGAGCGGTTGCAGGCACTCTATTTTTATTGCTGCTTATTACATTAGACGCAAAAATGCGGCGCCGCGCACACGTCAGGCGTACTGTGGGAGCCGCGTATACCACCTGCACTGTGGCGAGAGACGGCCTGGGTGCGGCCGCGAAGTGGCGCAGGCCGGCTAAGGTAGCACGAGCGATAGCTTGTTATTGCTCCCCAAGGCGCAAACAAAGCTGCGCATACGAGAAAGGGGATAATGATGTAATGGAATGTTGCATTAAAAATCGTCATCTGCGCCGCTTGCGAGAGCGGCAATCGAATATTCGCGACAGTGTTAAGCCTAACATCTCTCCCAGCACCCACAGCCTCGCGCGTCGTTCTCTACCCGCGGCCGCGCCTGCATCGCGTCCACGGCCAATTTTGGGCGGTTGACGAGATCAGTACGTAGGGGCTTTCGCAGAAATTACCGCCGTCGCGGAATCGGCGGTTCGGCCGCTCTGCTTTAGAGATAGGCGACTGCAAACTGTCCGTACGACAGTCGCATCCTGGCCGAGCGAAGGCCCGTGCACGTGTGAGCGAAGGAGCTGGCCGAGCGGAAGTCTGCCTGCGGCGACTTCGTCCTTCGGCGTCACGACCTCACCAGCCAGACGAGTCAGTAGTATTAACTCTATGAGCCAGACAACTCAAAATCATCCACGTTCACGAGAGAGACTTCTTACCGTGAAAGCAGTGGCGTCCCTCCAGCGTAGGCAGCGGTCGAATGAATTCCGAAACTATGCCGCTGACAGCTTGTAGCCATGGCGCCCGCAATTCCGTTCGGCCGTCTGCGCATGCGTGGGTTCCGCCCTCGGCAGCGCGGCAGAGCGCGGCGCCCGCTTGGTGCTCCGGTCACGTTGCGCCGAGAAAAAAGTAGTGCCAAGAAATTTGATGAAATGTTGCCGAAATAAAGTGAAAATGCTTGTTACGTTGCTTGCACACTTTGGCAATGTGTGCTAATAATTGCATCGAGAAGAAATAAGGTGCCGCAAGGCCCGAACGTCTCTCTCTTAGAGATACAGCAAGGGTACATACGCGGGAAGTAACGGTTTCGGTATCTACGGCGCATTCACGGCTACAGTGGCGGACAGACTTTGCTGTAATTTTACGGGTTTTTCTAGTTCGTTGACGAAGTAGCCTTTAATTTCTTCATCGGTTATGGCGTGCGCGGGCGACGAACCCTTCGAGTTAGTCTCAAAAGGAAGCGTCGATAACGTGGACGAGCTTCGTGTTGCCTTCGAAACAGACGGAGATGCGTACGCGTGGTTGACGCAGTACAGCGAGGCAACCAATACATCGTGGATTGTCGACTGGGAAATCCCCAACCCAACGAGGTACGTCATATGAGTACGCTCTTCAGCAGTATTTATTTATTTATTTTTTTGGCTACGCATTTATTACAGCAGCCGTGGCTGAACGTCTAATTACAATTGATAACGCTCGCAATTCCGTGACGCTAAGCAATGCCACGAACCCAGCTAATCATCGATGCTGCCTCCTTTCACTCTCAATTTTAAAGGAAGAACAGCTGAACTTCGTTATTGTATGTTCTGTTGGCCGAAGGGAAAGAACATATAGCTTAAAATACCTTACGTCCAGCTGGTCTGGGATTGTTTGACCACGCAACTGAAATACCAGTGTAAAAAATTTTAGCTCGACTGGCCGACTGCGACCAAACGGCAATGCCATTCGCATTTCAGTTCCCTTTCAAATTAATTTATTTTTGTGTAGGTGCGTGAGTTTAAACATGTCAGAGTATAGTGTACATGTAATTCTAACTTAAACAAATAATGCGCCAAATTATCGCCCAAGCCAAAAGAGTGAAACATGCGTGGCAAGTTTTTGACATTTTCTCAGATGAATGATTTTTTAAATCACTCATCTTCTGCGCCCTCCCATCCATAAAGAAGGGGCGCCCCTTGCTGAGGAGAAAAAAAATGCCAACTGAAAATGCTTTAAGAAAGGCTTGTGTTGTGCTATTATGTGCTTAGTACATTTAAACACATCCGGAATGTAGGAAGCATATAACTGCCCCAATTTATAGGGAATTGTGTTATGTGAAAGAACATACTATGCAACTGTTCCGCTTCAATTTTGTTAGCGATTCAGTGGGTTTTGTTTCTTTGCTTGGTACCAACACAAATTTCCCTGAAACACCATTTTCATACACGGGAAAAATAAATGTAAGGCTGAGTGCTAAATCTGTAAATTTGCTTATTCAGAGAAGGAGATCAGAACGTAACTTACATCTTTAAAACAATTCTCGCATCACCTTGAAAGTTCAGCATTTCTTAGTTCTGTGGTGATGCTTGTCAAATGAAGTGAATAATTTAAGTTAAGAAAACGTTTGCTGGTTACAGATTGCATATCATTTTCTCTATAATATTCTCACACCTAAGATAATTCGTGAAATTACCGTTTAACAGGTTTGTGTTCCGCAAAAGGGTAGTTGAAGTAAAACATATAGTGCAGGTAATTCATTTATATCAAGCTTTAAATAATATTCTCAGAATTGAGATAATTTGTGATATATTCTCTTTTTACAGGTTTGTGTTCCACAAGAAGTGGAGGTGCCAGCATAGCAGCCTCAACAAAACTGCTGGGAAACATTCCACCAACTGCCCGGCTTTTGTCGATATAAAGATCAAAAAAGTGACGAAGGCAACGAAGCGGAACGACCCGTTCCTCAACCGGCCAGTCCCGCTGACGGCTCTCATCAAACTACACGAGGTGCATAACCATGTGCTCGACTGCGCCGACGGGCTTCGCTTGCTGAAGCCCACTTCGGACACCCGTGCCGCATTTTTTAGATACTTCGAAAATGACATGACCCCAGCAGTTGCTATCGCACACCACAAGGAGAAGCTGGCAAGCCAGGAGGAGAGAGACACCTTGCTGGCCAGCAGCGCCGTAAACCCCCCAGCCAGCACTGTCTACCACTGGTTCCGCGGGTGGCGGAGAGGGCAGTATGGCAGCGAGGGAGAGAGCCCACTCTCTAAGCTCAACAGAAGAGCACCAGAGTACCTGGAACGGGGTAAGTTGCTGTGTGCCCCAGCATACTCCTTTTATCGCTAGTTTTATGTGACCTATGCCAACTTTTATGTGGGCATGACATCTCTCACTCAGTTTAATTTTCAGCTCCAAGCAATGTACCATGCAGTGTAGATGGAAAGGTATCACAAGAACTCCGTTCTGCAATGTTGAATTCTCTAATTCAGGAGAAAGGCAGCAATGAGCACATGCACAGTCAAGGTGCACCATACTAAACTTGTCTGATGCACCTATCCTAGTGACGATGGCACAGAATGACAATAGAAGCCTGTGCTTGTAGAAACCACTTTTAAGCTTTGGCCGTTACGGCCGGACGTCCATATGTTTCAGTAAAAATACATGCTTTCGCTCTACTATCTTTGTCCCACTCAGAAGGAATCAATGGGCATGTGACATTTGCCACAACAGCACAGCTCACAACACTTCTTTCTACCTGGCACAGCTCACGGCAGCCTGGCGTGGGAGCAATGCACTTGAGCCCTTTATGCTTCGCAACAGTAGCTGCTAGTCACACTCGCTGGCTTGTCATCTTCTACTTTCCTGTTCGCGATGATGGAATTTGTAAATGCGAAAATAGCTACGCTTTTGCTTAGTTTTGGCAAAAAAAAATATATCAAACTATCTTTTCACTTCATAAAAGAACTTGCCAGGCATTGTGCCATCTGGAACTATACTGAGCCCTCATACCATAAACATTGTTGTGGCTTCAGTGAGCACGGCTGGTTGTACCTTTCAAGGTATTCACAAATTCTATCTTTTAATGAAAGCTATTGCGCAGTGGCTACAAAAAATTTATGTGTGCAGGCCATAATTCGAGAAATTTTGGATTCTTTAAACATCGCTAACATATATCACACAAGAAATCTATTGCCAAACTACGTGGTAAATTTTATCACAGCACCTGTAGTTACATCTGACGGAACTAAACCCAATGTTTTGAGTTATGATCGACGCAACCCAAATTCAAAAGTTTATGTCCAACGTAACTACCAAATGTTTCGAGTTACATCCGCCATAACGCCAACTTGGAACTACAACTGAATTTACGTCCAACGTAGTCCACACAAACAAGTCGTAAGGCGAAGTAAAAAGAAGTTCCACAATTTCTTAACATTTCTTTCCCTGGGTAGAAATAACAGTACGAGGGAATTCCTTTCACTACCCTTAGTGAATTATTGTGTTTGTTAAAAGCCTCATGGCTTGAGCTTTGTCAACTTCATTCTTGGCACGAGCTACATGCACCACAAACTGGCATTGCACCCGCAGCAAGGGGATCTATTTTGTTAGTTCCTCAATTTTCCTTTACCTTTATATGTTCGATATGGAAAGAAGTGTGTGCACATTCTTAGAAAATAACTTAAATAGTCTCATTAAAAAAAAGAAGCCACACACACGACTAGAAAAGCAAAAATAAAACTTTGGTTTCCACTATAATTTACAAACTTTTTTCCATTATTGCCATACAAGACATAACAAAAATAATACACAACAAACGTACAAACAACACGCACTCTAATTTACCATTGCTACACTGAGCTGAACATAATGCAGGAAGATTAGTGTTGCTTTTGATTGATGTCCCATATTGTTAAACAAATAATTGCGGTAATACTTTCACAATGTTAATATTTTTCCGCCGCTATATGATTATAATTAATTGTGATGAAACACTTCACAGATCACACCAAAATTTAGCCCATTGCAAGCATGGTCCGCTGCATTGTCGGACTATGCCAAATCTTTGTTATGTCACCCAACAATGCTATCCGATTTCATTAAAATACTAATGCATCACGTTGCTGTCATTGCAAATTTCTCTTCTAATACTAATTTGAATACCAGAATTTTCTTCATAAAGTTTCGAGAGAATGCTCTCCCCCAAAACCTCTCCCACCCCCATATGGGAATGAAATATTCAATTTACTAAGAGTCCCCCAAGATTGCCCACCCACTAAAGTTATGCTAGCTTTGACGCCTTCGAAAGCCTGGGGAGCTCCCTCCATGAAAACGTCTTGCAGCCGCAAACACCGTGGATGTCTCGATTCGGAACAAAAGAGACACAACCTGTCCGGCTTTTTTACTTGATATCTTCACAGTTTTGGCTGGGAGTGCAGCCACTTTTTTTGTAGTTTTTCGCCCCTGACCCAAAAGATCGCCCACCCTGTATTTTTCACTTGATATCTCTGTATTTTGGGTGAAAGTCCTTTCGTAACTTTACGGTGTTTGGAAAATTTTCTTTTAATCCATTTTTGGGAACGCAAGAAATTTTCTTTTGATCAATCACGTAAAAGAACTCCTGCCTCAAAGACAACTCTTACGGTGTGGTAATCACTTTGGTTCTGTATTCTTCACGTGGCGATCTTTTTAGTGCCACTGTTTTGCTGAGCATATAGACATGCTCCTTGTTATGATCTTTATCATGCCTTTCCAAAGAAGCACAATGGATTAAGCACTTTGCAACATACCAGTACTAAAGCAAGTGGCAAATGTAAGGTGTCCAATTACACCTCTATGTTCTTTTTCATGCCAGGAGTTGATGTGAGGACATGGACCTCAAAGGACGGCAGCTCCTGGGCAGTGCTTGTTGTCACTGCAATAATGAGCAGGACACAGGCCCTGGGCACCGCCAAGGAGATGGTGTTCCTGGACTCCACCGCCTCCTGTGACGAGACACAGAGCACCGTTACAGTGGTCCTCACAGCGACTCCAGTGGGTGCCATGCCTCTTGCCGTGTTGCTGCACAGCAGCCAAAGCACCGAAAGCTACAAGGCTGCATTCGACCGTTCTGAAGCAGAGTTATCCTTGTGCTTCGGTGGTGCTCCTGTAAGTATGCTGCAGCCAACATGGTGACTCACTGGCTACAGAGTTGCGATACTGAGCACAAGAACGCAAGTTTTATTCCTGGCCACAGTAGCCCTTTTTCTCATTAACGAAAAAAAAGGGCGATATGCACAAGCTTTGCGCCCTAACGATCTGCACAAGGTTAAAATTAAGGCGTATAGCCCTCATAATGTACCATGCTTCATGGCATAGGTATATGTTGTAGCTTTGTGTGTTCCCCTAAAGACATGGAAAAAGAAACCGTGAGTGCACTGCCAGCATGAAACAATCGCAGGAAGAGTTGAAGCAATTAAAAAGAACTCGTCCAAAAAGCTTGAAAGAAACCTGGTAAAACAGGAAGACAAATGAAATTTTTACTGCTGCTTTACCACTCAATCAGCCAAAGTTCACTGCCCACTTTCATATATTTTGCTGTGCATAGTCCTAACAGAGATTTCAAAACGAAACTTTTAACAAAATTCGACCTTTAACGTTCATATGAAAAAATTAACAGGAATATGTCAGCTCACTAATTAACGCATGCAGAAAACAAAGCAAAAAGGCAACCATTGCACTGCTGCAAATGATGTGTCATAACCAGCTTGCCTTTTAATGATGACTAACGCCCCCAGGCCTGTCCTGCTGCTGGAAAATTGTAAGCACACTGTCTCAATGCTTTTTGAAGTGACTGACATTTCAGAATTTTTTAAGATGATATGTGTACTTCTCAGAGCTCAAAGATTATGTGCTGCAGGTAGGTACACTATAGTTTTTGTACGCACAGGATGTTTCTTTTTGTGGTGAGTGCTGTGTGTTCAAGCTTTTCACACAACCTTCATTCTGCTTCTGATGTTCCTGGCTCTTCCACGGTGCGCAATTAGCAGTTAAATGCGACATAATGCTCTAGCACCAGGTCAATCCCACTGAATGGTCATGAGCCTGATTGTGTATGAACCATGAGTGACTTCCCTGTTCACCAATCAGCATCCAGCTTTGGGAAAGCCTTTACCTTAACTATTCCCAGTCCCCTTTCTGGATCCTAAATGGCTTATAGCACCTCCACGAGTGTCGGCAGGAGGGTGCAAAAGACACAGGCCCCCCCCCCCAAGCCACCCCAGAACAATTGCTCTGCCCCCTTGCTCTTCCTCATCCTCTTCCCTCAATACAATGGGTATGTCCCCCTCAAGACAAAATCCTGCCGACGCCCATGAGCACCTCTTAACATTTTTTACTCATCATGTTTTTCCTTCATATTTAATTAAAGCACCTTGAACACTAGCTGACTAAGGTAAAAAGGTGCGCAAGTTGGTTCAAGGTCTTTGAAGGGAGAACAAGTGGCAAAATGCTCCAAAAAGGGGGAAGAAGACATAGCTGTGCAAGCCCTGTTGTAAGTCCGGTGCCGTCCATGTGTCTCTTCTTCCCCTTTGTGCAGCGTCTTGCCACTGGTTCTCTTTCAAAGAAAGGGAAACCAGTGGCAAGAGAACCTTGAACATCGCCATCTATGCAACAACAGCGTGCCGTAGTGGTTAAGACGCTATGTCACTGATTGTCCCCAGGTTTGTTTTTCATCTCTCCCACGGTATCTTTCTCATTTGTTTAAAGAAGCCCTAACAAGAATTTGGCATTGGGATGCACAAACTGAGCTTTCGATATCCCGATGGTGTGACATTTTGATGCCTTATTTCTTTCCTTTACAGAAACTTACTCCACCTTGGGGATTTCCCCTAAATCTGGTCGATTAATATCATCATTTCCCATCCCTCACCTTGCTTCTGATGAATAAATTCTGATGTGGACATTTTTAAAGAAGATGGTGTTGTATTTAAAACTTGGGATGTTTCTCTAAGTCTCTTTTATGGCTGTAAAGCTGCTCAATGCATGGTGAGATCATTGCGTTGAAGAATGGATGTTAGAAAAGAAAGAGAATGCAAAATAATGAATAGCAAAATGAGGAGGGAATATGCATGTGCACATGAAGACCTGTACAAAAACTGGATTCTCTGCAGAAAGCTCACTGATCATCTAGCCAAGCCTGGTGCCCTGACCGAATAATTTGATGTGATTAAGGGAAAACTTGAAAATGGCTCCGGTATGTTTTCTGCAGGCACCGCAATGTTTCATGACAGACAACTCCGCAGCAGAGAGGGCCGCACTGGAAGCTACATGGCCTGAAGCCACCCGGCTCCTTTGCCACTTCCACGTGGCCCAGGCAGAGTGGCGATGGCTCCAGGCATCCCGCAACCAAGTCAGCCAAGATGAGAGGCGACAACTCATGAAGGCATTTCAGAAGGCACGTTTATTAACTGCATTGGACAAATGCATACAAATGGCCTGTTGTAACTATGCGATGTTTTTTTTTTAATTTTTCCCCCAAAAACGTACTAGTGAATGTTTTTACATTTTTTACAAGGAGTCCGTAAAAATTGTTAAGCATAGCCGGTCCTTGTATCAGTGCAGTGTAACCTCAACACTGTTCAGTCGACTCTCGTTAATACAAAGTTTATGGGGAGTGCAAAGCACTTCCAATTAACCAAACTTCCAAGCAGAAGATATAACTACCCTCGGACAGGTTGTCTGTGCTGATCGCAACCACAACAAGGAAATCCAGCACAGAATAGGTATGGGCTGGGGTGCACTTGGCAAACACCCCCAATTAATGAAAAGTAAGGTACCGTTATCACTGAAAAGAATATAACAACCAATGCGTCCTGCTGGAGGTAACATATGGAGCAGAAACTTAAGGCCCTAGCAAAACTTGAAAGCAACTGAGGTCGGAGCAATGGGTCATGGAAAAGAAGAACTACATGAGTAACGTTAAGAAGAGGAAATTAGCTTTTTAGATTTGAGAGCAAACTCGGGTAGAGGATATTATAGGTACTAGTCCAAATTAAGAAAGAAAAAGTATATACTTGGAGTGGCGATGTAATGAAGTAAAACAAGACCGGTGGACCACCAGAGAAACAAAGTGGATATTGGGAGACTGGAATACAAGAAGGGGAAGGCGAATAGCACGCACGATGAAGGGATGAAATGAGGAAATCAGGGGGAGCAGTGCTGGACTTGAGCAGTGCAGGACTGGAATGGTAGGAGGTTGATGAGATAAGTATTTGTCCTGCAGTGGATGCAGTAGGTTGTTGATGATGATAAATGATCCGCAGTCCTGAATTTAATATTCGCACACCTTCACTCTATATGATTCACTGCATGAAGTTCACGTGTTCATTTGACATCTTTTGGCAGATCATGTACGCTGCATCAGCAGTAGATCTTGAAGCTGCCATTGAGCAGCTGCACGATATGAACCACAAGGAGTACGTGCAGCGTGTCACCACCTTCCTGGAGCGGAAGGCGGAGTGGGTGCTCCTTTTCCGTTCCGACCTCCTCACCAGGGGCCACAACACCAACAATTTTGCTGAGGCGTCGATCCGCATTCTGAAGGACGTGGTGCTGCGCAGGAGGAAAGCATACAATGCTGGTGGCCCTTGTGGACCTTGTGGTAGACATCTGGGAGAGCTATTTCAGACTTCGGCTGCTGGACCACGCGTACAACCGTGTGCCTGCCCATCAGCTGCTCTACCACAAGCTCCTGGAAAGGATGCCCTCCGGTGCAGCAGAGATGATCCTGGCCCCTTGGGGACAGCAAGTTCGAGGTGCCCAGTGGCAAGCTGGACGAGGGCACAGTGTACCAAGTGTGTATGGACCTGGGGATCTGCACTTGCCAGTCTGGCCAGCAAGGCGCTTTTTGTAAACACCAAGCGCTGGTGCATCACCGGCATGGAGGAAATTTCCTCAACGCGCCAGTGGTCACCTCCAAGGACAGGCACCAGCTGGATTGTTGGCCCTCGGGGACAACTGCCCTGACGAAGATTTCTTCCGGGACTTCCGCGACAACTTCCGACAAGAAGCCAGCACCAGCAGACCCACAGGGCAAGGCCAATCAGCTGAGCCAGAACCGCAGCAGCCCATGGATACTGAGCCACAGCTAGAGGCCCAGGGCTCAACTGGGAGCTGCCACCAACATGAGGTGTGGCTTATGCTCATCCATTTTCGTTTGCTAAGGCTTAATAATTGTCACCCTTGCTTAGTAATTAGACACCTAGGTAGCAACCTGGCACCTAAGCAAGATACGTTTTCTACGGAACAAACACACTCCACTCTTGCAGAGAGCTAGTTATTTTATAACAATGTGCATGGATTGTTTCACGGGTCCCTTGTAGTTAAATTTATTTTTATGAAGGGACAATTGCTGAAGCTAAGTAGAAGAAGGGTACAAGACGCCAAAAAAGGACGCTTCAAATTCCTAAGACACCCTACTTGACTATGTAGCATCACAGCAAGCATGAGGAACAAGTTTTTCAATACACGTAGAGGGGAGTGAGAATGAAGTAATCACATGACCATATGTCACAGCTAGTGTAGAATTACGTATGCTGACCGTCGTGTCTCTTTGGAGGCCTTATGTCACATAAGAAGGGTGCTAAATGAAGGAGGAGGAATAAACTTTCATGAAACAGCAAGGTGCTGGTGTGGGCACCCACCAGGTGAGAGGAGTTTTCAGCCCAGCCTAGGAGAAGTGTTAACCAGACCCTGCCAGGATTCAAATCTCATAATTGGATCCATAGTCAGTTGCACAGTGAAATTTGTTCAGATTTAAAATTTTACACTCTAGCAGCAATGTTCTTTGTGTGCGTTTCACCAGATTCCTTTGTATGCCACTAAGGCCCTGTAAATAAAAAGGTGCCCTGCAAAAGACCTAGGTGAGAAGCTCTCAGATAAGGCTTCGAGGAACCCTGTGATTCTGAAACACTTGCTTGGGTTCTTCAAGGCAAATAAAGATCACATCTTCATCCCCATGCCGCAGTGGCTCAGTGGCTAAGGCATTGTGCTGCTGAGACGAAGGACACGGGTTCAAAACTGGCTGCAGTGGCCATTTTTCTTCTGGTAGAAATGAAAAGTGAAAACGTCTGTTGTGAAATTTCGGCAAACAGTAACTATCCCTAGGTGGTCAAAATTAATCCCCAGCCGTCCACTAGAACATGCCTCATGGGCCAGGTGTAGCGTTGGTGCGTTAAAAAATGCAATAAATCAATCAATCATTATTATGCTAGTGTGGCTCTAAAGAAAGCTTTTTTTTTTTTGTTTTGTTTTATAGTGGAATCAATACATTAATGTTTGTGAAACCAATCTGTAAATACATGCTCTGTATTCCCTGATCCAAACTAGTTATCTAACCTTGGCAGGGCAAGGTGGGTTCTGTGAACATTTTTCTGCCCTAGGGCCCTATTCTCTACTACATAAATTCACCGTGAACAGTGAATTTGCTGGAAGCTTTTTCTGATTGGCTTTCAGTTGTGGTCACGTGCTTCCGGTTGACAAAGCGGTGGTGTGCGCTTTCGTCATTTTGACATTTCATGACGTTAATTTAGTCGCAGTTTGAAAGTTTGCCTTATTTCTGTCTACGAAAGCACATAATTCTTGGCCGGCATGAAAAAAGGAGACGAAATGCAGTGGATATGACAGCGTCTTTGCTATTCAGCTTTTCTGTGTTTGGCTGACATGTCACGTAATTTTAACTGTTGGCGGCAACGTTCACGTTGCACAATGGCAACATCAGCCTACGTAACGTGTTGTTACATATTAGCTTGCAAAAGGCAGCCCTTGCCGCCGTGAAATAGGGCAAAAAATTTCACTGACCTTTGATGCTGTGAAATCCCTGTCAATTTGCTGCAGGTGCAGTTTTGCATGACCCGCAGTTTAAAACTGTTTTCTACCAAAGAAGCAATAGTTTTGACTGTTTTTAAGTCACTGATTATGGAGCATAAAAATAACACACCGTGGTTTGTTTTTATGTTTGTAATAAAATAAAAATTAATTGTTTGGCATAACAGCAACATAAGAGGGCAGTACAAGCCTCTTCATTACAAAGAACCCAAGGCATGGAATTTGTCCACACAGCTCACAGTAAGCTGGTGGGTCACATAATTGATGTAAAGAGAAAAATATAACAGAGAAAACTGTTTGTTTTATTTTTTACTGCACTGACTGAGCTTGAGCTTGACGAATGAGTGAATCAGCGGCACCGGCCCGCGCCATTATTATCAGGCATAGCGTTTCACTGTCCTTACCCCTGTCGTACAACCAATGGTCACGGCCGGCTTTTTCTCTGGTCATACCGTAAACTTGTAACATAGCAGCAGACAATAGCGGGGTGGTGGTGACGGCCGGGAATTTGAGTGCAACAAAGCTTACATTGAAATAAATTAATGAATACGGCAAAAAAAAACAAATTGTGTGATGTTCTTTAGCTTAACAGCCTCCTTTCGCTCGCTTTTGGATCACTGTTACTCGATTGCCTTGTGGTGTTGATGCCAGTTGTAATCGGTAGAAGTGTATTTTTTTTGCCAGCCTCAGCTTCCATCCTTATTTTTATAATACATGCCAAGTGCTTTTATATTTCTTATGGGCAATATTTGGCAGCTTGGTTGTGATTTTTGTAGGCTAAGCATCAAATTACATTGCATGTCATCATAGATATATGTACATCACATCACTGATTGCTTATGTTGCTTAATTAAACAAAAAACATGGCGAATTTGCTGTGAATTTATGCTGTCGAGAGTAGGGCCCTTAATGGATTTGGTGGTAGTCGTCATGGTTGAAAACCTATGTTAGGCAATACCTTTATTACTTTGGCAACAGTAAAAATGTGAGATGCAACAAATTTCGAGATCATCTGTGGGATGTCCTGAACACATTTTTTTGTAGGATGCTGCGGAGCTGCTGAAGCAGATTCAGGAGGAGCAGTGGCGCCAGCACTCCCTGGCTGCTGGCAACCCGTATTACACCACAGCCCTTCGGAAGATGCTGGACCACATGCGCAAGATCGGGAAGGAGTCCCAGGTGGTGAGCTCGTACCTGGCCATGAACGCAGCCTGTGCCAGCGCCCGGAGGCGCGGTCGCACCATCAAGGTGCAAACCGACGAGCATTGCGAGGCGTCGCCCTGGGGTCAACCGAGGAGCAGGTAGAGTGCCTGCTGGCCGCCCTACCAAGAGCTCGGCCAGCAAGAAGGTCAAGCGGGCCACACGCCCTGCACCTCAGCGTCAGAGATGGGGTGCCGCACGCGAAGTCTCATGGAGCTGGGCACTGAAGGGAAACAGAAGGGGCCTATGTTGGACCTTTACGTCTTCTGGCGGCCAAGCCATCGTTTTGATTGATTTTGATTGATTGTGGGGTTTAAACGCGCCGATGCAACGCAGGTGATGAGGTGCACCGTAGTGGAGGGCTCCGGATTAATTTTGACCACCTGGGGATCTTTATCGTGCGCCGAAATCTCGTACACACGGGCGTTTTTGCTGTTCGCCTCCATCAGAAAAGCGGCCCCCGCGGCCGGGAATCGAACCCGCGACCTCGTGCTCAGCAGCGCAACGCCTTAGCCACTGAGCCACCGTGGCGGGGGAAATCTATGTTTGATCCCAAGGGAGGACACCAGTGGAGGTGACAAGATTTTTTTTTTCTGAAGAAGAAGGGGGGGGGGTTATTATGTGTGGCGGAAAGCACACGTCAGGCCATGATGAGCGTTTTATTGGTACTGGCCGCGGGTGCAGCGCGAGTGCGTGCCACCACTTCGCCGGTGGTTATGAAACTGATGATGATGACACGTCGTCTGCTACAGCACAGAAGAGGAAGTTCCAACACTCTCCCCTGCCGAGGGATGACGCAAGTGCGCAACAGTTGAGTGGTCTATGCAGAGCGGATGTATTTCTTGCGCCACAGCTTGACTGTAGTCTTCATCTGACAAAGCACCGTCGATTGTCTTACTAGTTGTGTGTGAGTGGAATCGTCCACATCTTGTGAACTTGGGTCAGGGTGTCTCATACTCCGCCATGGAGGACCTGTGCGTGGGCGTGCTGGATCACAGGAGACAACTTCTACCTTGGTTTCCCCCATTCAGGTGCGTTGTAGTCGTGTCACAACCATCTCACAAGCTTAGCTTTTTTGATGAGTTTTTTTCAATGAGCTGTGCAACCACATCATTCTAACGGCAAGGCTATCTGCCAGGGGAACCCGATTTCCGCAGCGGTAGCACAATTACATGTTCGTTCATCTTTGTGGCTGTTTTCTCAAATCGTGTGATTACCAGTGCGGCGTCCGAGCTTCGTTCGTTGTTGCAATTCATACCAATGCTTCCAAATGATGAGAAACAGTCCCCAACCTTCGAGTTGTCGTCGTCTTCTACGGACACGCTCGAAGCACAGTAGCATCAGCACAGTGAGCTGCGTTCGCTCCTAATCCAGTGCGCCTTGGAAAGTCCATCCCACCGCTTACACTGCTTTATGCGTCAGGGTTATGCGTCATGCTTTATGCGCCTTAACATTGCCTGTTACAAGATGTCAGTAGTGATGTGATCCAATCATAATCGATATTTTGGTTGCGCCATACTGTTGTGCTCATACTACCTGTGCGTCCCAGTGCATTCCTTGTATTGTCTTGATGACTTGGTTGTCTGGTATGGGAATATGGTCATTACATATTTACTCAAATTCAAGTGCTTCAATTTGCATGGCTTTCTCATTATTTTTGGCACTGATGAGCAGGCATGCTTTTCTCGACTTTTGCCCTCCAAAAGCACCAATGGTCAAAGTCTCCTCTTTCGTGACTTCGAAGCCTAATCTCTTTGACGCATCTGCAGTTATAAAACTGAATGGTCTTCTGCCATTGAAGATAATTCGATAGCGTCCCGACGATGCAGAACTTGCGACTGTTGCATTCAAAGCCTGGAGTAAAACCGTGGGGCCAGGTTGTGAAAACAGGCTCCCGGGAGTGGAGGTCACATTTTGCTTTTAGGAATGTCTGACGTGCATGGGGTGGTTGCATACTTCCTTGAACACTTATCACACCGCAATATACCTCAGCATTACCTTGACACGCGGCCCTTCTTTACATATCGTAAGCATCGACCTTCCTTGGTGAGAAGCCGTTTGTTGTGTGTGTTGTTCTGCTCTTTGCAGTCGCAGGTGTGTGATCGATTCTTCGTGGTTTGGCAGAACAAGCATTGAGGGTGTTTGCCGAGATTTGCAAAGCTCACATGGTGTGCGCATTACGATGTCATTGTCTAGGCAGCTCTTCCGGTGTCACAGTGACGTCTGAGGTTCTTGCTCCGGTATGGTGCTTGCTCCACGGCTTTTCGACACTGGAGTTGATGGTCGATGAAGTCGAGAAGCTGGCGGAGTTCTTGTTCAGGCTGTGTTGGCTGGTTCAGTGGGGCACCTATGCCTTTAGTCGCGGTGAATGTTGTTGAATGTGTCGGTGGGTTGAAGTGTTTATGAAACTTCAACACCATGTCGCATGACACTACCTTCAGATTTTGTAAGTGCCACTGGGCCTCGGCGTATGACTGTCGAATTTGGTGTATGTTCAGAGATGACGAAACTGGTTGCCCCTCTGGCAAGAGGGGCAAGCCTGAGTGTCACAAACTGCAGGCCAGGCCCTCCATTTTCTATATTCGGGCGGCCGACACGACGGCCTCCCGGACGGAGTCGGCCATTTTGCGCCTGGCTGAGGAATCTGTGGTCCCCCCTTCGGCTTTGTGCTCACGTTCTTTGTTTCGCCCTGCCAGGACAATGCGAGCTGCCGCATTCCAGCGCGCAGGTGCGGAGGGTGACGTCACGATCGCTAGCTCGGGTGCGCGCGTACGATCGTGGCGAGTTGCCGAGGGCCCCGAGAGGGGGGAACAGAGGAACAATGGGAAAGACTTCGGAGGGGATCTACAGGGACGGCCGGCGGAGGTTATTTAAGCAGACGCAAGCGGTCGCTTGGGGCAGTCGGCTGGAGATTCGGGAACGTGCTACGCGGGGAAGGGTCCGGGGGTGACGCGCTTTAGCGGAAGTACATCGGTAGGCTCACGACGGAACGGTCCCCGCCTCGGCTCAGCACTCGAGTTCGCCCGTCGCCGCGAGTCCCATGGTTGACCAGCTTCTGCACCCCGAAGCCCCGAAACACGTAAGCGGCTGCCCGGCGAGGTCGGCTCCACCTCATCGTGGCTTTCCGTCGGTGAACCGGCGTGTTCTTGCCTCGTAGAGACTTTCTATTACAACGTCCTCCCGCCGTATTTTGTTTCTTGCCTCGGATAAGATATCCGCATCCTTCCGGGTTTTTTTTTTTCCTAGCATCACTTGTAGCTAACGAGCTGAGAGTTGGGTTTTTTTTGGTGTCTTGTTTGTAGTAGTGTTGCTGGTGAGGATAATGATTTTGAGGACATTTCGAGTGTCGTGTACAGCTTGCAGAGCTGTTAGATGTTTCTTATAGAGAGTGCTGTTGTCGGGGGTTAACGATGTTTGTCCCATAGAGTGTTATGCGGGTTGCGAACTTGTTAGTATTTTTTCTGTAGTTGCATTACTGAGGTATAACAAGTGTTGCCTCTAGAGTGTTTCGCGTGTCACGTACAGCGGTCTGAGTTATGTTTTCGAGGTCGAAGGTTAAGGCGTAGGCCACGGTGGATCGAGTGCCTCCGTAGTGGCCACCTTGTGTATTTGGTTGTCCTTGCTGTGTTACTATCTAGTTAGAGCGCGCGTGCGCTTAGTGTACGGTCGATTAGTGCCTGCGCACACAAGGCCGATGGCAGTGTGAAGGCTTCTTTTTCTTGTGTCGGGCGGTGCCCTGTAATCTTTTGTTCGTGTAGCAAACCTATATAGTAAAAACGCAGTCGAGCATCTCTGTTGTGATTTCATTCACCCCAGCAATCTCGGCACACGTGAAAACTCACGGGCCGGCCACCCTGCTAAAAATAACTGTTGTCTCGTGCCCTTCTTTGGTTTTTGCTAGCGGGCGCAATTATCCGGGGGAGGGGTTTGTGACACTGAGGTTGAAGA
Source organism: Haemaphysalis longicornis (assembly GCA_013339765.2). Lineage (NCBI taxonomy): Eukaryota > Metazoa > Arthropoda > Arachnida > Ixodida > Ixodidae > Haemaphysalis > Haemaphysalis longicornis. Next base: position 68,437,562 of record CM023449.1, on the reverse strand, counting down.
GGGTAGGTGACAGTACAGCACCTTGAGGTGTACCGTGGCTAAGGGTAATAGGTGGGGATAGAGTGGTTCCAAGTTGTAATTGAGCTTGTCAGGAGGGGAGTAACAAATGAACATAAGGGTAGAGACAGGAGCCACAGTGAGTTTCTTGGAGGGGGAGAGGATAGTGTCGTGAAGGAGGGTATCAAAGGCCTTTTGTACGTCCACCGTTATGAGAGCATGCATGTACTAGATTTCTTGAGGGCTGAAAGAAAGTTTGCTGAAAAGGGAGGAAGGGGTCTTAAGTAGACATATGGGACAGTGCGATTGTGGGGAAGGAAGTTGGTAGTGTCAAGGAGGTCTATGACCCACGCGAGAACTATGCGTTTTGTCTTCCCTGCATGATGTGGAAGCTGTTGCGTGTGTCAATGCACTTAAACAAACTTGTGCTCTTCTTGAGCATGTCTATAGGTAGTTTACATATATTTTATAGTGTGAGTATAGTTCAGTGTACCAATATATGGAGGACTGCTCATTTACTGTTTTTGTTCAAAGTTAGTATTGTTTCGATGAAGGAAACTGCTCCACCTGATCCTGATTGAATAAATTTAGCCTCAGACAAGCTTCTGATGTTTAGGGGTGCACTTCTTTAGTCGGGAAAACTAACATAATCGCTGGGTGCTCTTGTTGTCGTAGCAGGTCATAGTGGTTGGATACCGTATTTTTGCGATTCTAAGCACCCTACCCATACTTATGGGAAAAAGATTTGGAGGAAAAGTTTGCATGCGAATTTAAGCACCCCCTTTTCTAAGCAACCATCGCAAGGTGGATTTCAGATGCGTGGAAATGGTGGGAATGGGTCCGAGGTGAAGGTGTGGCCAAGTCATTTGTGAAGTTTTCATTTAAAAACCACTTAGCGGAACACAAGATGGAATACTGAAAGAGGCGGCCCAAATGACACAACGTGTTTGAATGGTAGTGAGTGTGACTTGAGTATCGTACTAAGCGAAGGATTCATTGTCTGTGCCTTTTTTTTTTTTTGAATGTTCGCCAAATGACATTATATTCTCTGCGTCCGCCTCGTCGAAATACGGCCGCGAAAAAAAAGTGGTGGTTGGGGTAGGACGGGTAAGTTAGGGTTTTCGAATCTGAACACCCCCCTCACTTTGGACATCGCCGTGGCCGCTGGATGAAAGGCTCTCTCATCCAGCGTCCGCGGAATCGCGATTGTGGAAAAAAAAAGGGTGCTTAGAATCGAGTAAATACAGTAAGTCTGAGTTGGTCAGCTGGATCCCCCACTGCTCACAGATGGGGCTGATGTTTGAGTAGAGGCTAAAGGGTCTCTGATGAGCACTCCCATACCTGATGTAGTGGGCTAAACTGGGTGCACAAATTGCAGGTTGTGGGACAGAGGATCTGTCGCATTAGGCCATGGAAGCACAAGTTTGTAAATGACACAGAGTGGTGCAGTTTAGCTCGGGACTGGGTGGGTGGAAATCCTCTGCAATTGTGGTGGCCTTCAGCTTAGATATCTGTGTATCTTGGTGGCAGTACAGGTCTTAGATTTTTGTGTGCAAAACGTTTTTAAAGCGAAACTTTATATGGCAAGGCGAAAGAAAAATCCCAGTGGTCCCAGGTATGCAGAAAACTCCTCTGGCACAACCCCATACACATGCACGGAAAAACCAGGTTAGAGAGGGGTGGGTATTAAAAAAGACAGATTGGCAAGGTGTATAGATGATGCAGCTACACTCTCACTACTACTGACAGTGCTACTTGGGAATGCCACATCAAAGGGAATGAAAAAAGTCTCTCGCAGCAGAGTGCACATGCAAGCTACTGCGTGAAGCTCAGCTCAAACGGTAGGCCACGCATCATACATAAAACAGCAACTGTATGCGACAGCGTTGCTGGTTAATCATCTGTATGGACTGTGTAGATGCATTTTTTTCCTCAGTGAGAGATGTTGATGTGCTTTGTTTGTGTGGGTGCTGCTGCAACTACTGCAGTTGTTGATGTTAATGTACTGAGTGGTAGGAGTATGCATATGGCTGATGTTGTGTTTTTATGGTTTGCATAATGTCACCTTTCTGATGTTAGGATGCGGGTTCCTGTTTGTGGTTTCTGCTTTTGATGTTTTGTTTTGTATTTGCATATCTTTGTGGTGCAAACAAATAAAACTGTGTTGAAACTCAAGCACTTGTCGTGTTATTCCTTTCAGGCCCGTGGGCAGCTGAAATGCTGAAAAGGTGTAAGATGAGCAGAATGTAGCTTACTCATTTCCAGCGCAAAGAACTACACTGAACTTTTCCATGTTTCAGCACTATTAGCAACCTGAAAGGTTGCTACGCCTAAAAAGAGAAAAAGAGGAAGCAAATCTATTGGGATGCAAAAATGACATAGCACAGGAGCATAGTTCAGTACATCTGCCCAGAAGAGACCTAATGGTTTTACGGTACAGTATAGAGACTCCTAAAAAGACAAGACTGGTGGAACTTGTCGAAGCTTTCTTTCTTCTGAAGCAAACACTGATGCAGGGATATGCAAGTGCATTTTAACAGACACAAACCTCAGCTAGCAAAGATAAAATAGGATGCCTCATCCCAGGTTTCTTGCAGTGTCGATTTCGTTGGAATGTTTTGCCTTGCCTACAAGCACGCCCAGAAAAATGCATGCAGGTGCACCAGAGACTCTACTATACCTTGGGACCATTAGCGTATGCATATGAAACAGCCAGTGGCAGCTGGGGATTATTAGCACAATCAGCAGGAAACAAGACTGCTGTCAAATGCTTTGACCAATGGCGCATGTATGTTCAGCAGCATTTCCTAGGTGGTACCCCACCTGCGGGTATTCCTGGGGAAGCTCTGCCGATGTCATAATGCCCTGCCAGCAAAGAGATTGGGCTTGGTGGCCTATTTTGCTGTACGCCGCCACACCGAGGTAGCATTAGGTAGGGTGCTTCTGACCGAATGTTACAGAAGTGAAGGGCAATCAGAAAAGTTTTTAAGACGACGGTAACTGAATATAGTCGGGCTTGGATTATTCTTGGTGCATCGTGACCCTGCCCGCGTGCTGCCCTGATATGTTGCCAAAAAGAGAAAGAGAAAAAGCCAGTTCGATGAATAAAAGAAAAGGCTTTGAAAAATTGTGGTTTTTCTGGCACGCCAACTTTTACAGCTGGTTCAGCACTCTAAGCTGTCCAGACTAACACATGCGTGTACACACTTCACTCTTAAGCCAGAAACGGCCACCGTAGCATATTGTTTTCACCCGTTTTGCAATTCATACAGTGGGGGCAGAACTGCTTAGAGATGCTGGCGTGTGGAAGCGTATTTCAGAAGCTGGTCATTAGGAATGCAATAGTCATAACTTCAAAGGCTCGGTGACAAACTTGCTAACACCCACGCTTTGCAATTGGTCAGCTGTACAGTCAATTTGCACACCACGAACTCTCTTAAGCAGCCGCCAACAACAAAAAAAGGGGGGTGGGGGGTCACAAGAGATTTGAACACTGGACCGACACATTAGGCAATGGAAGCGCGCACCAAAGGCCACAATTAAAGGCCATCCTGCCTGACCGAAAAAATGGTCTGAGCAGTAGCAAATCATCGAAGGACTCTGGCCAGTTATCATTACGCCCGAAGGAAACTTAAGCGAGTTACAACTGCCGTTTTCTTCAGCACACAGCGCTAGTCAAACAAACAGACAAAAAAAAAAAAAAGACTAACGATAGCAACACGGTCGTTTGCGGTATCACAGAAAAAAAATCGGGCGTGGCACAAAATTCAATTTTCCGGCTAGAGGTTGAGCCGATCACATGTAATGGTACGATAGATCCACGTTTGAGAAACAGCCGTTCCAACTACGCGGCGACTTTCGAATGGTTGAGGCACTTCGAAATCTACGGCGGCGAGGATGCAACACCTGACAATTTTTTACTTATCTTTTACAGCGGCGGTTGATCACTGAGTGAACGGCATAGATCCACGTTCTGAAAACAGCCGTTCCAACTAAGAAGCGGCGACTTGCGAAAGGTTGCGGCACATCGATATCTACAGCGGCGCGTAACACCTGAGAACGCGAAATCCCACACAGACAGGCACGGTTGAAGGAAAGGATATGGCAGAGCGCACACCGCGTATCCAAACACCTGCCGCTTCACTTAAGTGCGAAATAGCGGCGGGCAACACCTGAGAGAACGCGAAATATCCAACACAGGCATGGTTGAAGCACTCGTAACTTTCGTTAGAATGCGAAGGATTCAGCGTTCCATCCACCAGCGCGGCCGTCACAGAAAGGCGAATACAACACGGCGCCGATTGATACACTCGTCGCTCCACGTAAGTGCACGAGCCAGAGGCTAGCGCAGAGAACGCGAAATATGCAACACAGGCATGGTTGAAGCACTCGTAACTTTCGTTTGAATGCGAAGGATTCAGCGTTCCATCCACACCAGCGCGGCGTGTCACATAAAGCGAAATACAACACGGCGCCGATTGATACACTCGTCGCTTCCACGAGCCAGAGGCTAGCGCAGAGCGCATACTTCTCCGGCGATTCGCCGCCGCCGGCAGAGGGGCAGAGGCTGGCGTCCCAGAGCGCGGGGAGCGTGCACAACGGCGGAAAAGCCAAGCGCCCTTCGCCTTTCCCACTCGCACTCCTCCTTTTCTCTCTTTCGCGTCTGAGCGTCCGGGCAATTTATTTCACGCGTCCCGGTCAACACGCTAGCAACGTACGCGACGGAACGGACGGACTGCTCAGTCCGTCCGTTCCGTTCGTTACGTTGTTACTGGGTTTACCGGGACTGGTCTGCGCCTGCGCGCGTGGAAGGGCGAAGGAAGGCCTGCGGAACTAATCCCCCTACCGTGACGAATGCCCGAGTGCCCAGACGGGTCCCGGTCAACACGCTAGCCACGTAGGTAGTGTCTCTTTTAAATACCTTGGTGTTACACTAACCCCTGATCTTTCCTGGCGCACGCATATTACTAATATCATTTCTTCGGCAAACCGGTCATTAGGATTTCTGAAACGTCATCTGCGTCACTCACCCTACCACGTAAGACTTTTGGCTTACCAATCGCTAATACGACCCAAACTTGAGTACGCATCACCCATTTGGAGCCCTCACCAAGTAGTTTACCTGGTCAACGCTATCGAAGCAGCGCAAAATCGTGCTGCTCGATTCATTCATTCTTCCTATTCATATGATATCAGCGTGTCATCCCTTAAAAATGAATCTGGTCTGTCCACTCTTTCGTCTCGCCGCAGAATCTCTACACTTTCACTTTACCACAAGCTTTATCACAGTTCTTTCAGCCACCCACCCTACATCGCTCCCGCCGCTCGCATTTCCCCCCGCACGGGCCATCAACTTCAAGTCTCCCGACCCCGTTCTGATACTACAACTTTTTCTGCATCTTTTTTCTGCCATGCAGCTGCAGAATGGAATGGCCTTCCCCACGACATAGTTTCTATCACCTGTCCATCACATTTTGTTCAAAGTGTATCCGTGTACCTGTCTTGTTAAAAAATTGTGGCATTTGTTACATCTCTGCACAACCCACCCCTTATGTAAAACCCGTGTGTGCGGTCTTTAAGGAAATAAAGTTAAGTGAAGTGAAGCTGAACCTTAGCTCACGCTACGTATATCCTGGCATAGCCGAGCTAACCCGATGCTAATTTTGTGATTATATGAACACTTCGTTCAAATATTTTTAAAATTTTGGCAGATGGGCTGAATTGAACGAAAGGTAGACAGACAGGCAGGCAGTCCAAAGTTTTCGTTTTTAAGTAACCCAAGAAAGCCTTTCGACGAAATTGAAGCACGGGGCAGCGTGGTGGGCTAAAGAAAAAGGAAAGATCCCTAAAGATACCCATGAGAAGCTTCCTGGAACTGTTAAAGAAGAAATAAAAATGCCTACCGAATAAGCGTAAAAATTAACTCGACTTGAGCGCGTATTTTGCGAAGGTTTAAAGTGCAGTAATTTCGCAGCCCGGCTGTGTGCAGCGCTGTTGAAGTAGACCGACGCTTTTCTGCTATTGATTTACAGCCAGAGAGAATCCCAGGACCAGCCTGAAAATGCGTGAGTATGACTTTTTTCTTGTTACCGCTCCAGATCCATCTTGTTCGATAGGGCAGCACAAGTGTCTCGTGCACGGTGAAAGGCTTCTCCTGGTAGAAAACAGCGTTCTCAGTGTTTGCTCGCGCCTCTTCACCAGTATAGCCAGGGCAGTGAATGCCCCATGCGACGTTTCCTAATTCTTCGCCGACACGCCCCCATATGACACTGCCGCCGTAGCCGCCATCTCCATCATCGGTCTCAATATCGCATTGTCGGTCGCTATCGCTCATACTCAACTGCCCTGTGAAAAAGTGGACGTGCTAGTGTACCTACTCCGATAAGGCTTCACAGAGGGCAAAGAAGCACCAGTCTTTGCTGAGGATCTTTATTGGACATCTTTTACTCTGCTCTGTCGGTTTCGCCCGGTCGCAGGCGAGCAGGCGGAGCGCGCAGAGCAACGCACTTTACAGTTGAGCTACAGCACTAAGCCATTGCGTAGGTCGTGGTGACAAAAGGCGTACGAGTTCTGCCCTTCTCGAACTGTGCCTAGTCTAAGCTGACGGCGATCCTCCGTTACTCGCTTGGCGGCGCCATTGCTTCCTCTTCCGCTTCCGTGGTTCATAGCTGCCGCAGTTACCGGCCTGCTCTAGATTGGAAAATAAGCGAGGCTGGAGGATATCCTTTTGATGCAGCTCGCGGCAACGTCCCGTGTCATCGGAGGCCTACGTTTGCTGCTGCTGGAGGGTTCGAGACGGAGACAGCCTGCTCACTGAGCCAGATCTGCCGACGGCGGGAGAGCGCATGGGCGGGAACAGATGCGCTCATGTTCGTGCCCAGCCAAGTCCTTCGGCGAATGGTGTCTCGAGTGGCGCCTCCCGAGGCAGGGCCTGGCTGCCCGGACGAGCCGCCGGCAGCAGAGCCACGAGAGTGAGCACGCCCGCGAGGGTAGGTGCGATCCGAGGACTGCACGAGGCGGCCTCATTTCGCCCAAGTCAGCCAATGCGAGCAGATACCCATCAAGCGTTGCGTAAACCATCACCAAAGAAAACATTGTTTGGCTGTTGCAAAGACCTATTGGAGGACATCGAGTCTGTTACGAAAAGGGGAAGGTGGCCTCTGATCTGTTGCTTTACTAATGTGGAAAGCGGATACGTATACAATTCATCCTACCCTTACCTAGGAGAAAGAGCGAACTGGGCATTGTATTCTTCTCCTTACAGGGGATGATAGCGGAGGCGTTAAAGCCTTTGCCAGCTACTGAAGTGACGCTCCAAAAGCAGAGATAAATTCCGTTTCAGTCTGCTTGCCTGCTTCGAAGGTAGCATTATGGCCTCCCCTAGTGACACCTATGAACAACTTCTCTTCTGCCACATGGTGTTTCCGGCTCTTTTTTCGTTTTTAGCTGTTCCTTCGTCTCTCGGGGTGACTGGCCTTGATAGGCAGACTGTCCACCTTCCACGCCCCAGTTTTCCCCGAGTGCAAATTCTCCATGACTAGTTATTTCCTGTTCCACTCACGTGCCGTCCCGTTTACCTGTCACGCGGTATGACGTCAGCGCCCAACGCACTAGTCGAGCTTTTCTTCTGCTACTAGCAACGTGCCAAGGCAGTGTGGCGGTAACGCACTGGACTTCGATTGTGGAGGCCCTTGCAGCAGTGGCCATTTCGTGCACTAGACAATAACTCTGGTTTCTCAGGCAATGAGACACTTAAACCGTTAATATACAAACAAACACTACAGCCTGGTCTTGCCTATCAGTAAAATGGTTCGACACTACGCCAGCACACAATCTTTCCGGAAACCTATACGTCACTGTCCTCCTCTGGAGACCCTAGAAAGGCCGCAGAAGGTCACACTCTTTCCAAGGCACCGCTGAAAATTATACAAAAAAAAAACAAGAAAAAGTCACTAGAAAGGCGCTGGAAATAGAGAAAGGCTCAGAAGTCTTGTGCAGCTTGTTTCCTGTTTTGCTGCTGGTTTCCAATATTTTGTGTTTTTTAGTCACTATTGTCGCCACTAAGTACTCTTGTTTGGTGCCAACCTGTCACATCAGTGTTAAATGATATCTTTGCATCGTGCCTTCTATTTTTTTGTATTTTTTTCTTTTCTACTCCCCTCTGTAGTGCGACTGGCCTTGAGGCTGAAACAAATGAAATTAAATGAGATCAAAGTGCTCACTCGCTACTTTTGGACCCTCCAATATCTTTCCCGGCCGCCTGTTTTCAGGCTGCGGAGACGATGGTCGCACAAACTCGGATCTCCTCTCCGCCGGCCTGGGCGTTCTTCCCGCCAGGCTCGTGGGCGCAGGGCTGCCGCACAGAAAGACCCGGAGGAAGCTGCCAGTGATTCGCAGGGAGGCCTCTCATCAGCTCTCAGTTGGGTTCCGTGTCGGTCGCGCGCGGACTCTCAACGGCCGACGGGACACCCCTCAGCTGTTTGTCCCCAACATGGGCCGAGAAAAAAACAGCGGCTAACGTTATAACGAACTTGCGCGCTCGCAGGGTAAAATGCGCAGCAATGCGCAAAGAGCGAGTTTGTAGTTCCCGCTGCGCGGTTCAAAATTAAAGTGGTAGTGTCACGATCGACTGCTTTTGGAGGGCATTTTTCATCCATACTCTAAAGGAGTAGTGAATCAACGAATCGACCTGCCCATTTTTCTATGCGTCTCTATGTGTGCGATAAATGCGGGTTACACTTCGACTGCATACCCAAGTAGAATAAGCATCACGTCAGCCCCGAGTGCCACTATCACGGTCGTTCCGAAGCGGGGAAGAGGCTTTGCGCACAGGCATAGATACAACACCAGGGGCTGCGGCTGCGACACCAAAACCGTTAGTGACCATGAACGTTCCGGTTGCAGAAACAATGAAAGATTCTGACAACATATCCTGCATTCCTAAGGCGCGAATATGGTGATGGTTTGGACCTGTTGCTTATGCATGATGACACTAATAGCACATAACGATGAGGACAAAGAAACAATGGACAACAAGAGAAGCGCTCGTCCTGTGTCATCGCATTTCTTCGTCATCGTCTGTTGTGATGACTTTCAGTCTTATTCGTAAAGCAACCACCCCACAATGCAATGTAAGAAGGAAAACTCTGTAAAAGACTCACTAAGTGCTTCCATCGAACTCAACACAATGTGTGTATCCATGTTAATCTGAACCGCTATTGTTTAGCTGAGAACGGTTATTCCTTGTTTAGTGTAGATGAAATGTACTTTTATTTTTCAGTCCAACCTGATCTTCTATCTTACGTCGCCCATGGATGGCGTCCGATGATGATATTGTCACGCAGCCAAAGTCGACCATGCTGTCTTGAAGGAAAAGCAAGTTAATTGGAGCGAATTTGTGCTCTCCTAACAACTCAGACTACACAGTCGGTGAAGCACCAGTCAACGAAGTGACCTGCGCAGGCGAGTGTCGGTAAACCGAATCCGGGCGTCTGCTTGGCGAGCATTTATCTTTCGGCGTGATTTTTGATCGAACCGTCGAATTACGTGGAGTTAGGTGACGACAGGGCAAAACACTCTCACTATCAAACGAGGTGACCCGTACGGCACAGAAAAGAAAAAAAGAAACCCGCGCTTCGTTTAGCGCACAGAGAGCACAGTCAGCCGTGGCCGGGCGGTGGAACAAAACACATACATAAACGAACCCAGTGCATGGTTTGCGGCACTACCACCCTTTAAGAGTGCATCGACCTGGTGCTAAAATAAAACACTTCCGAACAAACAAAAGTTTCGTTATCTTGCGTAGTAAGGCTTGAGGCGAACCAAGTGAACGACTTCAATGTGCGTTGTCGTGATGTGCCGGAATCATTGTCGGATATGACGTCGTAGATACGTTGGCGAACACGTCGTAGAACACGGTAGGTTGAATAGGAGTCGAAACCCACACAAGATCACCTGGGTGATACTCGGCGCCTTGGCGTGGGAGGTTGCATAGCGTCCAGCATCCGGCAGCTACTGGTCCCCAGTACGTACGTGAACAAGCTGCAAGGCCTCCTCCGCACGCTGTAGGCATCCTTGGACGTCCGCGTTGAGGTCGTCGCCATCTACGTGTGGCAGCATGGCGTTGAGCATCGCCGCCGGCTGTCGACCGTAGACAAGCTCGAACGGAGTCATCCTCATAGTTTCCTGGACAGCTGTATCGTATGCGAACGTGACATAAGGGAGTATTTCGTGCCGTGTTTTATGCTCAACGTCGACGTACATAGACACCATATCGGTCATTGTCTTGCTCAGGCGTTCGGTTAGTCCGTTCGTCTGAGGGTGACACGCTGTCGTCTTCGGGTGATCCGTGTTGCTTTAACGTAGGATGCTTTGCATGAGCTCCGCAGTGAAGGCCGTTCCGCGGTCCATGATTAGGACTTCAGGGGCTCCATGTCGCAGCACTACTTGGTTTATGAAGAACTTGGCGACTTCTTGTGCAGTCACCCTTGGAAGAGCGGTGGTCTCTGCGTAGCGCGTCACATTCTGTCGCTGCGACGATCCACTTGTTCTCGGATCGTGACGTAGGGAACGGGGCCAAAAGGTCCACCCCAATCTGTTGGAAGGGCCTCGATGGGACGACAATCGGCTGCAGAAGTCCGGCAGGTCTCGTCGGCGGCGTTTTTCGTCGCTAGCAGCCACGTCAACTCCGGACGTAGTGGGAGACGTGGGATGTAAGGCGGGGCCAGTAGTACTTCGCCTTATTTTTCCTGTGATGCGTGCTGTGCCGAGATGTACGGAAGACGGGTCGTCATGACACGCTTATAAAATTTCGTCCCGAAGGTTTGCGGGGGTGACAAGAAGATAAGTCGTTGTCGTTACTAAGTTCAATCTTTTCTTCACGAGGACGGAGTTGCTGAGGCTGAATGCAGGTAAGTTGCGTTTGACGGCCCCTGCACGCTGATGATGCGTCCTTCAAGGTAATAGATCATGACGCCTAACTCGGGGTCGGCCAAGCCATCACCACACCAGCCTTGATGGGACATGCCACAATAATTAGTTTCCCAATCCCTATTTATTTGTATGTTCTTTGTATAATGCAAACTTGTTCTCAACTTTCTTATGCACTAGAGGGGCTTCTGTGCACAAATTCAGAGTGATGCGGGGAAGCTGACAGAAGAGTTGATCTCGTCTTTGGTTACTCCAGAAAATTTACCAGTTTTTATGGCTCTCGGAAAACATGTTTTTATGCCAAACGTATTGCTTAGGCACATTGTGCAGTGGCAAAAAATGTAAATAATTGAGCGCCCTTTCTAACACCAGTTGTTATAATGTTTTCATAAATAGGGTTGGAAAAAAATCAAACTGAAGATTTTTGTCAACATAAAAGAAAATGAAAAAAGAAGTGTATAACAAACCAGCAATAGTGGAAAAAATTTAGAATACTAGCGTCAGCTTTACTACATCGCTCGCAATTTGTGCAGAAAAGCCCGTGCAGTGCATCAGAAACTTCAGAAGTTTTGTGCAAAATCGAAGGACATGAGGATTAAAAAAATAGGGGTACGGAAATTAAATATGTTAACTTGAATTCAATTATACGAATGGTTCAAATTTTTTTCTTGTGGCCACTAAAAACACGATGAAACTGAGACACATAGAAAGGCAGTGGTGCCCTTTGTAGTTTTGTAGTGAAACTTTGGTTTCTTTTCCATCAGTATTAAGCGTGATCTCGATAACTATAACGGTAAGCATTATTTAGGGCTTCATGCTCTCACTTAACCTATAACATGTACTGTTGAAGGAAAAAACTAAACGGAGTGCAGACATTGCTGCAGAGTATTAAATGTAGTTAGTCTTTTGAATAACTTTAAAAAGTGTGAAAGTTTTTCAGTGAAGCGTAGATTGAACGTGGAGGCAAATTGCTATCAAGCCTAAAAGCAAAAGATAAGCGCAAGAACAAGCACACCAAGCAGTTTGTGCCCAGGGGTTAGGGGGTGATCTATGATGTGCCGTTCTCCTCTAGAGAAGTCGATATCCTACTTGTCTCTTGGCGACAAGGCTCTTGGCATGTACCCACTCATTATGAATCATGCAAGTACAATCCTTTTTTGGGTTAAGGGTTAAGTTTGACTTCTGGAAAGAAGCAAAAGCACTTATTTGGGAGCTCTTGGATGCTTATTACACCAAGAAAAGGGGCACACAGTGAATCTGTGCTCCTGTGTGGCAATGAACTTAGATATTTAGAAACTTCGCGGATTCCTTCGTTACCATTGTGCGGCCTACTATGAAAAGGGGTTTATTTGGGACGATGCGTTCAATGAACTTAGTTGCAAGCAAGCGGTTTTCCTACCAGTATTTGTCCTGTGCTTCGGACTTGACTTTTAAAGAACTGTGTACCAACGTGCCCAATGCATTTTACTGAACAGTTTGTGTCATGCCCCGGCTACACTGGCGTCCGAATGTCATTTGAACCAAATGCCGTTTGACTCAAATGCGAAGTTGTGCTGCTCCACCGGGTTTTGGAATTCCATTCGGCTCAAATGACAGTCGAGCCAAATGAGCACCCAGAAAGGCATTTGGGCTCTCAAATGCCATTTCTAGCACTCTCGTGCGCAGCATTCCAAGTCAGCATAAACAAATACAATACTGGTGTACTTAAAACAAACAAAATATTCTTAATTGTGGGACTGTTTACTTCTCGTTCACCTAAATCGTGATGTCAAGGTGTAATAATTTCGTACTCTCAGCATCAGTGCGAGCAAGGGACAAACCAGTGTTTCCAGATAGCACGAAAACCCTCGATTGCGATTCAGAGTTAAGCAAAAACCGTGTCAAAGCTTACGTTATTTATAATTTGATGTCTTTTTAATGCGAAAGACTGCCGCTAAATTGGATTGTTGCATAATTGTGTAAAAACAGAACTCGACAGCAGCAGCGCCATTCAATACGGCGAGCGATTGTTAAATCTTTCAAATGCTATCGAAATTGTCGTGGTGCATGGCGGATTCTGAATGGCATTCGAAGCAGCCCATTTGAATCAAATGACCTTTAGTTTAAAATGTCATTCGGACTATAGTGTAGCCGGGGTTTTACAATTTGTACCCCTCCTGTGTTTTGCAGTATGGAGCATGCCCTTTGTGCTGCAGGTGTCTCAGCGCACTTGCTGCTTTGTTGCTTGTGCTGCTTTTAAGCTTTACATAGATGCTTTCATAACTTCAAATGTAGGGAGTAGCAGCCTTCTGCACTCCTAAATTCTTAGTCTCCCTCCCTGGAGCTTTAAGATCCTCGTAATGGCTGCAATGATTTTTTTAAGCCTTTGCGTTTTTGGGGTGTCCATGCGTATCTTGTTCCCCCATACAAACATTTCATAACAAGAAAATAGCAAAGCAAGGAAATGTGAAGGCAAGAGGCAGTGTTTCTCACCCTCTTTTTTGGCAGTTAGCCTGTAGTTGGAGGACATTGGTCACATTTCAAAATTGTGAGTTCTGTGACACAATCTACAAAATAGTCCTTTAAGCACGTCAAGCAACGCCAGTGTTTTTTTTTTTTTTTTTGCCCATCTCTTTCATGGCCGGTTTTTCCTACATCCGCGACTCCTAGCAGAGAAGCATGTAGGCGATTGCAAACGCCGGCAAAACTCTCTGCTTTTTTAAATAAAGAGCCTTCTCTCTCTTTTTCTCTGTCTTAGTTGACGGGGGCTGTACTCAAGAGTTCACTCTAAAACCGGCCTCGACGGTTTGCGGAGGAAGTAGCCCCAAAGAGTGTTGCGAGCGATAAAGTCTGCCCCGATAATGACGGGACCGGTGAAACTTGGTGAAAAAAGATATGGGATCCAGCCGTATTGTGTTGAGGAAAGGGAACTCCAGCTTGGCTCGTAGTAAACACACACAAGAAGCATCGGTGTGCCTCCTGGTGGCGCTACAAGGACAATAACAACTTCTCTGTCGCCATTGTGTGCTTGGTCCCAACGGTGCTGGAAAGCGTGGCAGAATTTGTGAACAAGTACCACAGCTAACCCTGGGGTCGGGCCATGTGGGTAGCGGGTATGGCTTGGAATAGTAGTATCTGTAAAGGTGGCATAATCTAAAATTTCACAAGGACCACATGTTTCCTGAGGCAGTAATATCATTGGACGGAGCGTTTTAACCTGGGACTTGAGGAGCGGGCCGGTTTGAGAGAACCTACGGCAATTCCACTATAGTATGCTTCTATTAGGAAAAAGAGCGGGTCGGGCAGACCCTACTGACAGCGGGTGTCCTGTTTGTTTGCATACAGCGGAATATGCTGCAGAGTCACATTCAGCGGTTTCTGGTTGGATACGGCACATCTTGCTCTTGCGTTGTCATTCGCTGACACGTGAACTGCAGACGCAGTCTCCTCCTCCCCCTTCCCCCCGGAATACAAAGTTCGCCATAAAAGCAAACATTTTTAACACAGCTATACTACCTCTTCTGGCTTTGTTCTAAAATATCCGTGTATCAGCCTTTTTGAAGTTGTTCTTGCCTTGCTTACATGGGACCTCTTTAGACTGTCATGATATCTTGGCCCTCTCTTACACGAATCGAAAGATACATTTGGATGACAGCTACTGCTTCGGGGTGTTACTTCATGATTGATTCTTAGGGACGAAACTCCCCGTTTATAGGGTGTCGTATAATGATTGATTGACGTTTTTGCGTTGTCTAATCCACGTTTTAATTTACGCGCCGGTTTGTATGGGCATGTTTCGCGCCACGTGGGCATGGTACATTACCTTGCAAGATATGTACAATCCCCACACTTCTTGTGTGCAGAAAAGAGGCATCTACTAGTGGTTCAACACTCCCGTTATTGCATTGAGCAATTGCTTGAGACGCCGGCTGATAGGACTCCGCAGTGCCGCAGCTTCTGGCGGCAACGGCGTTGGTTTGAGTTCTGCCGGGTCCTTTTTTTGTAAAGAATCTTCTCTTGCATCAGGTCTATCTGCTCTTTAATAGCGAGGCTTTGTATGGCTCGGTGAAAGGACAATCCGGCAGCCGTGTGTGCACAGAAAAGTCGTCCAGCGCAACCTCATACACATGCGCGAAAAGAAAGCCAGGTTGGAGAGGAGTTAAAGGAGCCATGAAGAGAAAATACAACTTCGTTTAATTTGAAAGAACTAGGTTTCAGTATCTCACTCAGCTCCATTACAGCCACAAGAGATGTTTTTTGACGAAAAAAAAGCAAGAAGTATTTAAAACTTTCAAATTTTGCGCCACAGTGACGTGTTATGAGCAAGAATGACGTCATACGGGCCAACAATAAAACATGATTTTTAGTGCGTTAACTGCACGTTAGCATTCAAGTGATACGGTCAAATGGAACTAGAGGCCCCATTACAGACGTCCAGTCAAGTGTCGTCGCGACATGTCAGTTAGGCGACCGCCAATCGCAAAAACAAGGTTGAGTGACGTCATAGAAAAGTTGCGGGAAATTGGCTAGGGGGTCGCGACTGCTTCACACGTTTTCTTGAATATCTCCGTTATTTGTTCGAAGATTGTGATGATATTGGTATCATTGTTATCGGGACCGAACAGTCTTTCTAATAAACCCAACTTGTATTTTGTCTTCATGGCTCCTGTAAGAGTATGGGAAGAGAGTGGCTGGGCTTCAAGCTCTCAGAGCGCGCCCGCAGCAGCTAACGGTGGTTTAGGTCTGTTCAGGTGTGAGACGCTTCGGAGAGAGGGAATCGCGTAAACCCGCGAGCGGTCGGCGAGTAGGCGCCATCTCGCTCGATCGTCGGCAGCCAAGTGTGTGCTCACAGTCACGTCATGGGTCACGAGGAAAGCCGGCCGTCCAATGGGACGGCCGGGTGAGTGGCATGACGCCTAATGTCACTAGATGAGGGTTCCTTATCTATAGAGACACTAATGACGCCATTCGAAGACGTGAAAACTGACACGGGAAGACGATGCCGAGAGACTCGACGCAGCGATGCCCAGAGGAACAGGAGCCAAGGGGACTGGGCTCTTCTCAGCTAGCCTCGGCCACGGTGTAAGAATATATTTGCACACCGTGGTCTCGACAAACATCGTCTACCCCTTTGTGGCCGAGCCAAATGTCTTTGGGCGTGAACAAACGAGGGACCCCTGGAAGCAAAAGCAAGGGTGGTGGGGATAAAACAAATTGTCTCGAATCCACGCTGTGGAGGTGGTTGGAAAGCAAAGCTTTAAACGACACCCACAACAACTGCCCATGCCACGTCACTTGAATCCACACACGTGGCTCTACAAAGAGTGAAACCAGAGATTCTGGCTGCCGTTACCTGGAATTCGCGGGGGCGGCGTCCCGGACGCAGCAGCAGCCTCGGCCACGGCCGGGCTAGAGCGGCGGACGCCGCCGCTGTAGCGCGCACGTGCGTTGGCAGAAAGAAAATGGCGAGGAGCGTCATTCAAAGGGTCAGACAGCCGAACCTGGCCATCCCGATGTGCTAGCCCGGGCTACATCACCGCGCTACACAAGCGCGGACACCGAAACAATTCGGCATGTGAGCTTAGTGATTCCCATTTAGACCGATTTAAAGTAGTTAGTTTAGTAAGTTTGAGAATTGCGAAAAAGCTGAGGGAACTTTTATAATCGCTGTTTATCAGAACCAGTTGCTCCTTTCGCCTTATGTAATACCTGTTAAAACACAACCGAATTGGTATTCCCAATTTGGAAAACGGAGTCTTATTCGTGGCAAGCAGTGCGTTTCTCTAGCGTTTCTCCAGCAGCCAAATGTCTGTATGGGGTCTCTATATTTTGTTTCGCCGCTCTGGAAACCAATCTTTACGGTATCTTTGCCGTACGACCATATAATTCCGTCGGGTACGGGTTACCCAGGAGGTTCTGCCGAACAGGTTAAGTCGTGCGAAGGAAGGTCCTATTGCCTGGGAGCAGTTATACACGCAGTAAAACTCCACTCGCACTCGCGTTCGCCAGCTTTCACAGCGTTTGTTCCCCGTTGCTAGGCAGAGTGTCGACACTATTGACCTATCATCAAATATATAGCAACCGTCCCGAAACACGAAAATATCACGTCGTTAAGCCCCACGATATTGATCGAAGCGGTAAAGGGGAATATTTGCAACGGGTGTAGCAACATAAGGAACTATCAGAAACCGCAAACTGGAACCTAACCTAACCTAACCTGACTTGACCTAACCTAGATGTTCCTTCATTCGTTCGGAACGAATGAAAAAACATAAAAATGTGTTATTTCACAGAGGGCGGCGAATATGTACGCCGACATCAATTGATGCGAAGAGTGATCTAAAGAGTAGGGCTGGGTGCCGGTTAAAAATTTCAACCTGATTAATTGGCTAATTTTTGGGTAATTGATAGATTAATCAATTGAATTGGTTCAGAAAAAACTGGCCAAATGATATTATTCATTATAATAATAAAAATAGGATCACTATGCTCATCAGCCTGTTCACAGGCATTCCAGATGAGGTAAGCAGGTCATCATCATGATGGTGATTCGGGTGAGACGCTACTCACCGCGTTACTTTTCTAGAATCAGGAACAACGAAACTTATTGCAATTGCAGGGGGCACCGATGGATCGTAGTTTACTTGCGACATAGTCAGTTTAAAGAACGGTCAAACGTTGTAAGTGCCCGCTCGCCGCTTTTTTGTACTGTATATATTTATAATCAAAGTAGCAATTTTCCTGTCTGTCTTGGCTATCAGCTTGCAGTTTTCATCACTATCACCTCGGAGTATGCTTGCATCGCTTTCTGTTGTGACGCTAGTCGGGTTAATCGAACGCGAATATGACCTCAATGCGCTTGCACAGATGTTACAGTCATGTTTCAGTTTTCTCCCATGACTTCAACCGATTGACCGGTTAAAAATTAATCGCGACTAGGGCTTTAATCGACGAATCAGGAGGTTAATCGAGCCACCCACCTATAATTTAAAGCCGAACGTTTCGCGAAGCGTTATAGAATGATGTGGCAAAGCAGCTTCAAGAGACCATGTAGAAAATATGTTTGATGAAAAAAAAAAGGATAGAATAACCGAAGGGACATCGAAGCTGAAGATAAGACTAAAAGGCTGACCCCAAGAGCAAAAATATATGGGAGGAATTTTTCCGTAACGAGAAATAAAATAAGAAGAGGGCGGCGAAGGTAAAGTTAAAACCAATCATTAGACACTTTCTACAAAAAGGGGGAAAAAAGAGGAGAAACCAGTCCGGAAACTACGACGAGGTCAATGCGAACAGTCATCAGGTTTAAGCCACCCGAGTTTCGCCCACAAAAAAAAAACGCAAATAAAAGAAAAAGAAAAGAAGGAAATACAAAAAAAGAAGAAAGGCAACACCTGGAACGGGATACCCACTGACAAGTTCATGCGACAACGACCTACGTGGCAGTGGATGCACTCTGGGCTCACATTAGACATCTCACTCTGCTGCCTCATCACCACCTTGCATCCCTGCCGTCAACGAGGCCACGGGCGTCCTTTTCTAAGATAGTCGCTGCTCACTGCGAGAGCCTCCCCTCAGGATACACACCTGCGGCACCACCATCATTACCCCTTTAATGCCTCTTGAAGCCAGAAGTGTATCTAACCACCCCGGGAATAACCAAGAAAGGGGATATGCCACCACGAGGTCTTCAAAAGCTCTCTATGCACTTTTTACATGAAACCTACAAAGACCGGATTCACACTGATGGCTCGGTAACGAACTCCAGTTCTGTGGGAGCAGTAATGGTGCCCCCCAGATATGTAGGCATTCACTTCGGGCTGTACAATTTAACAACGCCAACTGCATCCGAACTCACAGCTATTCGCGAGGCTCTTCTGTACCTAAAGCAAGAATTACCACAAAAATGAGCTGTGCTTTGCGACTCCAGGCCAGCTCCACTGTGTCTGCAGTCTTCTCTTCGCCGAGGCCTGTATACGAGCAGCTTGTGGCCGAGATTCGTGAAGAATATGACTTCTAGTAAGGCATACACACAATATTAGTTTTCATTGGCTCCCAAGCCACAGCGGAATTTCTGGAAATTAATCTGCAGACAAAGCGGCTCATTATGGCCATGGAAGTGCCCAATTGGCCGACATTCCGTTATCGCGCCATGATGCTACCCGGTCACTGCGCTCCATCGCCGGAAAAATCACGCTTACTCTTTTGAATACGCCGGAGTTTTTAAACTCCCGCCTGTACTTGCTCGACCCCGACCTGCAGCGCCACTTACCCATTAACATGCCACGCTCAGATGCAACCCTACTGTGCCGCCTGTGAGTAGGAGTTGCTTTCACCAAAGATTACTCCTTCACTATCGGCATGGATGACAGCGCTGCTTGTGACGTGTGTTCCACGGACGAAACAATAGAACACCCCTTGCGTCACTGTGTCCGGTTTCCAACGCAGAGGCTGCACCTGTCAACCTCACTGCGGGAACTCGACAACCAGCCATTAACTGTGTAGACTGTTTTGTGTCACATGCGTTAACCATCACAGTCTCAGAAAGCCACAAAAGCATTACTTCGTTTTTTAAAGGACACAGGCTCGTCTGAACGATTGTAGAGACACCGTTTACCATTTTTGATTCGTCATTTGGTGAGTTTACCTTTGCAGTATTAGGATTTATAATTGCCCGTGGTATTGTTGTTGTAGCTACTTTTCTTTTTTCTTTTCTTACCCCTGAAGCTCTATTCCCCGTCTCTCCAATATCCTTTCTTTCTCTTTAAGTCCCTCCTTTCCCGATTCCCATGCGTAAGGTAGCCAACCGGGCTGTAACCTTGTTAACCTCCCTGCCTTTCATGCACTGTATTATCCTTCGTTCCTTCACCTATGACCAGCTTTCCTGTGACGAGTTGGGTGCGACAAGTGGGCGTGTTCCCGCTCTCGCTGCCAACACGGTCAGCGATTTTGCTATGCCGTTAAGATTATTACTGAGTCGCTTAGAGTGTGCCCCCAATGAATGACAAAGTTCTTTTATTAATTGTTAGTTTTGTTTGCGTTGTGTTTCTTTTTACTTCTTTTCCCTTTTTTCCTGGCTCCGGCCCCCTCCGAAACGAAATTCTGGTTCCTGGGTTCGAATCCTAAAACGAGCTCACGTTGTTTTCTGTGTCTGATGGAGGCGAAAAGCAAAAACGCCCGTTAAAGATCCCCAGGTGGTCGAAAATTAATCCGGAGCCCTCCACTACGGCGCGCCTCATCGCCTGCGCGTTGAACCCTACAATCAATCAATCAATCAATCAATCAATCAATCAATCAATCAATCAATCAATCAATCAATCAATCAATCAATCAATCAATCAATCAATCAATCAATCAATCAATCAATGCTTTCTATGTCCATATTGTACAAGTTTAAAGTATTATAAGTGGTCGCACACCGGCTTTCTTCGCAAAAATTGTGATAAGAAAATGCCGTGGCGTAGCACGCCTGCTATGCCTTGCGTTGGCCATCCTGGCTACTTGTGGCGTATGAGGATGCGGCGGCTTTATGCTCTCCCCCAATTTCTTGCAGTGCCGGTGGCAAGCTGCCTACTTGTAAGTTTGAAGTAGAGGAAGGTATATAATAATATTTCAGTGCTGCAGAAGCTGTAATCGCAAGAAACGCAAAAAAAAATCTCGTTTGAAAAAATTTCATACAGATGGGCTGAATTTTCCTGGTGATTATTAACTTTCTTGGTTCCTGGCATTGAAACATGAGAAAAAAAGAATAGATGATGTCAAGTCACGCACAACCTTCTGCGAAAAAATGGGCACAGCGCACACACGTTTTCATGCCACTGAGCCCTTTCCACATCACTTCAAGGTGGGTGTAATTTGGGTGCGTGTGATGACCCCTCCACCTCGTCGCATTTCTGTGATGATCGAGCAAAGACACATCCGCATCAATTACGATAACTTCTTAAGTAAACATGGAGCGGAAAGGAAAGGGGTCGGCGGGATGTACTGCTTACTATTCCCGCATTGTATCATTTACAGAATAACATCCACTCGCAGCCACATTGTTTGTTTTCTCCGGTGCATTGGACCATGAGCAGTCAAGCCGTTTGTCAATTTAGCTAGGGCACCTTGTTGGCTATAGTGTGCCACCTCCACTCTGCATTATGTGCAATGTGCTCCAGTACGTTGTTGAGTAGTCTGCACAAGGACAGTTTGCCGGTGGTTTTGTTTTCGCGAAACAGGCAAAACTATCCCGACGAAATAGCTTTACACAAGGTGCAATATCTTGCCATCTGCTGGCTAATGCCATCTGCTGGTTCGCTTTCAACACTGGCGACATTCTTTTGAGGACTGCTAAGGAGGGTCCGCCGTTCGATCTTCAGGGCTTTGAGGGGTAGCTCAGATTGATATTGATAGAGGCTGAGGTTGATAGGGCCTGTGAAAAATGACATGAGAAGCCGTTCATTGATTGCGCTTTAGGGGTGGTTTACGAAATCCCCCTCACCTGTTGAAAGTCCTGCGTCGTCCAAACTTGGAGATGTTTGAACGACCCCCTCAGGGAGCATGCGCAAAATCTGAAGTGTAATAATGGCGCACATTTGACAACAAATTGTGATTCCTGCACAAACTGTGAGCCACGATTTTTCGAGATAAAGCAAGAAGGCCCGAGAACTGCTCGAGGTGCATCGCATAAGATTGAAGGGAAGGAACTGCGTTAGTGATACTTCGGTGGTATTGTTCAAAGCTGGGGGGCGGTTTTTAGATAAATTCTTGCGCTGACGCTGTGTGCACGTCTATTGTGCATGCCGGGATGTATGTATAAATGTACGTTGCTGTCGTTGCTATTACACTGTTGGAAGTGTAGCGCCTCTCCGTGCCTCCTTTCTTGTGTTTTGTGTATTTGCGCCACTCAGTATGTTCGTGAACCTAAACCAACACACCCAACAACACGTTCTCTTGAAGAAAAGGAAGCACAGAGGCAGTGGCAAGAATTATAGCTGTTTTATTTCCACTTATGTACATATGTACACTGTTCACTCAGACACACACAAACCACTGCACCAGTGTAAAAACGTTCGCTATACAACGAGGGCCGTTCTCCGGCTGTTACAGTATTGTACACACAGTGTGTTATCACAGCAGACCGAGTACTGCGTGCCAAGAGCTACTCTGTCAACTAAACGCTATTCACCTAAGGGGCGCCGTAGCATCGACCTGACTGCAAGCGGGGGACTTGCGCGGGCTGGGGCCAGTGGACTGCGCCGGGGTTCGCCTTTGTCTTCGCAAAAGCAGTCAACAAAACAATGCAAAGCGGCTGGTAACGACTGGTGTGAAGCGGTGTGGCTAACTAGGAACTGTTCACTCAGAAGTCGGGAACCAAAGGTTGCAAAGCTGAGTAAGAGAGACGTGAGGTATTCGTTAAATTTTCGGAAAAACTGGTTACGTTCAAAACACGCAGTGTTAGTAGTTACCTTCAATTTTCCACTAAGCCCGCGTGTCAATATTTCGGCGCACGTTAAACATCCCCAGGTCGTGGGAATTGATCCCTAGCCCTCAACTACAGCGTGCCTCATAGTCTAGGTGTAACTTTGGCTCGTTAACATCACCCCCATTCAAGCTCCAGAAAAAAGAAAAGGAATTTCAAGTTTATACTGGCCTAAAGACGGTTTCTCTGGAAAGATTTTAAGAATATGTCCACGTGACAGTTTATTGTAGAACGCCAGGGTTTGCGCAGAGCGTAGTTTTTCACCAATGGCTAATGTGCGTATGCTGCATCCACTCTGACAACATGAATTGCGTAATGACATGGTCAACAAGCATTCAAAATAAGTTAATGGTGACCTTCTCACTTAAACAACTCCATCGCATGTATTCGACAGTCCCTTCATGCCTAATGTTACCTGAAGTTCATAAAATTAGTATTGTACAAAATTTCTGGACACATTTAATTCAGCGCATATTTGTTTTCGGAGGCAATATCCCGCAAAAAGTGTAAAAATAAAACGAGCACCTCTGGCTTGAATTGTTGAGAATTATATTTTGCACAAAAAAATGACTCTCCCTTTCAAATTGTGGCATTTTTTTTTTCAGCTGGCGAAAACAAGAATGTGCGACTATGAAGGACTTCAAAGCACACCCAAATGACCATTGAGGAAGCCACAAAAATTTGAAAACATGCCCCCGCCTTTTCATATTAGCCAGTGCCGCAGACATGCGCTTGTGGACTTAGCCGTATATTCTGACGAGAAAACTTCTGCATATCCACGTGAGAGGTTTGAGGAATCGTGAGCAACCGGCAGCACTGCCAACAAACTAAAGTTTCCATGTCGCAGGCAAAAGTCGAGGTCTCAAGTCAGGAAAATTATACGCATTCAAGGACAAAATGATGCAGACCACAACAGGTTGATTCAAAGCAGTACCCGTTGGCACAAACCGCAAAGAAGTTGCGTCTTGGAGCACAAAAATCACGCCCAAACAACAACGAGCACTTCTAGTGGTGACTGATAATTTTCTAGCTTTGCACTCCTATGTCTCTCCGCGATTTCTTCTCACCTCTCCAAAGTAACGCATTCATGCGTCACAACAGCACCGCGTGCACGCTTCCAGGGGGAAAGAAGCTCTAGGCTGCCCAGTGGCCCCAGCGGCGCGCAGAGGCACCCTTTACGACCGCGAACGACAGCACAGAACAACACCACCAAACTACTCGCTGGCCTCAACAACAAATTCGAGAGGGCGGGGGCTCTCTCGCCTGCTACCACCACTAGAGCGCTAACACATGAAGCGGCAGGAGAGCAACAGGCCAGCCGGGAGAGGCCGGCCCAAACTCCGTTGCGATGCATAGATGCTACAGCTGCGGCAGGCGCTGTCGTCTCAGCTGCAGGGGTGATGGCAATCTAGAAGGCGACCCGGACCGGGCCGTGGGCGCACGCGAGGCCCCCGGCGCACAGCGCGAAGGGGCTGAAGTACTCTTCAGAGCCACCAGGACAAGGGCAAGGTGCGCTGCAAATTCCCCCTGCCCCATATTCCTGGCAAAATCCTCGACTATGCCAGGACTGGCCCAGCTTACGACTATGCTAGTCCTGGATTGGGGACTGTCCAGGACCGCTACTAGTCCTATGCCAGGGCCGGCTTAGTTCAAGACTATGCTAGTACAGGAGCGGTAACAGTCCAGGGCCGTTACTAGTCCTATTCGAGGACCGGCATAGTTCAGAACTGTGCTAGTCCTTGGGTGGTAACAGTCCAGGACCGTTATTAGTCATACGCCAGGACAGGCATAGTTAAGGACTGTGCTAGTCCGGGAATGGTAACCGTCCGGGGCCGTTACTAGTCCTACGCCAGGACTGGGAGAATGAGGTCCTGGAGTTCTGGCGAAGTCCTAGTACTGGCAATCTCAAGTGGCGGAATCGAAATTCGCCATAGGCGGATTAGTTGCACCCAGGACAATCCCGCCAGCGCTCCAGTGGCAGAGTGTTCACCAATTGGCTCATAACAGAACAGCAGAGAAGCGTACGGAGGTCGTATCAAACCCTTACGCAATTCTTTGGGCTTTCTTAATGCTTTTAACGGCATTGCTGCGTCGTAGTCGCATTGACGGCGGCTGGGGCGCGACCTGTATTGTACGCTTAAGAAACTATTGCTGCCCGCGCTTGAACTCGTGTGCAGGAAGGTACTTACGTATTTTCTCCTGATCATTCAGCGCTGCCTATTGACCTACTCCGGTGACTCTGCTCAACCAAAGCCGGAAAGTTGCTACTACTGGTAGAAATCCCCGAACCAGGATGGCTGACGGCTAAAAGGTCATCCCTTTTCATGAATCTGTTGAGGTAAGTTGTCTCGCCGAAAAACGTGGTGTATTAGAGCACCTATTCAATGATATTTGCCTGGGCGAAGAGCAAACACGCCCCTGTGTTCAAGATTTCAGCGCACGTTAAAGGTTTCCAGGTGGTAAAGGTTGTCCGGAACCCTAAACTACGGCGCGCCTCATCGCCTGTGAACCGTCGGCGCGTTAAACCCCATAATGAAATATTATTCGCCTGCAGTAAATCGCCTATGCAAGTCCAAGGAATCGTGTTCTTTTCCTACTCAAACGCTCTCTTGACTCTTTCTCTTGACTCAGATGGGCCTCAGAGCCTATTCTGCTTTGAATGTGCACGAAGCCCTCAACACAGCGGCGAAAAACGGATTTCCTGCCTTGCGGCAGAGTGTCGCAAAGTGTCGAGAAATATTGTTTCCAAGTGTGGCAGAACTTCAATGCGCTGTTAATCTATAACGTGTTTCTTGTCCGGTATAATAACGGCACGGATGCAGATTTTGCCATTAAATGACCCCAAAATGTCTTGGTGACCTTAGGCCAATGTTGCAACGAGAACAATGCACGACTTACTTTTTTGCACTTTTTATACGTTTAAAAACACCTAACGGAGTTTTAGTTGTCCTATTTAAACGCAACACCTATGCGAAAAATCATAGCTCTCAAGTTAGGACTCGGGATTTATGTTATGAACCGTACTAGACACTGTTTGCCGTAAAATAATGAACCTAATCTGGATGAAATTAATTAAAGTAACCGTATTTCAGTCAGTAGAAGCTTGGTTTTCGCTGTGGGCACAAAAAAAAAAAAACTGGAAATAAATTTCACACACAAGGAAATAAATATATGCTGTGGGGCAGACGTTAGAAGGCAATGGAAACCGTTTGATGGCCAGCTACAGTAACAACAAGCTGTGAAATTTACACAACACATATGGACCATGCTTGGTCCGCAGTATGTGATAAATAAATAAATAAATAAATAAATAAATAAATAAATAAATAAATAAATAAATAAATAAATAAATAAATAAATAAATAAATAAATAAATAAATAAATAAATAAATAAATAAAATTTGCGTTGTACACTTCATAGGAGTTCAGCAGCATCTTCTATCGTTATGCGTTCAATAATTAGCAAATTATTCGTATAACCACTCAATAATTGCGCGCACAGTTCTAAGGTTGACGGAAAGATGTGAATCTTACAGATATTTGCCTATGAAGCAAGAAAAATGGGAATCGTGAAATGTCGAGCTTTGAACAAAACTTCAAAATTTAACCTAATAAGTTCCACATAGGTTCCACATAAAAACGTCGACACCCAGATCGGACGGCTGAATGAATGAAATGACGTACGATTCAATAGCGACGAAGATTGAAGCTTTAAATTATTCACGGGTGCTTTATGCGGCAAAAAAAAATGCTTTACTTCTAACGTTGCTCCTTAAACTCATTCTGCTTCGCACAAGAAACGACTGCTGCGATATTTTGCGGTGATTCCGCTGCCGTCTCACTTGGTTTACGATACGTAGTGTTGTTTTCAGATTGAGGCCTATACGCACCCGCTTCAAGAAAGTGTGCAAACTTTTTTGCACTCTTTCTTAACCTTAACGGGAGCTCCATTTAATCTTCACTAATATACGCCCTTGAGGAGAGAAAGTTTGTAATGCACCTCAACACAAATAACTACCGCCTTCGTCACAAATTTGCTTCTTTATGCAAAAGCAGCCATTGCGCGCGTATTTGAGTTCAACGGGTCACCTCGATTGAAAAAAAAAAAAACGCGCTAAATATGTGTGAAACATCATCAGTGACGTATTAAGGTCGGTAGCCAGCAAGTCTGTTACATCGGCTTATATTTTGAAAGCATAACGAAATATGGCTACCAAAGTACGCAATGCAAACCGGAGTTAGAAAACAATAATACCATGCTACCCACGAGAACCTTCAATGTAGAGAGTTTCAAGTTTTGAAGAGTTTGTCGTCTTTTTTGAGTCAGTCTGTGCTCTAAGAGCGTGAACTTTTAACATCTGCTGGTCTGTCTTTTTTCCAACCTTTTTGCCTCTTCCACTGCAAGACTGCACTATATTTTTAGTTTTTGAAAGAAAATGTTCTTTTTTTTAGCAGTTCAAGTTTAAAAGCAAATTTTTCGCGCTATACAGACTGGCACGAAGCGATTTGAATCGCCAACCTCGGCGTACAGACGTGAGATGACGAACACAAAGCGACTAAATCTGTGCTGGCCATTTCCTCATCAAAACTGGCCGGCAAACATTTATGAAGATGACCAGGGGAATGACTACACGAAGATGTTTCTCTCATATGATGAACATTTTCCACTCCCAACAACACGCACGAAAAGCCCGATTGCTTTCCTTCATTGGGCGTAGTCAGCGCGTTCGAGAACGCTGCTGCTGGAATTAGCTTTCCTTTGTATTTTGTTAGTTTGAACACGGGGCCGATACCTCGAAGAGTGACGGAAGCATTTGTGAGCATGTGTCGGCTTGTGCGCCGGTATTCGTCCGAGTTCTGCCGTGTGGTAAAAACATCACAGATCGGTGTCCTGAGGTACAGCAGCGGGCCGAGCCACTGGCGCTTCGGATTGGCTGTCGGCGGGATCGTTCTATCCGGCGTGGACCTCCGGGCCCTCTTTTTGACGAGGTCACGGACAGCGCGCTCAGGTGCTGTCGTCCAGGGCCTCCCGCAGCGTGGCGCTGATTTCGGTGAACGTGGGCCTTTCGTCGGGCCTGTGCGGAAGCATGGAGCGTCATGAGTGTTCGGTGTCCCAGCACTGCCTAAATCTGCCCGTCGTCATCACCACTGGCGCTGGCGACCAAGCCGAAGCGCCGAATACAGTAACATAAATATCCGTGAGCGAAACTTAAGCGCGAACTGACACAGGGACAGGAGAGGGAAACTACAAGCGCTCGTGTCGTTTTCCTTCCTTTTCTCTGAGTCAGTTCGCGCTTAAGTTCCACCCATCTCTCCGTTTTCTCCACGTTAAACAAAATATCCAGGAAATGACCTCCCACGAATCGGTAAGGCGTCGGGAGCGTCATCCGAAGGTGGTGGCTTCGGTCCCCAACTGAACACTTGCTTTTTCTACTCTAACTTTAACCTTCCAGAAATGGGCTATCTTCATTGCAAATACATCCAAATACATGCCCTCCCTTTTTTTGCTATTAAGTATTCTCTTGCAATGTCTGCCCCGCTCTACCTGAGGGCAAGAAGGGGGGCAGCTTTCTTATCACCTTCTCCCTAACCGAACTCCTCAGCCAGCTCGGCAAGCCAGCGTTGAGCAAACGCCGTCTGCTACAATAAGGTCCTGCTTCAAGATGTACAGGCACGACTTACGCCGTACCAAGAAAGAACTTTACAACAGCTCTTTTTTCCGCGTATACGAGTGACCAGACGATCAAAATAGACTTCAAAAGTCAATCAATCAATCAATCAATCAATCAATCAATCAATCAATCAATCAATCAATCAATCAATCAATCAATCAATCAATCAATCAATCAATCAATCAATCAATCAATCAATCAATCAATCAATCAATCAATCAATCAATGAACTGGCTACAGCGAGGAAACTCGGAAGTAAAAGTTGCGATGCTGAGCAAACACTGCGCCAAATGACGCAAGTTTTATCTCGGCCTCGACGGTTGTTTTACTAATGGAGGCGAAAAAAGATAGCTCCCATGAGTCGATTTTTGAGCGCATGTTGAAGATAACCGTATTGTGTACGCTTATTAATAGCCCTCACCGCTTGAGAGGCTATAGGGGTTGTTTTACTAATGGAGGCGAAAAAAGATAGCTCCCATGAGTCGATTTTTGAGCGCATGTTAAAGATAACCGCAAGGTGTACACATATTCATTGCCCTCACCGGTTGAGAGTCTATAGGTCTAGCTACGGGACGTAAAACCAGGCAAAAACTTGAAAGTTAGATATTCTTCACAAG
Organism: Haemaphysalis longicornis; assembly: GCA_013339765.2. Taxonomy (NCBI): domain Eukaryota; kingdom Metazoa; phylum Arthropoda; class Arachnida; order Ixodida; family Ixodidae; genus Haemaphysalis; species Haemaphysalis longicornis. The sequence goes on along the minus strand of CM023449.1, from coordinate 68,408,904 downwards.
TAAATCAATGCTTTTACTGCGTTCATTGAACACCTTTATAATCTCAAAGGAGGAGGTGCTAAACTGAACAGGTTGGTGCGCATTAGTGGCAACAACAACAACAACAAAAAAGACAAAGACAAATACGGCGCTTACTTGCAACTGAATTTTAGGACAGGAAACAACCGCACTTATACTTAGTACGTCAGCAAAATCAATAAAGAAAAACAGATTACACAGAATTCGTCTGTTTTGCGGTGAGATCGCCTAGAGGTACTAACAGCAGTGAACGCAAATAAATCATCAATATAGATAGAACGTTGGCTGGTGGTTAATATAGGCGCTGCTCTGCAAGTGAGCGGTTTTTTATTTAGATGTGAATTTTATTTCACAATGACAATCGTTGTTAGGTATGGCCAGAAATATCTATAAAAACAGCGTGGGGATCCCTTTTCATGTCATCACTGCTGCAGCCAAGCAGCACTTTAGCTAAGAAACAAACACACAGACCTACACAAAGCTGCTGCAGAAGTCTTTCAATGAAGTCCTACAGCAGCAAAGCACCAGTTTATGAAGAGACAAACACAGAGATCTGTAGAAATGTATTGTGCAAGTCTTTCCGTGAGAGTTTCTGAACTTCACAGGAAACATTTCGTCAATTATTAGGGCCAAACGCGGGTCTGTACAGACTCCCAAAGGCTCAAAAAGAATAAAAGTTATTTTTCCCACCGATAAATAATGGATAAGAAGAAACCCAGATGCAAAAATGTTCAAAAATGCATCTGTTTTCGAGTACGACATTATTTTCTGTAATGCATTTCACTATAAAGATTTCAGTGCTCCACCTCACCATCTTTTGTGTTGTAACATAATAAAAAAGTTATATCAGCAATCAGGACACGCCTTCGGATAAACAAATCCTGAGTGGGAGTGTCTAAGCCGATATTGGTCTACAATATTCAGACTAACAATTACTGCGGAAGTAAGGCTCTACTGCTGGTTCTCAGATTTGTTTGTCGGATGGAATGGTTCTGAACAGTGCGCCAACTTTGCTCCTTTTATATAAGAAAAAGGAAATTCTTGAAGCTGGGTATTCGCAGCCTTTCTGGCGTCTGAAGTCGGGTACTGAACGTTTATGCCCCGTAACTAGAAAACCGTTTGTTCTGTCATCTTTTTTTTTTTGCTTATGAGGGTTTAAAACCTCATCAAGCTTGCTGACCTTAATTCTCAACTTACATTTTTTCGTACATTTTGAATGGCGGCCTTGCTAACACGGTGTATAGGGTGAACGTTTTTCTTAATAAAACTACAATGCAGAATGATTGACACCCTTTTGTTAACGTTCTTGCACCCTATCATAAAACAAAGAAAAACACCTTTTAAAATGGTTTAATTAATGATAACACACCCTTTCAAACGGTATCCTCGTATTTTGGTCAGGGTGTAAGGTTGGTATAAACGGCAAAATATCCTTAAGCGACGTTTCAACACTGTTTCAACTTTTTTCGAAATATTAACTGCTTGCAGAGAGTATTCAACCAACACCTCTAGTACTTAGGTGGAGGTCGCAAGGCACCTCAGCCAAAATTACGACTCTATGCTCACCATATAACTTGGAAACTAGCTCAGAAGATTTTTCTCATTTTTCCCGGTCTTGGCGTTTTTCTACCGCTCGAGTTACGTCATTGCAGTGATGTAGCGGCTTTTGGCCGCCTTTACTTCAGTCGCAGCAATGAACGCATTCGATAGACGCCTAAAAAAAGCCACAAAGCAAAGCATAAACGGAGCCCGCATCTGCTGCGACGAGTAAATCACGCCGTGTCGCTCCGTGCTGGCGATAGCTATAGCTTTCGCAGTGCTCCCAAACGTGAAGGAAAAAGTGGGAGCATTTATTGTAGGTGTTGGAGTGTCCCGGTAAAGGATGTTTTTTTCGTGGTTTTTTTTTTCGCTAGGGTGTAAGGCTGTTAGTTATAAACAGTGATATACACCTCAGGGATATAAATCATTCTACAGTGTGGTGTGGAGGTAACACTGGACCCGCGAAGCTTTGTACGACTAGGCGAGAGAAAAATCCGCTGGTCACGTGTCTGCAGGAAACTCGTCCGGCGCAAACACGCACACGCAAGAAAGCACCAGGTAGGAGAGGAGTCTGAAGTAAGGATAGAGATGTTGGCTGGGTTTATACACGACGTACGCACCTACACACGCCATTTACCGACACTGGCGAATAGGAACGGCGCATAGGTGGCAGCAGAACCCACCAGTAAACACAGGCCGCATGTTACAGCTTAGTTAATTACAGCTTCGCCCTGTGTGCATGGGCGCATTTTTGTGCTGTTTCTCTGTTCAAAACCTCGTATTTTCAGCCCGTTGCAGTCAAAACACAGCTCTTTCAACGAACAAGGTGTACGACATCATAAACGAGGAGTCTGTGGGCAATGTGTTCGGGCCCTTTCTCGGATCAATAGCAGCGTGACGTACTTGTACTTCCAGCAGGACTGCATCAGCTCGTAGATGTTGTCGGGGCAGTCGTCCGGCCGTTCCAGTCGCTTGCCGCTCTCCAGCATGGCCAGAATGCTTTGACCCGCCAGTCCCTGCGCCCACCGACTCCGACATTAACCGGGGAAAGGGAGGCGCCAACAGTTCTAGGAAACCTACACTTCAAAATGATTTACAGCCGTAAGGGGTATCCTCACTGTCAGTTACTGAGACGCTTACACCCTAAAAACACTAGAAAACACTATTAAAGGGTGTAAGTGTAGCTGACACCCTTACACCCTTTTCAAAACGCAATAGTAGCGTCATATTAAATGATGTTTTGTCGTTTGTAACACCATTTTAACGTGTTTTACTTGCGTTTTGCTAGGGTGTGCATGTTTTAGTTATGGACAAAAATCACCCTCAAGGATGTAATTCATTTTAGACTGTACAATGTAAAAAGGGTGTAATTATTGGTAAAACGCCGTTTGGAAGGTGTATTCCTGTGTTTTTGCGGGGGTGTAAAGTTTTTATAAACGGTAAGATACTCTTAAAAATGTTTTTGTTTTTGCTAGGGTGAAAGTGTAAAGCACTGCCTGTAAAACACACACTGTAAATCACTGCCTATAACTACCACCCTTACACACTAGCAAAAACCGAAGGAAAAAATTTTTAAGGGTATTTTGTCCTTTATAATACCCCCACACCTTTGCAAAAACACAAGAATACACCCTTCTAAATGGTCTTTTATCGTAAATTACACCCTCTAAAATTGTGTTTTTCCATTTTAAAAAGGGGTGTAAGGGTGTAATTATAGACGAGAACGGTGTAAATATATTTAGAGTGCACTGTAAAATGGTTTACACCATTATGGCTTCCCCTGGCAATAATTATCAAAGGTGTCTTTACTGCTACATTATGTTTGCGTCTCTTTCTAAGGTTTTGTTTATTTGTATTGTGGAGCTAATTACTTCAACAGGTACACCGGCGACACTTCGTGCCACAGCTTCCTCAGAATCAAAGTTTTAAGTGGCTAGGGTACACCTTTTATACTCACGAGCCGTCACGTTCACCTGTCACGTGATACGACGTCAGCAACGCATGCACCGTAGGCTAATTATTGTTCCGCCGCTGGTAAAGCACTCGGTTTGTACTCTGTAGGCTGGGGTTTGATTTCATAGGAACTCCAATGTGCCCAATTTTCTTTCCAAACCAATTTATCTGCTCTAACGAAATTAACCCACATATGCACATGGACACAACTCCCCAAGTACGTTTTTCTTAGTGTTTTGTCCTCTTTACAGCGGTGTCCATTTTATGTTCCGGACAACAACGTCGCTTTAAGGTTTTCGCACTAAAATTCCTGCCGGATCTGTAACAGGCCCATTCCAGAAAAAAAGAATGTCTCGGTAAGTGGCAGCGCAGCTTTGATACCTGACTGGCGTCGCTCATAGCGATGATGCTTGAACACTGCTGTGGTGGTGTTACCCATAAGTGCTAAAGCAACCAACCACATGTCCTGTCTCCCGTTACACTCTGTCCTTTGTACCGCCTGTCCTCGAGAAGAAATAATTGAATTTCTATCTGTAATGCGATCTGAGATGAATTGATTGGGCAACTGAAGCTGTTTTTCCATCCTATGCACTCGTAACACAAGATGTTGGGAAAATAAAAGAAATGTAAACACAGTTAACACCCAATTGGCCTGTTTAGCGAAATTTCCCAATGTGGAGTGAGTTTCTACGAGGGAAAAATTTGACATCCACCTTAAAGGAGCCATGAAGAGAAAATGCAAGTTGGTTTTATTCGAAAGATTTCGTGTTTTATAGTGCCCCCAGCGCTTGTCCGGATACAAACGGTGCTTTATTCACTGAGAAATTAAACAATTTAGGTTAACATTTTGATTTTCCCGCTCAATCGTGCGTTTTCGTGGTCCCAAGTGACATCACTGGAACCGACCGCTCTGCAGCCTAGAGTACCTTCATTCACGCATCCGCCGTACAGGGTAGAGACACGTATACGCTGGCGCCGCCATTTTCGGTTGCTCGCTCGCCGCCGAAGCAAGTCATTGTGTCAAAACCGCGGTAAAATTATCGCCGCAACGCGGTTTACTGAAGAAGTTTGAATCATATTGTCTGTTTCGCGTTGCTAGGTCTCGTGGGAAACGAAAAGAATAACGCGTTGAGCCCGTTGGCCCAATTGCGGCGGCACGGGACCGTTCAAAGGTTGTCTCCACCCTGTACAGCGGTGTGGTTTGTTCCCGCGTTTCTTTTACGTTCCGTAACCTAGATGGCGCCACCATACCGTGGCAAGCGTTTGGTTTGTTTTTGCCCGCATTTAAACCTGGCTTGTTTTTGTTCTGGGAGAAAATATTCGTTCCCTGAAACAGCGCTCGCTCGACAAATGGGGTCACGTAAGACGCCGTTGCTTGTGTCAATCGTCCAGTGTCGTCTGAGACAACCCCAAGCCCCGTAGTGCTGTGCAGCAAAACACCAAGCATGCTGTGCGCAGTACGAACAGCAGAACGCATCAGTACTTCTATGTTTACATGTGCTTTTCGTAACTTCCACTGTTGTCCCATCATTCTTATTGCTTTGTAAAGAATGTGCCCTAAATTTAAGCGCAAATCGCTCGTTCGTCTCGTTTGTAAGTTCTACCTAATTTGCGTCTGCTTCTGCCAGCCTCTGCCAATCGCAGAGCTTAGCTCATGTGACGACATAGGTTCTGTTGCGGGAAATGAGCGGTGGGTCGCATGACCATTCCCGTTTTTCCTAATTATGTAGCTTAATTTGAGCGAAGTTTACGTTAAAAGTGGTGTCAGTATGATTCCAACGAGGCAATCTTTTGAATGAACCAAACTTGTGTTTCTCTTCATGGCTCCTTTAAGTGCAGCATGATCATGGGGAAATTTTGTTCGGCTGTGAAGTTTGTGAGAAAGCGGTATTTCTCTTCTTTATAGCTGTACGCATCTGCATTTGAGGTGGATGTTAAATTTTATCATTACAGTGAATGCCCCTTGGGAGCTGAGCATTAGACAGTGTATGGTTAAAAGTCGGAGTTCTCTGGGTTTTGGACTAGCGAAGAAAACCAGCGTGGCCCAACGGGACCCAGGCGTGGTTGCGCATATGCTGTCCCGACACACTTTGAAAGACAGCTTCCACAGTACGGCTCAGTACGAAATAGTGGCATTACAGATGGACTAAATCTGTGCGCAGAATGCAAAACTTGAAATTTTCCTGCAAAGATTTTCCTGTGAATGCGAACCTGCATCGACATGGAATGGAAATCAAGCATGGAGATTGTGCGCGACGTTTCGTCAAGATCTGGTAGTTGTTTAAAACAGGTTAACGGAAAGCTTAATTTATGGTCAGCGCCTCAAAACTGTAACACATCATTTTGCAAAGGGACGGATCTTGTCCTAGGCATTGAGAATTCTGGTTGGCCTCAAAATTCTGAGAAAGGTTCAAATCGTATGGACGCCTGCACGCTCTTCTCTTCGCGGTAACGAGAACACTCACGAAGCGGCTCGAGGTTTGGTTAACCGAGCCGATCACGTCGAGAAACGTCTGAGCATCTCTCGCGTGCTGGGTTGGGGAGGGACAGCATGACCCCGTGCAGGGATATAATTGGTCATTACAGATTGTCACAGGTCAAGTGTCCCCCCGCTCAGTGTACTCGCAACAGATGGCAGTCTGTAGCATGCGGCCTCTTACAGGGACTGTACATTCCCCAATTCGGTCATGTACAGTCACTGTTACCCCGGGCTCTACGCCAGATAATGTAAGCAATGCACGGGCAGGGCAGACCTAGGCCATATTATTTGGGAATGTCCCCTGCAAAAGAAGAATACGTTCGCTGCTTTGTTTATAATTAAGACCGAGGAGCAGTGGGAGACCATTCTGCGCAACTTCGACACGGATGTACACATCCGGGTTCTCCAAATGGCCGAGGACGCCTCCGGAGCCCAAGTGCTTATACGCCTCGAGCTTCGCGATCGCTGCGCCGCCTGCCGCCGCTTCTCCGCGGAGTTGACGGGATTAGCGCTGTGCGGTCCATAGGGGTTCATGCAGTGTTTTGGTTCTCTTTCGCTTATTTTTGCCCTTCCAAGCGCTAAAAAATTTGTTATGGTGACGTCTGTAAGTAAACAGTACGTTTTGGGCACTCCAAAAGCCGCCGCGTCTTGGTAGGGTGCTCAAACATCAACAATAGCTATCCGGGAACGCGGCTCTGCGTCCTTCTCGGCCGCTGTTACGGGCGTCGGCGACGGCAGCAGCGTACCACCACTGTCACCTCCGAATACGTCCAGCACAAGTGAATTTTATTCCCGCCTCGTTTAAACCTGATACTGGCACAGCGAGAGGTGTGTTTTGTTTTGTAGCGCGGACAACGAATGCGGCCTCATTACGAATATATGCGTCGTAGAAAAATATATTTTGGGGATGCGATTACTCAATAGCTGATAATAACTTGTGCCTTTTATAAGAATATAAGCCAGGCGAAAATGTTAAGTATATTCCAAGGCTCTGCGTCGTGAAAGATGTGCACTCATGCCTTATAGCAAGAACCAAGAAAAGTGAATTAAACCGCTGAAAAATTAATGGTCTGCAAGTCCGGAAGAAACAAAATAGCTCGTACAGAAATGAAAAAAAAAAAAAAAACTCAGTGCAGCTTCTGAAATGCTAAAGACGTTCGTATAAACTTAAGCCGTGTAGGACTTACGAGACCAACTAGTGTGCGAAATGCACTGATATTTCGCGAGACATGGGGAGGGGGGGGAGGGGAGGGGGACGCTTACGTATCGTTGTGTACGATTTCGGAGCGAAATCAAGGAAAGAACGTTTTAGTAATCACACACACATGCTACTCGTTCACGTCACTCTAGTTTTTAGACTTCAACTAACAGCTGATCCCTCGGCGGACGCATTTTTTGAGGTATACAAGTTTAAAACTGATAAAAGGTTTCGTTAGAAGAGTGGCATATCTGACAAGGCCTTCTGATTTCCGTTTGTGGTAGATTCTGCAGGCTACCTGCGTCATATGACTATGCTTCGAAGAAACGTTTAGTCGCGATCGGGCACTACTCTAGAAGCCCTTCTCCGGCCTGCTCGCGGAGGATATATGTAACATTTATGATGATGATGATGATGGTAAGTGTTTAATGGCGCAAGGCCAACGAGGGCAAAGAGCGCCGGAGACAAGGTTATTTAATGAAGTGAAGTGGTTAGCACGAAAAGGTAGGTTAAAAAAAAACGTGTCAACCGAACATAGTAAAATCAATTAAAGATAATGGTGATGGCTGGTGTATAGGGCCAGTTTGATTATGCGTGATAGGAAATGAGGTTTAAAAACTTGACTTCTGACAAATACTCAAACACACGTTTCACGGAAACAATGGCATCGTCACCTAGAAAAAACGATGGATGTAGGGGAATATGTTGTCTGTAGAGTTCTCTGAAGTGTTTGTGTCGTGTTGTGTGAAGTGCCTTGCATGTGATTAGTATGTGCACTACGGCTAGGGCCTCTCCGCATCTGCCGCACTGGGGTCTAGAAGATCCCGTCAGCAGATACGAGTGCGTTGCTTGGGTGTGCCCTATCCGCAGCCTACCCAAGGCGACTTCCGTGTGTCTGTTGTGTGAGTCAGTTGTGTATCGTCCCAAGTGTGGCTTCATTACGTGTAGTTTGTTATCTGTCTGTTCATTCCACTGTGCTTGCCATTTCCTACGAAGGTATTGTCGAATTTGTGGCTTAAGGTCACTCTGTGGTAGTATGGTTATATCTACTGTGTTCCTGAGTGCAGCAACTGCGGCCTTCTGATCCGCAACCCTCATTGCCAGCAATTCCAGCATGGCCTGGAACCCAGCACAACACCAGAACAAGTTTTTGGGCATATATAGACATGATAGTGTTGAAAACCATATGGACAATTCTGTTTTTTGCATGGCTTGTATGATGCCAATGCGCGCACAACGCTCAAGGAATCTGTATATATGATGGACTTCGAGATTTTGTGTTCAGGAATGTGTTGTGCAATGAGTAAGATGCCATATGCTTCAGCTGAGTAAATTGTGGTGTATGTGCGCATGGTTCTGCATGCATCAAAGTTTGGTCCATGAACAGCGCAAGACACTATGGTTGCAGTTTTTGATGCGTCACTATAAAAACTCTGCACATTGATACTTGTACTGCAGGGAGAAGAAGTGGTGCAAAATTGCAGTTTGTGGTACCCTGGTTTTATCAAGTATTCATGAAATACAAGTCACAACACACAGGTTGAAGCTGCCAGGGTGGTAAAACGTCTGTAAAAGAAGATGTGTAAATGTCTGAAAAGGAGATGTTGAAATCCGAAGCTTCCTGTCTCACTCTAAGTGAGAATGGCAAAGGAACGGACGGGCGATTTACAAACACTGGTGATGTGGATGCATCATTAAAAACAGGTTTAAAAGGATGGTTATTCATCGATGAAATTTTGAAAGCGTAGAGCAAGTCCATGTACTTTCGTTGGTCCTCAAGGCACCATTTGTTACATTCAACGTATAGACTCTTTGCCGGGCTAGTGCGGAACGCACCCGACGCAAGGCGGAGGCCCAAGTGGAGTACTGGGTCAAGCATTTTTAGTGCGGTTTTTGATGCCGACCCATACACGACGCTGCCGTAGTCTAACCGGGACCCGACTAAGGCGGTAAAGACCCGGAGAAGTAGTTCTTTGTCTGCACCATAGGATTGGTGGGAGAGGACCTTGAGAATGTTTAGTGTTTTGAGGCATTTATGTTTAAGTGCTTTGACGTGAGGTATGAACGTGAGCTTGTTATCAAATATGACACCTAAAAACTTGTGCTCCCTTTTAACAGGAATAGATGCACGGCCAAGAGCAATCTCAGGGTCCGCACTAAGCCCGCGCTTGCGGGAGAACAGAAAACAAAGTACTTTTGCCCGGGTTCAGTTTAAAACCGTTAAGGTCCGCCCATCCAGCAAGCTTCTTAACACCGAGCTGTACTTGACGTTCGCAAATTGACAGGTTACAGGATTTAAAAGATATTTGAACATCGTCTACATAGATGGAACAGGAAATGGTTGGTGGCAATGCCGAAAGAGGGAGTTCATCTTAACTATAAACAATGTGCAGCTTAAAACTCCACCTTGCGGCACACCATTTCCTGCACTGTATCCCGCACAGGGATGACCCAACCTTAACACACGAAATGTCCTCGTGGACATGTAGCTAGAAATGGTATTTAACATGTTACCTGACACAACCAAAGGACTTCAGGTCGCTAAGGATGCCATATCGCCAGGCTGTGTCGTAAGCCTTTTCAAGATCAAAGAATACCGTAAGGCAGAACTGCTTATGAGCAAATGCATCTTTTATGAAGGATTCCAACGCAACAAGTTGATGGTTGGTGGATCGCTCCACCCTAAAGCCTGCCTGGTTAGCTCTCGAGAAGACCGTTGTACTCAAGGAAGTACACGAGCCTGCGATTTATCATCTTCTCGAGCAGCTTGCACAGGCAGCTTGTCAGGGCGATGGGACGATAACTGGCGGCAGAGGAAGGGTCCTTCCCTTCCTTCAGGAACGCCACTACTATGGCCTCCCTCCAAGAGTGTGGAATCTGCCCCGAAAGCCATATTTTATTGTATAGGTGTAGGAGTGTTTCAAGAGTGTTCTGGTCTAGGTGTTGTATCATGGTGTATGTAATCTTATCTGCCCCTGGAGCTGAAGGTTTACATGTGCTCAGGGCAACCCTAAACTCATAGAGTGTAAATTCAGAATTGTAACCAGATTTTGACCTGTTATTGTCATGTAGGGACTTCTTTTCACAAGTATTTTTATGTTTTAGGAAAGTGTTTGTATAGTGTGCAGAGCTGGAAACGTGTTGGAAGTGTTGTGCAAGTGTGTTAGCCTGGTCTTCTAGTGTGTCCCCTGTTGTACTGACCAGGGGCAGGCTGTGTTTCTGTTGTCCTTTAAGGTTACGTATTCGTGTCCAGACTTTGTGAGTGTCGGTGTATGAGGTGATGGAAGTGAGGAAGGCGCGCCAACTCTCCCTTTTCGCCTCACGACGCACACGCTTCCCAAGAGCCTTTGACCGTTTAAGGGAAATGAGATTATCTGGCGTGGGGTACCGGCGAAGGACACCCCACGCCTTGTTCTGGGCCTCTCGCGCCCGCCTACAGTCCTCGTTCCACCAGGGCCTCCTTGGGTTGCGGGACGCACTGGAGGCCTGGGGCATAGATTTCCGGCGGCGTCGAGTATGTGTGCCGTGACGAGTTGGGCTGCTTCCTCCACGTGTAGGTGTTTTATGGTTGTGTGGTGTAGTTTAGATGTTTCTGTGAATGTACTCCAGTTTGCTTTTGATTCATTAAACCTGTTATGGGAAGATGGACTGCATGGGCCTTTACCTATGTACGTTAGGGAAGTGGGGAAATGGTCACTTCCATATGGGTCTGTGCCCGCACCCCACTCAAGACATGGAAAGAGAACTGCGGAACCAATAGCCAAGTCAAGAAGCGAGTCTGTATTGTGTCCTAAGTTATGGTATGTAGGCAGTTTTTTGTTGAAAAGGCATGCTCCGGAGGATGTAAGAAACTTCTCTATCAGGCGACCTCGGGCATCCGTTCTGGAGGAGCCTCAAAGGGAGTTGTGTGCATTAAGGTCGCCTGTCAGAATGTACGGTTCGGGCAGCTGGTCGACCAGCGCCTCGAAATCAGAGCTCAGAAGTGCAAAATCAGGAGAGATGTAAATGGAGCATACCGTTATCAACCTATTAAATATTATCGTACTGATTGCTACAGCCTCAATGACAGTGTTCAGAGTGACAGGGTGGCAGGCTAAGGATTTCCGGGCGACAATTGCCACACCTCCTGAAGAGTGTGTGCAGCCAACCCTTTCCTTTCTGAATACCATGTACCTATTCAAGAAATTTGTTTGTTTAGAATTGAGGTGGGTTTCCTGGAGACACATGATACTTGGCTGACTGGCATGCAGTATCTCATACACATCGTCAAGATTTTTAAGGAGGCCTCTGCAGTTCCATTGGATGATGTTTTCTGTTCTCATTATTTAAATTTAAGAATAACTGGAGTGTGTGTGTGTGTTTATGTGTCGTCTTTCGGGGCTGTTATTCTAGGATTTTTAGGCTTTTCTGTCGGCTTGGAGATCGGAGGCCGCTCCTTGCGCTGCGTTGCAGGCAGGAACGGCGTGACATCCATCTCCTCGTCGGATGCCAGAAGGGTGCCCGGCGGACCAGGCCCCCCAGACTTGGCCCCCTTTCGGGAGCCCTTCGTTTGAGCCGCCACCGCTGAGGGCGTCCGGGGCACCAGAGGTGGCACGGGTGGTGCGGTGGCGGTGGGAGCCGATGCGGGGCCCCCGGTGTCCATCCGGTCGGCACCCTCCAACGCACTGGAGGACGGGGAGGCAGAGGCGGGAGCGGCATCGGTCCCTACAGAAGAGGTTGTCACCACAGCCGCTGCTGCCTCAGCAAGCGGCGTGGCAACGGATTGGGATGCCTGAGGCACCGCAGGGGGGGGGGGGGGGGGACCAGGTCAGACTCGCTGAACTGGGTCCCTGTGGACACCAGACGCCGCTCCGCCCCCCGGTGAGCCGCGTCGGCGTACCTCCCAAGGGGGGAAGAGGCGAACCTCTTTCGCGCCTCTGGGAAGGTGATGTTCTCAATTACGTTTATGTTGATTATCTTTTTTTCCAGTTGGAATTTTTCACACTTGCGGGAGTACGTTGCATGCGGCCCGCCGAAGTTCACACAACAGAGGGTGTCGGATAGACAGTTGTCAGTCGGATGATCGTGCGCCGCGCATTTTGCACACGTCGTTCGGCCACGGCAAGAGTTTGTACCATGTCCCAACCGCTGGCACTTAAAACAGCGCCGCGGATTCGGGATGTACGGGCGGATGGAGCAACGGATAAAACCTGCATGTATGTGTTGTGGAAGAACTGCGCGGTCAAAAGTCAAGATAATGTGCTTGGTGGGAATCTCCCTGTCGTCTCTGCGGATAGTGATGCGTCTCACGGCAGTGACGCCCAGATCCTTCAAGCCGGCAAGGAGATCCGCATCCGTTTCGTTCAGGAGATCTGTTTCGGATATCACACCCTGCGAGCTGTTGAGGCTCCGATGGGGTGTGACCCTGATGTCGAGATCAGCCAGTCTGGTCTGAGCTAGAAGCTTTGCAGACTGCTGCTTGTCATTTATTTCGATTAGGAGTTCACCAGACCTTTGTTTTTTGCACTTATACGATTTTCCTATTATTGCTTCAAGATACTTGGCGATCAAGAAGACTGAGATGCTAGAGGGTGGGTTGGATTGAGGGACTCCATGACAAGAATCGAGAGTAATGATCTGGTTCAGGAAATGTCAAAGATGGCAATGGAGGAAACGATACTTCGGTGCGGCCCCTTTTAGGGGCCGATCACGGTTGGGGGGGGGGGGGTTAGATAATACCATACGGCATAGTATAAAAGCAGGGAGACGTGGGTACTTTCTTCTTTGACCTTACCCTGGTAGTCAAAGAGGTCCCGGAGCTCTTTGCCTGGTAGACAGGCAGGCAGCCCATCGGCCGGAGCTTGACCAAGGCTCCGACGGCCACCGTTAGAGGTTTCTAACCCTTCACCTTAAAAACACTCACCACGGTAGGTCGCAGCTTACGTTGGGGGGCTCGGGGTCCGCGGTATCGCCAGTACCGTCACCGAGATTACTCAAGGTGCCCCGTGCGGGGTATGTAACATTTATGAATGTTTGCGGGCGCTCAGCTCACGACAAGACGCCCCAGGATTATTTTTTTTTGTCGTGCGCTGACCCCGGGTATAATTTTGGATTATCCATCGTACTTATTTCGTAGAATGTTCGTGGAATTTATGTCCAGGGTAGTGATCAATATCTGAGGTATAATATTGGCAAGCATAGCTGTCGTTCTGTCAGGTACGAGCGCTCCACTAGGTTATATAAGCGCACAAGACTGATTTACATCGTAGTGTATAGCCATGGCATGACCATCTGGGGATATTATGCTTACGGAGACACTGTTAGTAAATTTCAGGGCAGTGGAATCACAATAATCTCCATATGCATATCCTGGTTTCGGGACGCCAACCTGTGACGCACATTTGGCGCTTGTACAGACCGAATTTACGAGAGTAAGATCGCGTCACACACATTTACACTCTCGTAAACACACCACATTTGCAAACAGAGTGACTGCTCCACATAAATATGTATTTACAATGCCTACAAGGGGTAAATCTCAGTCGTGAACGGGCCCCGAACGCAACGGTGACAGTGGGGAGCGGGCCGGCGACTCCCGCGGCTGCTTTCGAAACGGGCCGCTAGGAGGATTTCAGTGGCGCCCCTACAGGCCGCGCTCGAGGCGTATAGCCGCCGTCAGGGGGGTGGAGAGGGTCCTCCTCCATGTCTTCAAACACATGTCGGACAAATGTTGCTCATTTTGATCTTACGAGAACGTAAGCATAGCAACTCGTTGCTTTAAATCTAGCAATCTTTTTTTTCCATTCAGCAGAGTACACTCCGAATCCCGAGCGGGGAAGAAATAGCAGATACATCTCGCAAACTCTTTCTGTCAAGCGAGGCTAAACGTTTGCGCGTACTCCCCGTCGATGAGCTAACGAAATCTTAAATCTTTTGTGGTCGGTACGGGTTTGGTGATAAGTAACAGCTACTATTTATCTTTGTCCGTTTTTTGGTTTGTTTCGTCTCTGGGTGTTTGCAGAAAACTAAAAGGAAAACAGCGAAGACGTGGGCTGCCGACCACCCGCGCATGCGCACCTGGTACGGCCGCTCGCCGTAGGACATGGCCTCCCAGAGGGTGACGCCGAAGCTCCAGACGTCCGACTTGGTGCTGAACTTGAAGAAGTAGATGCACTCGGGGGCGTACCACTTGAGAGGCCACTTGCCGGCCGCCTGCGCCTGCGGGAGTGAGTGGGACAGCAGCGCGACATTAAAGAAGCCGTGATGGCAAAATACAACTTTGTTCAGTTTGAAAGAAGCACCCTTGATACCTCGCTCAGCTCCGTTCCAGACGCGAAAGGTGTTTTTAGCAGCCAAAATACCAAAAAATTGCCGAGCGCCCGCACGAGAGCGTGGGCCTCGCGGCAGTATTGCCAAAATTGGCCAGGACTGGCAAAAAAAAAAAAAAAAAACAGCGTTCGCCGTAATCATGGAAGCACTTTCTCGGGACGAGAAACACTCCAGCGTTCGTGGAATCGTTGTAACACTTGCTCGGAACGAGAAACGCACGTCATAGCGTGCGGTCCTCCGAGGGGATTATCACTCCCAAAATGATTATCACTTGATAACAAATGAAAGAAGATCACACGTATAAGCACCGGACACTGCAGTTGGCGCACGACTGCAGCGCCACCTCTCGCAACCGCTTAGCAGCTCTGGATCGGTGGATGTCGCGACCGGCCGTTCAGCGCACGTAATAACACGCGCGCTGCGTGCGGTCCAACGTTGTGTGGCGCAAGTTTTTTAGAGAAATATAGCTATAATTGCAAGTTGCAGGGTCCGAAAGGATCAAAATGCTGCAGGAAAGAATTAGCGGCAGCGCCGCTACTGCTGCGTGAAGGACTGCCGCAATCGTGAAAGGCAGCCTGCCATTGTTCTGTACAGGTTTCTCGGGCAACCGCAGAGAATAAGCGTCGCAAGAAATGGATTTTAGCAGCAAGAAAGCCATGACATTTTTTGTCAGTGGAAGGAGTAAAATTATGAGTACGATGACTGTTTATGCGCGGCGCAGACACGAAGTGCCGTAAAACTAAAACGTTTGCTGTCAGTGTTCCATACACATCGCGCGCTGGGATGAAGCGCATGCCGTCGTAGTATTTGTATAACACAAGGTATTACGGCTTCCGCCACTATTTTTTGTCAGCAGTAACCTTTTTTAGCGACATTCACGGCGCCGAATGGATGCTAAAAGGCGGCACAATAATTTGTTCACAGCACTCCGCGGGTGATCCCAAAAGCAATGTCAAGGTGGTCAATACGCATACTGCTCGCTGCCTTACTTTCTTCCCCGAAGTGTACATAGTTCGGCCACGCATTCCAAGCGAGAGCGTGGAAAGCTATCAAAGGCAAGGTTGCATTCACTCGCGCTGACTTTAATGCGTTTTACGTACTCTGAAAGTTGAGGTTACTATTGTTTAAGCAGATGATGGGGAGGAGGAAGAAATACTTTTTTGGAGAATTCTGAACGGCCTGAACAAATTGTATCACAATTAGCCGCTAAGACGACTCTAACGTTACTCACAAGATAGAAGCCGAAACTAAACGGAATCTTCGTAAAGACAACCGCAGCTCCACCGCAGATTTCCAACTGCCCCGAACTGCGTTTACTTTGTCATCAACTAATAACGTTTGGAATCCGTTGTTAATTAGTGACAACACCGACAGAGCTGAAGAAGGGCAACCGAAAAAGTAACTGTAGCGTGGTTGCGCGAACAGAGGAAACAACACAAGCACGCTTCTGTCGTGAAGCACCGTTGTATACGCTGGGGTCACTTTATTAGGCTGTGATACAAGAAAAAATTATGGCGCTGTAAATAAGCTTCCCTTACTGAGAATGGGACTTCGCAATGATGTCCGTCCCATCAATTTCTTTCACGACGTACACGCGCCCGGGAACATACAATCTCTAACTTCTCGCGCACGCGAGGCCGACAGTAGTAGTTCAGCCCCGTAATTGTCCGGAAATGGCACAGAAGCACTTGAGACATAGGCAATTGACTATTTGCCAGAACAGTTTTCAAGCACGAGACACTTTTCAAAAACAATCGCAGAATCGCAAAAACAAACAACCGAGAGGTGCCGAATATATGAACGCGTGCCCGCCATCTGGATCTCACCGACCCAAATTTAGCTCAAGCTTCCGCGGGGCGGCGCTGGGTGTACTTATTCGTCGCGCCCTCTGAGCAGTGACCGGTCCCTATAGCAACAGTGATGGAGCATGTCGAGCGTTCGTGTGTGCGTGCCTGCCGACGACCGCTCAGCGTACCCGACGCAAGTTTGTCAAGCCAAGCACACCCATTTAGGGAGATTGCCAAGATTAGCAAAACAAGAAAAAAACGAAAACTCCAGCGTTCGTCGTAATCGGGGCAACACTTGCTCGAAACGACAAAGACTCCAGCGTTCGCCGTAATCGCCGCAACACTTTCTCGGGACGAGAAAGGACGTCATAGCGTACGCTGCTCCAAGGAGACGTCCAATGGTTATCACTTCAAAAAAAAAAAAAATGAAAGAAGCTCACACTTATAGCAAGAATGATGGAGTAAAGGTCGTTGCGGCAGTGGAGAAGAAGCAAATCGGTTGCAGTCATGGACTTAAAACTTCGTGGTAGTCGTGAAGGTTGCGGGCAGCTTCGCTACCTTCGTCTTACGCGTTACAGTGAGCTTCCTTCACTTTTCAACAGCAAAAAAAGGGGGAAAAATTAAGAACTTTTAAATTTCGCGCTATAGTGATGTGATCTCAGGAGTGAAGGCACACCAGGCAGCCGTGAAAACAGTCACCAGTACTCGTCAGCACTTAAGTGATGCGATCAAACGGAACCCAACTACAATCGCCCAGTCATGTTTTTTGGCAATGGTTTAGGGTGACGGCCGCCAATCGCACAAACAAGATTGTGTGACGTCATGGAACAGTTGCCAGAAATTGGCTGGGGAGTGGCCACTGCTTGACGAATTTTCTTTGCCTCTATTTTTTTTGAGGTTTGCGATGAAATTACAATCATCGTTATCGGGATAACGCAGTCATTTTAATGAATCGAGCTTGTAGTTTGTCTTCATTGCCTCTTTAAGGCGCTCGCTTGATTTGTTCCGTTGTGCAGTATGAAGCACACATAGCTCCAGGTAAATGTGTCCGTTAACACGTGCGCGTACGCAAAAGTCATTTTAACCAGAACGACCACTTCCTCTCCACTCGTGCGAGGCCGGTCAGAAAGGACCGTGGACCTGTTCAATTAACGGTCCCGGACCTTTCGTGAGCTCGCCTAGGCGCGCTCTTGCACTCAAGTGTATTCCTACGAGACCTCCGGTCCTAAGAAGTCCTCGGACTGCCCTCGGAGGGTCCACGACTGGAGAAACTAGAAAGCCAAGGGTCGTACCAATTCGCGTACCACATTTTTGAAGAGGAACGAAGAGTAGATCTCATTATTGATTCAAACTTTATGCTGCCTGGGGGAGCACGGCGAGGGTGCACTGCATGTTTTCCCCTTCAAGGGCCAAACCTAGCCACTGTTCATTATATTAAGGAAAGCTGCCCGAATGGCCACCTAGGCTATAGGCTCGTGTCATTACTGTTTACATATCTGAATTAAAGTTTTTTAGGATGTATGCATAATCATCTGCAGCGTGCAGTCGTTTCCCGCCGTGTGACTCCTTCTAGCTCAGTTTTGACGTATACACACAGCGGAGGTGTAGGAGAAGAAAGTTAGGAGGCAAAGATAGCGTTCTGAGAGCGTATGGTCGGGGCAGTTTAAAGTATATAGGAGAGACGTTCGTTTCTCCGTATATATAAATAGACTATAAACAAATGAGGATATACATAAATGACGAATATAAATAAATGATGATTATGAGCCTGTAACTTATGCCAAGTCCTGTGTTGTAATCTGCTGTATGTGCTGATTGTGCTGATTACTGCTGTAATCCCCCCTAAGCGCCTTTAGGGATGCACTACCAGACCCAACAACCCAGTCGATGTGTAGCCTTGTGCTAAGCCTAATGCGAATTCTTCTCGTGATTAATCCGCTGTTCGGCCATCTATCAGCCGAGACTGGACAGTTTTCCCAGTCGTCGGTGCAGCCGTGCGCCGCCTCCAGACTATCTCCAGATTGCATCTGCAGATTGCATGTTTTCATCTCTAGATTACATGTCAACCCCTTTTTAGGTTCCACTAAGACGCGCTATGCCTGACCACGCAATAGTTGGGGCTGGCGTACCTTGTAGTAGTCCTTGCCGGAGCCCAGGGCTCTCGTCATGCCGAAGTCGGAGACCTTGGCGAAGCGGTCGTTGACCAGGAGGACGTTTCGCGCCGCCAGGTCTCGGTGCACCAACTGGCGTGCCTCGAGGTACGCCATGGCGCCGCACACCTGCGACGCCAGCGACAGCACGCGGCTCACGCCTTCCTGCCGGAGCTGGGAGCTGAAAGGGGCAGGGGGAGAGAGACGCCGATGAAAGGCGGCAGCGGCGGGAAACGTTTCGCTCGCTCAAGTGCACGGTGAATGCGTAAGACGCTGCTGTCGCACGCTGCGGGAGCAACAGAAATATGGGAGAGAAATTAGGAAACGAGAGCGAAGTACTGCTTGGAACAAATCTAACGGGAACATCAGAGACAGACAGACAGCCAGCCGGGCAGACAGACAGACAGACAGACAGACAGACAGACAGACAGACAGACAGACAGACAGACAGACAAATGACACATTCACATTGGTCACCCTAGAAGAGAGCTCGGCTTGCTATTCCATTTGATCGTGAAAAACGTGAAGCACGTTGGCACCATAACACATGCACACACGCAAAAGCACACGCACAAACACACACTAACAACCGGGAACGCACACACAGCACTTACGCGGCAGTATGATTACACTCACCGTTCGCACAATTTGGTCCTCGACTTCATGCCTTTATGCAATATGGCGACTGTAACGCGTGCTTATGAGCTGCTCATGCCACTAGAATACATGTATAAAATGCATTCGGCTACAACACACATATTTACGGATGGATCGTCATCCCCGCAAAGCTCTCCATCTGGAATGTACGTGCCACTTACGGGTTAAATGTTTTCATTTCGTCTGGAGCAACCAACATCATCTACAGCGGCTGAGCTATATGCCCTTAAAGAAGCGATTGTTTACGTCCTACGCCACCAGCCACGTCAGTGGAGCATCTTTACAGACTCCAAGGCAGCTCTGCAAATTCTGTCAAGGAGGAGCAGGTCTTCCCCTCACCATACCGCAGCCGCCGATATCTCCTACCTTCACCACCTCGCTTGCATTGCTGGACACACTATAAAATGGCAATGGATACCTGGCCACAGTGGTATTATTGGAAATCAAAAAGCCGATGAAGCGGCCCGTATGGGCCTTAACAACCGAAAATACCGCAAAGTGTACTTTAAAAAAAACAGACGATTCCACCATGGCCCATCGCTTTGCAGTAAGTGAAAGAAACCGGCTATGGCGCAGCAACTAACCAAATAATGAAGTATTTTTGCACGCGATTGACCCTGAATTGACATCAAAACTTCCAAGAGAGCTCCCTCGTAGGCTGGAGACATTATATCATCGCCTACGACTGAACTCGGCCTACACCAACAGTTACCTCTTTCGCCTCGGACTGACGACCAACCCGTACTGCGATAACTGTTTTTCCATAGAAACCGTCGAACATATTTTATTAGAATGTGGGGCCTACTTGGCACCAAGATCCCGTTTTTTTGAAGATATTGAACGCCTAGATCAAGGGCCGGTAACTTTGAAGACAATCTTAGGACCACGGACTTGCCCCTCGAAGCAGCGTCAGGCCCTAAAAAGTTTGTTTTCATTTTGGAGGACATTGGCCACATTTCAAAATTGTAAATTCTGTGACACAATCTAAAAAATAGTACGCCAAGCCCGCCAAACCACGCCAGTGTTTTTTGTTTGCTTTTTTTTTCTGCCCACCTCTCTCTAGGGCCTGTTCTCCCTACATCCCCGACCCCTAGCAGAGAAGCATGTAGGCGATCGCAAACGCCGGCAAAACTCTCTCCTTTTTTCAATAAAGAGCCTTCTCTCTCTCTGGACCGTCAATAATATATGTCAAGTGCCACCTGGCACAGCCGAAGAGAATCTAGCAAGCTCAGATATATGTTTAGTCATGTTACGTCTCCTCTTGTCCTGTATTATTTTTCACTCTCTGTGTAAGTCTGCCTACTCCAAACGCGTGTATTTGGGATAGCGTGGTTTGGAGGCGGAGCTGCTCACCTGTTGAGCCTGAGGAAACGGTTGAGCGGGCCCAACGGCGCTAATTCCATTACCAGCATCAGCGACTGGCCCTGAGAAACACCTGCAAAGCAAGAGAAAACAACACACTAATTGCACAAATCCGAGAGCCGACCCAGTTAAGAATTTCCGAACGCTTGAACTCTGGGTTTCCAACGTTGCACTCAGTATTAAAATCATTTTATACAGAAACGAAACATGCACGTGTTATTTAAAGCCAGTTAATTTTAAACAAAAGTTAGCGTAATATGGGCTTTTCAAGTGCCGTGAATAGTTCGTATGATCGTATAGCGAGTACTTAGTCTGGACAGAGGAGAGTTAGTGTTGTACACTTAGTGATCGCTCCCGTATACTATAGGTATTGCTCATCCGCTGACTAGAACAGATTTAGGGAACCAAGAGCAGCTTGAACGGCACATGTATCAAATTTGCTGTAAAACACAATGCCGCTCACATCTACCTATTATCAAATAGAAACAGGGTTGGCCCCAGTGCAAAGCGGGGTAGCAATCCCGAAGATACGGTCATGTAGTGAAGAATGACACAGGTTTCTGCAGAGAACAAAAGTTGATTGGAGCGACTTGTGCTCCGCGAAGAACTCAAAGAATGCACAAGCGGCGACAGAACAGTCAACCACGTGACATGCGCAGACGGGCGTTTTATTCGCATTATACGTCAACGATCTACCTAACTCCATAGATGAAGGGCAAACCATAATTTACGCTGACGACACTGCGGTCCTACTACCTGGGTCGGATATCCACAAATTAGAACAAACCGCCAATAGGCAACTCGTAAACATTGAACAATGGTTTTCCAACAACAGATTAACGCTTAATGTAAACAAAACTAACTACGCCGTGTTTTCATCCTCAGCTAAACGAATCAATAAAATCATAACACTTAAGATAGGCGGAGAAGAAATTACGAAAGTACAAACTTGTAAATATCTTGGCGTCACCCTAGATGCGTCACCGCACTATAAGGAACACATGAAAATAGTTTGCAGCAAATTGAGCCGTGCTTGTTTCACCCTCTATCAGGCACGCTATCATTTTCCTCTATCGACGTTAACAGCCATTTATTTCGGTACTTTTCACTGCCACTTTACCAACTGCGTCGAAACATGGGGCAATACTTATCACTCGTATCTTGAACTGGTTGTCATATTGCAAAAACGCGCGCTTCGAATTATAACGTTTTCCACATGCACGGCTCATTCGGCACCACTCTTCGAACAGCTTGAAATAATGCCTTTTTTACTTGCACGCGATTTCAAAATAGCTTGTGTTACCCGGAACATCATATCAAACAATAACCCCCTACCATCATCAATATTTATAACACCAGTCAGAAATACTAGAACTCATTCGGATCACAATTTCAACATTCCGTCGGTACATAACTGTTATGGGAAACGTACTCTGCAATATGTCGGAACTAAAATATGGAATATCATACCACTTCATGTCAAACAAAGTCAGAATTTTTCCAGTACACTCAAAAAGTACGTGCAATCTAAGGAGCTTACATCGCTTATTTAATCACCGAAAATTTATAATCAGCTGTGTACGCAAGAAATCATTCGTTTTTCATAACGTGTTTTCAATTATATGTTTTCTGGTATAATTCCTGTGTTTAATATCTGATGAACTCTTTACGCGCGTATTGTTTCATTTTGTTTACGAGATATTTTCTTTGTGTCCTGCTATAAACCGTATATTTTGCATATGCTATAGTCTGCTTGTTTTTTTTGTATTCTTTCGTTTCTACATGTAGTGTAACTGAGTGCTTGCAATGTTATAAATGTATTAACTGCATGGGCCCAGCACTAGCATTACTGCTAAAGGCCCAGATGATCTCTTCAATCCTCTGTAATCCCATGTTTGAAGAAATAAAAAAAAATGAATGAAGGAATGAAATGAGCGAACCGAATGCCGCGGCTTTTGCCTTGCAAACCTTGGGCGTTAATCCTTCGAAAACCATACAATCAGATCTAGGACATTGGCGATCAAAGACGGACATGCTAGTGACAAGAGGCGATATTAGAGAGCCTGCAAAGAAAGAGACGGAAACGCAGGCTTCACTTCTAACTTAGATAAGACAGCTTGGCGGGTACAGACTCTGGCAACAAAGCGCACAAACACATTAGAGGGTACAGTACGCGGCAATAAGCACCACTTTTTGCAGGTAACAACTGACGCTGAGTAAGCACGTTCGTCGGGAGTATTGGTGGTAATTCACCGACATGATGGAGGGAGGCCCGGGGAACATCAGAAGTGACGATAACGTCGTCAGAAAGATAGTAGTAAAGATGTGCAGATTCCCACCTCCGACCTCTTTTTACTCCTCCGTACACGAATCGAGGGAGATGAACCAATAAGAGCAACTTCCTGACTTGTCATCGTCCTGTCTGCGACAGGTTTTACTAGAGCCTATCTGCTACGCGCCCGTTCATTGGTTATCTGTCGCCGTCGGTGTAACCGAAGAACTATCCATTGGCACAGGGAAAGATGATAGCGAACGCGAAGTTCAGCAAAGAGGGGTTCACGGTGACAGTGGGGAGACCGAGATGGGGGAATTCCGGGAGGATATGGTGGGGCGTACGGTTATTTCTTCATTCCTTCCTGTCTGTTCTATCACGGAGCCCACCTCTTGACCATAGCTGTAACCATAGTTGAGAGTAGATGTTGCATAACTACGGCTGCAGAGGAAACACAGCGCTGCACGGGCGGAAGTCTGTCGGCGGCAGCTAAGAGATGGCCCTAAAGAAACGCGATGTTTACCCGTTCATCGAGGTTTGTGTGCAGCGAGCCCCCCCCCCCCCCCCCCCCCCCCCGAATTCCCCCACCGCAATTAGTGAGGCAGCCGCGCAACAGGCCCCTCAGTTTGCCGTACAAATCATTGCCAGCGCCAGCCACGCCACTCATCACGGCGTCCTCTTAGTCACGATCAAATTCTTCGACTGGCTACTATATCGCAGAACTAAAACGTACCAACAGCTGCACCCGAAGGGTGCGTTACGAAGTATTGCAATGAGCGGTGAATTTTTATAGTCGTCAGCCGAGTTCGCCGCTGAGTTGCATCTTCTGGACTCGTCAGGTGCATGCTTCTTTGGAATGCACACACAAAAAGTGGTTAATGTACGCCTTCGAACTATATGCCCCGCAAAATTCATGTTTATTGCAGGCAAAGCAGTGCAGTTCAGTGTTGCGCTACACAGGATTCAAAACTGTATTTTTCGATGCGTTTCCATATCTGCTGTAGTAATCTTAGCGTCCTTCGTGGTCTCCAAAGCCTTAGCCTGGAAGCATTCACCTTTTGTACGTTATTTACACGTGTAATAATCTTCCCCCCTTTACCATCCAAAAACTCAACGCTTCTGCCTCCATTCCATCGTGCTTAATGCCGTCATTGTCTCTTAAACGTAACAGAGAACTTGCCAAACGGTCGCTCGCTCGAAATACACGTACCTCGAGCTATTGCACACAGTCAAGCTAAGCCTAATTAAGAAGAAAAATGGAACGCTTCCGTAACGAGCAAAGCGTACCATTAATTTCACTGGGCGCAATAACAAGCGCCGGCACAAACTGCGCGTTAAAAAGCGTACGCTTTCAAGTGGCCTTCGCGCACGCTATGCGAAGAACGCCGGGTTCTCTTTCTCGCATTCCCTAGCGGTATGCCAGCGCTACTCAGCGGGGAAATATCCGCTGTCAGGCCCCGCATAACGAGTCCACAACAATAAATTGTCCCGAAACCACGGCTGGCGGCTTCGTCCCTTCAAAGTCTACAGCGCAACCAAATACAGAGTGAATCTCCCGCATACCACAGGCAAAAAGTAGAACGCCCGACGAAACCACCGCTACACCGATTTATTATTCACCCGAAAAAAAAAAAAAATTTCTGGTCGTCCATGCCGGTTTAGCGAATAGAAAAAAAAAAAAAAAGGCGTTGGAAGGCCGAGCATTGATTGCGTTTCTGCGTAACGCCGCGCGTCCTCTCTCCTCCGGAGCCCGGTCGCCTGCAGGCGGCTTGGACAGGGGGCTCTTGCAATTACCGGCGCGATTGGCGCGGCTCGGGCTCAGCGCGGATGAATAATAGACGCGAGCCCGGCTTCGAAAGAGCGCCCAACAGAAGACAATACCGCCAAGAACAAAAAATACAAGAACAAAAACACTATCGCTGTAGTTCGGGCTGCCGGGGCAATGACGCAAACGGCCAGCGACGAAATCACCGAGGTTGACGAACGGCGAATTTCGTTTTTTTTTTTTTGCCCTCGATGAACGGAGCGCCCAGCAAGCACACGCCGAACGTCGTGGGGAAGGGCCTTCGACACGGAGGTGCGCCGATCCGTAAAGCTGTGCGCCGACAAGAAGCGCTGAAAGCCAGCGTTTTGGACGGGGGAATGAAAAGCTGCGTCGTTAATACCTAGCGGGTAAGGCTTAGGAAGTAAAGCCCTGCACGCAGGAGCCAAATTTGAGCTACCGTTTTCTTTGCTGGTTTCACGAAAGCTGACGACAGCCTTTGTTGTTTCTTGTTAGCCGCTCAGGAGTAAAGGGAACGCATATTCTTTATGAAATGGATGCTACTCTTTTTGTGAGCGCACACCTTCTTGATCTTCAAAGTAAAGAAGTAATAGAGAAAGGGCACAGCACTGGGAAGCTACGCGGGTAGGAGCACTTCAAGCCCCTCGAAATGCCACCTATGCTCTAACGAGCTTCGGTGTTGATTACAAAATGGCCAAATAAAGGTTTAAGTGCTATTTAATTAGCTTGGGAGATTTTGTTCGCTGCGCAAGCTTTTCAGCTATTTCGAGAACTTGAATTTCTGTCCGAAAAAATCCTTCTGACCCTTATCGTCGTGTTCTGAGATCAGTGATGAGAGGACGCCGGCGCAATTAATGAAGCCTGGAGACTCAGGTTATCACTTTTTTATAATTGGCGGCTTTTTTCACACTGTCGGCGTTAGTTGACGTACGGCTGTTTGCGGAGTTGCCGTATTACACCGCTTGTAACACCGCTGTATTGATATTTTGATATGAAAAAATATTTGGGATGATGTGCTGCAGAACCGTTCCAAATGCATTAGGACGGAGCTATTTATTGAAGTTTCCTTGACACCTTCATTTGCTTTTGATGGTTCCTTGTGACATGTATTTTTTTCTGAGCATCATCATTTACTAAGTACTTGTATGTTGGTGCCTATTATTGATTGTCCCCAACTGTGCCATGCTGAAGATGAACGTGATTACTAGTTATGATATTTTGTCTTATACTGCTCCATTGTAGTCAGTGTTCTGTTTCATTTGTATGTGTTTGATGTATTACTAGTGTATTTTATATATTCCCAGCGCTTATATTGTCCGCTGTGTGGGCTGTCGCTGGATTGCAAACAACCAAACAAACAAACAACCAAACAAACAAACAAACAAACAAACAAACAAACAACAACAAATAAATAAATAAACGAACGAGCGAACGAGAGAGTGAACGAACGAACAAACGAGTGAAAGAGCGAACGAACGAACAAACGAGCGAGCGAGTGAACGAACGAACGAACGGCCGAACATTTGCAACACCTCGGTGTCCGTTGCTGGTCAGGGTTCGTCCGTGCTGACGCACGTTTCGTTTTGCCCGTACGTATCGCCGCACCATCCACACACGCGAACTTATGAACTTTTGAACACCCTGCTGCCGAGCCGCTCACCCAGTTTCACGCTGCTGCTCCGCCACCGTTGTCACGCTGCTCCACTGCGCAGGCGCGATGCGCCGCTCCGGCGTATTCATTCATCGCGACAAACTGATCCGGCGGGTTTCAGTACCATAGTTAGAGAGAAACAATGGTGCGGCTACTCTTTCCACGCATGATCTGCAGCATCGTTGGTCAAATGGATGTGCAGCTGTTTTTCGGAAACACGGAATGCAATTCTCAATGCTATTGGTCCACTTTACTGCTCGACGAGCGTGTCTCGTTCTTGCTTGTCTTCTCTAGAAGCCGAATGACAATGGCAGAATTCGTGTTCTTTAGACACGCGCAAGGTGCTGCGCGGTCCTATGGCTTATGATTTACCAACGCAACCGCAGAAGTCGGAGTCCCTTTTAACAGCAGAGCTGCTTAGGCCGACACCAATCCGTCCGGCGTAGGCGGAAAAATCCCGAAGCCTCAAGAAAAAAAATTTTGGTTAGGGAGGTCCCGGAAATCAAATCCTGCACCTTTACTTCGTGGAAACGGAAACCTAATCACTGGGCTACCTCAAGGGCCCGACAGGTACGGGTTAGCACCGGTGGGGAAAAATAACTTGTGCAGCCCATCGGAGAAAAAAAAAATGCTCCCCGTGGTCGGAATCAATCCTGGGTCCCTTGCGTTATGCAAATGGCGTCTATCCTGCTGAGCTATCATCGCAATCCGGGCGCCCAGCCTTCCCTTTAGGTTCCTAGCCCGGGCGTTCGCTTTGGACTTGGCGGGGGGTTACTAGCGCGTGCTAATTAATGCGGTCCAGTTTGGAAGAGATGCAAAAGCCTGCGGAATAAACGACCCGGGCCTGCCATTCATGGACAACTTTCGGCGGCAAGTTCAGAAATTTATGTGACAGGATGACATATGGAGCGGAAACTTGGCGTCTTACTAGACAACTTGAAAGTAAACTTAGGTTGGCTTAACCAGCCATGGAATGAATAATGGTCGCAGTAACATTTACAGACATGAAACGAGCTTCCTGGATCAGAGAACAAACTGTGGGAGATATCATCGTTGAAACAAAGAAAAAGAAATGGACTTGGGCTGGCCAAGTAGTTAGGCGAAATGACGATCGGTGGACTACCAGGGTGATAGAGTGGACACCAAGAGGCGGGTATAGAAAAAGAGTATGGATAATTGTTCGATGGAGGGATGAAATAACGAAATTCGGAGGCAAAGAATAGACCCGACCGGCGCGGGACAGGAATGGTTGAAGGTAGTAGGGAGAGGCCTACGCCCTTCAGTGTACCTAGTGGGCTGCTGCTGCTGATGCTGACACAACAGCCGTGTCCCCGACGAAGAGAGAGGGGCGTAACAAAACTTGTTGAACTAGTTGGTTCATGCTTATTAGGAAGAATAAAAGGGCCGTTAAGCAGACGAAGTAGAGAGAGAGAGAGAGAGAGAGAGAGAGAGAGAGAGAGAGACGCACACACACACACACACACACACACACACACACACACACACACACACACACACACACACACACACACACACACACACACACACACACACACACACACACACCACACACACACACACACACACACACACACACAGACACACACACTGGCGCCAAACAGTATGTTTGGTGGTCCAAGGCTGAAGACACAGCAGCTGCCAGTGCTGCTGTTTCTCCAGCCTTGGCCAATTTTTTTTTGTAATGCGGTTGGAGTGGCTAAGCTGAGTGAAATCGGTGCGACATCGCAAGTGAACTGCTAATCTGACTTGAATTCTGCAACGATGCATTCATTCTGACGTTTTCCTTGGGGTCATACGCAGTAATCCATATTCCCCTGTTTTCTTAACTGTGTACGTTTGTTCCGTAACTATACCGGTCATCCTTACAGGAAAGCACGCTTTACAGGCGGTAATTTTTTATCGACTTCACAAACACTTGTTGGGCTATCTAAACACGATAATTTTGGTCTGTCTGTCTGTCTGTCTGTCTGTCTGTCTGTCTGTCTGTCTGTCCCTTGATACAGCCGCCCCGCCAAAAGGTTGAAGAATTCCTGAACGATACGCTGATGTAGACAAACCCTTCCTAAACGCTAGCCTCTCCTATTCTTTCACTGCTGTCTCACGAGCTGCTACCGATACGTGGACGACTTTCTCATCCGCTTCCCGTGCGGAGAACTGGCCGAAGGTTTTGAAGGAAGGTTTTGGAAACCTTCAGGAAAGTCCATGCAGGGCTCGAACTCACGCACGAGCTGCCAGAAGACCAGCGCCTCCAGCTCTTTGACGTCAGCCTCACACTGCATAATGACCATGCGTGTTGAAAGCAATAAGCCAGGAGAAACTGCTCCCACACGACTCAGGACATTCAAAACTGGTAAAACGAGGAAAATAGACAACGTGCATCATGCAGGGCCTGCCAATATCGTGCCACCACGCCGAAAAAGAAAGTCTGAGTGGACAGGTCGGGCTGCTCAGGGAAGCGGCCTTCCAGAACCGCTCATTCTAGGCGGTGGGGGGAGAAATGCCTGAAAAAAGCCACCAGCGAGACAACAAAGAAGACAGAAGACCACGAGCAGTTATGCCATACAGCCTCATGATCTGAAAAAAGTTGCGAACAGATGTGATGGGAAAGTGGTCTTCTCGGCGCCACACAAGCTGAAGGGACTGTGCAAGCTAGTGGACAAGGATGACGCCGTACACCAACGCTGTGAGGTTAAACGTAGGAACACTTTTGTCAGGTGCGATTGAAAAACGGTCTGCACAATTCCGTTGGACTATGGGAGGTCTCATATAGGACAAACTGGAAAGAGCATCAACGAGCGGCTGCGAGAGAAGAAGAACGCATGTGCGAAGCTACAAGCGCCTACCGTTGAAAGGAATGTGAATGCGAACCACAGTTCGGAGGTATAGCAATGTTGGCACGCTTCCACAGCAGAACGACCAGAGAACTGATTGGAGCTTTTCGGGAGCCATGGCGCATGCGTCAGCCAGACATCAGTGCTTCTCGGAAACAAGAAAATTCAACTTGGGCAGATAGACGCGCCTCGTGTGGGTGTGAGTGAGAGAGAATGGGAGGCGAGCGCCTGTGACGAGCTCTGCGCGTGACC
Source organism: Haemaphysalis longicornis (assembly GCA_013339765.2). Classification (NCBI taxonomy): domain Eukaryota; kingdom Metazoa; phylum Arthropoda; class Arachnida; order Ixodida; family Ixodidae; genus Haemaphysalis; species Haemaphysalis longicornis. The sequence goes on along the minus strand of CM023449.1, from coordinate 68,379,643 downwards.
AAGAGAGAACGAGGGGACAATTGGAATGATCAAAAATGGAACCCAGACCAGGTTTTAGATGCGACGCTGAGAGCATCTATTGTCGGCGGCCCTGTCCTTCCTGCGCGCGTCCGTCGTTGGCGTCCGCACTCTCCTCCGCTCACCCCCTCTCCTCTCCGATAGCGAACACTCTCTCGCAAGGGGCATTGGAATGGATTCGATTGGCTTGGCTTGGCTTGGCTTGGCTTGGCTTGGATTGGATTTGGATTGGATTAAAGTGGATTGTGTTTATTGTGTTGGATTGTGTTGCGTCATAGCCGCGGCAGACGCAGTGCCCAGGTGAGAGCGAACACTCTCTCTCAACATCTGCGGGTGTGCGGCCCAGCGCGCTCTCACTCCGCCGGTGGGCGGCGCTGCGCGCGGTGCGGTGCATGTGCAGTACTCTCTCTCTCTCTCTCCGTGGTCTCCTCTCCTTCGGGCGCGCTGCGAATATAACCGGTGTGTCGCTCTCCGGCGGCCTTTCGGTTGACGGTTGCTCTCCGCTTGCGCTTGAACCCCCTCAGCGTCGCATCACACCAGGGTTCCCGCGAGGGGAGGTGGGCGTAATTTTTTTCCCGCTGGTTTTTTGTGTTTTACTTTTCTTTGTTTCCGCTTCTATGTTTTCAAAAAGGGTTGCAAACTCAGGCCAGTTGACAGCTGCACTTTCGTATGCTTGCATCTCGTGTCTCGCTGTCCTTCGTCCATGTCAGCTTAGCGCAGCGTTTACAGTTCACAACGTATCAGCTAGGACACAAGCAAGCTCTCGTTGACGCATTCGGCTTCTACTTTGGAGAACTGGGTTCAAACCCGGGCTAAATAAAATGTGTTTTTTAAGAGCCGAGCTGTTCTAGCGCTGACTTTGACGACAGTGGCTGCTGGTGTCGTTTCACGCTCGTTCCAGAAACCCGCCGCTCAAAAACTTGTCCCTAGAATCGAAAAAAAGTGTGGTTTATCCTTCTTTCATAGGAATCGGTAAAACATGAAAGTGAGATATGCTTTCACAAGAGCAGTTGAATGCTTATTGTGCACCGATATGAACTTTCACATCGCTATGTTTATATCGTCGGTATGGCACATGCGCCGGAGCATTGCGTAAACCCGATTAAAACCCCCGGCGTTCGCAAACCGTGCGAACTAAACCGAACGGGTTGTCAGCGAATCGTTTGGTGAAATCACGGTCCGCTACAATCAAAGGAGCATAATTTCCTTGTCGGCAGCACTCTTCTGGGTGTGGTTGGCGAGCGACGACCTGCTGGCGGGTTACTTCGGCAAACACGCGACCCCATTGGTCCTACTCCGTGGCGTCTACGCCAGACGCTTGCGTTGCGACAAGCTCAGCTTGTGGAACGCGAGAGGCCGAGTTCGGAGCTCGGTTCGCAGAGTTCGGCGGACGGATAAACGAAACAGCTTATGCTGCTATACGCTGCCCTTTCGAAGCACTAACTGTCGTCGTTCGTTAGCGTCATGACGCACTACTTCGCGTCCCCTCTCCTAGACGGCAGCACCATCTGAATGTAAATGTTAGAAGGAAGGACATCAAGCGCGTTCGTACAGCCATGTGGGCTTGACTTCATGGCCCAGTTGGCAGAGTGTTTCATACCTGCCGTTGCGACCAGAGTGATCGTGGGGTCGAATCCTACTAGCGCCGCCGCGTCAATGGAAATTTTTCTGGTGATGTCATTTCCGTGACGGATATGACGTCGGTGAGGTTGTTTACTCCGGCATAAAACACTTTCTTACTTGGCCCTCATAATTTGATATAGGACGGCTTGAAGTTTGAAGTTGATTTTGCACCTTAAAAGTATGAAGTTTATATTGGACCTTAAAAAACGGGCCTCTCCACTAACGCGAATTCTGGGGAGGGGCGAAGCATGCAGTGTATAAGTGTATTCAAAGATTGTATCTATCTTGCCACACGGCGCGCGCTGATTGGTCTCCGGAAAAGCGCCGGTGGGAGGAGCTATCGCGCGCCTGCTGAGATGGTGGCGCTCTCTCCTGCGTGGGAACCGGATTTAAGCAATTTGCATGCCCCATCTGCCCCAGCTTGGGATAGTGGCAGGGGTCGACGCGAGCGCAATCAATGCCCGCGCCTCGCCCTGGGGGCATGCCTTCGGTAATCAACGAGGCCCTGGCACGTGGTAAGTACGCGTTTTCTTGCTGCGACCGGCCACCCGACCCGATCAGGCGTCGAGAGCCGGTAGGTAACACAAAATATAACCCGTCTACAAATAGCTTCTGATTGTGCTTGATGATTGCTAAAGTGAAGTGGACAAGGAGTGTTCCACAAATCTTTAGATCATGTTAGTTTTTCTTGAACCGGTTTTATTCATTATACAATTTTCTTTTAGTACGCGTTACGTTTTAGCGCGAGGCGTTGGAAAACGAGTGTCCCGGAGTTTTAGTACCGTGACTACATGAGCTGCCGACATTGACGACGGCAGGAGACGCCGAGAGCCCGAGCCCCTAAGATACTTCACCCCTAAAATGCCTTCTCAGCAATGCATTTGTGTTTAGAGGTGATGCCGACGTTAGAAGAATCGGTGTAGGCTTGGTCTTAGTAAGCTGGATTTTTCACATTATCTGATGCGCACTGAAGCATGACCATCTACGGAGGGAGTAAAATTACAGAAGACGCTCTAGCTCTGGTATTGTCGAAACTATGCCAAAACAAAGTATATTACATTAAGCCGCTAAGACGACTGTAGCATTATGTGGTGTTTCATTTGCTTCTCAGAATTAGTTATTTCACATTACAGAATTACGAACTGCTGTCAATACGTGGCCACGTAAGGAGGGAGTATGGTTTCAGAAAACGGCAGTAATTGTTGGTTTACCAAAGCCACGAGGAAACAATTTATATGACAATTATCCGTTACGACGACTCTAACATTGCCAGAAACACAGAAGCCGAAGCTAAACGGAATCTTCGTAAAGAGAACCCTGAACTCCGCTGTTGCTGCAGATACAGCAAGTTAGATACAAAGCTTTTCTAGACTAGTAAATCTAGTGGCAGTGTTACGCTTTACGCTTGTCAACATTGTCGAGCAAAAAAAGTATTAGGCATACTTGAGGCAAGAGATGACTTATATTTGGGTTGTTCTTTTAATTTGATGTTATGTAAAACTCATGCGCCATAAAAAAACAAAAACACTCGCGGCGCCGCCTCGTGGCACTGTTCCAAGTTTAAAAGTGAGAAGTGAGAACAGGTACAAGGAAATTGCACGAGCAGTGGAACACGACAAAATTGAATTGGCGCGAACAGCAATCCATCTGCTGGCTTTGAGAAGTTCTGTGAAGCTCAGCCCTGCGATTAGGGAACGCCAGGAATCTTCGCTGTTGACATCAGTGTTCACGACGTTAAGCCAGGGGAGGTGGGCGTAGTTTTGGACACAGCGTTCTTCCGCTCAAAACGCCGGAATTCTGCCGATTACGAATTCCTAAACCTTCAACCATCACGGCACAATGATCCGGCGGGTTTGAGCCTCTTACAGATCATTTGTTGTTTAGCCTTGACCCCAGCCAATTTCGTTACTTGTCAGCGGAAGCACGCACCAAAACGAAAAAAAAGTTTTCCTTTTCATGAGTTTGCAGTAGCTGCGGTTAGCGTGGGCGAATGCGCACCATCCATGTTTGGAGAGTGATAGACGCGCACGTGGGCCCGGCGAAATGCTCCGGAGCCGGGGCTGCATAATATAAGGCGGTAAGAGGGTAGCGCCAGTACTGAAAAGATGGCCGAGTTCGGAAAAAAAGCGATGTTTAAGGTTAAAATAATTTAATTAGCACCGACACCCATACTTTCCAAATGATCTTGGGGTCACTTCTATTTCCAACAAATAAATTGAACTAACGGCTTAAGTTACGCGGAATATTCACAGTGGCGCTGTCGGCAAACAGAAGATAGCCAAGGACCAAGTGGCGCACACGGGAAAAAAATGGCAAGTGGTGCGGCTGCGCGAACACACAATATCACGCGAAAACATTGTACATTAATTTTTATGGGGCGTTGTCTGTCAATCAGTGTCAGTGCTTCAGCGCTGGGCATACGTGTCTGGTCCAACTTTTCTTCTTTTTTCCTTTCTCTTTTTTTGCCCATTTTCCGTTTCCCACGTGCAGGATAGCACAGTAGGCTCTAGCCAGGTTAACTTTCCTGCCTTCCTTCTACATCCTTCCTTGTCTAATACCGCATTGCAGGCATTGGACGAGAACACAGAAAAATCTGCGGTACTCGTCGAGCTGCACCCTCCGCTGAGATTAAGAACGACGGTGGACGTCACGCCGTATATAGGGCAGTCTGCAGCCGTCCTAAACCGGGTATAGCTTTCCCTTCCCCAAGCGGACATAGCAGCAGTTTTAAGCGAAACAATTATGACTATGGTTCCGTATGTTTTTTATTGTCTCTGAACAAAAACTATGGTTGATCCCTCTGTCATAGGAATCGGTAAAACACGAAAGGGAAGTGTGCAGCGAAATCTGCGGTGAAATGAGCATGATTTGCGGGTCGGCGGCTGTCTTGTGGGTGTGTTTAGTGAGCGACGTCCTTCTGGCGCGTCGCTTCAGTAAAGATGTACTGTCGTCATTTTCGTGACAGATAGGGCGTAAGTGAAATCTTGGTGTATCATGGCATAAGACACTTTCATGTTACAAATTAAAACCCGAAAACGAACAACCCTAAGTATATAACGTGTTCTTTAGTACTGAAGGCTGCTTCCCCGCATAAAGACCCCGTGTGCAGGGGTGCATCCTTTACAGGCCGCTTGCTTCGTTGTACTGGTGTCATTTCCATGACGGATATGACGTCACTGAAATCTTCGTGTATCCAGGCATAAAACACTTTCGTGTTAAAAAGCCACGCGTCTTTATGCCATTAGGCGTTCTAGAGCGCGAGTGCGTTGGGAAACGAACGCACCGGTATGCGTGTCAGCATGCGGTGACCACCAGAGTCACACGCCTTTAAAAACATTGGTTTAGACTTCAAGGCTATACGGCTAATCATGTGTATATGCGTTTCGGTATATCAGTTATTAATAAGCACTATTTTTAAGGCCAAAAAGGATGTAGACACAAGCTTATACGCCTGATCACTACGATATCCATTAGAGAAGATTAATTAACAACAGGCACCACTTTCAAGAGCAAAGGTTGACTGAGACCCCAAGCTTATACCTCTCGACACTTGGATATACACTTTGGGTGGACTGCTGATCAAAAGGAACCATTTTCAACAGTCGTATAATGTCAAGTAGATAACAAAGGTTTCTCAAAGGATTGCCACTGTGCGACCCGCGCCGGCCATATCTAGGCCCGCACCGCCCTCTCTCCGTCGGCGTTCCAAGCGCTTCCGTCTCTAGTTTCCTCCAGCTCCTCGGAGTGGCGGTACCGGTGACCAATTTTATTTCACTTCTTTTCTGTCTTCATGGCGGGGACGCCGTGTATAGTCCAGTCTCCGGCTTCGCTGTTTAACCACTTTTACAGAGTTGAACGGTGCATAAATTTTGAAGCGAAGCTTTCTCTGCCTCACTTATGGCGTTAGATTTCGTGCCAGAACGCACTGCAGGAAAGAGTACATCACGCAATGGGTTTCACGAAGGCGGTATAAGCACTCCAATATGGTATAAGCACTTCAGATTTGGGACTTTCACTTCGACTCATGTAGCACGGGAGAAAGCTTCGCGTTTCAACCATCCTCCCCTTAACAAAGGGGCTCTGATTGTTTTAGGGTCACCGAGAAAAGTGAGGGTCAGCCTAGCCAGGTGCGTGTAGCGTGTGACCAGCGACAACGACGAACGCGAACTCCGTGCTGACGGCATATTTAGGCCGCTTACAATAACCTAAAAACACCCCTTCACTGTTAGACGCGGTAAAAGACGGGAAGTCATGGCACAAAAGAAGTACCACTTACCGATGAGGCGCACGATGTGAGGGTGGTCGAGCTGGGCCATGGTCTGGGCTTCATTCATGATCTCCTCCTGCGTCGAGAATAACGTTGGGCACACTGTAGACCCTTGAGGAGTACCGAGCAGCCAGGAAATCCTGGCTACAGTTATACTACTAAATATTGCCTGGACTGAGGACGGCCAATTTTAACGTATATGTAGTCTGCGTCAATGCAGAGTCGCCTGAACAGCTTGCATTTTCTTTATTCCAGAAGTATAAAACCTGGATCTGTGCAATACAAAAGCAAAAGCTGTCGTTAGCGCACTACGCGAGCCGAGAGCTCATGACAAAACCATTTTTGTGTCTCGTTTTTGAAGCGGTTAGCATCCCTCGCGTCAGCGCAAGGCAGACATTTTACGTCTTCTTAATCCTAACGCATTTTCACCACAGTTTGTCATTTTTTCCCAAAAACTAATTGTACTGGAAGTGAAATTTAAAGAACGCAGAAAATTCTGTTTTAGTAGGTATTCAGAAAATGTTGCAAAACTTATCAACGCCTGACATCCGGAGTAGCAACCGGATGCTTTGATGAAGCACAGAGGCAACTTCCGTTGCCGTTCTTAAGTTGTACCCGCATATAGAAAACCATAGCGTGTCATATGCGAGCACTAACTACACCGTCATCTCCCACACTCCAGGCTTCATCGTCGTCGTTTTTGGAGGCTTCATCATCATCATTTTCGGAACGGCTTCTCGGCGAGGCTGCGTCGTCATTAAACGCGTTCTCAAGCTCCCATGTTGGAGTCTTGCAACACCTACATACAACATACATACGCACACACACGTACAGATACATACCTACATACATATACACACATGCATACATACATACATACACACACATACATAAACGCATACATACGAACACATACATACATACATAGATACATACATACGAACACAGGTACATCCATATGTGCATACACACATCCATACACACATCCATCCATCCATCCATCCATCCATCCATCCATCCATCCATCCATCCATCCATCCATCCATCCATCCATCCATCCATCCATCCATCCATCCATCCATCCATCCATCCATCCATCCATCCATCCATCCATCCATCCATAATACATACATACATACATACATACATATAAATCAAACAGCGACGACGACTGTACTCATCCCATTGTCTAGGACGGACGCAGCTAGGGCCCTCCGCATTCTTGCCCGGGAAACAGCTATCTCCCAATGGTCTCCAGAAGATTTCACATGCGTACGCATTGGTGCCTTTGACCCGCACCTGCAACGTCCCCTTCCACTAGGCCTCCCACGGTCTGACGCAACTCTTCTTTGCCGTCTCTGGCTGGGGGTGGCATTCACAAATGCTTACTCGTACTTAATAGGAATGGCAGCAAGGGCGGAGTGCGAAACGTGCGGCACATCGGAGACGATACGCCACGTTTTATGCGAGTGCCCACGCTACTCGGCTGAAAGAAAAAAGCTGTCGTCAGTGCTGAGGAACCTGGACTCTCGGCGGCCATTTTCGGAGGGAAAGATTCTGTGCCACTGGCCTTCTCAGTCAGCCGCTGAGAAGGCGACTAAGGAACTATTACGTTTTCTACGGGCGACGAACTTGAACACTAGGATATAGACTGAGAGCCTCCAGTGTCAATCACTGTCAGTGCCTCAGTGCTGGGCATACGTGTCTGGTCCAACTTTTCCTCTTTTTTTTTCCTCTCTTCCTTTTTTTTGCCCATTTCTCTTTCCCACGTGCAGGATAGCAAACTAGGCTCTAGCCAGGTTAACTTTCCTGCCTTTCTTCTACATTCTTCCTTCCTTCCTTCATACATACATACATACATACGTGCATACATACATACATACATACATCCATCCATATGTGCATACGTACATACATAGATACACACATGCATACATACGATGCAGCGATGGCGTAGAGGTAGAACACCCGCCTCGCGTGCAGAAGGACCGTGGTTCGAATCCCGGTGCCGGACAATTCCCACCGGATTTTAAAAAAAAATCCGCGTATTGATGCAATTGCACAAAGGGGCTTGGGGTGCGGCCTGACCCCGGCGACCATTGCCGGTAATGCACTCCCTCACCAGAGCAGGATTGGCCACCCTGGTGTAGTAACGGCCACAACCTCCCATGAATACGCCAACTAACCCTCGGCCCTCAGTCCCCAGCGGCTGCGAAGCAACTGACTACGGCGGCGGTCAGACCTGTGACGCAGCAGAGGGTGCTAAGAATCCCTGGATCCGGACAGGCCGCCAATGGAATCTGAACCTGACAACGTTTAACGCGCGAACCTTATCTAGCGAAGCAAGTCTCGAGGTGTTGTTCGAGGAACTAGAGGGCATTAAATGGGATGTAATAGGGCTTAGCGAGGTTAGGAGGGCAGGCGAAGCCCTTACGGTGCTGAAAAATGGACACGTCCTATGTTACCGCGGTCTAGAGGACAGAAGAGAACTGGGAGTGGGATTTCTAGTCAATAAAAGCATAGCTGGCAACATAGACGAATACTATAGCATTAACAAACGGGCAGCAGGTCTTGTAATTAGGCTCAATAAGAGGTACAAGCTCAAGGTGGTACAGGGCTACGCGCCCACATCCAGCCACGACGACCAAGTAGTGGAACGCCTCTATGAAGATGTGTAATCGGCAATGGCTAAAGTAAAAACACAGTATACCGTAGTTATGGGGGACCTCAATGCTAAAGTAGGCAAGAATCAGGCTGGAGACAAGGCAGTTGGGAACTATGGTCTGGGCTGTAGAAATAGCAAGGGGGACCTACTTGTTGAGCTTGCAGAACGGAATAACCTCCGCATAATGAATACCTTCTTCTGTAAACGGGAGAGTCGGAAGTGGACCTGGAGGAGCCCGAATGGGGAGCACAAAAATGAAATAGACTTCATATTATGCGATAACCCTGGCGTCGCGCAGGATGTGGAAGTGCTCGGAAGGGTAAGGTGTAGTGACCACCGTATGGTAAGATCTCGAATTAGGCTAGATTTGAGGAGGGACCGCAACAAGCTAGTACGAAAGAAGCCGATAAACGAACTAACAGTAAGACGTGAAGTAGAATAATTCAGGATCGCGCTGCAGAACCGATATTCCGCCCCTAACGGGGAAGCCGAGCTTACGACACAGGAAGCCAGCGACAACCTTACACGCATCATCACGGAGTGTGCAATAGAAGTCGGGGGCACTATGGCTAGACAGGATACTGGTAAACTTTCACAGGAGACGAAATATCTAATCAGGGAACGGCAAACCATGAGAGTCTCTACCGCAGCTGACAGAATAGAACTAGCCGAGCTCTCGAAGTTAATCAATAAACGTAAGACAGCTGACATACGGAAGTATAATATGGAGAGGATCGAATACGCTGTAAAGAACGGAGGTAGCCTGAAAGCAGTGAAGAGACGTCTTGGCGTGGGGAAAAATCAGATGTATGCACTTAAGGATAAGCAAGGCAATGTCATCACAAATAGGGATAAAATAGTCACAGTGGCCGAGGAGCTCTATAGGGATCTGTACAGTAGCCGGGACATACAGGATAATGCCGAACGAGACAGTAGTTCAGAGGAGGTAGACATCCCACCAGTAACGACCGAAGAAGTAAGGAAGGCTTTGAAAGAAATGAAAGGGGGCAAAGCACCTGGTGAGGATCAGATAACAGCAGACCTCTTGAAGGATGGCGGAGAAGTTGTACTTGAAAACCTGGCAAACCTGTATACGCAATGCCTAATGACCGCAATGGTACCGGAATCTTGGAAGAACGCGAACATCATCCTAATCCATAAGAAAGGCGACATGAAGGACTTGAAAAATTACAGGCCGATCAGCTTACTGTCAGTCGTCTACAAGGTATTTACCAAGGTAATCGCTAACCGAATCTCTGCAACCTTAGATTTCAGTCAACCTAAAGAACAAGCAGGGTTCCGTAAAGGTTATTCAACAATGGACCATATTCACACGATCAATCAGGTGATAGAGAAGTGCGCTGAGTATACTGAACCCCTATATATAGCCTTCATAGATTATGAGAAAGCATTTGACTCGGTCGAAACCCTAGCAGTCATTCAGGCATTACGGAACCAGGGGGTAGATGAGCATTATGTAAGAATACTAGAGGATATCTACAGTGGGTCTACAGCTACCATCATCCTCCATAGGGAGAGCAGTAAAATACCTATAAGGAAGGGTGTCAGACAAGGAGACACAATCTCTCCAATGTTATTCACAGCATGCTTACAAGAAGTATTCAGAACGTTGGATTGGGAACAGGTGGGAGTAAGGGTTAATGGAGAATACCTCAGTAACCTCAGATTTGCTGATGACATTGCCTTGCTAAGTAACTCGGGGGACGAATTGCAAAGCATGCTTTCCGCACTGGGCGAACAGAGTAGAACCGTGGGCCTGAAAATTAATATGCAGAAAACTAAAGTAATGATCAATAACCTCGGGACAGCACAGCAGTTTGAGATAGGTGGCGAGGCAGTGGAACTGGTAAGCGAATATATCTACTTAGGCCAAGTTGTGACCCCAGATCCCAACCATGAGGCAGAGATAATTAGAAGGATCAGAATGGGGTGGGGTGCATATGGCAGGCATTCTGAGATAATGAATAGCAGCCTACCATTGTCGCTGAAGAAGAAAGTGTATGACAGCTGCATCTTACCGGTACTCACCTACGGGGCAGAAACTTGGAGGCTCACTAAGAGGGTTCAACTTAAATTGAGAACGACTCAGCGGGCAATGGAGCGGAAAATGATAGGTGTAACATTAAGGGACAAGAAGAGAGCGGAGTGGGTCAGAGAGCAAACTTGTGTTAAAGACATATTAGTAGAAATTAAGAAGAATAAATGGACGTGGGCAGGGCATGTAATGCGAAGGCAAGATAACCGCTGGTCATTAAGGGTAACAGAGTGGATCCCTAGAGAAGGCAAGCGTTGCAGGGGGCGGCAGAAAGTTAGATGGGCAGATGAGATCAACAAGTTTGCGGGGATAAATTGGTCACAGTTGGCACAGGACCGAGGTAATTGGAGAATAATGGGAGAGGCCTTTGCCCTGCAGTGGGCGTAGATAGGCTGGTGATGATGATGATTATGATGATGACATACACACATACATACATACGTACACACGTACATCCATATGTGCATAAACACATACATACACACATCCATCCATTCATCCATTGATACATACATACATACATACATACATACATACATACATACATACATACATAGATACGAACACACGTACATCCATATGTGCATACACACATACATCCATCCATCCATCGATACATACACTTACATTCATACATACATACATCGATAGGTGCATACATACATAGAAACATACTTCCACACATACATACATACAAACCTACACACGTACATCCATATATGCCTACATACATACATACACACACATCCATCCATCCATTGATGCATACATACATACACGCATGCATACGAACACATAGATACATACATACATATGTACACACGTACATCCATATGTGCATACACACATACATACACACATCCATCCATCCATCCATTCATTATACATACATACATACGTGTATACATCCATCCATACATCCATACATACATCCATATGTGCATACATACATACTTAGATACAACATACATTCACCCATCCATCCATTTACACATCCATCAATCCATCCATCCATCCATCCATACTTGCCCTGACGAAGGCAAGTCTTTTTGCTGAAACACTGGCAACAATCGTGGTTTCTACCTTGTTCGAAGTTTTCTTGTGTTTTCTACTATCTTCCAAGTTTTATTGCTCCCTACATACATACATACATACATACATACATACATACATACATACATACATACATACATACATACATCATACATACATACATACATACATACATGAATAATGCACCGCCTCTGTAGTTTGGTAAAGCCTCGAAAGCCTACACACAAGGCTCTGAGCGAGGAGCCCACCCCGATGTCTTGTCAACGATTCCTTGTTGCCATTTTTTTTGCTGTATAACGCTCAAGAATTTTTCTATTCCTGCGAAACAGACAAGCTACTTGCCTTAGGCTGGCCTCCATTCAGCGAAATGTCGGCGTAAAAGCGGTGGACGACGCCCGGTGGCAGCCGATGTGTCGTAAATACGGGCTAGATGTCGAACGCGCGGCGGCGAACGTGACCGGAAGCGGTGAACTGCATTTTGCAGCCCCAGCCAATCACAGCTTTGTGCTTCCTGTCTGCGCAGAGCGCCTGCGCACTCAGCAGCCAAAGAGCAGACGCTCTTTTCGCGCCTTTTCTGGGTACAGTTGTCTCTTTTGGACAGTAAGCATGGAGAGGAGCCTCTTTAAGAGAAGAAGATGGCTGCGGCGGGTAGTGTGCAAAAGTGTAGTCGAAATGGAGAAGTTCAGCGCGTGAAACTGAAAGTACCTGCGAAGCAAAACAAGATCAAAGCAATAACCCCGACCAGCTTCACCCATTGTTGCCATTTGGAAATGTTTGTGCGCTAACTATAAAGCCAGCCTCCCAAAAAAGCTTGTACAATAAACAAAAAAGTAAATAAGCATTATTTCAGGTGTTCACATCAAGCTTTATTACTTCCTAGTTAGGTTTTGTTGAAGACAAACCGTGAGCAAGGTTATATTTACGCAGATATTGTTTTGGATTGTACATGTCGCAGCCTTGATGCAAGCACCTTGCTCGTCGGCGGCGTCCGCGACATCACGGCAATCACGGCATCACGTTGCATGCTGTTGCACGGAGGTTGGGGTGTTGGGGTGGGCGAAAACGGAGCGGCGCGAACCGCGGCGGCCGCCGCGCGAAGTCGTATCTCTTGGACAGTAAGCATGGAGGTCGGCCTGCTGCTCTTTCCTTGCTGCTTTTTAGTGCTGCCTTTTCATGCCATATGTACATGCGTGCGTGGCGTGCGTGCGCGTATCGACCACCCTCCGAGACCTGACTAAGACGAGTCCTCGTGATGCACGGCACTGCTCCACTCACCCGGTGGTCGCCGACGAGCGTGTCTCTAAGCCTCTTGACGGCAATCTGGACGTCGACGGGACCGCTGCCGAACAGCGCACGATGCACTTCGCCGAAGTTGCCCACGCCTGCGACACGAAAAAACGCGCCGCACAGTTCAAGGTTACTTTGCATCCTTCGTTCTTCCTGTTGCCGGTATAGCAGCGGGTCCTGATATGTGAACAGGGGTAAAATGAAAGTGTTCTTTACAGATATGCGTAACTTGCCCTGTGGTGCGGCCCTGTCTGCCGCTTGAGCGAGGCATTCGGCATAAAAAACGCGCATATGGCGACACAGGAAAGCAGTAGTAACGGTAATAATAATTGCTATAACAGTATCACATCTGAATGCTAAAAGTTGCGTATCCCAACGCTTCTCTTGCTCATACCGTTACTCGACATGCAGCAACACTGACGCTCATCTCAGCTGGAACAGGGGATTTGTTCGTTGATTTTTTTGCCTCGCAAAGTTAACGGTGCAATGACCACCGCAAACTTCTTGATCTCATCTGCCCATCTAACTTTCTGCCGACCCCTGCAACGCTTGCCTTCTCTAGGGATCCACTCTGTTACCTTTAATGACCAACGGTTATCTTGCCTTCGCATTACATGCCCTACCCACGTCCATTTATTCTTCTTAACTTCTACTAGTATGTCCTTAACATGCGTCTGTTCCCTGACCCACTCCGCTCTCTTCTTGTCTCTTAATGTTACACTTATCATGTTCCGTTTCATTGCTCGCCGAGTCGTCCTTAACTGAAGTTGAACCCTCTTAGTGAGCCTCCAAGTTTCTTCCCCGTAGGTGAGTACCGGTAAGATGCAGCTGTCATACACTTTCTTCTTCAGCGGCAATGGTAGGCTGCCATTTATTATCTTAGAATGCCTGCCGTATGCACTCCACCCCATTCTGATACTTCTAATTATCTCTGCCTCATGGTTGGGATCCGGGGTCACAACTTGGCCTAAGTAGATATATTCTTTTACCACTTCCACTACCTCGCCCCCTATCCCAAACTGCTGTGCTTTCCCGAGGTTATCGATCATTACTTTAGTTTTCTGCATATTCTAACTTCTAACCGATGGCGCCACCATCGCACTCGGGTCGCGCAGCATTTCCTTTGGGTTCCTTGCGCGACCGTTGCTTTTGGACTTTGGCTGAGTTGAAGTGGACTCTGGCTTTGGGCTTTCGCGGTTGGGATTTCGGACGACGACGCTGAGCTTTCTTGTGAGGGATTCGTTTGCTGTAGTCGGTGTGTGGACTTCAACTCGCATGCGGTTTGCACTTTGATCGTTGACACTGTGATTTTGATTGCAGCGGCTTTGACTTTGAAACTTCGCCAGTTGATTTTCGCACGTGTTTTTCCATATTCGTCGTCGTTAGACGGAGCGGATTTGAACTTTTAATCCTCTTAGTATCCTCCTCCATGAATCGCACCCTCGCAAGGGATGTATAGGTGAGATTAGGGCACTTTTCGCGAACAGAACACGTGCGCGAGCAGAAAACCGGGTATGAAGAGAGAGCGCGGTGCCGCAGGTAGGGCAGAAGGCGCGCCGAAGCAGCGGAAACGCGGAGCAAGGGGAGAGAGCGTGGCGTCAGACGTGACACAGCCGCTCCCGCCGCCCTTCACGTGTACTCCGCCGGCCGGCAAGATGTAGCAGTTTTTGGCGCTCCTCTGGACTGCGTCCCGGTCACCCGGGGTTTTGTTTCTAAATGCTTTTGTGCCTTAGCCCATGATACAAAGAAACAATTCAGGACGTAGTCGCCCACTGCTCTAGTTGAGGAGTAAGCACCACGATTCCCTAACACTGGTCATGGGAGTTTTCTGTGACACTTCAGAGTTGTGGGCGCCATTAGCCGACTCGGCTGCTTTTAAGCGAAGCAGTGTTCGCGAGGTGAAACGGCGTAGAGTTCTAACCGATTCTGTCCTTGAGGGAGATTAGCTTGGGGTCGAGGGTCATGGGTCCACTGACGAAACGCTTCATGGCCTGGTACGCCGACTCCGACTCCTCTTTCGACAGCCACGGCTTCAGAGTGCCTGCAAAGAGGGCGGGAGGGCGCCGACATTTTGGTGGAAGATTTGACACAAGATTACTGAGCTTAGACGGGGGAGCTGCCGAGAAGCAGTGAACGCTCACAGTTGGGTTTGTACACACAGCGTGGAAGCGGTGACGCCTTGATTAGATGCAAAATTTACTGTCACTGCTGTATACCTGATCGTTCATTTCAACAAGAAGAGTCGTGGCTGTCTTAAAGGGGCACTGACACAAAAATTTTGCATCTTGTTTTTTTTTTGTTGCGATAAGTAGCTAGTGACCTACTTATACTTGTAGAAACCCTCATTTGCTTCAGCGTGCGGACGGTTGTTTAATTAGAGGCATTTTAAATGCGGCCAGTCGCAGTTTCGGTTTCAGCGAGTGCCGCGAAACGATGGATTTTGTGGATTTTGTGTGAACAAAGCTGACCACGTGACCGTCGGAGGGATATTGGGGATATCACAGAGCAGAGCCGCCGTAGCACTGTCGAATCCGCATCGACGGCAGTTTCTGCGAATGCCCCCACGTACTGATCTCGTGAGGCGCTTAATTAAAAAGCGACCGTGGATGTGACGCAGGCGCTGCGAGTGCAAATGCTACCGCGGCTAAAGAACGACGCGCGACGCTCGAGACGGTGGGAGGCAAGACGCTGGATGTGTTCGGCTTAGCACTGCGGCGGATATTCGAGTGCCGCTCTCGTAAGCGGTGGAGATGACAATTTTTAATGCAACCCGCCATCGCATCATTAACTCCTTTCTCATGTAAGCCACCATGGTCGGGACTTGCATGGGGACAATTTCGTGCAGCGCTACCAAGCTATCACTCGAGCTACCTGCGCCGGCCTGGGCCACTTCGCGGCCGTGGCCGCCGCCTGCACAGCGACCGTGCGGCTCGCTCAGTGGGCTTTTCATGTTTCCGGCGCGTTTTCGCATCCAATGGTAATAAACAGTAATAGAAACAGAGTGCCTGGAATCGCTGTAGAACTTTGGTCGCGGCCAGCTGCCCGATGAGCTGACGAAATCACGGCGCCTCCGCCGCCAACGATCGGGTCGTTCGTTCTCGAGGGCAGAAGCTCCGCCCTCCGGCCCTCCGATTGGAGCGGCGAGCCGGGCGAGCCGCCGAAAAACGCCGGCAGTGCGGAAGCGGCAAACACAAACTTGTGACGTGTTCGGATGTTGTTTATTTACACGGGATGTCGATTGCGCGTGGTCCTCTGCTGGCTGCTCGGTTGTGTTTCGCACACTTTAAAATTGATTTTAAATATGTCCTAGGCTGTATTCGCCGCTGATATTTTGCAGATGATGTATATGTGTTCCAACCAATCTATCTCCGAAGTTATCTCGCCTTCAAAATTTTGTGTCAGTGCCCCTTTAAGGTCATGCCAGAATGTTATCCGGGCGTGCCCTGCAAAACCAGCCGCACACACCACCAGTATGGTCCAGATATGACTAACCCATCTACACAAAGATCAATCAGCATCATCATCAGCAGCAGCATCCCCGTCGTCGTCGTCCTCACCCCTTCTGGCTGCCCCAACTGCACCTCTGGATCAGGTACTGAAAACTAGGACAACGCAAAAACAAACCGGAAAAGGGAGCAAGAAGACAACAGCCCACATGCAGGGGGCCGAGAAGAGAAAATACAAGTTTGATTCATTAGAAAGTCTGCTTTATCCCGATAACAATGACACCAATTTAATCGCGAACTGCGAACAAGTAATGGAGATATTAAAGAAAGCATGTGAAGTAGCCACTTTCCGGCAACTTCTCTATGACGTCACATAACCTTGTTTGTGCGATTGGCGGCTGTCTACATAGGTCACTGAGAAGAAACGAGACTGGGAGATCGTAATGCGGCCTCTAGTTCCGTTTGATCGCATCACTTGAATGCTGGCGTGTAGCTAACAAACCTAAAATATGTTTGTAATGCTGGCCCATGTGACGCCACTCCTTCGCCTAACATGTCACTGCAGCGCGAACTTTGAAAGTTTTTCAGCATTTTGTGTGTTTTGGGGGTTAAAAAACATCTTCCGTGGTTGTAATGGAGCTGAGTGAAGTACTGAAGCCTAGTTCTTCCAAATTAAACATAGCTGTATTTTGTCTTCACGGTCCCTTTAAGAAAAAAAAAAAACCGACACAGGTCGACAAACACCGAAAGGTTGTTTTGTGCACTTTAAACAAAGGCGATTTTCACGCTCAGGAAAGAAGTGCCATCGGTTGGTGTTAGATGGTGGGGTTGGTGCGCAAGGGGCGATGTCACTCGAAAACCGAATCTGAGGTGCGCAAATCCCCAGCTTATCCCGGGTATGTGGGCGTTGCGCAGTTCACTTTAGATTAATTTAGGCCTGCTAGGTTTCGTCTAGCGCACAGCTCGTTTTACGACAGCAGAACACGAAGTTTAAACGGGAGGAGCCTCTGTCCCGTTCAGCAACATTCAGCAACGTGTTCCTACTACGTCACGTTGAAACTTTCAAGTCGTCTTACACAAGTTCAGCACCTGGAAAACTCCTCCAAAGAAACCTCACTTCCGACCCCATGGTAGAGCGCAATAACACACCAGCAATTCCTGGCCTCATAGGTTAGTCATTCTGGGCCACTTAGAACAGCTGCAGAGCAGCGCCGTATTCTTTTCCAAGTGAAATTTGACTGAAACAGCAGGCCTGGACTGCACAGTAACTGCTCAGAACTACCCGGAAATGGAGAATTAGAGAGAGAGAGAGAGAGAGAGAGAGAGAGAGAGAGAGAGAGAGAGAGAGAGAGAGAGAGAGAGAGAGAGAGAGAGAGAGAGAGAGAGAAGACGAGAGAGAGAGAGACGCACCGTCTGTGCTTGCAGCGGCGGCCGGGGGCAGGTACCGGTCGGGGGAGGTGGGCGTGCTGCCGGAGTCATCCTTGTCCTTGGGCGGCGGCGCCGTGTTGTCCTGGGCGTCGATGAGCCGCCCGCTCGCCGGGCTGCTCCCTCCGCTGTCCGAGCCCGGCAGGGTGGCCGAGTCCGACAGGCTGCCCGCCGAGTCGATCTCCTCGTACGGGCCGTCCTCAAGGTCGCCGCACTGGAGATGGCACGGAGGACACGCACGTACGCGCGCTCGAGGTTCAGTTGCACGAATCGATTTTTTTTTTCATTGCGTAAGCCTTCCTACATGGACTCAACGAGAAAATCTCAACAAATTCCACTTGTAGCTAGGTGACGTAATATTCCACTATACGAAATTCCGCACGTTCCCACTAGGTGATGAGCAATCCGACGACTGGTGATGTGGACCTTTATCAGTTTTCCTGCACCGCATTTCCAAAGCGAACCCTTGTATTCCCATAGGGAAAGAAAAATGTGGCGGTCCTATGTACGCACAAAACTCCTGCGGCGCAACCCGACAAGCATGTGTGAAAAACTGAGGTTGGAGTGGAGAGGAGTTACAAGTAAGGCAAGAGGGGTTCGCTGGGTTTATCTCTCTCTCAGCAGAGCGCGCAAGCAGCGAACTCCTGCTTCAAGCACAGATAAAGCGAAAACAGCGGGAAAGGGCGCCTCCGGTTCGGGTGGCAATGGCGAAAACCGGCTGCACGTTACTTCATTCGCCAAACAAAAGCTTCGCTGGTTTACCATCTGTACGGAGTGAATGTGCTCATTTTTCGTTCTCACTGGAGAGAGCTGTATTATTTACACTATACGCTAGACAGAAGCTTTGGCCGCCTAAAAGCGCTTTTCATTATGAGTTGCATGCGCAAAATCGCTGTTATCACAAAGGTTATTTGATAAGGGGTCTGAACGCGGCATTTCGCATGGGTTGGAAGGACTACTCAAGTTGCTTATGTGCAACTTTCTTCCTCTCCATCCCCATGACCTTGTAGAATTTAGGGAAAATAAACTATTGTACTGTATTTTACTAAGCAACAGCAAGCCCCCAAAGACCCCAAAGACAAATTTAGGACATGGAAATATTGTTCAGCGCACACATGAATATTACGCACGCGACCAACACTAAAATCATAAAAAAATAGCCTCCAAGGAATTACGCGAGTTGTTGCAGCAGGTTTTTTCAGTGGTTGCGGAAACCCGGTGAATCCCCGCTCTCAAATAATAAAAGGTAGAAAAAGGCAGGAAAAGGCGGGTTTTCTCCCCCCCGCCCAACGAGTTTCTCCCTTTAGCTCAGTACATGTAGCGCCCTCTGTACGGTCTCTACCAAACACCGAAACAGGGGAGGAAATAGCCGATGTCGGTAAAGAAACTGTTCGTGCTTGCACAGTGGCTTTCGACGATCATCGACCGTACACGACGACTTTGCGCAACACCACCCCTGCAATGTGCTGCTTCCTTGCCCTCTCACTGTCTTTTTTATCACCATGTGCTCGCCACGCAAACGCACGGCTCGCCAGCCGTGTGTTTGGCGCACATTTTGTGGGCGCCAGTGCAAGATTCCTAAGTGCGACTCGCCTGCGCCCTGCTCAACATTACCACCGCATTTGTGGACGCTTTCTGCTGACGTTTACGGGTAAAAGAGGGCAGCGATCATAGTAAACTGCCCCTTTATACATCAATGAGCACGAACCGCAGCATATTAGTGCATCAGGTACCAACAGCAAAAGCATTCGGTAGCATTCCCGCTGGCGTACCCAAACGGTTGCCAGACCAGGGGTGTGCCCTTCGCTACAAGAGCGAAAGCACAGCAGTGATTGTTATTACTCATGCATACGCGCCGTACTGTTTCTCTACACTCTCTATTTTTTTGTTTGAGCTATTCTAATGCTTTTTACACAACTTTAAACTGATAAGTAGCACTTACAGAGGTTACATTGACGAAATAACAAAACACGGATGACGCCGATGCATTGCTGTGGGTTATCAAAACAGACAAGCTAATTGTTCCTACTTGCATGCTCTGCGATCAGTGTCATAAATACTTTGTTGCCGTTTTTTTTTACGTTTAGCTGTGCTTTGAGATAACGCGAATGTTATAGACACGTGAAAAGTGTAGCATGTGTTGTGCAATGTGCATGTATGTGTGTATTATGCTTGCGCTGTTGTCGTGTATTGCGCGTTGACTATTCCTTCCATGAAGTGTGTGTTGCTGTGTTGCGCTATTTCTTCCCAATTTGTGCCCACCAACGTGCGGCCTCTGTAATGTTGCCTACGTTAGCCATAGAGAAAACACCTTGATGTTAACGCACACTGATAGTAATGCTTAGTACCTGCCGCTCCCCATCCTCCCTCTATCTAGCGTCATCTACCGGTCATTTTTTAACATTTACGATTGCTCTATTTCGAGCTCGCTAGATGGCGAGCTGTATCATCTGCATCGATGCTCCCTATCTGCGAATTCTTTTGTGCAGTGGTGTCTTCGCTCCGACGGACGCGACGGATCCGTTTTCTTTCATCCATGGATCCGTTTTTAGCGCCGCCTGCGCCGCCCTTGCGCTGAGATGCACGATTGCAGAAGATCTGCCTGTCGATGCATCGGGTGTATCAAGGTAAGGACTAACAAGAGTAACAACACCTGGTTGTTATCAAGGACTAACAACACCTGGTTGTTATCAAACGGTTGCATAGGATGTTTGTGATCTCGTGCGTCGGGGAACGGCCTGTGGGAAATAAAGGCGGCAGTCTGAATGCAGCCATTGCGACTTCTGCTCTGTGAACGGCGGCGCGTTCGCTTTGAAAGCGAAGGCGGAGCTCCTCTCGGGACGAATGGAACAAGTCGCGCATGCGGATGGCGCCATGGCTTGCTAACCGCAGTTCTGGTGATCGGTAGATAATATAGATTATATATTGGTTATTGTAGAGCATTTTAAGCGCACACAACCACAGTAACCTACCCATTTGGGCTTCCCCGATCACCAAACCGATCAGCTCGCTAGGCCTTTCTCGCGTAACAATCCTTGCTCGAGTAGCGCCGCGAGGGTCGGAAAAAAAGGGGGAACTCTTCCTCCACTTCCAGGCGGAGAAACGCACTCCTCCCTTTAAAGGGAGAATCTTTCTACCTCTTAGTGAACAATATATGATGCATCCCCGTTTCACCGTTAAGGGAGAAACTAGCACCCCTTTTTTTTCTTATAGTGCTCGCTAAACGCCGCGATCGGATCAGCAAGAGCAGCAGCGGAAGCAGCGTACCTCGGAGAAGAGTATGAGCGTGGGCGAAGGGCTCCGGGCTTCGTCGGGCAGCGGCACGGGCTGCGGGAACGAGTCCAGGTCAGACAGCACCAGGGCCCGCGTCCCCACGCTCGGAGAAGAGGCGCTGCGGCGGCACGGGCCGGCGATGCCCGCCGGGAGGAGGTGGCACGTCCCCGAGGGCATCGCTGACGCTGCCGGGGAAGACGACAACGATGTCGGGCCAGCCGGCGGGCTCTCGAGCTCGATCAGCGGCGCCAGCTGGGAAGTCGGTTGCAACAGTGCAATGAGTGTCAACGAGAGAAGCAGCGAAGATTCGTTTCAAAGGGACAATGAAGACCAAACACAAGATTCGTTCGTTCGACACTGCTTTGTCCCGATAACAGTGATACCAATTTTATCGCCCAGTTTAAAATCACAACAGGAATGCCGCAAAAACACAACAAGAATTCCTGTCGTACGACAAAAAACTTTGTTGTGACTACAGAAGTCCTGTCGTTACGACAGCCCCATCTGTTGTTACGACACACATTTCTGTAGTAACGACAAAGCCAATTTTCTCAAAGTGAAAAATTCCTGTAGTCACAACAGAACTGCCATTTACGCTACTCTTGTCAATGGGCAATAACAATCACACTAGGTGCCACTACTGATGGAACATCAGGATCACAAGACTGTAATAGGGCATGACGGAACATCAAAATCAGGACAGGAATGGGACACACGACAGAACACCAGAATTCCGACACGACAAGAATACGACAAGACGACACTACGACACGCGAAAATACGACAAAACTACAGAAATGTTTCCTGTCGTCTTTTTCGACTGGGCGCAAGCTTCAAACAAACAATCCAGATATTAAAGGGACTCTGCAACACTTTTGATAAACGCGTTCACTCTTCCCTTCGCGTCTGCAAGCACTGCGAAAGATACAGTTATTTCCAGTACGGAGCGGCACTGCGTGATTTTCTCATCGCGCCATATACGCCTTCCGTTTCTGCTTTGTTTTTGGGGCTTTATTTTTAAAGTTTCTATCGAAAAGCGTTCATTGCTGCAACTGAAGGAAAACTGGCCAACAGCGGCTACATGGCCTCAGTGACGTAATTCGGGCCGTGGGAGGACGTCGAGACCGGGAAAGAGAGCAAACTCTTTTGAGCGAGTTTCCAAGTTATCATTTGGGCATAAAGCAGTAATTTTGGGATTAGGTACTTTGCGACACCCTAATCTAAGTGCTGGTTGTGGGGTGACTACGCTCTGCAAGTATTTAAGATTTAAAAAAAAAAACAGGTGAAAAAGTGTTGCGGTCCCTTTAAGGAAAACATATCAAGCAGTGGCGCATCTCCGGTCGCGTTGCGGCGATTTCTCTACGAGGTCTACTGGTGACCGCTGACCTATCCCACCGCCAATAAACATGTGACTGAGAGGTTGCAGTGGCGCCTCTGGTTCCGTTTGATCGCATCACTTGAATGCTAACCCTCAGTTACCACACTGACATCTGTTTTTTTTAGTGTCGACCCCTAGTACGTCATTACTGCCCGTTTTACGTCACTGTAGCGTCACATATTAACATTTTTCGATACTTCGTTTTTTTCCTCTTAAAAAGTGTCTTTCCTGACTAGAGTAGAGCTTAGTGAGTTACCAAGGGCTAGTTCGCTAAAATTGAGCATAGCGGTGCATCGTCTTCCCGGCCCAGTTCAATCTTTTTGTTTGACCCCGGTTGTCAATCGGTGAGACAAGAACTTTATAGAATAAAAAAAAGGCTTTTTGCTAGTGCTCACTTTTCGAGCCCCATGATAAGAAGGAAGAAACATTGCACGCGTTCAGTTTTAGAATTTAACTCTGGAAGTATTGACAAGATTCTAGCTTATCAGGTGTGCGATGCGCACGCGCAGTTCATTCAGCCTGTAGACTGAGCCAATTACAGCGCCCAATGATAAATGGCTTTTCTAAGGAAGGGGGAGTTGAAAAGTCAAGGGCATCCGCAGAACTTTTTGCAGGGGGGGGGGGGGGGGGTGGCATCCATTAGCGGGTGGGGGGGGGGTTTATGGTTGGATAGCCCTAAAAAGGCGCTATTTGTGGTTACAAAAATTACAAACAGCGAATTAGAACCAGACTTCGAGAATATACCTTGGATTTTATGACCGACCAAAGAAATAAAGCGAATATCGAAAATGCGAAAAGTTATTGTCACTTTGTAAAGAAGAGTGGTCTGTCTCGCTGCGTGAGGGTTCTCAACTCACGCCAACTGATCACCAGCACGTACATAGCACAATACGTTCACATACATACAACTGCACTCCGTCAATCTTCCTTGAATAGCAGTTGCATACGCTTCGGGTTTTTCTGGGCAAATTGCGAGATGACATGTGTGATGAAGTCTGTTGAAATGGCTCAGTACAGGCGTGCAAGCGCTTTGAGGGGCTGATTGATAGGTTTTGTTTCGCGGCTTGGGTGGTGCCGACATCTCGCAATTTCGAAGGAAAGGGTGTACAAGGTGATGCGACGGCACAGGAGGATGTTACACTCTTCCTACTAAGTGTAGAGGTGAAGATTTTTTGCTAGATATAGCTGCAAATTTGCCCGAAAACTGAAATTCTTGCGGTAAGACGGCATAAACCTAAAGTTCAGAATAAAAAACAAAAAAAGTCAAACCTTTCAGAATTGTTCGCTATGTTCAATAGCCAGCACAGGGAGTCTGTTTCACTGTCGTCACATGACCGGCAATGTTAGTCAGTGTCTAAGGTGCAATGTTGACCGCAGTCCTGAAGGGCGTTCCATACGGATACGCAGGACCTGAGTGCGCTAATCATTTGAGTAGCTTGGGTTGTTGGGCTAGTTAGTTCACGTACATAATTAAAAAAAACTTTGCGCTAAAGGATGAGACAACGAGAACGTCTCTCCTCTCTTCCGTCCTTCAGGGCAAAGTTATTTTAATTATGGGCTAACCA
This sequence comes from Haemaphysalis longicornis, assembly GCA_013339765.2. NCBI lineage: Eukaryota > Metazoa > Arthropoda > Arachnida > Ixodida > Ixodidae > Haemaphysalis > Haemaphysalis longicornis. The sequence continues at coordinate 68,355,587 of CM023449.1, read as the reverse complement.
AGCTGTGCAGCTTTTTTGTAGTGCATAACAATATCTGAATTTCCAGGGGAATTCCTGAATTTCATTTCGGACGCCCATGTGCATAACACACGGTTTTGTCAACCTCGGCTGCTTTACGACCGATGCGTCAACCCACCTTGGAGCCCTCCACTAAATGCGCTTTCAGAGACATTACTTCCCACAGCCATCCGCATTCACGGATTCAAGAAGGGCATGGAAATTTTATTTCAAGAACTGACGCTCACAGACCACATAAACCCCTTGTACCGCTCAACCAACCCGCTGAAATTTTCGTGGAAAAATTACTCGCCAATGCCTTTTACGCACTGGAAACGTTCCGCGAGTGGCACAAGCCCACAGTGGCACCCAAATGTCCCAATTTCCAGCTATTCACCCCAGAAGATCTCCAACACCTCATTTGTTGCGCTTCCTTTGAAGCATTTTTGAGACGAGTAAGATCGCTACATGAAGGGATATGTTTTCACAAGTGAATAATATATGTCGATTGAGTGTGGTCTCTGGTTCTCTGGCACTTGCCTCGTACAAGAATTGATTTTTCATAATTCTTCTTTATGTATACAGCCATTCATTCAGATGGTATTAAAGGGGATAATATGGATACAGAATAAGTGCATGAGTGACTCTCCCTTACCATAATACTTCAAGTCCAGTTTACGTCATGAACAAATTTCGTTTTTCTTACCACGGATATAGAACGTGTTTTGTTTTATGGTGCGGTGGTAAAAAAAAAATTGAATTTTTGAAATGTTTCATGGCTATATTTAAGAGCTAGACCACACTATCTCTCGAGAAATCCATGGTTATTTGAATAGGTTACGAGCGACAGTCGTCGTGGTGCTCGAAATACGCTTAGACGCTACTCTAATTCTGCACAGCTTTCGCTTCCTTTTTACCGATCAAACAACATAATACAAGCCGTGTCCATGCGCATACCTATGTGCGTTAGTGAGAGCCCAAGCGCCGTGTGCGGGCTACTGCTAACGTTGTGTGTACATGCGCGTGGCGTTTGCTGTGGGTGTTATGCATGCGTGTCTGATTCTATTCTAAATTGATGGCTGTGCACGTAGCGCACCTATTACGTCATTGCTACGATTCTAAGGAAAGAAAGTTTTGTGTTCATTTTTATCTTGCCCACTTTTATACCGCCCAATTATGTCATTCATGTGAATAAGAAAATGGACCGCCAGTAAATTCAGCGGTTGTGGATTGTTTGTCTAAGCAACACATTCCCAGTCTATGCAACTAACAAAAATCAGAGTTCAGAGGAAAATTGCTATTGAGAAGTTTACGAGGATGTTTCGCACTCCTATAGAATCCGCGCGCAGCATATCGAATCTAAAATATTTTTAACCCGACGTGTTTTAATGACATGGGCTAGCGTGGTCCCGGCCGGTGGTTGTTGGCGCTCCCCTGTTGTATTCGCTTCTCAGGAGCTTGTTGCCTGAGGCGTAGGCCATTATAAAATGACGTGTGTCCTCGATACTGTATATTGCACTGATGTATGGGTATTGCAGAATAATCAAAATAAATACCAGTGTATTAGAGCGTAACTCCATCTGAGCGGCCGCGTGCTGTATGTTTGAATGTGCGAGGTTAGGGCCGGCCGAGGTACATTTGACAGTGCTTTCAAACTGAATACCAAAAGAACAGATCAGTTTATTTGTTGCGTTGAGTTGAGTTATTATTTTGCGCTGTATATGCGGTTGATCTGGGCCCGTTTGCCCGTACGCATAAGTTCCCGATTAAGTTCCCGCTTACGAATAAGACGCCAAAAGTCGAAGTCGGCCACGGCAAATAAGCCGGTTCTCAGAAAACCCGGCGGAAACGCTACCTTAACAGAGCGTTTGTATCAGTTTCGGGCAAACGACTTATTACCTAGACAGCGCTAAAGTCGTAGTTGAGAACTTATTCCCGCACTTATCGCGTTCGGGCAAACGGATTATCGCTGGGGCATGTAGCATGATGGCCTTCATATACAGATCGCGTGGGACGCGAAGGCCGGCCTACCTGAGTAAACCACTGTTGCCGAGGTGGCATTGCTAGCTTCACTTTTTCCCAATACGGGCTAATTTGGTAGACTGTTTGTGGCATAAGAAATGCCCTGGTGCGCGAAACCAGCGCGAAGAAAGGGCTATCATTTTATTAAGACGCAGTAACTCTAGTACAGTTTTAGTGCAGCATTTGAATGAGTATCATGTTTGTTCATTCAGACTTTCTGTTAAGCTTACGTTATTTAGTAAAATATTAAGATCAGGTTAACTTATGCTGCAGGTTCAATGATACAAAATTCCACTAAAGAAAAAACCTACGAAGTGAACCAAGAATGGCTGTTTCACTCTGTGAATTGTGTTTCTCTTGAGTATTGACGTACGTCAACCCTGAAAAAGGCGTACATACACGCACACTTTTATTTTGGCTCTCTTGATCTTGAAAACAGTGCCTAGTATTTGTAACTAAACTACCGAAAAAATTAGTGAAGCTTCCGCTAAGTCGCGCAAGGCTCACACCATAGTGAAACTGGAGGATTTCTTTCTATGTAAGCCCTGAAGGACACACCATGACGCTTTGCATTAGGTTAGAATTTGTTTATTTATAGGCTCCGTCGTCGCTTTTCACAGTGTTAGTAGTTGTCATAGTCATATCCATTTATGACGTCGTCTTCTTCATGCAGTAATGGCGGGCCCGGATTGTTTTGTTCGGTCATTCCCATTTCTCCCAAAGTGAAACTCGTGAGCACGCTCTACAACACGCGGTAATTAGCTTCGTGAATTGGGCGTCTGTAACGTGAGTTGTCTTGAGGTCCCCCCTTGAGGCGCGGACGCACGTGAACTGTAATTGTGGTATTTTTTGCGAACGCCCTGCGCAAGCCTGGACGACGCCGTGCGCTCCTCGTAAGGCTCGTGCTCAAGTGCGCGGAAAACGGGGGAAGCAAGTATGATCCGGGGTTTAAATGCAGAGCATTTCAGTAACTCACGATGTCATCCGCGTTGACGTCCGTAGTCGTAGTCCGCACCCCTCCCCCTACACTATATAAAAAAAAAATACTATCCGGCGCCTGGTTTCGATCCCTCGACCCTGCGGGCGGAACGCAATGTACATGGTGCTCTACCCACTGCGCCACAAAGCCGACACAGAATGGGAGGCTACGAACGCGCCTTATATCCTTGACTCATTCAAACTACGTCAAGAAGCTGCTGATACAACGCATTCACTACCACCAACTCCCCAAACACTATAGCGTTAACGCAATACACCCACCCCCTATGCGACGCATTTACTCGAGTCCCCCTCGCGGGGAGATGGGCCCAATTTTTTTTAGGACGCCGCGCACCGCATACATTACAACTGACAACAAACATGTCTGGCTGTTAAAATGCCTATCCAAGCTAATGTTTACAATTCCGGCACTTGTATGTCGTTCATTATTACTTTCGCCAGGCTAATAATTTTATTGTGCAGCCAAATGAGCGCTTGTTTAGCGCTCATGTTTTATTGCATTCTCGGGGAGGGGGAGGGAAGGACGTTCTTCGAGGTTTGCGGTTTTTTGTAGGTAATGGGGAGATTAGATAGAAAACACTAAAAAGAGTGCCGTCAGTCGTGCGTTGTGACGTGCCTTGATTTACTGACAAATGTCATATTGGTGTGTAAGACAAAATGATCTCGAAAGAAATGGTCCCGAAGAAAGGGTTGTGAAGCTGAAGTAAAGAAAGGGATCTCGACCAAAAAACAATTTTTTGACGTTCCAGTACTTTCCTTTATTACTTAAGATATTTTTTTCCCTATGCTTGCTTTTATGTCGTGCGTTTCTTTACTAACGGCACTAAGAAAAGTAAGGGACCATGCGATAATTAACGTTTATTTTGAGGTGACCCGAAACGAATGCACCCGGGAATGGCAGGAAAGGCCGGCCAAGTAGTCTTTCTGGAGCGTTCCAGGCCATAGGGCTAAAGTTGTCTAAACAGACGACGTTAAAATCTACCTGAGTATCAAGATTGTACTGGTTGACCAAATTTTAAAAGAAGTGAGTAAGATAATATCCAGGTATACAAGAGTTGGAAGAAAAACGGTTTGAATGAATGGCTCTTAATATGCTTGTTTATTAAAGTTTCAGCTATACAACTTAATATTTGCTGCATTGGTGATGTCTGCGTTATTTTTGTGTCACCTTTCGCGGGTAGTTTGGTTTTTGCTACGATGGTGGCTATGAGCAGCCTAATATATAGATAAAAATATTGTAAAGGGGAATAGCAGTCACGACGGTAGTTGATCGTGGGGGTTTATTCAAGGCGTCGCGTAAGGCAACGGGCCGAGCGCAGGTCCAGCTGGTATGAGCTCGTGAGCATGAACGTCCGAGTCGGGCCTTCGTCGTCTTCACGATAATCCTCGGGGCATACCCGATTGGGCAAATGGCGCTTCGGTATCTAATATTGTTGTGCAGCGTTAACTCTTCTTGTTACAATATATATACCTTTTTGGTTAATTTTGGCGCTCAAATTACTGTTGTGCGTGGGCGTATGTATGTTTAAGGGTATCGTTTCTTCCGTATTTACTTAACTAAAGCGTCATTTAAACGCAGTTTAGAGAAATCCCGGGTCATCTCGACGAAAGGGAAACCTTGGGAGGGGCGAAGCATGCAGTGTATAAGTGTATTCTTGGCGCCTTGGTGTTTTTGCCCACGTAGATGAAACCGTTTTGGGGTAGAGGAATACAACTTTGCTTGAAAAACGAAGCGTTCTAGCGCGAGTCGTTGGAAAGCGAGCGTCTCGATGTGTGTCCTTTTCGTACGCGTTACTTTATAGTGCGAGGCGTAAACGAATGTCCCGGTGTTTTAGTGCCGTGACTACATCGACGATGCCATGAGATGACGTCATGAGATGACGACAGTGCCAGCCGCTAAGGGGGCTTCGCCCCTAAAGCTGCGGGAACTTTAGATCTGACTGAAACGGTCACACCTTTGCACGAAAAACTATAACATGTAACACGGATGTAGCCGCAGCCACTATCTATTACGTCGATCATAACATGCTAACCCGGCTGGCCGGCCACCTACGAGTGCTCGCCATCGACACAGGCAGCGAAAGGTACGAGGATAACTAAAGGCGTTTCTGTTTCGGTCGGGCGTCGCACTGCTCCCGACCAATATGCCGGTGGCAACTCCTTGCAGGGATACGGGAGAGCAGGTGGTAGTAGACCTTCTGCTTAGGGGAGGGGTGGTTGATGCGGAAGGAAGCCGAAAGGATTAGGCGACCACATGGCCTAATCCAGGCCTCATAGGAGAGGACCAGGCGGGACGGTATTTCTCGTGAAGCCTATCTAGTGCACTGCAGTCGCCAAAACAAGATGGCGGAATGTTGGGGTCACGTCTGTTTTGCTCTCTGCGAGTGTCTCCACGATTATTTTCTTTTTTTCCCTCCCCTCGTCCCACGGGGCGGAGGCACTCGAGAGCTCCAACCCTGGAAGTGCAGTGGAGCACTTACGAAACCAGACCGTTCATGGTCGCGGAGAATATCGTATCCTCTGCCACGGCCCCTCCTCCACAGCCCCAGTTTTAAATTTAGTTACCCGTTGCTATTGCGGTATGCGGGGAATTTAAATTTGTAGCCCTACCAGCTGGCTCGGTTCGTCGAAATAAAATAGCAACTCACAGCCAGCGGATATCTGCGAAGTGCCGAACCGCACTCGGAACGGAACGGCACTCGGGTGACCAACAACGTTTATTGGCGGGTGCAACGAAGTAGATGTAAGAACGAATAGTGACGTAACAGATCACGTGGTTTTACGAAAGAGCTATGATGGCGGAGTGACTCAGCCGTGCTGCATCTCACCTTTCTTAGGGAAGCAAATAATTACCATTCGTCTTTCAGGTTGGGGGTAGCGGGAGGGGTACCCTCAACCAATGGCCAATGTATCCGTCAAAAATTTAAAACTGGTATTTGCATATTTTTCATTCAACACATCATACAAACTTGGCAGCGCGGGAAATTTTTGATCTCATCATTCCCAGTCGGTGGTTTTAGCCCTGTTGGTACAGGCTTTCAAATTTCTACATTTAAAGCAGCAGTAAAAAGGCGAGTAAAAGAACTGTTTAACCAACTGCATTTCCTTCGTTTTGTGGTCCCCATGACAAAAAATTGGCACTTTGCAGCGGCCACCTGCAAAGTGCCGGAAGGGGAGCTGATCTTGTGATCTACAGGCAACGCAAGCCTAGTTGGCTACACTCACCAGTGGCGGACGCTGCCGGTGTCACATTCCACCAGCACGAGCCAGTTGCGCGGAGGGGATGTTGGTTGGCGCACGATTTTATCCGTCGTCGGCTGTTCACGGTGTTTGCGCGACCTCCCGCACTGACAGGTGTACGTCTCCTCTAGGAGGGGCATGATACATTCCCCACACGTCGGGGCTTACACATCGAAGCTCGTGATTCTCACAGGTTCTGAGTCCAGCGGAGGTGTGCGCCTCCCCACAGCTCCCACCGTTCGAACCGTCAAAGGTACCCGTTGGCACTAGCGGTTTCCCGCTGTGCCACTCAACCATCTGCCCGGATGGCCTGGTGCGCAAACGCCTCTGACTGACCCTAAGGGAATGGACCTGTGGGGAGGCACATCCCAGTTCGCCACACTCACGAGCTTCGATGTACAAGTTCCCCCGCGCTCTCTCATCTGAAGAAGCAACCGCTCTACAGGAGCCGTACAGCCCGCCAGAGGTATTCAGCGGACATAAGGCCCAACGTTCTCCCGCAGCGCTTCTAGCTCAATTCCTGGGGACGGCGCCTGCAACACTTGCGGCGGCGCCCGTCACTGGAAGACAGCTTCCAAGGCCCCGCTCTCCTGCACAAATCCACAATACCAGCTCCCCTTCCAGGAAGCACCGCATTAGGGGACTTCTGCCCGAGAAGCCACTCAGAGGACTTGCCCAAGAGTGGCCAAGCGGGACTTTTGCCCGAAGTGCCACGCAGAGGACCTGCCCATGTGTGGCACAGCGGGGCTTCTGCCTGGAGCTCCATCCAGAGGACTTGCCCAAGGATGGAGCAACAGGACTTTCGCCCAAGACACCGCTCAGAGGACTTGCCCAAGAGCGGCGTAATGGGACTTTTGCCCGAAACGCCGGCCAGAGGACGTTCCCAAGGCCAGCGAAGCGGGACTTTTGCCCCTAATGGGGCAGTTCAGAGGACCTGCCCAAGAACTGCTCGGTACTTCCATAGTTACACAAGGTGTTAGGTACGTTATGTATTTTTCGCGGACGTTGTGGAGGAGCACCTGACGGCTTAACTCCCATTGCAAACTCGGCCTGTATCAAGAGTGCACTCAGCCACACAAACCGATGACACGACTTTGGCGGCAATTCAGGAACACCAGTCACAGGACGCACGTTCGTATCAATGCAGAGAGGACTGACATAGGACGCAATGTCGTGCAGGCTTAAAGGCATGTATATCTTTTCACGCTCTTATAAAGCAGCCTAACTTTTCAAGTGTGGGGTTCAAATAGAACGCGTTGGCACTTCTTGCTGATGACGGATGTCAACGCCTGGAAGTTTTTTTTTTCATTAGATCTAAATGCACGTCTATTTGACAGCGAAATGTGTCCGTATGTGGTAGCCTCATTAACTAACATTACGTTTAGGGGGACCACTGTTACAGTGTTGAATATTGGTATAACTGTCCGTGAATATTGTATATACGTCAATGAGGATCGTCCTGGTCATCATCTTGTTTTTTTTATATCAACTTGGTTATGAAACCTTATCAATATTAGCACTTCATCTGTATTCCCATAATAGCCGTGCCATAATGTTGGTGTGAGTGTTCCGTGGAGTTCAGCACAAATTTTGATTCTTCGTTAATAAAAAAGAGCAATATTTTAGGGTTTAGAGTCTTCAATTGCTACTCGTGGTTAATCGCTGTCTATAGCCGTTTTGTCACAGAGAAGAAAGATTAACACTCGGGGGAGTTATGTAACCCAGTTATGTAACCCAGTAACCCAGTGCGAACGAGACACCACGTTGAAGAGACGAGAGTGCCGGATTATTCGGCGAGCGGTTGAATTGAAAAGAACCTTATTGTGCTCCGGCCGCTTCTTTTATAATGAAGGCCTCCGTATAGAGTCCCTCTCCATGAGGAAGCGGAGCAAACTTGTTTTAACGGCCTATGCTGACACCTGATTCAAGCGCACTGTACTACCAGTAAGGCCTGCTCTGACACCTGGCGTAGCAAAGAGGAAAGACTAGGGAGTCCCCGAACGCAACTCCGCCCTTATAACATTGCTTATCACGTCAGCTGGAAATGGCGAAACAGCCACTTTCCTGTTGCTCTCTCCTACGTTTCCCCACTCGCTGGCCTTTCCGCGCACTGCCAGGCCTGAGTACTGTTTAGGGTGACTCGATTCACGCGTCTCCGCCGTACAGGGTGGAGACACGTATAGGTGGTAGGGTATTTGTTGAAAAGTTTAGCTGTCGATTTCTTCGCTTGGCAACACTGGAAAGGGTCAGAGACATTGCTGATGCGGCACGGACATGGCGCGGCTTGGGTCTCTGCCATGGAGGAAAGAAAAGGTTAGGAGAGGCGCTGACGTCTCATTTGCGAGGCCGCACCCGCCATGTCGATGAGCCCGCTGAGCCCAGCACTCTTCCCCATTCTCCTCTGCTGTTTCCGGTTTGATAACAGCTTCGCTGTACGGGTGACATGGTCACTGCGCCCGCACGCCGAAGAAAAAAAAAACGTCGGCGTGTGTCGTCTGCTCCATTTCAACCCGATTATCAACGGTGGTGTCAAGAGATGTTATTAATCGCACTCACATTGGACTCGCGGCAATACTTTGCGTTCGGTGAGGTAGAGTTTGTTAAGGTGCAACATAGTCATGTGCTTAGCACGGACAAGTACCACCATCCCGCGGAGCCCGACGTAACGAGTGACGGCGCACTCACACGGTTAATACACTTTGCATTATTTTGGATCACTGTAGCTAGACCGCGCTATAATTTTTGCCGCACCGCGGTTTACGCGGGAAGTTTGAACCATCTAATCTATTTCGCGTTGCTGGGTCTTGTGGGGAACGAAAGCATCTATGCGTTTAACATAGCTGTTTTTACCATAGCCTATTAGCATAGCAATATCGGTGGCACATGACCGTTCAAGTGGGTGACATCGAGGCACCCTATCACTGTCCGCCGGCCAGAACCACTTCACGGAAAATATACGAAACGATTTAGAGGGTTTGTACAGCCTTCGCAAGATGGCGGTCCTACGCCTCCTGGATTAGGTCCCCTAGGACGCCTCGTTTCCACTGATCCGTGATATGGTGCGCGCCGGCGGACACGGCTCAGGCGTTCCTACCACTCCCATTGGAAACCGGCTGACGCGTCAAGCAATTTTATAAAGGCAGTGTTGCCAAACGCTGCACCATAGATCGACAAAACCGAAAGAACTCACCCAAACTCAGTCACATTTTACCCTTACCGCTGTACTCACTGAAACCACAACTCAAAAAGGTCGGCTGTACTCAAAAACACTCGTAGTCGCTCATCACACACTCATTTATCATCGTGTTCACTTGTGCTCAAACTCATTATTACTTACGAGTACTCGTGCTCGATCTTTAGTCACTTGTACTCAACCTATGCCCACATTTACTCCTATTCAAACGTGTTTCTACTAATGTGTTCTCACAATCAATCACTTGCATTTACGCGCTGCACTAGGTTTATGCACTCGGCTAAGGCGGAACCAGAGAGTGCTCCCAGCAAGTACCATTTGTTTCGCCTGGTTACCTTTTCACCATTTTGTCTATCTCAAACAAGCGAAAGCTTTTCTAGTTACCGATTCTGACGACCGAGAAAGAGTGCATTTAGAGTGCGTTGTAGATGCAAGCAGCCTCCCGCACCCCTCCTACACAACAATTTGAACGAAAAAACTGCAGCGAAACCGCCCATCCTTGCCCGGATTTAGGCTATGGAAACCCCCGGATGAGCGGTTTCTCAGAGCCGCAACACTGTTGAAGAGGCAACGGAAAGAGCCACAGTTTTCCCCACACACCCCATTTTACATTACTTTAAGGGGCGCCGCGAAATGCGTTACACTCGTCGCTACTTGGGCGCGTGGTCGAACTTAGGAGTTTATACTCGCGCGTACTAATCTCACGAGTCCAGTACTCGCGAGTACGCGTACTCAAAGTACATGCACGGGCGAGTAGTACTCATCAGTACTGTATTTGCGAGTGAATGTACTCACGTCTGTACTCACTCATCATCTTACTCACTGCTCATGAATTTGAGTACAAATGAGTGTTCTCGAGTTTGCAGCGATGGCGTAGAGGTAGAACACCCGCCTCGCGTTGCAGAAGGACGTGGTTCGAATACTGGCGCCGGACAATTCCCACCGGATTAAAAAAAAAAAATCCGCGTATTGATGGAATTGCACAAAGGGGCTTGGGGTGCGGCCTGACCCCGGCGACCATTGCCGGTAATGCACTCCCTCACCAGAGCAGGATTGGCCACCCTGGTGTAGTAACGGCCACAACCTCCCATGAATACGCCAACTAACCCTCGGCCCTCAGTCCCCAGCGGCGGCGAAGCAACTGACCACGGCGGCGGTCAGACCTGTGACGCAGCAGAGGGTGCTAAGAATCCTGGATCGGACAGGCCGCCAATGGAATCTGAACCTGGCACCGTTTAACGTGCGAACCTTATCTAGCGAAGCAAGTCTCGGGTGTGTGTTCGAGGAACTAGAGGGCATAAATGGGATGTAATAGGCTCTTAGCGAGGTTAGGAGGGCAGGCGAAGCCTTTACGGTGCTGAAAAATGGACACGTCCTGTGTTACCGGGTCTAGAGGACAGAGAGAACTGGGAGTGGATTTCTAGTCAATAAAAGCATAGCTGGCAACATAGACGAATACAAAGCATTAACGAACGGGCAGCAGGTCTTGTAATAAGCTCAATAAGAGGTACAAGCTCAAGGTGGTGCAGGGCTACGCGCCACCATCCAGCCACGACGACCAAGTAGTGGAACGCCTCTATGAAGATGTGGATTCGTCAATGGCTAAAGTAAACACACAGTATATACCGTATTATGGGGGACTTCACTGCTAAAGTAGGCAAGAATCAGGCTGGAGACAAGGCAGTTGGGAACTGTGGGCTGGGCTGTAGAAATAGCAGGGGGGACCTACTAGTTGAGTTTGCAGAACGGAATAACCTCCGCATAATGAATACCTTCCTCTGTAAACGGGAGAGTCGGAAGTGGACCTGGAGGAGCCGAATGGGGAGCACAAAAATGAATAGACTTCATATTATGCGATAACCCTGGCGTCGTGCAGGATGTGGAAGTGCTCGGAAGGGTAAGGTGTAGTGACCACCGTATGGTAAGATCTCGAATCAGGCTAGATTTGAGGAGGGACCGCAACAAGCTACTACGAAAGAAGTCGATAAACGAACTAACAGTAAGACGTAAAGTAGAAGAATTCAGGATCGCGCTGCAGAACCGACATTCCGCCCATAACGAGGAAGCCGAGCCTACGACACAGGAAGCCAGCGACAACCTTACACGCATCATCACGGAGTGTGCAATAGAAGTCGGGGGCACTATGGCTAGACAGGATACTGGTAAACTTTCAAAGGAGACGAAAGATCTAATCAGGAAACGGCAAACTATGAGAATCTCTACCGCAGCTGACAGAATAGAACTAGCCGAGCTCTCGAAGTTAATCAATAAGCGTAAGACAGCGGACATACGGAAGTATAATATGGAGAGGATCGAATACGCTGTAAAGAACGGAGGTAGCCTGAAAGCAGTGAAGAGACGTCTTGGCGTGGGGAAAAATCAGATGTATGCACTTAAGGATAAGCAAGGCAATGTCATCACAAATAGGGATAAAATAGTCACAGTGGCCGAGGAGTTCTATAGGGATCTGTGCAGTAGCCGGGACATACAGGATAATGCCGAACGAGACAGTAGTTCAGAGGAGATAGACATCCCACCCAGTAACGACCGAAGAAGTAAGAAAGGCTTTGAAACAAATGAAAGGGGCAAAGCACCTGGTGAGGATCAGATAACAGCAGACCTCTTGAAGGATGGCGGAGAAATTTTACTTGAAAAACTGGCAAACCTGTATACGCAATGCCTAATGACCGCAATGGTACCGGAATCTTGGAAGAACGCGAACATCATCCTAATCCATAAGAAAAGCGACTGAAGGACTTGAAAAATTACAGGCCGATCAGCTTACTGTCAGTTGTCTACAAGGTATTTACCAAGGTAATCGCTAACCGAATCTCTGCAACCTTAGATTTCAGTCAACCTAAAGAACAAGCAGGGTCCGTAAATGTTATTCAACAATGGACCATATTCACACGATAAATCAGGTGATAGAGAAGTGCGCTGAGTATACTGAACCCCTATATATAGCCTTCATAGATTATGAGAAAGCATTTGACTCGGTCAAAACCCTAGCAGTCATTCAGGCATTACGGAACCAGGGGGTAGATGAGCATTATGTAAGAATACTAGAGGATATCTACAATGGGTCTACAGCTACCATCATCCTCCATAGGGAGAGCAGTAAAATACCTATAAGGAAGGGTTGTCAGACAAGGAGGACACAATCTCTCCAATGTTATTCACAGCATGCTTACAAGAAGTATTCAGAACGTTGGATTGGGAACAGGTGGGAGTAAGGGTTAATGGAGAATACCTCAGTAACCTCAGATTTGCTGATGACGTTGCCTTGCTAAGTAACTCGGGGGACGAATTGCAAAGCATGCTTTCCGCACTGGGCGAACAGAGTAGAACCGTGGGCCTGAAAATTAATATGCAGAAAACTAAAGTAATGATCAATAACCTCGGGACAGCACAGCAGTTGAGATAGGTGGAGAGGCCAGTTGAAGTGGTAAGCGGAATATATCCACTTAGGCCAAGTTGTGACCCCAGATCCCAACATGAGGCAGAGATAATTAGAAGGATCAGAATGGGTTGGGGTGCATATGGCAGACATTCCCAGATAATGAATAGCAACCTACCATTGTCGCTGAAAAGAAAGTGTATGACAGCTGCATCTTACCGGTACTCACCTACGGGGCAGAAACTTGGAGGCTCACTAAGAGGGTTCAACTCTCAATTGAGAACGACTCAGCGGGCAATGGAGCGGAAAATGATAGGTTTGTAACATTAAGGGACAAGAAGAGAGCGGAGTGGGTCAGAGAGAAAACTGGTGTTAAGACATATTAGTAGAAATTAAGAAGAAGAAATGGACCGTGGGCAGGGCATGTAATGCGAAGGCAAGATAACCGCTGGTTCATTAAGGGTAACAGAGTGGATCCTAGAGAAGGCAAGCGTTGCAGGGGGCGGCAGAAAGTTAGATGGGCAGATGAGATCAAGAAGTTTGCGGGGATAAATTGGTCACAGTTGGCACAGGACCGAGGGTAATTGGAGAATAATGGGAGAGGCCTTGCCCTGCAGTGGGCGTAGATAGGCTGGTGATGATGATGATGATGAGTGTTCTGGCGAATGAGTACGCCAACCTATTCGCTGCACTGAGCCCGTGCAGTTCATTGCGGACTCAATGTGTGCGAAGCAGTAGCAGGGCCCTCTTAACTGACCTCCTCCTTCTCCTCCTCGGGCGCTTCCTCCTCCGTGGTGACGGCGGCGGCGGCGGGAGGCGCCGTCTCTTCGGCGGCTGAGGGGCACTGGGCCGCTGCCCTCCGCAGCAAGGCCTGCCGGTTGGCGTAGACGGGGTCGTCCTGGTAGTCCCTCCGCGCGAGCGAGTGTCTCGGGGCTGGGACGGGCCGCTCGCATGAGTACTCGGACGGTACCGAGGGCACCCGGCGGGGAAGCGTCTGCTCCAGCTCGGGGAGCCGCTTGCCGCCGCTGGAACTCTTGCGCCGGCTCAGCGTCTGCGCATTTAACAGCGAAGGTTACTGCGCCAGGTACGGACCGCGGAGCCGCCTGGTAGTGTCCCTCTGACTTTCAAGCTCAGCCAAGGTCAAGCAAGCGCCTCGTGCGGTTTCGCGGCGCCGATGGTAGCATCAGCGTCACTGAAATCTGGGGTTTGAAGGAAACCCGGCTGGTCGGGAGACATGTTGAAGGAAAAACGGAGACACCAATCAAAAGAAACTGGAAGCAATGCTTCCGTAGCGAAGGAGAAATGTCTTTTTTGTTGTTGCTTTAAAGTTTTTTGAAGTTGGTAACAGTTTCTTTTGGTCGGTGCCTCCGTTTTTACTTCACCAGCGTCACTGATCGCAGCTTGGCTACCCACCAGACCAATTAGCGGTGCCGTTGGACGGGAGCGCCGCCAAGAACGCTTCGATCCCTGCCCGAAGCAAATTAGGTCTCGTGTCCTTGCAAGAGCAGGGCGTCTGGTTCGTTGGCGCAGTGAAATACTTCGAAAAAGGCTTTGTGAGGAACAAATTCGGAATGACATGTAACTGAAGCATGGCTCCATATCGATTCGAACTTGTGCGTGGGGTTTTTTGACACTGCGCACCCACGAACGGTTACCGAGGTCATGTAGCATTACGAAAACAGGGTCGCCTAAACCTCGTATAACTCCCGCACACACACTCTAAAGAGAAGCCCGAGGATCTGCTCTGCCACACTAACGCAGAATGACCAATCGTGTCGTCCGCAGGAACAAATGTGGCAAATAAAAGGCCCGACATAAAATTTGCATCGAAAATTGTGATCTGCGCTATGATATCGTGGGCTTCAAAGCGTCATGCTTGCATTGCGCGATGTCACAGTGCAGGTCGCAGTTTTTTAGTCAAATATTACGTTGGGTGACATCATTGGCACGTTTTTCTCTTTGAACGCAGTAATTGGCCCATTCTTTCTGCATTGTAGGGAAGCCGACTCTCCGACGTTCGTTCTGGGGCAGGCTCTGGGTGAATTAGTGTGAAAATGGTTGCACTACTCTTCTTTTGAAGAGATATTCCGTGCGACCTGCCACACACAACACATCTGAATGACCAATCGTGGTGACCGAACGATTAATATCGCTTTACGACGTCACCAAAGCTACGATTTTATTACCAATTTGAATAAATCGGCATTACATGCCTAACGTTTCGAACGGAATGATGTAACATCAAAAATGTCATTTTGATTTAGGTTTTTTGCTGCACCGGTTAATCAGCGTATTTGATTTTTTGAAAACGGTTCATGGTAATTCAAGCGCGCTTTGGTGAAGCAAGCATGGAGAACATTTTAAATTTACTTCCAGTATTTTTATGAGAAAACCTGAACTTAAAGAGCTACCGAAAAATGCGAATTACGATGAATAGCATAAAAAGGTAGGCAATAGATACTCAGCATCCGATGACATCTCAGTTACAGGCCATCACAACTGATGGTTGCCAGTGGTCTTAAATGTTCTTACAAAACTCGCGTTTCTTGTACATGTAGCTTCGTAGCAAATCTCATAGAAACACAGGGGTACGCGGAGTGTTGTGGTAAACACAACATTAATATCAATGTGTTGTGTTTAAAGAAGCCATGCAGACGCAACACAAGTTTCGTTAAATCGAAAGATTGCCTCGTGAGAATCACACTGACACCAGTTTTAACGTAAACTTCGCTCAAATATGCTACATGATTGTAAAAAAAAAGGGAATGACCATGCGACCCACTAGCTCATTTCCCGCAACAGAACCTACGATGTCATGGGCCCTGCTGTGCGATTGGCTGAGGCCGGCAAAAGCAAACGCAAATTAGGGAGGGCTTATAAGCTTGCTGAAGGAGCTATTTGCGCTTAAATGTAGGGCATATTCTTTTTATAGCAGTAAGAATTGTGGGGTGAGCAATTAAAGTTACGAATGAACACGTGAACACCGAAGCAGTTAATGCGGCACTTTGCCGTCTGACACCGCTAACACAGCCGTCGGACGCACTGGACTTGACTGAAGAAGCGGCACGGTCGCTTACGTGACCATGTTTGTCGAGTCATAGCTGAAGTTTTGGGAAACGTTTAGTATGAACCGTAATAAAAATAGGGCAGGTGTAGAACTCTGGCCAGAAGCAAAGTACGAACACTGGCAGTTCAGCAGTATTGCAGCGCCATCTATGAAAGTGGGCGATAAACAAGATAGATTAAACAGGCGCCTGTGAGATGGTAGCAGCACTGGCCAGCAGGCTGCATTTAGTTGTAAGGCCCTGCTCCTAATACGTCATTGGCGACGTCACGAAAACACGAGATTTCGAGGGAGAATTGAAATTTTTACTGAAAATATTTAATTTCTCGGTGAATAAAGCATCGTTTCCTGTCGAATAAGCGCTTAGGGCACTATAAAACGCCAAATCTTTCGAATAAAACATACTTGTATATTGTGTGCATGGCCCCTTTAAGGACATTATTATTGGTGAAATTTTCGTCTTTATCTTGTTGTAGAACATTTCACATACAATCACAACTTGTTGAAACGGTCACATTTACATTCAGCCCATGTTCAGTCACAGGTTGGCTTTCCCCTAGTATGTATCTCCTTGCAGTGAACCAAGCTTTACAGGCAGTTTCCACAACACAAAGGAGGGGGGCATGGTGCAAAGCCGTGGTATCCTCCCATTGTCGCTGTAACACGAAGCTAATTTCAACAACACAGAGCGAGTGAAGAGCGCGTCGGTGTGGGCTCGCCTTTCGGTCTCCGTCTCCCGAGAAGAGGAAGCTGATGAATCCGGGCAGCAGGTGGTCGAAGCTGGAGGCCTTGTGCAGTCTGCTTCCCGGTCGCCGGCCCGACGAGGCGGCCCCCGAGGACGGACTGCTCGTGACCGCGTGCTGCTGAGGCGGCGAAGAACACGACATCCGGGACGGGGCGCGCAGCCGGGGCATGGTCCGTGACCGCTCCATCGCTTGCTGCGTCGCAGAACAGAGCGCCTTGTCAAGGGCAGCCCGGAGTCTCCCGTCCATATAACTGGGGTAGCTGCTAGATGCCCGAAAGCAATCAGGCAGCGCGATACTGCAGACCGCCGTCAGCTGTCCGCTACTAAGAACTATCGGGATATATTGCTACAGTAACGGGTTGATTCGTAGGCTTTAATGAGAAAGAAAAGAGGTAGAAGGAAGGCAGGAACGCTAACCTGGCTGGAGCCTAATTTTCTATACGGCACGAGGGGAAGGAAAAATAGGCAACGAAAAGGCACAGGAAAGAGAAATGTTTCAGGAGATAGAAAACAGGCATGCCCTGCGCTAGGTCACTAAACGTTCAAGTTCAGTGATTGTCACTGGAGTCTCTCAGTCTATAGTCTTACGCTTAAAGAGGCATTAAGCCATGGTGGAGTGATGGCATTAGAAACATATGAATTATAGAGAAGTCATAATTACTGCTGGCGTAGTGCGTGGGAGTTCTTCAAAACACACTGAGTGGCATTAGAAGTTGAAGTTGAAGGTGAAGTTTATTTCCATAAACGTACACTGTTATGGCGGAAAATAGGGTAAAAAGTTGCACTCATCATCTTGACGGAGCCCTACATACTTCATGGTCAAAAACAACAGAAACAACATCGGCGAAAAAAAAAAACGCGATACATAGACACCGCTTGTGGGTGTCAAACAAAACTAGCACGAAAAATACAAGATATTCAAGACTACATTAGATAGCGCATCCATAAGTGGATATAAGGACGTGAAGTCAGTAGTGATAAAACTCGAAAAGCTCTTTTAACTGGGACTGGACAAACACAGAAAAGACTAAACGTACAGAATGAGTTCAGCGCAACACTATAACTGCTGTTCATTATAACTGTTGTTCAGCGTGGCATTACAACTGCTGTCCAGTTTGGGCACATTCACTTAGATTTCTTCGAGAGGAGGACGCATTGAAGGCAGCAGGCATCTTTAATAGACCATTTTCTAGAACAAAGTGCGCAACTCCTTCAATTAGTGAGGTTCCACTCCAAACTCTTTTCAAGCGTTTTTGGATTTTTTTTAGGGGGTCATGAAAAGCGACGAGTTGACGTCGATCACGAGCCAAGCGAGGACATGTCTTTAGTAATTGATAAATGACAGTATCAGTGTGTGATTGCCAAACGCGACTTTTAGGAGAAGGGTCGCATTGTGGGTGTGGGTATCTGAAGTTCTGTAATCGCACGGATGAGGAACGGTTGATAATTTCAAAATCTTTAAATAATCGACTATCATTTAATTTGTCGTCCGTTGAAACGATGTATTGGTAGTTTGTGCTTGATAAACAACGGGAAGCGACTAAGGGAGTGGGCACCACGTTACCATGCCCCGTTCGCACAGAACTGCCCCTTTTGCACGGCTCCTGCCGAAGATGCGGACACTGAACATTTGCTGTGGACTTGCCCTTCATTGGAAGCGGCCAGAACAAGACACCTTCGAGGCACAGGCCTCCACACTGGCAGACCACCTGACCTTCATCGGTGGATTTGAGGACCCCATCATCGCTCCCTCCTTGGGTATCTCCGCGAAACGACAGTTAATCTATACTTGTGACATGGAATTTATGCGAACGGGCATAATATCACAATAAAAAAAAAAACATGCTTCTGTTGCGTGCAAGACCAAAGAGTGCACTGGCACACAGGTGGTCGGTTAGTATGTATGCGAACTTGCCCGAGTCAACAAGAGCGCCTGCTATTGGGAAGAAACATAACGTGCATCGCGATTGTGCGCTGCCCTCATAATACCTGATTGAAACAGAACGAACGCAGAATGGCGTCGACAGCGTTGCGCCGTCGTCTCGGTGATTGCCCGGGTCTGTCTATGCTGGCTTTTGTGGTGCCGGGCTCACGGCCATCATCGATGTTAGGATTGCAGCTTATGCCGTGGAAACTGCTTCGCAAGTGGCGGGTGCCTCTTACCCATTTTAGGAGGAAACAGTAATTTGCTGGCAGTTCTATACCAAGTCATTCAATAACTGGTTCCATCAACGAACAGAGTAAACACTAAACGAGGTGGCAGCGGTAAAAAAAACACGATCACTCGAAATAGTAATGAGACAATGAGTCAAAGTCTGCACTGCCAGTTGATACTTTTTTCAAAGGTGTCAAGTAAGCTGGTCAAAGGCGAGCTAAGAGCCGCTCGCGAACAAACGTACCTTATTTTCATGTTTGCGAGCCCCAATAAAATTATAAAACGGGCTTCCCACGGAACGCATTGTCACTGTTTGGAAAGAGTGTTTGGGAAGTGCATTACGCATATTTGATGTCCCGAGTGTGAATTACGTTACACCCTTTATTTATGCACTGCCAAAAGTGATGCTTGCATTATCTCATAATATTAGTATATTTTAATTTTGTCATTTATTCATCTTTATTGCAAGTAATATTATGCAATTGTTTTTGAATAAATACAGCCAAACGTTCCAACTGCTCCGAGCGAAATGTTGAAACACATTGTCTTTTCTAACTCATTAGCTACCTTTGCAATGCCTATGTACATTTTTATTAATGCAGCGCCTTTTAAGATGGTTATTATTAGTATTCTTTTATTAATTGTGGTTGCAATTGAGTTGTATTTTTCCTTGTAATGTGTTTGCCTTGGGTTCGTGCAAAGCTGTTCCTTCTTCTACCACTTTTATGTACAAATCATTCATTGGTTGGTTGAGGGAAATGAAAACTAAACGGTATTGATTGATTGATTGATTGATTGATTGATTGATTGATTGATTGATTGATTGATTGATTGATTGATTGATTGATTGATTGATTGATTGATTGATTGATTGATTGATTGATTGATTGATTGATTGATTGATTGATTGATTGATTGATTGATTGATTGATTGATTGATTGATTGATTGATTGATTGATTGATTGATTGATTGTAGGGTTTAACGCGCCGACGCAACGGATGGCGATGAGGCGCGCCGTAGTGAGGGCTCCGGATTATTTGACCACCTGGGGATCTTTAACGTGCGCCGAGCCGAAATCCCGTACACACGAGCGTTTTTGCTTTTCGCCTCTAGCAGAAAAGCGGCCGCCGCGGCCGGGAATCGAACCCGCGACCTCGTTCTCAGCAGCGCAACTCCTTAGCCACTGAGCCACCGAAATTGGATAGAATGTATGCCTGCGTGTGTCTTACGACGTTCAGACGCAAAATGGACTAACTGTGAGCCATTATTTCGGCAGCTGAGTGTCAACTTAGTCGACGTCTTTTCAGTACTCCGAGCACGCGTGCGTTCATCAGCGAGCGCCAACAACGCGCTAACGCGTCGATTACGCAAAAGAGAAAGCGGGAGTCGGGGTAATTCGCGAATGTGAAAAGAAGCTAGGAGTACGCCGTCACTTTCAAAAGGAAATGAGAAGGACTGGCTTTGACGTCGGCCACGTCGCGAAGTGCCGGAGACTGTTGCGGACAGTGTGGAAGGGGTGGGTCTCGCGGGAACAGGGCAGACGCGGCCTTTTCCCGGCACATCGACGAGAGGTCTTTCGCGATCCATGAATAATTATGGCATGCGAACTTCACCGACGACGGCTTCGGCGGTGAATGCGGAAGGGGTCCCCGTATTGCCGACGCCTCGTAGGCAAATGCGTTCAGCTCAGCACGGAATTAGGGGGACTGCATAATCACCGCCTGCAGCGCGATTCAGCGTATACTTGGGCGTTCGTGCCACGCTTTCAAAGCGAGCGAACAAATTGACAGTTGCGTGTGTTCATTCTCCCACGAAAGTACGCGCTGGCTTCGAGCTACACGACAGGGAAGAGAAGCGTCGTCTGGATTTAGAGACCGATGCATGAGCGAGATAGGCGTTTTTTTACAAGGACACACCCAACATACTCTTACGATGCCCTTTTTTCGTTTGGGCGTGAGGGTTGGGCATTTATTTTGCACGCCTTCCCTCATCACGCCGTCGTTGAATTGTTTTGGGCAGAATGTATGCTTGCATTATTAATAAAACATTCACAACTTCCATTGACCAGTTCTTCCCCCGCCGACGTTTTTTAAGCGAAGATTGTATTCACTGAATTGTGTCAAGGAAGCTCGTGATCGTGTTCCAAGAAACCAAGTGCCTCAAGAAAAAAAAAAAACGCTAGCCGTGGTTGGAATTGAACGTGCGTCGCCCCTCGCGTTATGAAGCCGACGTCTATCCTACCGCGCAATTCAAACACGGTGTTCATACGCAAAGCGTTGGAGGTGATCCTTGTGGTGCGTCGTTGTCACGGACGCCGCCGTTGCTAGGTCGCACTGCACGCCTGGAGATTTGCGGCTAATTTTAAATGGGCGCGCTGCAGACTTATGTCCCTGTTGTCCGCAGCGCCGGCCGGGCTGCATGCCAGGAAATTAGAGGCTGATTTGAAAGCAGACACGCCAGCAGAAGTGAATCAGTATGTGATGAGGGTATTCTTTGTGTGTTGAGGGGTGTCTCTTTATCCGGTGCGTGCGTGCGTGCGTGCATGCGTGTGTTTCTTTTAAGATCGGGTCAAGCCCAGCCGGTGGGTTGGGGGATCGGTTTGGGTTGGGGTAATTTGGTTTGGGTTGATTGGTGGAGAGGTTGAGTAGGTTAGGGGTCTGGCTAGAATTCTGAGTTGTTTGTTTGGTTTATATTGACTGGTGACAAACTTCGCGCGCATTCGTATCCTCTGGGGATGCGTTGGTTAGTTCTTTTTCAGGGGTCTCCACTGCCCCAAGACAGGTGTTAGCACAACGCACGCAAGTGAAAACCGGGACGGCGAAACCATGCAGCGGCGGTTTCACCTGAAACGTTGAAAAATTTTAGCAGACGGGTTCAGTGGGTTGAGGGGCATAAATACTTTTTGCGTGTGCGCGCTTGTGCGAGCGTGCGCATGTGTATGTTTACGTGTTTTTCTGTGTCTGTGTGCGTGTGGTTGTATGCGTGCGTTTGAAATTCAAATCGGTTGCAGAAACCAACAATACGCTGAAACTAACTAGCCCAGATTTGTGCTTGATACATGTGCTTGATCTGACACGTGGCAGATAGGCTTCACTCTCGTCAGGCCTCACGAATCCAGTCCGGCTGACTGTGCTACTTTATCACTTAATTAGATTTCGCTCTACCTCCTCTCTCTCCTCCTCTATCTTCTTGATCTCTCGAGAGTCGGGGTACCTTACATGCTGTATGTCCTCCAAACTCATGCAGTTTGCTGTTGGCAGTGAGATTGTTAAAAGCGCATCTTTTTAGGGGAAACTTTGGCTGAGAACGGGTGAGCTTGATCGGCCATCCTACGCCACAGTTTGGTGTTATACTTAAGCCCACAGTTCAGCGCATGCAAATTTGTGTATAAACCCGCTTTGCAGACGGGAGCTGAGTGGGCAAGTGAAGCCGATGCGTTGTGAGTACGCCAACAGTGGGCGCAGGGCGATCGTTCGTTTCGGTACATCTAATTTCTCCGTCTGAGCGTCCCGCCAGCCAGAATGAATGATGTCGCTACGTTTCAGCGCTGTTCCTCAGCGCTCTCTACATTGGCACCCTTGCGACGTGTGCGAAGTGTGCCGTGCAGTCTAGAAGTCTCCGTAGAGCGTCGCCACCACAGCGCTCCAGAATGGCCAGTGGAAGGGACCAAGTGGTGAAAGTTGGCGAATGGCGAAGATCTGACTGAAAATGTGCATGAGCGCAGGGACAACACGCAAGGCGTGAAACGACGTTTTGCATGGCGCAATGTGCCTTCCATCCTAAACAGCGCTTAAGAACACAACGACGCGGAAGAGGGGACACAAGACGGCGCTGTCTTGTGTTCCCTCTTCCTCGTCGTTGTGTTGTTAAGCGCTGTTTAGGATGGATGGATACCAACTAGCCCAGCTGTCGATTCTGTTGCAATGTGCCTGTGCAGGTGCCCTTTTCCATTCAAATCGAATGCTCGGTCACGTCATTCGTCGAATTTGCACAGTTGGTCACATTGTTCTTTCATTCTGGAGCGCTGTGGTGAAGTCGCCCTGCGGGGACTTCTTAGAGTGCGGCCTTAAGATCGCCCGCCCATTCACCAAGAAGTAACAGCAAATTGATACTAGGTCCGGCATTATGCCACCGCGTCGCATGGCGAGAGAATCGTAAGGAAGCCAGAGACTCCATCAAAAGCTTTGCGCCTTGCGTGTTTGTTGTTCGCAGCTGCATGACGAACACGGAGGTCGCATCGTCAACCCGCCTGTAAGTTGAACGCAGTAACCGTTAAACAATGCAACAGAAGGAAAAACTGGGCGAGTACAGTGCGTACGTATGAGGGAAAAAAATTGGCCGCGTATCTGCTGACTTCGCTGCAAATGTCATCGGAAGACGATAGTCCCGTTGTACAACATTTGTGCAAAAAGACAGACTGAGGAGAGACGACACGAGACACAGTAGAACTTTCCCATGTTTCACATGTTTCGCATGGTTGCATGTTTCGCAACTTTCCCAGTGCATAGAATAACAACTCGCACAAACGTACAGCCTATTAACATAGTCCTGTGCCTCCGCTGCCGCGTAAATGTCTCTCTTCTCTCCCCGCCCAGCTGTCACGCTCTTGTCCTACCGTCTCGCAACTCCCAGGATAAACACGGTGGAGGTTAATTCAATTCAGTTAATAATTCAGTTAATTCCATTTTAGCGCGTTCCACTGCTCGCAAGCCACTACTCGAACCTGTCGTCACTGTGAAACTTCTAGGAATGTCGCCAAGATGGCTAATGTTGTGGGAGCACTACAGCTTACGCCCGTTACAACGAATCCGCTGAATCCGGAAAAAAATGTCCGCTGTAGCCGAAGTATGCAGTATCCGACGAGGGGGCGGGAAGGGGGTGGGGTATGAGCTTTAAAGTGGGTACTTTGATCGACATTGCATATGCATAGTACATACACTTTGGCCTTTCTAAACGCCTGCAACACTTCTCTGAACAGTGTTCGCGCGAGGCCAAAGAATCGCGTAAACACCGTTTCTAAAGCTTAACCCCAGCACTTGGAGAAGGCCTAGCGCATGCGGTCAAGAGTGTAAAGACGCATGATAAGCTGAGCAAATAAAGCACGCATATAACTAGGCGCAATTATTAACCAGCTATAAAACATCAGTCGTGGCCATCAACATTACCTAGGCTCTTTTAGATCCCCTCACGACGAGGCAAGTTTTCCCGAAACCGTTCGTCAAACAAATCGGATTGCTGCCTGACGTTCCCTCAAGGCAGCTCCCACATTTTTAGCGATTTTAGTCTGGTCATTGAAACAGCTGTAATGAAATAATCTGATGACGGTCAGCTGTAAAATCGAAAGTTAGACCAGTTGGACTGCGCACAGTTACCGGCTGATTGCACACGATGGATGGGGAACAACCCCCCTACTTGACGCATTTCTTACCTTTTTCACCGAATTGAATAGGAGCGATGCATGCGTGGGAATAATAAAAGCTTAACTTCACTGAACCAGAGTTTTTTTTTTCTTTTTTAATACCTGGTGAAAGAATTTTTTTCACCAGAGTTTTTTTCAGAGTTTTTTATTACATAAAAAGACTGACGAGGGCAGACTCTCCTCCGAATGCACCACTTCGAGTATTCGATAGCCCTGTTCTCAATCTCACCGGAGTCGCGTTTATCGGCAGCGGCCGTGTTCTTGACGGCAGAGCGGACTGTCTGCTTAGACAGGCCTGTACTTCTGGCGATGTCGGCCTGTTTTTCCGGAAACCATGTTCAACAGCGTTAAATACGCTTAATTTATCCGACAGTGAAACCAGCTACCCTGCCGCTCATGGCGCTAGTCGCACACACAAAAAGAAAACCACTGGCACTGGCTTGGCTTGGCTGCGCCAATGACCCGGCTGCCAGCAATGTTGCCAGACATAACAGTTTTTCTTTCAAAAATAAACAAAGAAAAAGCACATCGGGTGCCGGCATCGCAGAAGTCCACTATAAACTTTCGTCGAAACAATTTTCGCTGAAATTTAGCCTGTTGTACATTGTCCCACGGACCCAACAGTTTCGGCAAGGATAGGGGTGTCCGAGATAGCAGGTTAAGCTTATCACTTAATTTTTTCGGCTCGTTCGCATATAGAGGGCACTCAAGCAGGACATGATGTGATGCACATCTTCAGTTTGGTGTCCACAAGCACAATGTACCCAACCAAACGAAAGCCTTCCTTGCCTTAAGGGAATTTTTCCAAATGACGAAGATGTGTGAACACTATTAAATGCGTGCACTTTCCTCTGAAACGCTCTGAAATGGGTGTGGAACACACAAGGGTGTTATGTATATTGGCGAAACTATCTGTGTCGCGTCGTGGTTGTCGTCTGTATATAGGTGTGTATAGGTTCTCTTGTTTTTTTTTTAACTATATTCCACTGCTGGAAGGAATCAAGGAATCATGTATATATATATATATATATATATATATATATATATATATATATATATATATATATATATATATATATATATATATATATATACAGAAACATAGGTCGGCAGTCTACACGCCAAAGGAGCATAGGGGAGTGGTTAGGCTTTATTTTTTACTCTGGGTAATGAAGTTAAGATTCTTTTTTTTAATATAAGGAAGAAAGAAGAAAGAAAACACGCGCCCAGAGTGGGGGACCGAACCCCACGCCTTTCGATTAGATCTCGAATGCTTACCAATTCGGCTATCTGGGCGACTGTGTTCTCCTTCACT
The DNA here is from genome assembly GCA_013339765.2 of Haemaphysalis longicornis. Lineage (NCBI taxonomy): Eukaryota > Metazoa > Arthropoda > Arachnida > Ixodida > Ixodidae > Haemaphysalis > Haemaphysalis longicornis. The sequence continues at coordinate 68,330,039 of CM023449.1, read as the reverse complement.
TTCTGGGCTATTTATATTACTAGAAGTGTATCTGACGCTTGAGGGTGGTAGCCAGCGCCACTCTGACTAACGAGCCCCTCATTTACTTACTATATTAATCTGCGAAAGCCTAGCGAGGGTCTCGGTTCTGGCAGCCTTGATGCCTAGGTAGCATAAGAGGGCTTCCCGCCAGTTACCCGCTCTTGACAGGCTGTAGACGTTTTAGTCACGCCCCGGGGGTTAAATGAAGGTCCCCTTCTCCCCGTGTAGTCAGAGTGGCGCTGGCTACCACCCTCAAGCGTCAGATACACTTCTAGTAAATATAAATAGCCCAGAAAGTGAAGGAGAACACAGTCGCCCAGATAGCCGAATTGGTAAGGCATTCGAGATCTAATCGAAAGGCGTGGGTTCGGTGCCCACTCTGGGCGCGTGTTTTTCTTTCTTTCTTTCTTCCTTATATTTAAAAAAAAAAAAGAATCTTAACTTCATTACCCAGAGTAAAAAATAAAGCCTAACCACACCCCTATGCCTCCTTTGGCGTTGTAGACTGCCGACCTATGTTTCTGTATTTCCGTCAACGAGCCCCTCATTTACTTACTATATTAATCTGCGAAAGCCTAGCGAGGGTCTCGGTTCTGGCAGCCTTGATGCCTAGGTAGCATAAGAGGGCTTTCCCGCCAAGTTACCCGCTCTTGACAGGCTGTAGACGTTTGAGTCACGCCCCGGGGTTGAAAGAAGGTCCCCTCTCCCCGTGTAGTCAGAGTGGCGCTGGCTACCACCCTCAAGCGTCAGATTACACTTCTAGTAAATATAATAGCCCAGAAAGTGAAGGAGAACACAGTCGCCCCAGATAGCCGAATTGGTAAGGCAGTCGAGATCTAATCGAAAGGCGTGGGTTCGGTCCCCACTCTGGGCGCGTGTTTTTCTTTCTTTCCCTTCTTCCTTATATTAAAAAAAAAGAATCTTAACTTCATTACCCAGAGTAAAAATAAAGCCTAACCACACCCCTATGCTCCTTTGGCGTTGTAGACTGCCGACCTATGTTTCTGTATTTCCTCAACGAGCCCCTCGTTTACTTACTATATATATATATATATATATATATATATATATATATATATATATAATATATATATATATATATATATATTATATATATATATATATATATATATATAATATCTATATGGGTGTGCTTGTGTACTACACAGAGCAATTAGTTACTGAGTGCGCATCTTTCATCCGCTGCTGTCTCAATGTACTTAATCTAACGCCTTGTGGTTCCTTAGGGCAAGTATTGTACCTTTTGTATACTCCAATGCCTGGAGTAGCCAGCTCCTGTTTGGGTTGGAGCTAAACTCTCCAATAAATAATTATTTCTCTCTCTCTAGTCTGTTGTAGCCGATAGTCTTCTCTAGCCGGGTCCGTTGTGAGCGGAGCGGACTCCATTTAAAATGCATGGGGACCAGACAAACCAAGAGAAATGGTCTGTTGTAACCGAAAGTCCGTTGTTGCCGGATCCGCTGTAACGAGCGTAGACTGTATTTGTATTTTCTGTCAAAACATTTTTTTTCATTGCGTATTTTTTAAATTTAGTACCGCAAAAATCTAGCACCCATGCATTTTTATTTAAAAGAAGCCTGCATATATGACTTGTGTTTTGATGGTTTGCCTCAAATACGCTAATGTTTTTGTTTTGCTCAACAATGTTGACAAGTATGAACATCGCGACCGGATTTAGTAGTTTGTAAATGTTTTGCCTACATAAACGTCTTCAATCGGTCATTCTGGAGCGCTATGGTGAAAACGGTCTACGGGGACTTCTTAGAGTGTGGCCATAACATCGCCCAAAATTTGTGTTCAACAATCTGTTTAGCTTTTCGCCAAGTGGCCTAACCGAACGACAGACAGACAGATAGACCAGCATTTTTGCGTTTAAGTAGCCCAACAAAGACTAACCTCTTTACCGGAATAGAAGCAACGGGACAAGCATTTCTTTTAGACGTATATAGTTTGCAGCGAAGAATGCAAACATGTTGGTTTGGCATAGCCTTTTATCTGATTTGTTTTCTCTGTCTTTTTCTTATTTTCGCCTTTGGATTCATCCGTGCGCGAGGGTACCAACGCTGCTCCAAAAAAAGAATTCTGAGTCGCTTTTTTTTTCATGCCCGTTTTAAAGTCTTCGAGCGAGCTCTTATTGGCTGAGAGTAGGCGACACACATGACACGGAATACAAAAAGGCGGTGCGTATTCGTTTCCATTCAGTGGACTGGCTTAAAGGCCTTGTAATTACATCAATGTCACCACTCGAAATTCCGCACCTTTGGAAGATGATGAATGAGGGATGTGAGGGATCTACTTCCGCTTATGGATCCCACTTCCGGGAAGAGGGAGAGGAGAAGCGGCCTCACCTGGGGAGTGATGCTGGCGACGAGCCGGTTGAGGATGCCTGTCCTCCTGCGCGCCTCCGTCTTGGCGGCCAGCTGGCAGTCGGGCCGCACGCACGCCTCCGTCAGCGGGCACCAGAGGCCGTCGCTGAACAGCGTGTAGTGGCTGATCAACTGCGCACACAGCCACCAACCGACGCTTCAACTGAATGCTACTGCCCCTTTACACGCCAGGCTCTTTCTTGTAGAACGCTTTAAACTGCCAACCAGTTTTATTGGCGCGCGGAACTAGGATTGATTGATTATGGGGTGCGCTGCAATGGAGGGCTCCGGATGACTTCAGACCTCCAGCAGGGGCATACAACGTGTGCCGAAATCTTGACACTCGGGCGTTCCCGCTGTTCACCTGCTCCTAAAAAGCAAGCACTGGTCCCCAGATCGAACACGCTTCCTCGGGCTCAGAAGTGCCCAAATAATGGTCCTTCATTTCCCATTTATTGGTGACAAATATTTCGGCAGGCAGACTGGTGATACAGTCGACAGCTTCCATAGAATCAGAGTCCTGCGTGGTTGGGGTGACCGTGTTCTGCACACGTGTAATCACGTGCACTTGCTACGCGGCACGCAGTGGCTTAACTTTGTACCGCTGGGAGCGTCTGGAGGTAGTGTAACGCACTTTAATCCTGCTGTTCTACAGAACTGATTCAAATCACATTGAAACGTAAATGTGTTTTAATGCGTAGCATTCTTTGCCAAGTACCCCACAGCCAGGACCGTGTAACGCCCTGCGTTTCCACAAAAATGCAGATTTGGCGGAAGCTGCACTTGCAATAGTTATAATAGCGCAAATAGAGATAATTCGACGGAGAGAATTGTGAAAAACCAAGAAATAAATAAACAAAAAAAATAAAATGTTCACAAAAATGATCGGACAAAAAAAAACATGAATGTTTATATATCCCAACAAAACTGAAGTGCAAATTAAAAGTGCAAAAAAAAAAAACCTCATTGGCGAGAAGAAACAAAAGAAAACTTGAAAATGACACAATAATCCAACGTATTTCGCTACTGATAGCCGTATCTGGCTGTAAACACCTCTCACTCTAGACGAGCGAAATAAGGCTACCCATTAGTAGATAATTCTCTAAATTTCTGCAGATGTTTTAAATTTTATCTTTACAGCGGCCGTCAATTCAGGTACCGGATAATAAGAACTGCAATGAATACAACATTTCTTTTTTTCTTTTTTTTTCGTGCAAATGGGCGCTCAAAAGCTTTCGCTTTCAAGAATGGGACCACTCGCGCTTCCGCATGACTGCGTGTTTAGCGAAAGCGAGAGGTGGGGAATCGCTACGCAACTCTCCTCACTCCGCTATTTATGGCGTGGGGTTTTCCGCGGACCACGCATTGTACTACGCGTGGTTGCATGCCCGGCGATACGCGCGCGGCACATGCCGGCGAGTAAACCTAATTCGGCCCATTAGTACGCAGCTGTTTATGCCACGCGCGCAAGCGAGCTCACTTGCGGGACGTAAGCCATCGATAACTCTCTAATCCATTACAGCGGTCGCTGCTGACGTTTTTGCGGGGCGTTAACATCAAAAGCACCCCTGGATTAAAAGTGAGTAGTTCTGGCTGTCATAAAAGAAAATCAAAACAACAACAATCATCATAACGATCAAGTCGCGTTATGGCCAGAAAGGCGAACATTTGAAAGCGCCTTATGCAATAAATTGACGAAAAAGGTAGTAACTCATATTGCAGTATGCTCAATTAAAAGCGGTCTAGCAGGAGTGCTTGGAGCGGGACTTTCACCGGATATACTCGTATCGAGCGGCTATCCATCGAGCGGCTGTAACTGTCCAGTCCCACTTGAGTTACCACAAACTGATCCATTCATTTTGCACCCAACCAACTGAGCCTTTAGAAACTCCCTTCACTTATTGAACTTCCACCCCCCCCCCCCCCCCCCCCCCCGCACCCCGCTCCATATTTTTCTATCGCAACCAGTGGTTCTCATTTTCCAGTAAGCCTTCAACTATGACTACTACTATTGGCACTACTACTTCTACTTAGTGCATTTGAAATTACAAAAGAAAAAAAAACGGAATAACGGAGTTTATTGTGCATATCTTATGCGCTGTCAGAATATATCCTCCGCATTTGTCATCTGAGGCTCGTTCTTGGGTGATGAATGCAAAAGCTGTTCGTTAATCTTCCAGACTCCCGCATCCTTTAAAAGAGCATTTTGCGTTTAGTGACTTGCTTTTAACCTCCGCCTTTGTCTTTGTCTTTCCTGTCCTTTTTGTTCTCTCTCAAGGCGAGCTGTTAATATAACTACGGTGCGAGAGACTATTTCGCGTTGCAGCAGGGCGTTTCTAGCACTCGCCCTATCTCGTTGCAAATAACGCGTCATGCGGACGATAAGCGGGAAGCAAAGAAGACGAACGCGCACTAGGGCGGCGTGTGTGCGCCGGGCGCGAAGAAAGCGGGCGGCGGCCGGGAGAAAGCGCTTTTACCTACGTAATGAATTCTCCCATCTTGTACCGGGCGTTCGTCGGGAAAAGAACACGCATCGCAGAATTGTTTTAAGGCCCGCCGCTCGACCATTTCCCTCAAATGTTCTAGACGAGGGAAACGAGTAGAGATAAGGCACTCGCACTTCGAATGAAAAAGGGAATAAAGAAAAGAAAAATGAAGAATTGCGTTCGTCCCCCGGGGAACATTTCATTTTTTCTCCGCGAGCTATCCGAGCTATAAAAGTGCCATTTTGAGCATTAAAAAGCGGCATTGTCGGCGTGTAGTACTTTTTGTTGTTCTGCTGAGCGGAATCTGTTTTTATGTTTTTATGAGCTCGCGCAGAATATCTGCCTCTGCACTGCATCGTGCATCGTTCAAAAAAGAAAATGAAGGTTGGTACGCAAAAGCGGAAGTGTAGCTCCGAGAAACCTCGTGAATTCATTTGAGAGTTTAAAGTAATAGCGAATGCCAGGGGTACAATTACGCGAGGGAGGCATGATAGTCCAGCGTCGTTTCATCAAAAATGAATTTTCGAAATGCGCTCTCCTTCAACCAGTTTGGGGCGCTCGTTCTCGCTGTTCGCTCTGCTATCCAGTGTACTTCCTTTCTGGGCACAATAGATCCGAGCAGCTTGATCGAAGCACAAAAGAAATGTCGCCGCAGCAACTGAACCCGAAAAAACAAGTTGATGGTACTAAGTGCTTGCTAACAAGCGCATATTTTAACGTACACACCAGTTTTGATTTTTTTTAGCGCCTTGTGAATGAGAAAAGTTGGCGTCATCGACAATGTTGGCTGTGAACAAAAAATCTAGTAGCGCCACCATGCGGCTCTTACTGAAACCCGTATGCACACGGCCCCAATAGATGGCGCGCAAGTAGGAGCGGAAAGTTTCACCGCTCGAAGGCGTCGGTAGGAGGTACATTGACTTCAGCTCAGGTAGTACGCGACGTAGCACGCGCTCGCTCGCTTTCGATATACGTGTGATGAATGTGCTGTGGTAAACACATCTGCGCTGGGTGCGCTACATAGTCATCCTTGTTGCCCGAGTACAGCAATACAATCGCGTTCCGACCCGCCGCGGTGGCTCAGTGGCTAAGGCGTTGCGCTGCTGAGCACAAGGTCGCGGGTTCGATTCCCGGCCGCGGCGGCCGCTTTTCTGATGGAGGCGAAAAGCAAAAACGCCCGTGTGTACGAGATTTCGGCGCACGTTAAAGATCCCCAGGTGGTCGAAATTAATCCGGAGCCCTCCACTACGGCGCGCCTCAAGGCTTAAAGGGGCCCGCAGAAAAAAAATTGGCCGCGTATCTGCGCCTTTCGTTGCAAATGTCGTCAAAAGACGATAGTCTTTGTAGACATTTGCCAAGGAAATGCCCCCCTTTGCTTTCCAGCTCACCTCTCATGCTATTCCTGTACCGTCGCGCTCATTCCAAGGTAAACACACTAAAGGTTTGCGCAAGGCGATTTGAATTTACCGCTTTCCACTGCTACAGGCCGGGTTCCTCGATGCCAGCGCTGCAGTACGGCGGAGACGAGCGTGAATGGAGGCGGTCGACTAGAAGGTTTATAGAGCCGCGTGGCCGTGCTCCACGTGCGTTCCAAGCAGAACGTGGAACCTAGCTAGAGGAACTTTTCGTTGCTGTTGCCGCGTGATTTTTCATATGCCGCCATTTTTCATATGCGGCGGTTTTCTGCAGTTGATGTAGAATATCATTTGCTATCGAAAAACCAAGCATCCATGAATTTTTAATAAAGGAACACTGTAAATATCCCTAGTGCACTAATTTCTTGTCTTATATTTGCGTAATGTCTTGTTCTTGTTCAACAAAGTTGACAAGTATGAACATATAAACATATAAACAAGTATGAACATATAAACATATATAAATATATTTACATGTGGCTGTGAGTATATAAGACTATTGCGCAATATAAATTTTACTTTGGCCGGGTGGCTGAAGCGAGTCACAGACGGACAGACGGACTGACAGACATACAGACAGACCAAAATTTCTGTGTATAAGTAGCTCAAGAAAGACTATCGTATTTAATATTAGTTTATTTTATTCGATACATTGGGAGTTTTATAGTTTCCTAAGAGCTTGTTCCACAGCAAACGATGCTTTATTCACTCAAAAATTAAATGTCTTTAGTCAAAATTTCGATTCTCTCGCTAAATCGTGTGTTTTTGTGACGTCGACAATGACGTATTAAGAGCAGGGCCTTAAACTAAATATAGCCTGCCGGCCACTGCTGCTACCGTCTTACAGGCGCCCGTTTAATTATTTTGCTTATCGCGCACTTTCATAGATGGCGCTGCAATACTGCTGAAGAACAGAGGGGGGGGGGGAGGTAAACAGGTGTGAAAAGGCAGGAAGGGGTGGGGGGAAGCGTCGGTAGTTTAGAACCGGGGGGGGGGGGGATAACCCATTAGGTTAGTGAAGGGTAGGGCAAACAAATAGAATAACACAGGCAAGTCGGTTGGTGACAACCGACGTCCCGGTACAAAGGGAGGGCCTCTAATCATCATCATCAGCGCCAGTGTTCTCAGTTTGCTTCTGACCGAATTTCTGCACCTGCCGAATTTTTGTCACGGTTCATACTAATAGTTTCCTAGAACTTAAGTTATGACTCGACAAACATGGCCACGCAAGCGACCATGTAAACATGTGAACGTAAACTTGTGTGTGTTGGTCAGCGTTGTTTCAGAGAACTCCAGCGCGTCCGACGGCTGTGTTAGCGGTGTCAGCAGACAAAGGGCCGCACTAACTGTTTCGGTATTTACGTGTTCGTCCGGTAACTTTAATTCTTCACTCCACAATTCTTACTGCTATGAAAGAACTATGAAGGAAAGTGCAAATAGCTCGTTCGACAAGCTTATAAGCCCTGCTTAATTTGCGTTAGCTTTTGCCGGCCACAGCTAATCGCACGGAAGGGCTTATGACATCACAGGTTCTGTTGCGGGAAATGAGCTAATGGGTCACATGGCCATTCCCCTTTTTCCCAGTTATGCAGCTTACTTGAACGAAGTTTACGTTAAAAGTAGTGTCAGTATGATTCTAACGAGGGAATCTTTCGAATTAACCAAACTTGTGATTTGTCTGCATGGCCCCCCTAAAGAAGCCATGAAGTCAAAATACATGTTTTGTTCATTCCAAATACTGTCTCGACCCGACAGCAATCATACGAGTCTTATCGCGGACGTCAAACAAATAGTCATATTAAAGAAAACGCGTGAAGCAGTCGCGGCTAGCTACCGAGAGATTTTCCAGCAACTTTTCTGTGACGTCACAGGATCTTGGTTGTGCGATTGGTGGCTGTTGGCATAAACCACCGCCCATAAACATGGCCTGATGATTGTAATGGGGCCTCTAGTCCGTTTGGTCGTATCACTTGAATGCGAGCCTGCAGTTAAAACACTGCTAAGAAGGTTTTACTGTTGGCGAATAGTACTTCTCTCCTGCGGTATATCATGCCAATGTGCTGCGAATTTTGAAAGTTTTTAATATCTCTTGATGTTTGCTGTGAAAAAAAAGCGTATTTCATGTCAGAAGTTGAGCTGAGTTAGTTACCAAGCTATAGTCCTTACAGATTGAACAAAGTTGTATTTTGACTTCATGGTCCCCTTTAGCGTCCTAAATTTTTTTAGTTTAGTCAATTGAGTGCGGAAAGCGAAAACGCTCGTGTGTTCGAGATTTAGGCGCACGTTAAAGAACCCCAGGTAGTCAAAATTAATCCGGAGCCCTCCACTACGGCGCGCCTCATCGTCTCGTTGCGTCGGCGCGTCCTTACAATCAATCAACCAATCAATGGCGCGGGTAGCCATTGCATTGTATGCACTGAAGAAGACACTGTACCACAGTTATTTCAGCTACACTGGGGATTGCGTTATATACGGCGTAGGAAGAATACGCGGTTGCCGGTTGCACTGGTAATTCAAACGCATATTAAAGCGAAGCATACCTGCCCCTCTTCTGGTATCTGTATAAAAAAATCAACACGCAATACAGTGATGTCCTTTCCGTCCTGCAGCTGGCGCGGAATGCAATTGATTCATGTTATCTTATCTCTTATCTTATCACAGTTACGTAGGGGCAAGATATTACGCGGTAATGTGGCACCTGCCAGCCACCATTATACGAGAAAACGTAAGCGATGTGACAATGCTTCTTTCTTATTTATACAAATGGTGTTAGTCTTAGGCGATGAAGGCGTAACAAGTACTACCGGCAAATTGTTTTGCTTGTGGGTACAAAACATGCATAGACTTCTTAATAAATATCGCGAGGTATTTTTTTACAAAAAATTAATGGTGTAGGGATATAGACATTTACGGCTATGCGCAGAATTTGTAAGTATACAATATTTACAAGGCAGCGGCTGGTTGGGTCTTCGGCGAGGCGCGCCAGTGGGGTACGTATCATTGGGGTATCAATGGTATCAAGGGTATCAATGGGGTATCAAGGGTATCAAGGGCATCAATGGGGTATCAATGAGGTATCAAGGGTATCATATTCTATAGTCGCGGCTTCTTATCCCACTTTGCAAGACAGTGAAAAGATTTGAGCACCTGCGCCCAGTAACATCTATTTGGGACATGCAGTACCGCAGCTGCAAATTTCAAAGCTCATTTTATATCAGGCAGAGACATGCTCCGGGTATCCACCACAACTCAACCAGGAGGGCGATGAAGTAGTGACATCTGCAGGGAAGAAAACGTATTTTACGCCAGTAGTTCAGCTGAGTTAGTTAACAAACTATAGCCCTTCCAGATTTCCTCATCTCTGCGTCTGCCATTCTTTGGAAAAGGAATTTTTTCAATACAAATGAGTAATTACCGATGCCACAATAAAACGCTTTTTTGTTTGGCTGTGTGTCCTGGCTAATTCCTTCTGGGACGTGGCACGGTACCAAACCGCTCAGCCTTAAACCTTGGCTTGTTGAAAATGCTCCAACGCAAGTCAGATATCTCAGCACCACGAAAATTCCAAATTTGCGTGTGGTCACTGCGTGCCCGCGCCAAGTCTGACGTACTGTCTCGGAAGACCTCTTTTGTATGTCGGGCCAGACGGAAAAAAAAAGGGATCGAAAAAGGAATCGACCGTAAAGGGCAGTGGGAAAAACGGGCTTGCAGGTTTCTTGGGTCGAAAAGTCCCGTAGGATGACTCGTGTTCGCAAAAGGCATGCTCAGAAGAGGCTGGGTATTGCGTCAACGGTCAGGGAACGAATTTATCGGCAGACTTTTCATAGCGGTGCTGGAACTACACAGGAAACGAAAGGATAAGGCTAAAAGGTGTTGTGGGTGAGTGGACTCTTCGTATACCCCTGTCGCAATAGAAATCTAATCACATTTAGAACGAGAGACAGCTGTGAAAGCCATTAGTTTGGCGCTACACGAGAGTACGAAATGACAGTTTAGCGAATGATATTTGGTTTTCGAAGGAGTTTGAGGAACACATGCGCATTTGCTTTTGGAGCTAATGAGTAGCCTCGTCAGCAGTGGTTCGTCACTAAACAAAGACGCTGTAAAGCATTGCGTTTAAAACCTACTAATAAATTAATATTTTCTCCTGGACGTTGTTTTATATTGAAAAAAAAAACGTAAACCACACGTTTGCAAAGCTCCTCCGCATTTGCGTCTGCCCGAATACGTATTTGTTACTTGTCTTGGCTTGTGATGCGAATGTCATCTAAAAACAGAGGTACACTTTTTCTATATCAAAAGTGAATTCGTTTTGTTTTAGGAAAGTGAATGGTATCAAAACGTTGTTGACAAACTTCCATTAGTATTTTACAATTTCTCGAATATTTTCTAAAGAATCCTATATTTGGGATTTTAAAGAAGACAATGCTGCTCACATCGTATAGGCGCTAGCTACTGTAACCTCGGATCCTGAGTTTACCCACACAAGAAATAGCGGACCCTTCTCAGCACGGGTCTTCGCGCGTTGACTAAGCCTCTGTGTACCTTTGGGTTGCCTCTGTGTACCTTTGTACCTCTTTGTACCTCTGTGTACCTCTGGTACCTCTGGTACCTCTGGTACCAAAGGTACCTCTGTGTACCTTTGGGTTGGGCCAGTCGTGCTTATAAGGGAGGGGGGCAGTAAAGCGCTTCAGTTGCTCCGTACGGGGCCCGTCGTCCCCATATGCAACCCAATTAGCAAAGTGGTGGTGGGATGGGCCCCTGCTGGTTGGATGTTTTAGGCAATAGGGCCGCCAAACTACGACAGGTCATCAGTTGCAATCGGCTTTTGTGCAAGGCGAAGTACTCGCAGTGACAACACACGGTTTTAGGCCACCAAACTTTAAGTACGCAGCACGCTTTTTTTTTACGTACCGACATGATGCTGGGGAACCGCTGACCATCCTGGATGGCGAACTCTCCGCTGGGCGTGACGTCCACCTTGTAGTGCTTCACCGATCCACCGTGGCTGAGGCAGAGCGCGTAGCTGCTGTCGTCGCGCTCACGCACCCTGCGAGTGGGAGAGGATGGCGTGTCGCGTTTAAGATGACAAAAAGAAAAGAAAAACGATTCACCTTATTAAAATTCCTTATGTTTTCGAACTTCCCCAGGCATCGTTATTCAATTACGTTGCAGACCTTTAAAGAGGGTAGTCTTTTTGGGCGACTCAAACGCTAAAATATTGGTCCGTCTGTCTATCCCTCTATTCATCCGCCCGGCCGAAAGTTTAACAAATTCTTATACAAGAAAAACATTTCGAAACTACTACATCTGGTGGCAATGTTCATACTTGTCAACTGTTGAGTAAAAATGCAACCTTAGGCGCATTTCAGACGGGATATCAATACATAAGCAATATTGGAAAGTTTCCTTTAATTAAAAACATATGGCTTATAGATTTTTGGGATGAAAAACAAAACATAGGCCTTTAAAATAAATGTTTTTAACTAAAATTACAAAAAGCCCTGGGGCGCGAAACCAGCCCCCCCTGGCGGCATAACAAAAAGTGCAGCAGTAACGGCAGCTTCCCGTAGAGGGCGCGCGAGCAGTGGAACGCGCATAAAATTGAATTGGCTGGACCATACATCTACCTTGCTCATCACGGGTGGGACGAGGCGGGAGGGGGAAAGACTGACAGGGGGCGGGGCAGAGGAAAGAGGCATTTCCGTGGAAGTGGCGGAAGAACACTATCGTCTTTCGATGACATTTTTAGCGAACTGAGCAGATACGTGGCCACTCTTTTTTTTAACACGAAAGTGTTTTATGCTGGGATTCACGAAGATTTCACTTACGTCAGATCCGTCACGGAAGTGACGCCAATACAACGAAGCAAGCGGCCTGTAAAGGGTGCACTTCTGCACACAGGGTCTGCTTGTGGGGGAAGCAACCTTTATAACTAAAGGGTACCTTATACTTCGGGTTGTTCGTTTTCGGGTTTTATATATTAACACGATAGTGTTTTATCCTGGGATACACCAATATTTCACTTACGACATATTCGTCACGAAAATGATGCCAGTACACCTTTGCCGAAGCGACCCGCCAGCAGGACCTCGTACGCCAAGCACACCCACACAACAGCAACCGATCCGCAAATCATGATCAGCTGCAGATTTCGCTGCGCATTTCAATTTCGTGTTTTCCGATTCCTATAACAGAGGAATCAACCACTGTTTTTTTTCTTCAGATTTATGCCTCCTCAGGTGCAGAAACAGGAATAGCAGTATGGAGCAGTCAGCGAAGCTGAGGTTCACTAAACATTTCTAGCCCTATCTTCATCCGCGTATCCCCCTGACATTCTTTCGTGCAGATGGCGCATAACCTGCTAAACGACATTCAACAAGAAACTGAGAATTCAGTTTCATCCCTTAAAAACTAGTGCAATACACTACGGAAAAATCACGCACCCCTCCGTCTAACGACGATGATGGCAGAATGCGAAGCTTTCTCGTCGGGGGTTTCTTGGTTTTCGTCCGAGTTCAGACTTTGGCTCGCAGACGGTTCCGGCTTTCAACTTTGACTTTGAGCACAAGCAGTTTCGACTTTCGATCTCAACGGCTTTGACTCTTCGCCATCGTCGTCGTTAGACCGAGTTATGTATGATTTTTTGCCCAATTTTGCAGGTTCATGCGCCCCTCTCCAATTCCACACTCCTTCGACCGTGTCGGAATGAAGCAATCGGATAGGCGTCGGATTAAATAATAATGAGGAGATTGAAGAGCTTATTAAAGAGCTGAAATCCATAAAACTATTAAAAAAACATTTGCTTCAGTTATCGTTACAATGATATGTCCAGTTTACAATGCGTTAGCAGACAGTATATTTTTTGTGGAAACTGTTACAGTTGCGTTTTTTACTGTAATAATGCTTGTTTTTTATGTTTAAGTTCAGTGACTTTTTGTATTAAACTTGTCTTTCTTGTCGTGTTTGCACTTTTAATTGAGCTGTTTGACTTTACTAAACGTGTGCATGTCACGCTTTTTTGTCACGCTTTTTAATTTCATAAAATTAATCCGGAGTCATTGCAATTCCGGAGTGGTAACTCCGAAACACTGGTAGGGATTACACCCTGGTACCGTATGTGGTAAACGGATGCGCTAAACCAATGCGCACCATTATGCTATATTGGCATTATATATAATTATTAAAACATTTTAGAATATTTCTTGATTCGTTTAGCATTCTTCGTAGAATTGTCGACAAGGAAACCGCTCTAATTTCGGAACGTCTTCAAACTTTCTCATTTGGTCAGTCAATGCTTTATTACTTATTTATTTATTTATTTAGACAATACTGCAGGACAGAATCAGGCCCAAGCAGGAGTGGAAAGATAAAAACATAGCGTATCAGGCAAATGTAATTCCACAATTTTTATCTTAGACATTTCATTTCTTCAAATAATACCTCAGCAGACGACGTTTCGTCGAACCTAGATATTTCCGACAAATCGGCGGCGATGGCGATAGTTGGCGTTACGACGGAGAGGAACAGGAGAAAAGCCAACTAAGCCCTCATTCACACGGCCGTTTTTCACCCCGTCACGTCACCGCCACGTCACCGTCTTCCGTCATGGGCGACGGTTTTTCGGGCGATTTCTCGCCGAAAACGGTGTGACCGTGACGGGAGGCCGAGCTCTACGTTTCCGTCACGTCAACGCGACGGGACCATGCCCCGCGTAAACCAGCTAATCAGAAAACAAGTTTTTACGGCTAAATTTAGCGAAAAGTGAGCACAAGCCATTTTCTTTACTTTTCAGATTAAGCACACTCAATTCTAGGCTAAACTGATCACTAGGCAGACGACCCTGTACTCTGACGGAGAGCTCCAATACGAAGACTACTCCGTTTACGTCTCCGTCGCGGTTTCTTGACGTGACGGTGCCGTGACGGAGAAGGTGACGGCTGTGTGAATGAGGCGTAAGGCCGCCTGTCGCTGCAGGCGGGTGTGGCACTCACAGGAAGCGTCCGTCGAGGTGACCGGCGTCCTGTAGGCGCCTCTCGGCGTCAGCGCGACTAAGGCGGCCGTGGAACCAGGGTTGGATCTCGTGCAGGGTCTTGCTGAGCAGCGACCTCAGGTCTCCCGGACCGGCTCTCTCGGGCTGCACCCCTCCCTGGGCCGGTGCGCCGCCATCCAGCTGCTGCTCCTGCAGTTGCAGGGGGAAGAAGAAAAAATGAAACCCAGTTCGACCAGAAGTTGAATTTGTTGAAAGTGCGGAAATGTGGTTCTCTGGTGTCGGCTCGAATGTTAACGGGCGGTGCTCGCCCCAGAACGGCAGCGTCGTCGCCGAAAGAATACAATGAATGGCTAGCATGAAGGAATCGCCAGCTAAACATTACCGGCGGGAGGCTCCGTTCCCTCCCCTTCCCGCTAAACCCGCTATGATTGATTGATTGATTGCTATTGGTTTCCCCTTTGAAGCGGGGTGATGACATGTCATCTTACCAAAAACGACTAATATAACCATGTTTTACACTCTTGGTTTAATACTAGCGCTGCTTAGGGCAGGCACTAAAGTTTATTAGGCCGATGTCGCAGTGGCCGCATCGGCGAGGCCACTGCGACATCTATCGGTGGGTCTGGAAACCTGCTGCTACCCCTGCGTGACGCCCGACCTACAGCAGACGGACAAAAAGGGTCGACCTACAACAGCTCCGCTGAAAAACGTTCCAGAAATTCCCGAGTGGGAAAAGTCGGAAAATGCGCAAGGGTAGAAACCGCACATCTATATGCTGAGCGCCTTTTATCACTATTCAGAAATGCACTGCTGGGGAAGACTTTACAGGGACAACAGGAACAGTCTGACATTAAAGTATAGAGCCGTACGGCGCTCTAAAAACTCCTAATCAAATCAAATCAAGTGAATATCTTTATTTCTTAAGTATGAATAAATATATTTTATCTGTCTACCGAACCACTGTAAAGCCGTCTTCGCTACTTAAACAACAAGATGCTGGCAAGAAATTTTGGGGGGTAAGCATAAGCAGCTGGGTATAAAAGTGTGACGGCTCTGGGGGCTTTTGCAAAATACCTCATTGTAGACGCCGGGTAACCAGGTCAAGCGCTGTTCGCCGAGCACCGTTAAAAACTAGCATAAATAGATTGCTGGGAAGACTTTTTCGCGCCAAAGCATGAAGTCCTTAAAGTCCTTAAGGAGTGTGAAACATCAAGTGTTGCAGACGGACAAACGAGTTATAGACATGAATGCGCATTTATAATATTTTGCAAAGCGCTCGGCGGGAAACCACATGCGGGAGAGGGTTAATAAACAGGTTTCCACCCAAAACATGGACAGGCTCCTATAAAAGGATCAGTCGATGCCTTTCATAAAGGAGGTCTTTTATATAAGCAATACAAAAAAAAGTTGTTTTCTGGGAAGACTTCTTTTTCATTAAAGGGTTGTAAAGGACGGAAAATTGCCGGTGACGGAGACATTTTGGTGCACTTCCACTGGTGGTGCAAGGCTGGAGAAACAGCAGAGCTAGGAGCGTCGTCCGCTTTCCGGCTGTTGAACCTCACGTGAATTTCCGAACTTGACGCTCAAAGTTCCCCATGACTGCAAGTCCAGATCATTTTGTCCGCAGGCTTTCACATCTCTCCCAAGGTGGACCACGTTACCACGCCCTACGAACCGCGGCAATCGATTGATTGATTGATTGATATAGGTTTAACGCGCCGACGCAACGCAGACGATGAGGCACGCTTTAGTGGAGGTCTCCGCATTAATTTTGACCGCCTGGGGATCTTTAACGTGCGCCGAAATCTCGTACACACGGGCGTTTTTGCTTTTCGCCTCCATCAGAAAAGCGGCTGCCGCGGCCGAGAATAGAGCCCGCGATCTCGTGCTCAGCAGCGCAACGCATTAGCCGCTGCGCCACCGCGACGGGTGAACCGCGGCAATCGGCTTCGCGAACTCGGTGTCTGTAGCGCCAACGTGGCGCCTGTGCTGTCACTTCAGGAGCGAACGCACGTGAACTGGCGAGGAGGAGCAGCACGCAAGAGATCACGCCACGAACGCTGGGCAGTGTTGTCGCATGTCACGCTGGCTGACGTCGGGCGCTCCTCACGTGGCGCACACTCACCTGCGCTCGGTTGCTCTGAGTTTCTGGCAACGCTCGACGGCGAAACTGAAAGCTTAAACAGCTGTGCTGTTGAAACGTAAACGCTGCTGTGTTCGAGATTACACAACACGTCGAAAAGAGCTCAGCTCTTATAATTCATCCCGACCACTCTGCTATGGCTCGCCCTGTAGCCTAGCCGTTGCTTCGACGCGTAGACTTCAACTTTTTATGTGAGTAACTTTTCGTTTTATCCGAAAGACTATAGGCTTAGTGGATCGTTTGACATTTTTTTTTCACGTCCCAGGATGCTTGTTTGCTTAGAAGGCAATCATTAAAGCTGACACATGTTTCTCCCGTCTACATTCCATTTTTTGAACATCAAAAATCTCGGTCACGAGCGCGCAAAGTGAACCAAGGCCTTATTCTGAGCTCCGTCTAGGCGTCCCCATAAAAATGGCGATAGGAGGAATTCTTTTATTGGCTTTGCATCTTTGTGACGCCCCCGAAGGCCACTCCGAAGAGGGCTTTGTGAAGATGGCGACGCTCACGTGAAGTAGAAAATAGTGCCCCCGCACCGGCTTGCCATCAATAAAGTTAACGGCCACCCCGGCAGCGGAGCGCACTGCGCTAGTAATCCCAGACTTATGCCGATAGCTGTTGTATATTCATTCGCTTGTAGCAACTAGGTGTAGCAGGCTCTCGCGTTCACTCGCATACACATTTTCACTGCGTTTGTGTAATAAAACGAAACATATTACCGAAATCGAAACTGAAGCAAAACCTGTAACCTGTGTCAGAAAGGTTTTCGTTATGGTCGTTAGGTTGTCATTTAGCATGTCTGCACTACCCTTGTTCCCCCAGGTTAAAAGCCCGAATTCGTTTTGAAGCGTTATTTTAAAATTCTGCGTTCTGGCTATGACTGAATCCGTGCTAGGTGTCTCACTTTTCTCAAGTTTCCTTTTGTCTCTTTCGAGAGAGAGAGAGAGAGGGGAGATTTAGAGAGATTTTAGAGAGAGAGAGAGAGAGAGAGAGAGAGAGAGAGAGAGAGAGATTCTACCTTTGCACCTAAACATCCTAGGCTCGGTGCACCGCATCATGCTTAGCTCCTCCATGTTTTGCACAATACCTGGGCTGTCCTTAAAATAAAGTGAATTTCGTATTTGTTTTGCCGTTTGTGCCTTTGCATGCCCATTTCCTATCCTTTCTTTTGCAGAATAATGTGTTCATTAATTTTAAGTTATTTCTGTCCGAACATCCCACCAGTATATCTTCTCGACTGCGGGGGGTGCCTATTCAACAACTTCACACTGATTTTTCTCCTATTATGTTTGCACCTAACTCTGCGTTAAAGTATCCCATTGCAATTGTGACATGTGCTGTTCCCTTATTCACTGCTGACTCGACGTTTTCGTAGAAACTACCGACGGCCTCATCCTCGTGGCTAGCTGTTGGTACATAGCCTTGTATTATCTTTCACCTGTACCCCTTGTTAAGCTTGACCACAATGACTCCAACCATTTCGTTAATACTGAAGAACTCTTCAACATTCCCTCCTATCTCCCTGTGGATCAAGTATCCCACCCCGTGCTCTTTCTTTTCGCGAGGCCCTCGATAGCACAGAACAA
Organism: Haemaphysalis longicornis; assembly: GCA_013339765.2. Classification (NCBI taxonomy): domain Eukaryota; kingdom Metazoa; phylum Arthropoda; class Arachnida; order Ixodida; family Ixodidae; genus Haemaphysalis; species Haemaphysalis longicornis. Next base: position 68,312,008 of record CM023449.1, on the reverse strand, counting down.
GCGCGATAGGAAGTTCAATGAAGCCTTCTCCTGTTTTTCTAACCTCACATAGCCCAATAATTTAACGTCCGAGAGCTCCTCTGGTAGTACAGCTAAGCTTCCCCCGCTAGAGAGAGTTCGTGCGTTGGAAGCTGCCAAATTCAAGCTCCAGAGGCGGCCTGTCTGTCCGGACCAAAGATTGTTAGCGCACGCACGCACGCACGCACGCACGCGCGCACACACACACACACGTACACACACACACACACACACACACACACACACACACACACACACACACACACACACACACACACACGCACGCACGCACACACACACACACACACACACACACACACACACACACACATATATATATATATATATATATATAGGTTTGGAAATGAGGGGCTCGTTAGGAAATACAGAAAGAAATGCCGGCAGTCTACAAGGCCAAAGAAGGCATAGGGGAATGGTTAGACAATTTTTTACCGTTAGTGACGTTACATTTTTTTTATCAATACGTGAGAAAGAAAGAAAGAAAAACACGCGCCCAGAGTGGGGTATTAATAAAAAAAATGTAACGTCACTAACGGTACAAAATTGTCTAACCATTCCCCTATGCCTTCTTTGGCCTTGTAGACTGCCGGCATTGCTTTCTGTATATATATATATATATATACTGCGCGCAATACCTACTCCGGGACTTTACAGCAGTGCATTGACGCTACGGACAACAAACTCTTACGTCCAGCGCGGCGACGCCAGGAAATAATTAAAACAATTGCCCCCACCTCCCCGAAGGGAACCGTGAGGAAGTGCGAATGCATTTCTTGCGCCGAGAGTACACGGCGTAGTAATTCTGCCATCGCCTTGAGAGGCGCAGTACCGGCGAGGGGGAGCTGTCAGGCGAGGGGAGAGGCGCGCGCCGAGGGTGAGTGCAAACCTAACGGGGGGAGAGGCGCGCCAGCTGCAGAGCATGTGACGTCACGGCGCGAAGAGAGGGGGAGCAGACGCAAAGGCGCCAGCGTGCTGTAACGTGGGAGTGTGACGTCACGGCGCGAGGAGCGGTGCGGGAGCCGGCGCGGGCGCGCGCAGCCACGGCGCGGGAGGCGGAGCGCGCGCAAGTCACGTGGGGTGTGACGTCGCTGCGCCGTTGCTACAGACGCTCCTCTCCGCTCCTCGCGTCGTTGCTAGGGGAGAGGAGGAGGAGCAATGCGGACGGCGGATTCAGGGTCGCTTATAAAGTGCATCGCACTTAAATTATTTATTAATTCACAGTATGGTGCCTTACAGTCTAATGGTTCCTGGGAATCGCAATGTGATCACACGGGGCAGTTTACGGGGAGAGGAGGAGGAGCAATGCGGACGGCGGAAGGTTCGGGGTCGCTTATAAAGTGCATTCGCACTTGCCCCCCCCTCCCCGGCGGACGATTCAGGCTCGCTTAAGAAGTGCATTCGCACTTATTCCTGGCCAATCTCCCACGTGGGTATGTGCCATGTCAGCGGCCAGGCAGCGCGCGCCCATCTCCCCCCGTTGCTAAGGAAGACGAAAAGCGCGCGCACCCGCAGCTGTTGCTATGCGGACGGCGGAAGGTTCGGGGTCGCTTATAAAGTGCATTCGCACTTAAAATGTTTTCACTTTAATTGCGCACTACTCTCTAGAAAGCGGTCTAGCGCGAGCAGTTTAGAGCCGTGAGCCTGCTCTCCTCACCCCACGTGGCCTCTTCCGCCTAAGGAGCCAACCAGCTTCAACTTGAACGGTTTATTTTCAAGATGTCCCAAGCCTCGAATATCTGACCCTCTACTCCCACTTCTCCCACTTGACCTAGCGTCTTCCTAATGTAATAAAGGCTATCTCCTCCTCCTATTGTCAGAACTAAAGCAGCCTGGCTTCTTAAACAGCATCTGTACGCGTCTTCCTGGTCGCAGAGATGCCACGGGCCTTCGAGAGAGAGTTGGGGAAGACGCCACGAGGGCGGTGCTTACGTCCATGCCCCAGTGTCGCGCCTTGAGCAGCATGAAGGCCCGCACGGTGTCGTCCGAGAGGCCCCAGTGTGTGGGCGGCAGCATGGCGTCCCGGGCGCGGTTGCAGGGCAGCGAGGGACGCGTGGCGAGACCCTGGACGCCTTCGAGGAGCGCCCATGGGTCCCGGAACTGCTGGCCCGGAAGGCCGCACAGTTCCACGCCTGAGAAGACCACACAAATGAATTTGGTTTAGTACTTTCAGCTAAGGCATTTGGCAAGTAGTTAGTTTGTTATTACATGTGATGGAGCACACTCGAATGTCGCTTGTGGGACATTTAATGTCCCACGAGGGACATTTATGTCAAGCAACCGTGTCTCCTGTGGGCCGCAGTACTGGCACCCAAAAGCGACATTGTCACCATGATTTTAAGTATGCCATGCTTTTAAGTATGCGTGTCATTATGAATCGCTTTGCTTGTGTTATATTAAATGTTCCACAGTAGACATTCATGTCTGGTGATAATGTCCCTGGTGAGACTAAAGTGCTGCTTCCCAACAGGGACATTGGGGTCATGATGTGCCAGTATGCGTATGTGTACACCCATTTGTCACCGTCCCTGGTGAGGGGAACGACTGTAATGACACTCGCTACCAAGATAGCATATTTAGCTTCGCATTTAGGAATGTTCGCTTGGAGCTTGGTATACATGATATTGCACGATAAGGGCCTTATCTCAAATCGTTAATGTAACACAGTGGTTTAGAACCGTACATTACGTCCCAAAGCAAAAATAAAAAAAATTCTTAGGAGTCCTCCATGTGGCACATCAGCGGGGGGTTGTGCATGACTTAAACCGTTCAAATACTGTACACGACAAATCGCGCGCTTGGAGCAACCAGGATTTGAAACAGTACCATTTCAATACTACAAAGTTCGGAGTAGCCATTTTCACTTTCCACTAGAGATAACCTCAAAATAAAACATTCTCTCTCTCTGTCTCTGGTTTGATATTGGGAGCGCAGCGCCACCTGAAATGAATCAACGTGGGATCAATGGACCACGAAACCTTGTAGCAAACTGGTGACGCCTGAAACCACGGTTCGAACGCTTTGTAATAACAACAGGCGGGTACAATAGCAAATATTTACGAAAACCACCCGTCCTTCTACCATTGGCTGATGAATGCGCAGGAGAAGCTTTCAGCACTCCTCCAAGGCTAGTGGGGAAAGCTCGAAATCGTTCGGCTAGGTTGACGTGAGAACGGGGCCGTTAAAGGTGAGGAAAAACAGATGTTATGGCACCGTACATGCATAGTTTATTTCGGAACTTTAAGGAGACCGAGAAATATAACAGCTTAAGGGTCTTTTCAACTCTTCAGAAAACAAGAAAAAGAAAGCAATCCAAATTTTCTGGGCAGTAGATTTCATGGCTAACAAAAATCCCCGTTTTTAGACCCCCCCCCCCCCCCCATAGCCCCCAAAAGAAAAATATTTTCGTGATATGTTCGCTCCCTTTTGGAAATTGTTGTTCATTCGTAAACTTTACACTTGGGTATACATAAAAGAATGCTAGGGGCCATTGCTTTGGCCTCAAAAATTTTCTGTCATTGGGATAGGGGGAATAGTTGGGGGGTGGCGAGTAGACGAGGTCACTGACTCTGCCTGCCGCCAAAAAAATGACCACCAATAACTCCTGTCTGTCGCAAGCCCTGAGCCATTGTCCCGGGCGGCTTCGACGTCTGCTCTCTACACGGCATTCCGCCGCCGGTCTGCAATCTCCGCGACGAAAAGCAGAAATAAAAACAGTCTGAAGGTCGGCAGTGCATGTAGAGTACTCCCCGTCGTCATGAAGCTGCTGCTTTCTGCTTAGAATCGGGCATCGATTTTTAAACTTAATTTTCCTGCCTTGTCGTGTTCTCCTCCTGCCTTTCTTCTGTTGGCCTTTCCTCTCCGCGTTTATATGAAATCCTGCGTATACCGCTACCTTTACTCCGCGGAAAAACCCGCGTCAGATCAACCAGTCGCTGCCTTAACGAACGGAACGTGCTCGCAATGTTCCCAAGGCTGTTTGTGGACACTTGGTTATACACTGCCTTGACAGTGAGTGTTTGTTAAGCTGTTATCAGAGTTCTGCCATCGAAAGAGGGACTACCGAGTTGCATACAAACTCGCCGAGGTGACTGAAGTTTCGCCACGGTGTGTTGTGGGATAAGCATGCCGCTGTCTCTGCTGCCGAAGAAAAAAAGAGGCTAAACTGTTAGGTTGAACGGTCGCTAATTGCGAAAAATAACGTATACGTGAAACCACGACCAGTCTGGTGTCGCTGCTGTCGTAACATCTCTATACCACGTCGTCGTAGCGCCTTTCCTGGCGTCTATAGCGTACGAAATGCCTGTCACGTCAGTACACTGAAACATTAATAGCGCAGGGAAAATATTTTCTCAAAATGTTATTGCTACCACACGATTCTCAATACTTTATTACAGTGGAGTACTTTTTCTAGAAGTGTGTCTATTGCCGTTTGTCTATCTCAGTAACGTTGCGCATGCGCTGCTGCCAATCACAGGTCCGAAAACAAAATATTTTCCCGCTACGGAAGTTTGAAAGATCGAAGACAGATTCTCCAACTTCTGAGGCAAGGGGGAATCGCACCATCGCTGATAGCAAAAAGGTTTGTATTCAGATGTCGGGGCCTGTTCTAACGCTTAAAGAAGCCACGAGGACAAAGTTTGGTTCATTCGAAAGACTCTTTTGTCCAGATAACAATCGTACCAATTTTATCGCAAACTTCAAACAAATAATGGAGATATTAGAAAACATGTGAAGCAGTAGTGACTTCCCTAGCCACCGTCCCGCAACTTTCCTATGACGTCAGAGAATATGGTTTGGGTGAACGGCGGCCGTCTACCTAAACCACAGCTGGGATACATGACTGGATGATTGTAATGGGGCGTCTAGTTTCGTTTGACCGCACCATTTGAATGCTAATGTGCAGTTACCACGCTAAAAAGTACGCTTTTGTGGGGGCCCATATGATGTCACTGTTGCCCCTAACACGCCACTGTAGCGCAAAATGCAGTTTTTCAATACTTCTTGCGTTTTTTTTTTCGATTGAAGAACAGCTTTTGTAACTGGAGTGGAACTGAGTGAGGTACGTAAGCCTAGTTCTTTTATTTTAATCACAGTAGTATTTTGTCTTCCTGGCCCCTCTTAGAGGCGAAACCAAAATTGACACGAGCTTCGAGATTTCCGCAGAGTTAGTCATATAAACACCAGGAAAAAACTCGCAGGACGCTCACCCTTTACAAATCACATAGTTGTAATTCTAGATCTGTCGTTGTGTGTCTATTCAAGTCGTCGTTGCTAGCGTAAACGCCTATAATTCGAGTAAAAACACAGCGACGCATTTGTGTTTTTTCTTTCTCACTTTTTATACGCCTGCTGGCGCTGTTTCGGAGTCTTTACGCTTCGAGTTATGTCGCGGGCAGATGGACGCGCACCGTGTTTAAGTTCGAAGAACATTGCACGTACTGTGAAAAATTATTGTCATTACGACTACGTCGACAAAACACGATTCGTAAAAGTAAGGGAAGCCGCTCAAGTACTTAGTCCAAAATCGAATCCTCAGATTGATTGCCCTGCACAAAAATATCATTCCGGCTAAAACATAATTTCAATGCCGAACACCAAATATTTGTTGTCTAGTAGCCACCGCACGGCATACAATATTAGTTTGAGAAGGTCCACGAGGGTGCTGGTTTGGGCCTGTTGGTAGAACATTACAAAGAATTGAAGCGCTGGGACAACGGGACAAGTGAGTCAACACACACAAGGCGCTTCGTGCGGTGCGAGAAAGGGTCGTACGCTAGTTCTGGACAGTTAGGTTCAACATCTTCATAATGTATAAATCAAACAAGCACAATACCTTAGGCTGAAATTACATTTACCTCTTAGCACCCTGATGGCGTTACCTTGGTAAGTAACTCGGGGGACGAATCGCAAAGCATGATTACCGCACTGGGCAAGCAGCTTAGAATCGTGAACCGGAAAATTCCTTAGAAGAAAAGTAAAGTAATGCTCAATAGCCTAGGGAGACCACAGCAGTTTTCAGATAGGTGGCGAGGCAGTGGAAGTGGTAAGCGAGTATATCTACTAAGGCCAAGTAATGACCCCGGATCCCAACCACGAGACAGAGATAATTAGAAGGATAAGAATGAGGTGGAGTACATTCGGCAGGCATTCTCAGATAATGAATGGCAGCCTACCATTGTCCCTGAAGAAGAAAGTGTGTGACAGCTACATCCTACCGGTGCTCACCTACGGGGCAGAAACTTGAAGGCTCACTAAGAGGGTTCAACTTGAACTGAGGACGACTCAGAGAGCAATGGAACGGAAGATAATAGGTGTAGGAACAAGAGAGAGAGAGAGAAAAAAAAACTTTATTAAACTGAGCTTGTCTTTAGCGCGAGAAGTTGGTGGTCGTTGTTATCAGCCCAACGACGACCGAGGCGGCCTTTGCGATCAGGGATGTCTGTGCCTGCCTGTCGTGGGATGCCAGTGCTTCTCTCCACTGCTCAGATGTGGTGATTCGGGGATAGGGTTTTGGGGGCAGGCCCACAGAACGTGGGGTGGGGCTGTGCAGAGGGTACAGTTCGGGAATGGGAGTTGTGTTGGATGGATTAGGTGCAGGTGGGTTGGGTGTGGGTATGTGTTTGTTTGTATGAGCCTCCAGTCTTGTTCTTGGACTGTTGTTTGTCCCGGGTGCGGGGGTGCTAGCTTTCGGTGGCAGAGGCGGTAATGTTCCGTAATATCGGTATAGTTAAGGAGACTGTCTCTGGATGACCTTGCCCCGTGGGATGGGTCGGGCGCCACTCCAGCTCGCAGGGTTAGATCTCGAGCCTGGAAGTGGGTGGTTTCGTTCCCTTCCTGCCCCGCGGGGTCAGGGAACAAACGCGTGTTAAGGACATATTACTAGAAATTCAGAAGAAATGAACGTGGGCAGGGCATGTAATGCGAAGGCAAGATAACCGTTGGTCATTAAGGGTAACAGAGTGGATCCCTAGAGAAGACAAGTGTGGCAGGGGGTGGCAGAAAGTTAGATGGGCAGACGAGACCAAGAAGCGGGGATAAATTTGTCGCAGTTAGCAGAGGACCGGGGTAATTGGAGATCTATGGGAGAGGCCTTTTCCCTGCAGTCTGCGTAGACGGGCTGATGATCCCGATGATGATGATGTTTAACTCGCGCCGTGTTTGATTTTAGGTGTTACTTGCACCAGCTTCGTAAAGTACCAAACTATTTTTTCTGCGGTCAGATTCTGTCTAGAAAGTTAAGCAAACATCTATTTACTTTGTGAGGTTAATTTTACTCTCTGACGAGACACACAGCGTCGTAGCTAAGATTGACCAGGAACTCATCACGCAAATACAAGGTTGCTCAAGTGTCGTCCAAGGAAGGCGAGTTGCTTGGAAAAGAAGAGATAGTAGCGAGAAGAACGGGAAAGAGGGTATAGACCTAGGGTACAAAAGAAGTGCAGGTTTTGAGACACCACGGCAACCGTGAATGTGACACACCGAAAGAAGGAGATGTACAGGAGACAAAATTAAAGCAATTGTCTTCCCGTGAGCTCATTTGTTTGCGAATGGAGTGCCCTCTTTTGAGAGGCTCCGCGGCAGACATTTATTTCCCTTGCAGATATTTGCACCTAAGCTACTGAACTAGCCGCTGGCTCTATGAGAGAGCCTAACTCGCTTTAAACGGTATCGGCACCTGTCTTAGCTGTCTTTTTAAAGCGAAGTTTTTAATGTCTGATGCGTGCCGGTGTCCATAAAACGCACTGCAGAAAAGCCAACCTTACGGCTGGAAAGCCAACTTTACACCGTCGGTTTTCACAAAGAGCACATCAGTCGCACACCGCATAAATAATGGAATGTCGCTCCATGCATAACAGGGGTTGTGACATGACGTTGTGGCAGACGAATGAAGTTTAGTCTCATACGGTTGAGTGATGATGATGATGATGATTATGATGATGATGTATGATGATGATGATGATGATGATGATGATGATGAGGAGGAGGAGGAGGAGGAGGAGGAGGAGGAGGAGGAGGAGGAGGAGGAGAGGAGGAGGAGGAGGAGGAGGAGGAGGAGGGACGAAAGCATTCTCTAATAGTCGCAGAGATGGAACGTTGGTTATAGTACTATCCACTTGGAAGCCTTAATCAACGACAAGGCCGAGCTAACCAAATCAGCATATTCAGATGACCCAGTCAAGGACTAATAGATACGAAATTATAACATCACATTCGCTTAGCTCAGTCGGACTTAGCTGATGGATTGTGGACTTTGCATCTGCATCGCTTTCATGATTCTTTCAAAATGGGCGTTAGATTTTTTTTACGCCGCAGACAATCCCCTCTATGCCATTGTTGCGTCGTCAGAAAAACTGGAAGCTCGTGTGCTGAAAGCAACAATGTTATGTCAACAACGAACGCTTTTCGACTCTCAAGGTCACGCTTATTTCTCAGCGCTTACCGCCAATACTAGTCATTAAATACCGCTTCCGTACAACACGATGTTCACGCACAAATGGGCCTGCCGCTTCGGGGTTCCATAATAGCGGAATTATAACCGACAAACCAGAACGGCATGTCTGGCCACAGCCACATCGGTAGTGTCGCCGAAATAACGAGATGCGATGTGCCGATGTCAGGGAAGTGCTTGGAAACGCGTATTTGTACAGCACTTGTACGGCCGCTACGCCGCTTTGATAGAGGTCGTAAAACAGAATGACCGTCCGTTAAGGTCCCGCGTCTGATCCCGCCTGGCGGACAACCGGACAAAAGAAAACAAAAATTGCTCTGTTTGCGGGAATCAACGCCACTTTTTATCAGCTCTGGTATTCTTGGTATTTTTCGCTGTGGACCCGAAATGTTAATATCCGCAATTTGAAAGGTAATCACGGGGTCTTAAAGATAAAGGAGTTCGGCACACCTAACACTCGTTACGGTTTTAGGGTTATGAGTGTGCAGTTCTGATCCGCCTCAGCCAGTTTTCCTAGACTTATGGACACCTTAATGGTGGCTCTCAAGTGGTCGAGCAGTCCCTTAATGCGACAGCATAGTCATTTGAGCGGCGAATTTCCGATGGGGAGAACAATTATTTCGCCGGCTTGCAGCGTGGGCCTGAGCGTGCGTCAGAAAATGGTAACAGAATTATGGCCACATAGAAGAGGCCCTGTTGTCATTCAGCTCATGAGTAAAAATAAATTATAGATATCCTAACACAATCCTGCGGCTATTATTTAAAACCTACGAATGACAAACTTGACAGGTAAACAAAGAAGTTGGCACTAATGTAAGCTGCGCCATTTTTTTCATTGCACAGTAAGCCGCCGCTTCATGCTTTACTAGCTCTCTCTCACGGAGCATTTTTTTCCTCGGTGTTTTCTCCTGTTTTATGAACTGGATTGGAAGCGGTCTTGAACGCTTGGGGTTTGCAGGATTACGACTGCGGTTATCTTGAACGTAAATCCGAAGAAGTGTTAAGGATATATGGTGCGAGGTCCAGTCTATTGACATTTCTTCCTTTTTACTCCCCGACTCCTCAATGCCCTGCATGTGTTAAATATTCCTTTTTTTTTCCTTTTGGCCAAAATTACAACCGAAAATTCTCTGAAAAAGGGAAAATTCCTCTCACGTAACAACACTGCGTTGCAACGTCCAGGGGCGGTATTCTCGAGTTTTTGTCCCTTTTGCGTCCCTTTCAAAAGTGTCCCTTTTGGCGAGCCCTGATCGGCTAAAAGCAAACAACCGGAAGTGACGTCACGCAAGCGCGGCAAACCTACTGCCAACGCATATGGCTTAACCGGAAGTACGTCACGATGAAAGGGACTCAAAAGGGACGTTTTCAAAACGGACAGTTACGAGAATACCGCCCCAGGAGTTACCAACACACGGCGGGCCATCAAGAGCGAACGCGGTAAAAATGAAATCTCCTTTTAAACAGACCTCCATCGCATTATCACGCCACGACGGAAATGGAGCGGGAGGAGCATCACGGGAGGGCGGAAAAAAGACAAGAACTCATGTAGCAGGGCGGCAGAAGACTACCGTCTTTCGAAGACATTTGCACCGATGCAAGCGGCCAATGTTTTTTTGTGTTGCGTTCTAAGCGGCGTGACGCGTCACAACCAATGGGGACGAGAGACCAGAGCATGCCCGCAATCGCAGCTAAAGGGAGCGTTGCCTTTTCTGGCAGTTTTTTGAAGACCATACTCTTTATTGGGATAGTTAAACCAGAAACTTTTGATCTGTTCGTCGGCATGTCTGTCCCTCGATTGAGCCAGACGGCCAAATGATAAAGGAATTCTGCAACGGTGACCTTAAGTACCCGAAACCTTTCTTAACCACTAAACCTAGGAACATACTTCATACTTCTCAGCATTATTGGACAAGGGCAGAACACTAGACGTATTTGAAGCAAAATATGAATACCTAACTGGGGTTGGAAATTTCCACAGGACACCAATTATGCACATGTCGTACTTAAAAAAATTGCAACACCACCTGGAAGGACTCAAAGCCCCATATTTTTAGCTGATTCTTGCGGGAGATGTTAACCTTGGGGCACTGATTGGACAATCTATAAATCGATGCAAGAGAACGGGCTTTCTGTGAAGCTCTCCTATAGATATTTCCTTAGATAATGATATGAGTCAGGTTTTCGGTGAAATACTAGGCGTAGCAGGATTATTGCAGTATATGCTTTATTTAGTTTTTCTTAACGCATATTTTGATAATTAGGAAGTAACAATACAAAGCGGGCTGTCCGATGACAATTGGTTGTGTTCTGTTAATTTTGTTGTACGTAAAACTGGTCGTGCTTCGGCCAGAAGTAAGGAAAAGACCATATTTGTACACCAGTGCGACAGAGCTGATGACGAAAGTATTGCCAATTACTCATCATTTGTGTTGGACAGTTCCCAGCGGAAAGTTACGTCAATAACTTGTGGCCGCGGTTTAAAAATGTTGTCTCGATTTCTATCTCAACATTTGTGCCACTGCGGAAAAGGAAAACAGACTTGAAGCCGTGTATCCTGGGCGTCGCAACATACACACGAACGTTTCGCCGCTATTCCACACAACGAATATCAAATTACTTCCTGGCACCGACAAGGTACAATGGAATTTACACTGGAAACATTCGCTTCTGCGATCACCGTGAAATTCGCGTCGCCGGTGTTCCCTTCACTAAGCTGTCTGCAGCAACTGCTGGGTCATGCCAGTTATGTCCTGACCTGGATCTGAAGCTGAATAAATAAAATCCATCAAAGCGTTGCAGCGCCTTTGGGACGTCGCGCCTTCATGTTATGCTCTCGCGGAGGGCGGGGCCACCTATGGTTATGTTATTTTCATTTCTTCTCGGGTTCAATGTGCTTTGTGCGCGTCGACGTCGAAAGAAGCTCATCTATGAACGCGCTAAAAGAAAGAAAAAGCATCAAGCAATGTTAGAAAAACACCCTTGGTGAACTCGATAAAAATTCAACTAAAGGGAGAGATCGCCCGTTAAAGACGACAGAAAAAAGGAACCCTGAACAAATAGCTATGTTATCCGGTAGTTACGAAACAAGCTTAAAACCTTGTCCAACCTTTATGGTCTCCTCCCTTCACCGTTTTTGGCTTCACTTATCGCAGGCCCAGAAACGCCGTGCACATGGCGTTATCATAAGTGGTACGGGTCTGCATGATCAAGGAAGGATAGCGTCACATCATAACAGGTTTTCTCTGTCCTTCTTTTTTGTGTGAACATGCGGTGATCAGTCGCACAATAACACGTTGGTCCCTGATTCCTCCGAACTGTGAGACATGAACGTTACGCACGAAGGCGTACTTTCCCTCCTACTAAACATTAACCTAAAAAATCGAGTGGTCCTGACGACATGCCGAAAGCTTTTTACGCATATACGCGGAATGGAATATACACTATCACACGATCATCTTTATAGCATCAATAGAGGAAAACCGCATCCCAGATGACTGATTAGAGGCCAAGATTGTTCCAGTTTTCAAATCCGGCGACAGGCAAAAAAAATTACCGTCCCGTTTCCTTATCCTGAGTAAGCTGCAAACTTTTTTGGAAGTGACAAACCTATTACACCCCAATCAACATGGATTTAGGTATGCGGCGCAACTGTTAGAAACAATTGACGATTTTGCAAGGGCTTTGAGTGGTACAGGCACATTGATTGTATTTGTTTTGACATGTGGAAAGCCTTCGACTGAGACCCTCATTCAGAGCTAATTCATAAGTTGGTACACTTTGGTGTAAACTGCAATTTGGTGCAAATTACGTATTATCGCATCCCTAACGTGCAGAACTCAGTACGCAGGAATTAATGTCTCCAAATCTGCATCGATGTGTAAGCGTCACATCGGTTGTTCCACAGGGATCTGTGCTGGCCCCAGTCTTATTCCTTCTTTCTATACATGATATTGCGCGAACTGTTAACAAAGACATCAAATTGCAACTCTCAGCGGACGATTGCCCCTGCTTTAAAAAATACCAATGACGACTATTCAAAAATCTTTAATGATGCTTTCAAGGTTCTGGAGCACTGGTGCGAAATTTCAAAAATGAAAATAAATAGACGTAAAAATTGTATTTCATGTCACAAATGTGACAAAACATGTTATTGACTGTAAATACAATCTGGGCTCCTTTAAATTGGCCGCAGTGAACAGTCTTAAATATTTAGATGCAGCCACCTGCGTCGTGCAGGATGTGGAAGTGCTCGGAAGGGTAAAGTGTAGTGACCACCGTATTGTAAGATCTCGAATTAGGCTAGATTTGAGGAGGGACCACAACCAGCTGGTACGAAAGAAGGCCGACCAATGAGCTAACACTAAGGCGTAAAGTAGAGAAATTCAGGATCGCTCTGTAGAACCGATATTCAGCTCTTACCCAGGAAGCAGAGCTTACGACGCAGGAAGTCAGCGACAATCTTGCACGCATTATCACGGGGTGTGCAGCAGAAGTTGGGGGCACGATGGCTTGACAGGATACCGATAAACTTTCCCAGGAGACGAAAGATCCAATGGGGAAATTGCAAACCACGACAATCTCCACCCCACCGACAGAATAGAACTAGCGGAGCTTTCGAAGTTAATAAATAAGCGTAAGAAAGCTGACACACGGAAGTATAATATGGAGAGGATCAAATATGCTGTAAAGAACGGAGGCAGGCTTAAAGCAGTGAAGAGGCGTGTTGGCGTGGGGAAAAATCAGATGTATGCACTTAAAGACAAGCAAGGCAATGTCATCACAAATAGGGATAAAATAGTCATAGTAGCCGATAAGTTCTATACAGACCTGTACAGTAGCCGGGACATCCAGGATAATACCGAACGAGAAAGTAGTTCAGAGGAGATAGACATTCCACCAGTAACGAGGTAAGTAAGGAAGGCTTTGAAAGAAATGCGGGGGCAAAGAACCTGGTGAAGATCAGATAACAGCAGACCTCTTGAAGGATGGCGGGGAAGCTTGTACTAGTAAACCTGGCAAACCTGTATACAAGCAATGCCTAACGACCCCGAGTGCACCGGAATCTTAGAAGAACACGAACATCATCCTTATCCATAAGAAAGGTGGCATGAAGGACTTAAAAAATTACAGGCCGATCAGTTTACTGTCAGTTTTTTACAACGTACTTACCAAGGTAATCGCTAACAGAATTTTCGCATTGTAGATTTAAGTCAACCTAAAGAACAAGCAGGGTTCGTAAAGGTTATTCAACAATGGACCATATTCACACGGTCAATCACGTGATAGAGAAGCTCGCGGAATATACTCAACACCTACATATAGCCTTCATAGATTATGAGGAAGCATTTGACCCGGTCGAAACCTCAGCAGGCATTCAGGCATTGCGGAATCAGGGTGTAGACGAGCATTACGTTAGAATACTAGAGGATATCTTATATGGGTCCACAGCTACCATCGTGCTCCATAAGAACAGCAGTAAAATACCTGTAAGGAAGGAAGGAGACACAATCTCTCCAATGTTATTCACAGCATGTTTACAAGAAGTACTCAGAACATTGGATTGGCTATATATGTGGGCGCAAGGGTTAATGGAGAATACCTCAGTGACCTCATATTTGCTGATGACGTTGCCTTGCTAAGTAATTCGGGGGACGAATTGCAAAGCATGATGATTGATTGATTGTAGGGTTTAACGCGCCGACGCAACGCAAGCGATGCGCGCCGTAGTGGAGGGCTCCGAATTAAGTTTGACCACCTGGGGATCTTTAACGTGCGCCGAAATCTCGTACACACGGGCGTTTTTGCTTTTCGCCTCCATCAGAAAATCGGCTGCCGCGGCCGGGAATCGAACCCACTATCTCGTTCTCAGCAGCGCAACGCTTTATCCACTGAGCCACCGCGGCAGGTGAATTGCAAAGCATGCTTTCCGCACTGGACAAACAGAGCAGAACTGTGGGCCTGAAAATCGATATCCAAAAAACAAAAGTAATGCATAATAACCTCGGGAGGGCAGCACAGTGGTTTGAGATAGGTGGCGAGGCAGTGAAAGTGGTAAGCGACATATCTACTTAGGCCAAGGGGTAACCCCGGATCCCAACCATGAGGCAGAGATGATTAGAAGGATAAGAATGGGGTGGATTGCATTAGCAGGCATTCTCAGATAATGAATGGCAGCCTACCATTGTCCCTGAAGAAGAAAGTGTATCACAGACGCATCTTACGTACTCCCCTACGGGGCAGAAACTTGGAGACTCACGAAGAGGGTTCAACTTAAATTGAGGACGACTTAGCGACCAATGGAACGGAAGATGATAGGTGTAACATAAAGGGACAAGAAGACAGCGGAGTGGATCGAGAACAAATGCGTGTTCAGTGCATATTAGTAGAAATTAAAAAGAAGAAATGGATGCGGGCAGGGCATGTAACGCGAAGGCAAGATAAGCGTTGGTCAATAACGGTAACAGCGTGGATCCCTTAAGAATGCAAGCGTGGCAGGGGGCGGAAGAAAGCTAGATGGGCAGACGAGATCAAGAAGTTTGCGGGGATAAATTGGTCGCAGTTAGCACAGCAACGCGATAACTGGAGATTAATGGGAGAGGCCTTTGCCCTGCAGTGGGCATAGATAGGCTTGTGGTGGTGATGACGATGACGATGACGAGGAGAAGGATGAGGATTTCAAGTGATGTTAGTTCGTAACAACACGTTAAAAATATGTGTTGGGCAGCAGAAATTAAACTCCCGTTGTTGCGTATGAAGCTAAAGCTCGCTTCGATTGACGCCAAGTTAACTGCCTGTTTATACGTAATAAGACCGACATACGAAAATGCTAATATCATATGAGGCTCTTATGAAACAAGATTAATCAATATGATTGAAACAGTCCAACAAGGAGCAGCCCGATTTATTTTGTCTCGTTACTCTCGAAGTAAGTCTGTTACATAAATGTTGGAAATACATAAATTACCATTCCTAGCTGACCGACGCCACCGGGCCACACTGATGTACCTTTTCGTACCCCGGAAAAAGCATTTAAAAATAAACACCACTCAATATTTACTCCCACAACAACGCCCATATAAACATAATTTTCCGGATATCTCAACTGCACATTGATGCAGATACCAAATCTTTTTCCCCAGAGCAATAAATGAACAGAACATGCAACCAATAACCGTTATTCAGAGCGACACGTAACGCGTAGCTTGAGGACAAGCTGAAGCGACTGATGTCGTAAACAAAATTCTGTGCATTGTGGAAGCTATGAAACTAATTGAATTCGGTTACAACTAAATATTACTGTTAAGTTCGCACTGGTGTTTTATTCATGTATGTTCAATGTGACTACACTGACGTACAATTTGCGTACACTGTCTACAATGTAAATTTTCTTGTTCTTATACTCTGTGCTGTAATCCCACCCCTTTAACGACCTCCGGGCTAACGGTATGGTAAATAAATAAGAAATAAAGAATATCCCCTTTCGACAACATTTGGAACGAAGTGAACAAACACGCCAGTCTTTTCTTTTGTCTCGCGCTGTGCAATGCGTCGCAGTCAGTGACTGCGCCACCGCCACCTTTCTCGCTCAATAGGCCAATTTCTTTGGCGTTATTATTTTTGTTTTGCTGTACTGCAGTTTCAATTTGAGAACAGCAATGATAACTGCTTATCACTGTTCCATCACACGGCGCTTACTCCGTAATAAAGGTATCTGGGCGAGCACAAAGTAAAAATAGGTGCAAAAAAGAACACTAAGGAACTTTGTGTACTAGGGAGTGTAAAATATTAAAATCAGATACGGTGTGACAAGGAAATCGTCTCGAGCATGAAGCTCGTTTTCTCAAAGCTCGCGCGCTTTGACGTCACTGGTTTGTCCCTAAGGCGGAGGATTATAGTACATGTGCTGTTACCGTTCTTATTAAATTAACTTGAATCTGACTATACTGAGGATATGCTCCTGCTACAAAAGGCGATTAAAAAGTTGCAGAAGCTAAAATGTACAGTACAGCTGCACTCGACACGAGCGCAAACAACTCCCAGATTTATTACCACAACACTAATGTGTATGCAAAAACACTCGTGCATGCAGCTCTCTTGCTTTGCCAGGGACCTCTCGCGCTGAAAGCTGTTATCGCGATATTCAGTGGCCGAAAGCGTTGCCTCCCAATTTGCATTTATACTCCTGGATTTCGATTTGAGCACAACATTTGCGTTTTCAAAAGCTAGTGTGAGTTCCTGCACCTCGCTTCACAGTAATTCCTGGCTGGGAAAGGCCCCGGAAGTGCACCGGGCAAGAGCGGGAAATGAGGGCGCAAATAATGTCCGCCTCTCGAATATTGAACCAGCCGGAGCGGGGCGAAGCTCGAAGAGAGAATAATGGGAATCCGAGCAAACAGGCCCCCTAACTTCTCGCATGCTGATAATTTTATGCAGATAGACAGAGTTCGGTACGTACGATTCAGATTTATATTGTGCTACCATTCCTAACCTAATTTTAAAATTTCCGTTATTACCGCTGCTAAAGGCTTCCACCAGTTGAGTCGAATGAATTTTGCTGCGTTCTTTTTAATGCGCGTGCGTTAATTAGCTTCTTCGCTACAGTGACTAGTCAGAAAAATGAGCACGTGCCAGTACTGCACTTTAGTATGTTATACGTTCGCCAGCTTTGCGACTACAGCCACTGTTTCAAATCTTAACGCGAATAACGGCGCAGTGGACTTCTTAATTAAAGGGGCTCGTACAATCAAAGGAGGCCCTTCTCTTGACACCATGATTTAACCGGTTAGAAACGAAAGCTTAAGAGAAAAATGGTTAATATATAAAGATTTCTTCCATGCAACCTGAGTGAAAGTCAAAGTCCAAAGTCCAAACGGCTTAGACCGTGTCAAAATGGCGAAATCGGATAAACGTCGGTTTCATAACCCAAGGGGTTGAGGTTCTATTCCTAACACGGCAAACGTCCTTCTTCTTCTTTTTTGAGGCGCTTGGTGCGCTTTGTGGAAGCCCATCATCATCAGTTACCTTCCTATTGTATAAAGGTGGATTTCCTGTTTTCGCGTATGGTCGCCATCAGTGAGACAAAAAACACTTTCGCTTTAAAAAAACATTGAGTCTAAATGTTTAATTTCCAAAGTAATGAGCTATGTAAAAATGCAAGGTAATTACACGAGATCATTACACAAGGTAACTTCTTACCACAGACACACTATATAATTACACAACCTAACTACTTGACATAGACACATTAGATAATTACTGAAGATCATTGTTTACGGAATATTCTTGTGTTATTACCGCTGATTGTGCACCTGTATGTTTGCGTAATTTTGCACTGAAATATTTGAGGGGTAATATTGTTAAATATTACCCCTCAATATTACTGTCACAAAGTTAGCCCAACTTTCGCGCGAACAAAAAAATATCAATACTCACCCCTTGTATTAGCTAGGAATGCATGGAATTCTTTACCAGCTAGCCTAGCGGAACAAACAGACGCCTCTTCTTTTCAAACCGCGCTCCTCGCACGACTCAAAATACTCTGTAACTTGTTTTTATCACGTTTATCTTTTCTAGGCTGTAAATGTGTGTTCTTGCTTGTACAATACCATATTTCTTGTCACTTTTTCCATGTTTGTTTTTGGATACAACGTTTAGCGCTGTATTTTACAATTATCTTATATACTTCTTGTGTTCGTACGGCATTCTAATGTCACTTTAATTGTCTCGATTTTTCTTTTTTGCAATAGTACGTGTTTCGTCAGTTTTCCACTCATTTCCCCTAAGTGTCCTATGGGCCCCATTGGGCCTATAGGACACACAAGGTACACAAAAGGCTGAATGAAATTTTGTTTGAACTGTAACATGATACCTTTCGTAGCTCTCCCGGCTTTTGTTAGACGGACGACAATGCGTTATTTGCTGAGAAGTAAGTAAATAGGGCTGGCATTTCTCTTTCTCCCGTTTCTCTTTCATTTCTTGTGACGCAACCATTGCGCAGATAGTAGGCACCGGTGTGGTCTATAGCGTAAACGGTTGGGGCTAGGAGCTTTAGCTCACACTGGCAACGGTAGCTTTTACGTCTCCAAGCCAGGGCATATCTCGACAACGTTACTCTGGCAGAGGAGGCAGGCTTAGACTTTGATTATTTTTCTTCGAAGGAATGAGAAATGCTTTTAAATTCTCTAGATTCCGGTGTGCCCGCCCATTCCGGATTCCCAGGCCCGATCTGTGGGCGAAGCCTCTCCCGAAGTGACAAGGGCCGTTCCAAGCGCGGCGTTCCAGCTGCCGCCGCTCAGAAGGGCGGCTTCACCTCACCTCGTGTGGCGATCCCAGCCACCTCATATTATCTCCTCTCGCGCGAAGCTAGTGTGAAATAAACGCTCTCTTCACGGCAGCCGTGTCGAGTAGTCGTCGCCCTCGTCGTTGCTCGCGCTTCCCCTGTCCCGAACATAAGAATGAAAGAGCGACGCACGCTTTACGGATTATCAACAAGGGCTCACGGCGAACGGAAGAGCACAAGGGTGGAGCGGCCAGCTAACCACCCGACGTAAGTACCTTTATCAGGCAATAAGGTTCGAACTGCGAGAGGCCCCGCTTTACCAATAGCCACATCCGCACGCGGAGAACAAGAGACTGCATGCTCAGGCAGGTCGCTGAAAGGGTCCATGAAGAGGAAATACAACTTTGTTTAACTTTAAAGAGCTAGGCTTTAGTACCTCACTCAGCTCCATTCCAGCCACGAAAGAGGTTTTTTTAACCGATAAAAACGCACAAAATACTTAAGAACTTTCAAATTTCGCGCCACAGTGACGTGTTATGGGCGCGAGTGACGTCATATGGGCCAGCACTAAAACACAATTTTCAGTGTGTTAGCTGCACGTTAGCATTCAAGTGATTCTATCAAGCGCAACTAGCGGCCCCACTACAATTGTCCCGTCATGTGTACTGGCGATTCATTAGTTCGGCCGCCGTCAATCGCCAAAGCAAGATTCTGTGACGTCATAGAAAAGTTGCCGGAAACTGGCTAGCGAGTCGCGAATGCTCCACACGTTTTCTTTAATATCTCCGTCATTTTTTTCGAAGTTTGCGATGAAATCGGTGTCATTGTTATCAGGACAGAGCAGTCCTTCTAATGAATCAAACTTGTATTTTGTCTTCATGGCTCCTTGAACCACCTGCAGCGTTAACTTTTGCCCTTTCCTGTTGGGGATAATGCTTGCACAAGCTCGGGCGTTCACCCATCGTACGTTATTGGCTTCGCTAATTGCGAACCAATGCTTTTTCAAAATGAAACTAAAATCATGACGGCTGACTGAACAGTGACTGAAGAATCCTGCCTCGCATTGTGTAAAAGCTCTAGTTGGGTTGTTAAAATAAGATGTGCTCACTAAAAGCTCTTATTTACATTTAGTTCACGTGCCCAATCACTCGAGGACGGTTTATTTCACGAAAACTTTTAGAAATGCTTGTCTAATGCGCTCTCACCATTCACAGCTTTTGTAATGTCACCCAACCGTAGTGCCCAAAAGCGAACGGGGCGTCGACATCTGTTTTCACGTTTCTGTAATTGTTTGCCTTATTAAACCCTGCTGGTTGCGAGAATGATGCATATAAATTCCCGCACCATAATCTAACAATAACAATCAAGGCCGACTTGCCTCCAGCATTTAAATAATGATTGATTGTAGGGTTTAACGCGCCGACGCAACGCAGGCGATGAGGCGCGCCGTAGTGGAGGGCTCCGGATTAATTTCGACCACCTGGGGATCTTTAACATGCGCCGAAATCTCGCACACACGGGCGTTTTGCTTTTCGCCTCCATCAGAAAAGCTGCCGCCGCGGCCGGGAATCGAACCCGTGACCTTGTGCTCAGCAGCGCAACGCCTTAGCCACTGAGCCACCGCGGCGGGTCCAGCATTTAAATAAAAATTAATTAATTAATTAAATATTGACTGTGATTTCTTCAATATTCTTTGACGTTTCAGTATTCTTTATGATTTCGGGTTTCTTATGGAGAAATAACTCGACTGACGTAAAATGTTGTTGTCTTGGTTTTTTATTATGGCGAAGTCTTGTACATACTGGTCGAAGCCGTCTGCTGGAAGGTTGCATTTACATTTATGGTTATTTGTAGGGGCAGACGCTTGGAAGTGTAATGAAAATCTACCCTGTTTATGAACCCGCGAGGTGTAGTAGTTTGTGGAAAAGTGGGCCGGAATTTTGTGAATTCTTTTTACCAACTCGAATGTGTACTCTTAATTCCTTCTTATTGCCATACAATATTCCAATGATTCCTTAGGTTGATATTCAGCGGTTTTAATAAATTGGAATGGAATGGGCCAGTTTATTTTTCGCCATATTTTAGTGCCGTTTTAGCCATTTCATCTGCTATTTAGTTGCCAGCATTGCTACTGTTACTTTTATTGCAAGTTAACGTTGTTTTGACCTGGTTTTCTATTTTGTTTAGCCTTTCTTTAATTCTAAGCACGCTTGGATATTTCGGCCTTATAATCAAGTGCTTGTATTTTTTAAGATATTGTAATCCGCAGCGCCTTCTCTAAGAGCTGGCCCGCATTGTAGTGAACCTCCTGTATTGAAAAAATAACGCGAATAGACTTTCTGCCGTGGCTCAGTGGCTAGGCCATCGCGCAGCTGAGCCCAAGGGCACGGGTTCTATTCTGGCCATGGTGGCTGCTCTTCAGATAGAGGTGAAAAGCGAAAACGCCCGGGTGTCGAGATTACGGCGCACGTTGAAGATCTCCAGGTGGTCAAAATTAATCCGGAGACCTCCACTACAGCGCCTCATGCCCACATGTAGCTTCACCGCATCAGTTTCGAATAGTGAGTTAGTTTTAGCAAAGCTTTGAGGAGCTTACCCAGAGTAGCTGCGTGTGATATCGGTGTTGACGTCACTGGCAGCTATGAGTACTACGCGCGTTATAACCAGCATTCATAGGGCCTGTCTTTCGGAGACAGGCCCTATGGTTTCTTCGAAATAAACATTGGAAATGACGATTCAGCCCACCTGTCATATATGACGCATGCATTGTTTTTTACAAGACCCCTCGGCAGTTTTCACCCGTCGCTCATTCTCGCCCTTCGTTCAGCAACGTTTCTGCAGCAGCGTAAACGAACCGACTTAGGTAACTCGAACGCACCTCAACCGCCTTTTTCCCACTTTTCTCGACATTTTTTTATAAATGTTTCCACCTGCAAACAGGCGTCTACGCCCTGGTTGCTTTAGGATCAGGCTATCGTTTCCAGGCTAGAGTGAGGAGAGGAGGAGAAAAAAAGGACAGAAAGGCCGGGAGTCTAACCAGGTGCAGATCCCGGTTGGCTACTTTCAACTGGGCTAAGGGGGTCCAGGGGAATAACGAAGAGGACATAGGAAGACGAAGGAATAAAAAAGGGAGGGCGCGCACTCTAGTGCCGTTGTAGGAACTACAATCGTTCGTATAAACTCATATCTCTCAGGAAACGTAGAAGGGCTTTTGTCACCTCCTGCGAAGTTGATGGAAAAGGACCGATGACCCAAGACAGTTGTTGCTGTGAATTGGTAGACTGTTCTATCGGCTGAGCGCGGTGACAAGCGCGCTTCTCCGACGTGTATTCGGGACAGCAAGCACGCAATCTCACGCAAGGGGCACACAGTAAAGCGATGGTAGGAGTGAAGAGGTGGGGAGGGTGAGTTTGGCTCGAGTGGTCGGGGTGTTTTCGAGGACCACTTTCGGCTGGGACGCAGCAGTAGAGTTTCTCAATCCCTGGCTTCAACGCGATCATATCATATCAGATATTTTAGAAGACAGGAAGCTGCAACTTTGGTGTTCGAACAGGCGTATGTGGCGCTTATTGTGACAAACACCACTCGCGTCGCAGTCACAAAAATGAATGCCCAGGAGGCTCGAGGATCGAGCATGTCAAGTGCACTCATTTTATGAGAATACTGTACCACTAATTTCGATCTCAGCAGTCACCACATGTAGGACGTAATATGCGCGGGCAGTGTGACCCCGGAGGCGTTCGATTGACCGCCCCCAAGCGGCGTCACAGCGTCATTGGAGACAGGCAGCGGCGAACCAAACTCACCTGCCCCGGCCAGCCTGCGTATGCGGTAGTGCAGCACGCTGCGGTCGAAGCAGAGGGAGAGCACGTAGTCGGGCCCGCTGCGGCGCAGCAGGTAGAGGCCGTCGGCGCATCCGCGCTCCCACAGGATCCACTCGGCCGTCTCGCGGCTCACGGCGCCGTAGAAGCAGGCGGCCTCTTCGAGCGGCTCGCCGCCGTCGCCCCCCTCGTCGCCCTCGCAGCACGGCTCGGCCGCCAGCGTCACGCCACCGGTGCTGCTGCCAGCCCTGTTGCGGGGGGAGGGTGCAAGAAGGCATCACACAGAGCGGTATTGTGGGCCCATAACTCAGCTCCTCGATATCTGTCTGTCTGTCTGTCTGTCCTTCATGACTCGAGAATTTAGTTACTAACTTCATTTATTTATGATGATAGTCACGTATTTCAAAGTGCTGCCTGTAACGGGCCCCCTTGGACACATTTGGGATATTAACAGAAATGCAGGTATTAAAAAATTGGCTGCGCATCTGCTCACTTCGTTGTAATTGTCGTCGAAAGAATATAGTCTTTTGCCACTCACGCAGCGTAAACGCTTTTTTTTCTTTCCTGTCTGCCTATCACGCTCTTTCACTCCCGTATCGTTCCCCCACGATAAACACGGTGGAGGTTTGTTCAAATCAATTTTCCCGCGTTCCACTGCTCGCGCGCCATCTGCTGGAAGCTTTCGTTACTGTTAAACTTGTTGGAATGACACCAGGAGGACTAGAGTCGGTCGCAAGCGTTTTAAGTGCGAATGCACTTTATAAGCGACCCCAAACCTTCCACCGCCGGCGGCGGCGGCGGCGGCGTCCGCAGTCCTCCTCTCCCTAGCAACGGCGTGGAGCGGAGAGGAGCGTCGGTAGCAACGGCGCGGTGACCTCACTTCACCACGTGACCGCGCTCGCTCCGCCTCCTCGCCGTGGCTGCGCGGGTGCGCGCCGCTCCCCGCACCGCTCCTCGCGTCATGACGTCATGGTATGACGTCACAGCGCGCCTCCTCTCCCCAGCAGCTGCCGCGCGCCTCTCTCTCCACCGTGACGTCACACTCTCTCCTCTCCCCCTCGCTTGGCTGCAGCTGCCGTGCGCCGCTGTCCCTCTCCCCTTGCGCTCGCCTCCTCTCTCAGCCACCTGGCTCGGCGCGCTCGGCGCGGCGTACCCCCTATATATGCAGCGATAAACTGCCAGACCTCCGTGGGTCGGCTCGCGCGCGCTCACGGGCGAATGCCAACGGATTTTAACTTTACTCCCCCTCATAGCATCACCCCGTGCATTCGCACTTAACCATGTTCACCCTCGGGGAAATGCTTGGGAGTTTTTTCTGTATGTTGCAGTCAAAAAGTTGTTTTCAACGCGTAACTTTTTATTTCCTGTATTTGTATGAAATGTATAAATGGTTTATTTCATGCATGTAAACCGGGCAACCATGTATTTTGATTCAAAGGACACAGCAAAAAACACTTCTCACAAATGTGCCTAATGTTTTCTTTTTGCTGAGCAATGCTGGCAGGTATGAAGTGTGTGTGCAGATTTAGTGGTTTGCAAAAGTTTTTGCCTATGTAAACTCGCCGTTCCAAAATACCTTCATCTTCTGATTGGGTGACTGAATCTACAGGGACAGACTGACAGACAGAGACCAAAATTTCCTGGTTTAAGTAGGCCAAGGAATACTACCGTCTTTAAAAGAAACAACGGAGCAAAACATTATCAGCACTTTTTAGATTACACAGAAATGGATGCTTTGAAAAAGACACGCTTGTGAAACACTAAGCCCATTTAGATACTAAAAATAAAGCAATCGTCTCATGGGTTCGTATAGAACACACGCCGGAGATAATTCCCACTAACGTCCCAACCATTCTCAATAGCATCTCCAATTCTCACTTACCCCAACATCACTAACATTCGCTAACATCCTCGAAAGTTGTACATTGATGTTGCCATCAGAAAAAGACGTATTTATTTCCCGGTAACTCAACTCACGCTCTTTAGTACTTGCTTAATGGTAGACCAAAAAAACTGGCAAAGCTTGCACTACGTCGTGCAAGGCTTAAACCATAGCGAAGCTTCAGGGATTCTTTCTACAGGAGCACTGAAGGACTGATCACCACGCATTTGTGCAAGTTTGAAGTTGTTTATTTACATGTTCCGTTGTCGCTTTGCACTGTGCTAGTAGTAGTCATCGTCGTATGCATCGTTATCGACGTGTTCCTCATGCCAAGCATTACATGCGCGGTAGCGCTTGATGGTAGCTGGGGCGCAGCGGCGGCGCGTACGTGCACGACGCATGCGCGGTGTTCCTGGAGTCGCGTCGACGTTCCGTGGAGCAGGTGTTGGGCCACCTCTGGCGTCGTTGGTTTTACGCAACGCGAGACGCACCTCGGGGTTTTTGCCAGTTTTCTTTCTTTTTTTTTTGCTAAAGCTACTGCGCGTGCCGGGGACGCTCGGCGGTCGCCGCGAGGCACGCGCTCATGAACGTTCGGCATTTTGTTGGTAGTTTAAGGCCTTACGCGCCACACACTACGGCCAGAAAGTTGTTGTTTTAGCAGCCCCACTGTTGAAACAAGTTTTTTTATTGACAAAGTTTGAGCTTTTCTAAAGCAGCGGTGTAATCTCAGAACAGCGAGTTGTTGGGCTAGTTGATGCATCATTTTCAAGGGTGAAAAAAAAAAACTGCGCGTAAAAGACAAGACAATAAGGAAGGGACAGGGCGTCCTATTGTCTTGTCTTTTATGCGCAGTTTTTTCCACCCTTGGAACAGCGGTGTAATGTTTCTCTTCACCCTCAATAACTAGAATCTACCATATCCGACGCATGCCCCGTTAGCAGCGTCTATAACGCCTCTTGGACACCGGGGACCAACAGCATAAACACCCTCCTTGGCAGCGCTCCAGGGAGCCTCAAGGACCCCCTCAAACGAGGAGAGCGGTAGGGTCAAGACCGAGTGGGCTACGGGGATTAACCCCTCGACTCTCAGGTGAAGATATGAAGGGTGCCGTTTCGCTTCCGAAAACGAGGGCCGCTGCTGTCGAACGGGCCACTTCCTCTCGGAACGACGCGTCGTTTCCTGCGATCTGCCGCCGCGACAGGAAAGAGACAAAGTTAAGAGGCAGCAAGATTTTCCGCCGAAAACGGAACACTGGCGATGGTGTTGACGCCGCCGCCGCCGCCACGGGAAGCCATTTGCGCCCAGCGTCAACAAAGCCACCGCGACCAGCTCGCAGCGCCCAGAGTATCCGGCGGCCCGTCGACACCCTCAGAATAAGAAGGCTTGGGAACATCGCACCCAAGCGCCACTCTTCGTTCTACCTTTTTCCTCTGTGAAAGTTCGTATTCTTCGATCGGGCTCTCAGTGACGCCTTTCACGCTTGGGCCGTTGAAGGACCGAAATAGTTTTCCTACCCGTCTCGAGCGCCGTCTTTAAAGTAAGGAGGCCTTTTTATTAGAAAGCGTTCGCTCGGGGGCCGCTTTAACGCTTATCTCACCGTGGCACGCAGCCGTTCGGGCTGCTTCGGCAAATACGGATTTCGTGCGGGCTCTCTCTCTCTACGGGCGCCGCCAGCCGTATGTTACGGAAACGCCCGGTAGCGGACGTCACACCTTATCTCCGAGCTCCTCGGCCACGTCACGTCGAGCCCACCTGTTGGTGGGAGTATGTCCGCGGCTGGTGTAAATCACGAAGCGATCCTCCCCGCTAGCGTGAAATTGTTTCAGTGAACTTGGCGTGCTTTATGTTCTGTTTTGTATTTGAGCCTTCGAGCGCACTTGTCATCGCTGAAGTTTCTTGTTAAAAAAAATCTCTGCAAGGAGAATATTTTCTTAAACGAAGCTTTTTATGTTTTACTTATGGCGTCGTTTTTCCGAGTAAAACGCACTGCAGGAAAGTCAACTTTATACAATGGGTTTCTGTTACAAACTCGAGCGTACGACGTCCAAGAGTACCGTATAGTTTTTTTATGTTATTGTACAGCGCCTAATTCTTGTTACAGTCGTCCGATTCATTCAGTTACGGTTCTATTCGCCCCGAGAAAACACTGGAACTCTCTCGAACGAAGCGGCGGCAACCCCGACCACTCGCCGGCTCGCCGGCAAGAAAATACCAAAATAAAAGCTCCGCCGCTCAGCTTTCACCGAAGCTTCGAGTTCTTTCGAGGGGGCGAGCGTAGCTTTGTCAGTGCTAAGGCGCGCCGATGATTCCAGAAGGGAGAAAGAGGGAAGTTGTTCGCTCGCCGGCGGCGGGCGCGTTGTGTGTTGTGCCCTCTCTCTCCGCGCCGGCACAGTTATAAAAAGAGAAGCCGCGCCTAAGCAAACCAGCTATGTTTGGACGTCGTGATGTGACAACGGCCTCTGCCAGTTGGGCTACCCGCGCTCTGGAGGACTCCAACGTACTCCCGGGTCTCGAATCACCGTGATCGTGTCGGACGATCACGAGGAAGCCACGCTTCACAGGTAGCCGAATCGCCTCCGATAGCGGTGCATCGTCCGGCCCGGGCGGGGAATATTGTGGGACTCTGTCTCTCATATGCATCGAACTGCTCGTTTACTTTTTAGTTAACTGCTCTACTTCGTAATATCTATTTGTTAACGCTCCTGATTGTACCTTTTGTATTTGAACTGTTTCCCGCATTGGTATTCCATCTAAGTTGCCTCTCGTTAACGTTACATGTCCTCGTGCTTGTACAGTGTTTTGCCTGTCCAAATATAAGTCTGTGTGTTGTTTTCGTTCAAGGCTCTGACTCATTCTTACCGCTCTGGTCGGCGAAATCCGCACATCATACGGCCAGCCCCTTCGTCACCTGTGCCCTGTAAATCCGGTGGGGTTGTTGGCTCTCTTGAGTCGACTCCCCATATCTTCTAACAGCGCACCCAATTAAGGAAACGCTGACAGTTTCACTAAAGAAAGATAATGGTAAGCGAAGGAGCATCAAGCGCTTCGAGAAATGAAAAAAAAAGGGCTTCCTGTGGTCAGAGTCGAACCTGGGTCTCTCGCACTATGAAGCCACCCTAGACCCGATTGCGGCATACCGACACGGTCGAAGCAGTGCGGATTTTGAGCTTGTACTCAGGTTGCATCCCGACCCCAGATCCCAACCATGAGGCAGAGATAATTAGAAGGATCAGAATGGGGTGGGGTGCATATGGCAGGCATTATCAGATAATGAATGGCAGCCTACCATTGTCTCTGAAGAAGAAAGTGTATGGCAGCTGCATCTTACCGGTACTTACCTACGGGGCAGAAACCTGGAGGCTCACTAAGAGGGTTCAACTTAAATTGAGAATGACTCAGCGTGCAATGGAGCGGAAAATGATAGGTGTAACATAAGGGACAAGAAGAGAGCGGAGTGGGTCAGGGAACAAACACGTGTTAAGGACATATTAGTAGAGATTAAGAAGACGAAATGGACGTGGGCAAGGCATGTAATGCGAAGGCAAGATAACCGTTGGCCATTAAGGGTAACAGAGTGGATCCTTAGAGAAGGTAAGCGTTGCAGGGGGTGGCAGAACGTTAGATGGGCAGATGAGATTAAGAAGTTTGTGGGGATAAATTGGTCACAGTTGGCACAGGACCGAGGTAATTTGAGAATAATGGTAGAGGCCTTTGCCCTGCAGTGGGCGTAGATAGGCCGATGATGACTGATGATGATGATGATGACTCAGGTTGCATGTGAGGAAGCTTCGCGTTCGTTCTCTTGAGAAAGGGGCTTTGATTGTTATCGTGAAATATCGCTGCGCGGTACAAGAAATATTATACGAGAACGGTTTTTGTAAGGAGATTCCGGAAGACTTACCCACGCACGCAACGGTTAGGGCCGTGGCGTGAGCATGCGCCAGCTAGACGAAAACGCCTGAACACTTGCGTGAGCGATGCGAGCGGCAGGAGGCGAGAAGAACGCTCTTTCCGGAAGATGAGATACATTCTTGATGATTTCCTGGCTCGGAATAGCGCGCACGCTGCAATATTTAGCGGGGCCGGTAACTCGAGCGCATAAATCAACCTGTCAGGTGTGGCCTACGGTTTTCAGCCGGCAATATTCATGGTTGCGGAGGCACCGAGAGTTCTCATTTTTATACCGTTTTGCACTCTCAGCTGAAAAATGCGTCGTTCAGGGCGGCGGGGAATGACCGTTAGTTTTCCAGGAAGCAGAAGCCTAACTTTGGGCGCGCGGATTGGTTTGAAATTTGGTGTGCGGCTTCGCATTAATCATAAAGGAGGCAAGACAGGTACAGATGTGCATCATTATCAGATAAATAGTCAGCGCTTCTTTGCGCTGCTTCAACGTGTGCCTATTATAAGTAACTGAAGCGATAATCGCGATAATTTGATATAACGTTTCATGCGCTTGCTGTGGAGTAAACATTTGTGCTGTGTTTGTGTTGTGTTGTGTTGGCGCTCCGCGCGAGGGAGGGTGTCGCTTTTTTGGAAATGACGCGCGTTTTGGGGCAACTGAGCTTGCGTTTCGCTTCAAAGGATCCGTGAAGGGAGAAATTGTGCAAAACAGTTATACAATTAGCACTTAGAGAGTCACTCTCTAGCGGACAACAAGACCAACCAAAAGATAGATAAAAAAGTGCACTACTTCTCGGTCGAAACGACAACAATGTGGGAGCGCGACGATTTTAGAACTAACAAGCGCAGAAGAGAGCAGAGCCTATTTATTTATGATGATTTATTGCTGTGGAGGGAAGCGTTTTGTATATTTTTTCACGTCACCTACGATCATCATCATCGTCAGATAAAGTTGCCTTTCGTTGTCGTCGTTAGACGGAGGGGTGCATTTTCTGTCGAATTTTGCATGTCCATATCAAATCAAAACTGCCTCAATCATGCCAGAGTGGCGCAATCGGATATACATCGGCTTCATAACTAGAAGGACCTAGGTTCGATTCGCAACACTGGAAGAGTTCTAATTTTTATTTAATTCACCCTCGGTCATCATCGTCGTCAGAAAAACTTGGCTCTCCTGCAGTGCATCTTGGGTGGGCTACCGACGACATCAGTGACAGGCTGAAAGCTTCGCTTTAAAAAGAAAGCAGCTACGACGAGGATAGTAATGCAGCATCCGAGTAAGATAGCCGCTTTGCTTGGTCCCCGCAGATATCGCGCTTACGCATCACCACATTAATGCGTGCTTCACGATAAAATCTCCCCTCCCCCAACTCCTCTTAAACATATTTTTATAGCAACCTCGACAGAGATGTGCCCGCCGTCTCCTCGGGATCATTGTGAGGATTCTCATCCGCTATTTTGACAGGAGCGAACGGCTGTGGGAGGCTCACTAATGAGCCTCAACGGCGGAGTGTGGTTGTGTATTTATAGATGCAACCGCGGCGTATTTACGGGAGTCCATTATAGACCCAAATCTGTATGAGCTTCATACTCTGACATCGCAGACATCTAACTACACTGTCGCGGGTTTCATTTCACCCGCATACTGATTAAGGACGACAAGACGTGATTTTAATGGACCCGGTTAACGTTGTATTGTGTCGGGAAGACTTTAGTTGACGAGATGTACGGCCTGGTACTTCGTACTTCTGTGGCTCCGGCGTCTGCTGAAGAAATAGTTTTATTACGGTTTGTTTTCTGGCTAGTCGTTCATAGCATAAGAAGGAATCATACTGCGGGAGAAGACGAAAACGAAACACGCTGGTGACAAGAAGAGCCCTCGCCCTGTCACCCTCGTGTTTCGTCTTATGCTACCAATAAAATGTGTAACGATTCAACCCACCATAGCGACCAATTGTCGGTATCGAAATACAGGCATCCGCTCAACGCCAATAAGTCGACTGCTCCTCTTCCTCTTGCATAGGCTGAGACGGTGAAACTGTTTATTTTTTTTTTTTTTGCATTGGAATATCCCTGCATTGTGACTGCAGCCCTGATACGCATGGGTTGATATAAAATAAAGACACCTAAGAAAAAGGTCTAGGGCCTTCGCCAGCGTTGAGGATTTACTGTGGACGATGAAGAGCCTACGCCTAGAAAACATTTGGACAACAGCAGAACCCCCTCTGAGACGGCATGAGATCAAAGTACCAACGAAGCGACAGACCGCCAATGAGGCGTAGCCAGTGCATGGTAGCTGGGGTCGTCGTGGCAATCAAGTCATACACTGCAAAATTAAAAATTAAACCCAGTTTCATCCAGTTTGAAATCTGCTGAAACAGCGGAGCTGTGGTTCTCTTGTATCGGCTCGAACGGCAGCGGGTGCTCGCCGAGAACGGCAGCGCCGTCGCCACGCAAATTCTACGGTTCACGCAAAGGAATCGGCAGCTAGAAGTCAGCGGCGGAAGGCTCCCTCTCCTCTCTCTCCCCAAGCGGGACGAAGGTAGAGGAACCCCTTGATGATGATGATGATTGTTATTGGTTTCCTCTTCGTAGCGGGGTGGTTACGTGTCATCTTACCAAAAAGGACTAATATACCTATGTTTTATACTTTGGGTTTAATACTATCTCTGGCTTGGGGCAGGCACAAAAACTATAGGCACAAAATACTTTTTTTTTCTCTGTTACAGGTGGTAACTGTCTAGGCAATATTCCCCTCTCTGCTTTTCGCCCACCAGCATTCTAATCTTCTTTTCGTCGCATCGACAGCCTTGAATTTAACTTCCTCTGTGATACCCTTAAATCCTAAAGCTTCTGGAAGCCCAATATTCCCTTCATGTAGATTTGGATGGATACCCTCACATGAGCGCAGGGTAACCCAACTGGCACATAATTCTGCCCGGGAGTGTGTACAAAATCCTCCCTTGGTCCCCCCCTGTCGTTACGAGTGCGCTGCGTCCGCCACAAACAGACATACCCACTACCAACTGGCAACAAGAGTACTGACGATTCAAACTACTCAGCAGACAACGATTAGCTGAAGCTTCCCCACCTGGTTTCTTGACACCTTTAAAGACGCTATCGAGACGAGAAGAAGTATTCGCCAACAAGGTGTATGCGGATGCGGCTTCCACACCGGACGTCATTTCTAAATGGACAAGAAATCAGGCTTCGGCATCTAAATGTACCTTCTGTGCGGTACATACTATCCCCAACCTCTTTCATTTAATTTGGTCTTGTTCAGCATTCTCAAGTGGCAGAGAGCAACTCCTAGAGTCCCAGGCGGCCCCACACTCACTATCTGAGCACTTGAAGCTTATTAGAGGCGATCCACGCACCCTTGAAAGGGTAGCAAACTTTGATATACAAAGTTGTCTGTACAGAGTTGTATAGTGGCTGACTGACTCCCACCATTTTTTCAAGTGTTCGTGCACGCGACTGTACTCGTGTGAACCTTCCTGACAGTGCTCCACATACCAACGACTAGTGCCTATGTGAACATTCAAACCGTGCCTGCAGCTAACCGGAGGAGGAACTCTAAACGATTACAACGTCATGTGATCATTATATGTAATACGGGTCTTCCCTTTTCCTTTTCCCCCCAACTCCCACCAGGGCCTCAGGCCTCTTCCCAAATAAAGGTCATTCATTCATTCATTCATTCATTCATTCATTCATTCATTCATTCATTCATTCATTCATTCATTCATTCATTCATTCTAACACTATGTGCCGCATAGTTTCTGTTTCTTTTCCGCAGGCCACGCATACCCCATCACTTTGTGAATACTTCCCCACAAAGCTCTTAGTTCGCAAGCAACCGGCTGTAGCCTCAAAAAGCAAAGCACTGCCCTGGAAATTCTCGTAGAAATTTTCCTTTATGATGTCCAATTTCTCAGCCCTGTACATCTCTAACGACGTTTTAGCTTCCATTTTTTCTCTCCATTTATTCATTTCAATCTGCCTTGCCTCTTTTTTGGTTACCTTGGCTGTTTTGAATTCTCCGCTGTTCTTTTTTTATTTCATCGTTAGCCTTCTAGTCTTCCTTAACCACTGCGTGTCCACGCTTTTCAACTATACGTACCTAAACACCTTAACCGTGCACCTACGCTGATCCATTGCCCTCAACCTCATCTCAAAGCATATTTTACTCTGCGCTTCTCGAACTTCAAACGACGCCCAGCCCTTATCTCCCTGAACTGCTTCGTTAGTTGTTTTTCCATGCGCGCCGAAGGCCAAACGTCCTACCGTTCTCTGGTTTACTTCAAGGACTGATAGAACGTCTGCGCCCTCTACCGGTGGGTCTGAGGGTCAGTCTCTGGGAGGCCACGAGAGCACTGCCCGTCTACTGGTGTGTGTGGGCACCTGCATCTACGTTTGCGTGACGCACGACCTACAGCAGGCTTACGAAAAGGCTCGACCAACAACTCTGCTGTTAAAAATGACTGTTTTTTGGAGCAACGCCCGAAGTTGGGCTAGTTGGCACATCTGGGAAGCTAAGAAGCGCACAGGTAACAAGGGATGGACAGAAAGAACACGAACAAGCGCGTGTTTGTGTTCCTTGTGCGCTTTTTAACTTTCAAGAGTATTTTTAGAGAAGTTACCTTTACCCTGAAGTTATAGCGAAAATTACTTGGATAAACTGCGTTGTGAAATCTTTGCTTTTTAAATCTTGTAGCGTTACCCTTATTTCGAATACACCATAGTCCGAATATAGTGGACGTTTTTCTCCGCACCTTCGAGGCCGCTAAAAATGAGCGAATCGTGCTGACAGACAAAACGGGTGTCAGGCTACACGTTACCTTATTTTATGCGACACACTCAAAACATTGAATAAGGTCTACAATCAGCGCGAAGCAGCTGACAAAAAAAAGCAACAGTTCGTTCTTTCACAATGCGACCATAGTGCTTGGGATATACCGAACACAGCAGCAAATCAAAAAGAAAGGAAAAGAAATACAGGGAATGCTTTGAACTTTCTTAGAATGGTACGAAAAAGCCTAGCGCTCCGTCCGTTGATACGCTGCTGAACTTCCCGTTCAACTTCGCAGCACTTGAGAAGCCATCAGGACACCACCCTCCGAATATCGTTTTTCTCACTAGCCATGGCCAAGAGCACCCTGTTCTCCCCCATCGACGAGGACGCGGGTTCGATTCCCTGCGGCGGCAGCCGGTTTGTTAATGGGGGCGAAAAGCAAAAACGCCGTGTGTACGAGTTTCGCCGCACGTTAAATGGGTCCTGAAATACCTTCCGCCGATGCGTGGATGTACATGTAACCAAATAAAGCAATGTATTAGCAATCTCCTCCCGCAAGAATTTTGTTGTAGCGATGAGTATTAGCTGAGAAATCGTAAATCAAAAACCGCGCATTATCGTCGCGCCGCGTTTCCTCCTCCTTTCAACTTACTCTCCGCTGTTGACGGCGAGCGAGCCTTCCCTCCCATGATGCTGCGCTCCCTCGGCGGTGACGTACTTCCGCTATTGCGCTGCTCACACAGCCGTCTGCTACGGGCAAGCTTTGTTGACACCATGAATCCAGCACTCCGCTCAAGGCTGGAAAAGCGAACGAAAAATCTGGCCCCATGTGTGCGGCGGCCTGGCCTTGCCCTTTCGCGGTGTACGTTGCTGCAGAACTTTGCTATCGGCGGCACGCGACTTTTTATCGGCGACGAACTCGCAGCCGCACGGGGAGGATCCTGCGCTCGCTCCCTTGGATGCACAGCGCACTGTTTATCCAAAAAGCGCCGTATCAGATGTGGCCCCGGTGGTGCCGGGTCTTATTTTGTGGCGGTGGTAATTCCTGCCGGCGGCATGTGAAAAAGACATTTTAAACCGATACAGAACCCGTGCACAAAACGCCAGTTCAGCTTGGGGCGACGCGTGGTGGAGAGCGGCAACGTTGGCAAAACATGCTCCGCCGCGGCTGTGAGCTTTCTAGCGCTGGAGCGAGCACCATTTCTTTGACAATATCAAACATCGGTTGCCCTGGCAACAAGGAACAAACCGCTCTGGAAGTCAGTTACGGTTGCGTGATCCCGGTTCAGCTTGGGGCCCCACCTCGCGACATGTGGGAACTGCAGGCGTACCACTCACTCCCATTGGGAAGTGCGCGATGCGTTTGGCATTACAGGAGGCGATGGTGTGTGTGTTGTGGACGCCTTTGTTTCGCGATGAAATGCGACGTTGTGCTTCTGCGGGTGGATAGTGCTTCCCATGGTCTGGATTATCTTTCTCAAGCGGCGTACGACTTAACCTCGCATGGGGTATGTGCAGTTTGGGTGGCTAAAAGCCATCTCGGCTTGTGCGCCAGAGTTAAGTGACTTGCTGTTCGTCCCCGCAAACCGCGCGCGAGGTGAGTGCCGAATTTACGAGGGGCAGGAGGAGGCAACCCATCGTCTGTCAATCGCGGTTCGGACTTGCAACGCATGTTGTGACGTTGTGTTCGTTCGAAACGCATCTCTGGATTGTTTGGAAGTAGAATAAAATGTATGCTTCAAACCCGGGCATTCGGCTCAGGGCGTTCTCTGCGATTGCAAGAAAGAAGTGCCACGGGGCTTCAACGCTTTCTTTATGGAACGTACTCAAGTAAGAGAATATTAATGTCGTGTTATGGCCCTGTTGCATTCAATACAAACGGTTAAGCGTTTGTTTGCACTTGTTTCGTTTGTCGTAAAATGTCCAAGCACTCCAGCACTCCGCTGGCAGATCAGCCGGCGAGCCGACGCTGAGCAGACGACTCATCTCTTTGCCGGAAGTGCGTGAAAAAGCCGCCCAATAGCAGGATGTCTAGCTCATGACGAACATCTGGGAATCGATGACGTAGACATGTGAAGATGGCGGCGTCCAAAAACACGAAGGGAAGGGTGAGAAAAAAGCGACAAACTTTGCAACAAAAGTGTGAGCTTTCCGCTGCGCGCAAAAGAGTAATACTTGGCACAGATGACGTTGACGACCCAATCTAACGATTGCGCTAGTCAATTTAGTGTGCTCAAAACGCCTTTCAGGGCCCCTTTAAAGATACCCACGTGGTCATAACTAATCCGGAGCCCTACACTACGGCGCGCCTCATCGCCTCCGTTGCGTCGGCACACTAAACTCTACAATAATCATCATCATCATCTCCCCCATCAGTACTACCCCATTTCAAGGCGGCTCGTAGTGCACGCGTGGCAGCGGCCTCCCCTCCTATGGCGCTGCTGTTTCCCTATCCCGACATGCTATGTAGCCCTTTCTCATAGTCCTCCTCCGAGCTTGCTCCGGCACGTGCTGCTTTCCTTTCCCTGCACGATCCCCGGCTCGCACCTCGGGCTCCGATTTTCTAGGAGATTCTGCGTAGCTGACAACTATATATTGTGCCTCGCGATTTTTAATGAACTAGACATCTAAGACTTTCTCCTGAAAATGTGTTTACCTTGTCACTGCGCAAACAGTAATACAGGCATGCCACGGACACACGGCGAGAGAAGAACCAACGCCGCCTGTGTAACGCTGCCCGTCGGGTCAGCCGCTTTCGAATGGAAGCAGAAGTGACTCCTAGGAGTCCTGGGAGCCTTAAACATTGAGGCGTAGGACCACCGCCTTGCGAAGGCTCTACAAGCCCTCGTATCGTTTGCGTGAAGCGGCGCTGCCCGGCGGGCAGTGCTCAGGCCGGCAGCACGCGGAAGGGCAAGCGAGCGGGCCACCGCAAAGTGGCTGTTCCGCCATTGTCCGCGGACGCGATGTTACATATACAGTCGGCGTTTGAAGAACAGAGGACGCGTGCGGTAAGAGAGAAGGGAGCCTATTCGGCGCTGCGTTCGCATCGCTTCCCACACCGTTGCCAGGCTTTAGGTCAAGTCAAAGAGGCTGCGGGCGCGCCCGTCGTCCAGCGTCTCGACGCACCCCGCTGCCGTCGGCACGGGTATACTCGGTTACAATTCAAGAACGGCACCACCTCATATAGTGTATCACTCCGCCAAAGCGCCGGACCCGTGACGTCAGTGCGCGCGCGTTTTGAAAGGGGTTTTCTATGAATGCGTGATATCGTCTGCCTTGTCTCACGCAGTTTGTTTGTCGTCACTGAAGTCGTTTATAAGCATATTAAGTCCAAAAAATCACGGGAACGGCTCACGCCATGTTCAAAATATTCCCAGTAACGCCCTACTTGCGCCGCGCGGAGAAACATCCGGCTACGGTGATAAGGCACAGCGGCAACTTCCGGTGCCGTTCTTATAAGCTGTCATAGTAGAATGGGGCGTGCAGAGAGTGCAGGGCCGAGTGGGCGGAAGGAGAGGATGGATTACGCGTGACAGTGACGTCACACTGGCGCACAACGCAAGGAGCAGCCAATGGCACTGCTAAAGCGAGCGAACGAGACCACTGAGGTGGTTAGAACGCGAAACATGGTTTGTCCGGGGTGCGAGGGAAGTTCGAAAAATGCTATGTGGCGGGCTGCTAAAGCCATAGCAAGGTGTGCGTATCTAGTTAAGCCTCGATTATTGCGAGTGAAGCCCCTTAGGGGCTGGGGCTTTCGTCGTCTCATGTCGACGTGCCATGTCATCTTCGATGCAGTGACGTCACCAAAACACCGGGACAATAGTTTGCACGTTGCGCTATATATATACACGCCGGGACACTTGTTTTCCAATCACTTGCTCTAGAACGCTTCGTGCTTCAAAGAGATTAGGCTTTTAGAGCAAAGCTGTATGCCTCTACCCCCACCCTCAACGGTTTCATCTCCGTTGGCAGAAACGCCAAGGCACCAAGAATACACTTGCACACTGCATGCTTCGCGCCTGCCTAGGTTTCACGTCATTGGAGATGGGCCGGCATTTTTTTTTTTGATGGAGATAATTCACACGGTCACTCATTAATAAACATCCCCAAATCGATTTTTCAATAATTGTTTCGCTGAATAAAGTTTGATCTCCACTCTATCTGTACACTAAAGTGGCCATTACTTACCCTCCAAATCAAAGCCGTTTTGTATATCATAAAGGTTGGAGATAAATTTGGGATGGTATGCTAGACAAAATGTCAGCATTTCGACTCTCCGTTTTTTTTCCTAAACTTCCGCTCCGCTGAAGAAAAAAAATATCTCTAATGAGCACAAGGCGGTGTTTTTGCACAGGGCCTTTTTAGGGCCGCCTGTTCGCGGCCCTACAAAGGCCCTAACTCAGCGGCAGTGTGTAAAAGAAGCGGCGTTTCTTCAGAGTTTAATTGCCCCATCAGCGTTATTCTTGTTACCCAAGCAAGCTAAACGAGATATTAAGAAAGCCTTCAACGCGCAGTGTAGAGTCAGGCGGAACGGCTGTCATTTCCTCTTCTATTGTGTCGAGAATGAAAGAAGGAACGTTTCCGCTTGGAAGAGCTTTCTAGCAGTTATCATTAACAAATTCACCTGAGCTTGCAATATGGCCGCGACGTAATGAGCAGCGCTTCTTCCCGGAATATTGTTATCGCGACAAAACCACTGTTTTTTCTTTGCTCCGATTTCTTGTTAGCTTTAATTACGCAAGTGCATGTTGGATGCAGAGCGCGTATTCATAACTTGCTCGGTAGTACCTGCCTGACAGTGTCGTGCCGTTTTCCAGCAAAAACTGCTAAGACAAAATTCTTTTTTGCGGAACTGTCTTATTCTTTTATTCAGCATAAGCAGAAATGCACACTAATGCCAAAAGAATCATCGTTCACTTGTAAAAGTCTTCATCGGCGAGAGGAATTGGCTAAGAAACTAAATGAAAGCGACCGTAATTGTAACAGTCGCTTCAGTAAATATTGGGATATTCTGCAGGATCGCTTAGGTATCGCTGTGTTACACCGGCATTCTTTTGTGCGCACGTCCATTTTTCGCTTTATGGTAGCTTATGCCTGTAAAGTTTGTTCATTGTTCGCAGCCCAACTGTGTACTACGAAGTCCTTACCGCGTTAAAAGGGTCATGATGGCAGCCCTTGAAAGCGGAAGTGCTCGAAAAGAACACGACATTTCGACGGCATGGCCCACAGGGCGTAGTAAGCTGGTTCCTTGTCGGCTCCTTCACCCGAAAGTAGCCTCAACACAAGGCATGTTCTTTGCAGTTGAAGTGTCGAAGTTGAAGTTGAAGCTTTATTCACTGAAAGATTAAACAATTTAAGCCAAAATTTCAATTATCTCGCCGCATCGTGTGTTTCTTGACGTCGGCAATGACGTGTCCAGGGCAGGATAATAAAGCAAGGGTTGGTATGTTGGCTAATAGCAGCTTCGATAAACCGCACCGGTGCACACCAGGGAGCACCGGTGCGCCTTTTCATCCTCGATAAACCGCACCGGGATGCACCGTCTGGCCTCGATAAACCGGGGTGCACCGTCGTTGGGCAATTTTTGGTTGCCCCGCCACGCACCGAAACAGTCGACGGGGCGGCGTGGTGCAATCCCAAGATGCATCGCTAACGAAGCCGGGGAAGCGGCTTCCTCCGCCGTCTGCTTCAGCGACCCCGCATCGACGCACTCGTGTCAAGGCGGAAGGAGCTGTATATTGTTGCTGACAAGGATGACTTGCTTCGAATTCATCGGGCAACGATGCGACAGGCTCCGAACGGGCGGTAACAACGGCCAGAGATTGTAAATGAGGACGCGAACTTCGTTTACTTCAAAGAAGGCTGCATGCATTCCCAGACAGTTGGGGATTGGCATTTGTTTCGTTCGATTGAATTATCATGAACTGTCACTGGAGCGCCGAGACCATGAAGACCTACTTGCTTTGCTGTAGCGGGCACTCGCATTATGGCTCAAACGAAGATGAGAAGCAGCTCGTATGTAGCTGTTTACTGGAAGCGGTGGAGGTACGTTGTCGCGCATGTGTGACGGATTTAAGTTGTGCGTACATATCATCATCGGCCTTCAATAAATATCACTTTATAATAGCGCTGTGTCTCGTTACAGTGCTGCATTGGCACTTGTAAATGTTTTTATGAGTTGCTTTCTTAGGTTAAGATATGGTGCTTGGGTAGAACCGCTCCGTTTGTCCTCGATCAACGCCCCGTGCCGGTACGCACCGTCGTGGGGCACTGTGCACCGCGCCGGTTTTGGGGGAAACACCGGTACGTGTTTATCGAGGACGCTATAAGGTGCCGCCCAAGGCAAAAACATTTTTCGTTAGCCTGGTTACCGTCTCCTTTAATAGATGGCGTAACGATCCCGCCAAAGAACCACTGTTCGCACATGTTCTTTTTATTTCTGACCTGCTTTGCACCTGACTTATCGTTACTTTCGATATTTAATTGTTATGCCGCAAGGCAAACTCTCGCAAAAAAAAAAAAAAAAAAAAAAAAGATAGTAACCGTGTTGTAAAATATTGCGTATGACTCGAGAGGAAGGGTCACGTAAGTGGCAGTGTCGCTCGCGCCAGTTGGCAAGTGTAGTGCCAGACAAGCCCAATGCGCTCTACGGCTGTGCAGCTATAACCGGCCTAGTGCGCGCCGTACGCACTGGTTCTTCTATGTTTGCGTGTTCGTTTGTAAATTCAATTGCATATTCCAATATTCTTACTGCTACAAAAATAATATGCACTAAATTAAGCGCCAGTAGCTCGTTCTGCAAACGTATCATCCCTGTTTAACCTGTTTAATCCGCATTGGATTTTGACGGGTCGGCCGATCTCTACAAACTGTCATAGGTTCCTAGGTTCAAACTTCCATACTTCATAGGTTCAGTGCGGAAAATGAGCTAGTGTATCGCATGTGTATTTTCGGTTTAACACATTGTACAAGCTTATTTGAGTGAAGTTTACGTTGAAAGTTGTGTCGGTGTTATTCTAACGAGGCAATCTTTCGAATGAACCAAGCCTGCATTTTGTCATCAAGGCCCCTTTAACAACTACATCTTGTGGGAAGAATGACCTTTCCCGCCGTTGTGAGACAAGTGAACAGAACTGACTGCAAAAAAAAAAAAAATATGTGCACAACACAACCCTCTGTTGCAGTAATTCAACCTTAGCGTCAGCTGTTGCGCAGCCCACCGCAGCTCATAAAATCACTTTGTATACACTCCGAGATGTCGTGCTGCATTGTGTGGTTGGATCATTGCATTGGGCGTTGCACCGATCAATGGATTCTTGAACTGCCTTATAGAGCGCGAATAGCTTAGCGTGCGACAATAATTGTCCTAGAGTGTCAAATGGCTGAGTGTTTTTTTTTTTTTTTTTTGCACTCAGGTGTTACGTTGCAGTCGCAAAATCTTCCGAGCCGGTCCTGACCTTAGCGAATCTTCAAGAAGTGCAACAATCCGTTCAAGACATTGAATGGCGCCTTCGCACGTTCGCATGGCAGCAACGGGCACGCTTCTGTTGATGAAACTCGTGAG
This sequence comes from Haemaphysalis longicornis, assembly GCA_013339765.2. Lineage (NCBI taxonomy): Eukaryota > Metazoa > Arthropoda > Arachnida > Ixodida > Ixodidae > Haemaphysalis > Haemaphysalis longicornis. The sequence continues at coordinate 68,271,279 of CM023449.1, read as the reverse complement.
ACAAGAACCCTTAGTTTCTCGTCTCACGAGTGTCATCCCCGTCAATGGAAGGTTTTTCGAATGAAAGGTTTTCATTCGAATAAATAAAGAAGTGCATGAATGACACATGGCGCAAATGCAGTGATGAATTCCACTGAAGCGATCGACAAAGTTCTGCCTTATAGGTGTACAGCTGACACGAACCCATCGCACCCTCATTCGCTTCCGTCGCCTTCTATGTAAGTATATTTCCTCTGCGCCTGTTTTTTATCGTGGGGCACTGCTATAGGCTCCCTGGCGATTTCTGAGCTTTCGTTTTGTGGTGACCCCGTCTACTAAAAACCCTGACAAAACACATCGCCTGAGGCAAGGGCACATCCGACGCACGTCGTAGTCAGCTCTTTTCGCCTAAAATGGTGAATGCAGCTACCAAAGACTGACGCTGCAGTACTTTCCGTAAGTCCGTTTGCACTGTCGCATACTGTAGAACTCCGTAAATGCCCTTAAACGTGATTCTTGTCCTGTCAAACGACGCACGGACACAGCGTGCTTCGTTTGCCCGATGGTGTCCCGGCGAACATGCCCGGTCCAAGGTTTCGGTGTAGCTGTCGACGTTCCCTGGTGTTTGTGCGTGTGTGACCGCCGAGTTTCCGCTCCATCGGCAGAAGCCCGATCGTGCTCGAGCGGCGGCCCGCCCAGCTGTTGGGCGCGAATCAGGGTCTTCGCGCAACGTCAGCTGTTTCCGGGTGGTCAAGCCCGAGCTCGGCACCTTTTGGTGAACAATAGACAGCCACGGGGCTCGCGAATGGGTCCCACGGGGCAGCCGGGTCTTGGGTCGGCTCCGATAGGAACGCTCCGACGGATCCGCGGTCAGGGTGGGGGGAGCTGCGCCGTGACCCGCATGGGGGCCAGAACCGGGCCCTTGGAGGACGCCGGCCAAGCGGAACGCACGCGAGCCCCGTGCGACGAGCATCTTAGGGCGGAAAAAAGAGGGCCCGAAAAGAGCGGGCGGGGGAAGGAAGCGGAAAGGAGGCGACGAAGAAAAGGCGGAGAGAACAAACCCTGTCACCCCCTTCCTTTTTTTTCCCCGGATGGAAGCATGAGCCATTTCCCCGGATTCTTTTCTTAGGCGGGCACTCATTCCTGCCCCCTATCTGGGTGCACCTTTTTACTCGACTTCTTTTCTTCTCGTCGATGCCTGTTTGCCCGTATCATCAGTTAGAAAGACGAGCGAGTAAAGGTCAGTTAGGGAAGACGTTCCTCTTTTCTCTTCTGAAGTAAAATAACAGTGTCCGATTGTCTCCGCACTTTGACAAGTTCTCCGCTGTCCCTTTCCGTTTTCCAGGGATCTCGTCCAAGGAGCGGTTCGCGGAAGAAGAAAAAGAAGAAGATTCAGGTTGGGACGAGTCCGCTACGGCGGTTTCCATTACTTCGTAAAATAACCCAACCCAGGAAATGCACTAATTTCGACATCTAGGATACCTCGCTTTACAATCTTGTTTTTTTCTTTCGCTCCTTCGAATGATCGTTTTCGGCCGGGTGGCCTCGTTTCAAGTTGTCGAGGTCACCTCCACTCGGGCCGAGTCACTTACAAGACGCGCAGTCTTCCTTGAGCTGAACCGACGAAAAAGAAACGGCACACCGCTGGGAAAGAAAATACGTGGAAAGAGGGAGATCAGGACGATCCGGCGGCTTCGACCCTTCTTTGCTCCCTTCCCCCGCTGGATGGAGCTCAGAGCGAGAGGATTCGAGGCAACGCTCCCTAGAGAAGGGTGCATCTAGTTATTACTGCCCCACTAAGGATAGGCCCCGTATCGTCATTTTCAATGTCTGAGGTGAACTACAAAAATGCCCCCAAAGACCAACAGCTGTTCCCAATCACTTGGAAGGGTGAGGGCGACACTTGCGTCAGGAGGCTTTCCTTAATCTACAAAGTGACGCCGAGCGCAGCCGGCGTGCAGGGCGGTCGCATCTGCGCCGCTCCCTCTGCGAGTCGATGCGCTTCAGCAGAGAAAGAGCGACAACGGAAGGGAGGGTGGAGACCGAGGTTCGAAACTCCGTCGTACGAGACGAGCCCCACCCCCTTCTTTCGCTTCCTTCCTTCCGAGTCCTGGTCGTGCAGTCTTTATAATTCGGTTTTGTTGTCTTCGCCCCCCTCGTACGGTATCACGCGCCTTGCCGCGTGAGCACGCACCCGCCGACCGACCCACCCCTCGGCCACCCGCGCGCCGGCCCTTCCAAAAATCCCGAGCCGCTGAAACCTCGCTCTGCCCCTCTTCTCCGCATCCTTCGCTGCAGACGCGCGCGGGTCTCATTTGCTGCAGCGCATCACGTTCCCTCCCCTCACCAACTCCCCGCGAAAACCGGAATCTCGGTAATCTTGGACGCTTATTATACGCGAACGGTGGCGACTTTGTCGCTTTGCTTCTCCTCGCCCCCCTCCTCCTTCCTCCCCGACCCTCTCTCCCGGCGCTAATGTCGATTGCTGCGGCCGGCTGCGTTTGCTTTGTTTGTGCGGGCCCCTCTTCCTTCCTTCCGGAGCGCCCTTCTCGCTGCTTGCAAATTTGCTTGCGGAAGTTCCCCCGGCGCAGTCTTGACGAGTGCTGTGTCAGTGGTACGCGAGAAGCAAAAAGGGTAACGAGCCGGCGGGAAACACGGTGAATCAACGAGAATGAATGTAGGCGCGTTAGCAATGGAGGAAGCTAAGTGTAGAAGCAAAATGCGGGGTCTGTTTGACAAGAGGCATTGCTCGCGGCAGCTGCGAGGCTGTCTTTCAGGGCTTTTTTTCCTTCTTTGCTGTAGAAAAATACAGAAGCTGCGATGGACTGGCAGTGATGGGGAAGTCACCTCATCACTGGGCGCATCGGTGTCAGATTCGAATTTACCAGATGACCTCAAATCGACTTACTGCTGCGCTTACTTTAATGGCGCAACGTACATTCACACGGAGTTCTTTTAGCTTCATTGCAGAGGTGTCAATGAACAGATCCGGTGATATGTTTTTCTTGGATGTTGTGATATAAACACCTGCGACACTCCTGCTGCCAGAGCCTTTTGTAAATAGACAAAATAAGAGAACAATTCCTATACCAATGAGAGTCTTTCTTGCACTTTTTCATAACATATTTTAGCTTTTTTCTGGATGCAATCTATGGCCGTGGTTACTTTCGATTATTCCAGGGCTATTCCGGTAGCTTCTTGTGACACCCCTCTGAAGCAGGCAAGGAGAAAATAAAGCCGAGAAAGAATTGTAACTGTTTTATTTTTGTATTCAGTGGGAGGATGCATTGGTATTCAATCTGATCGCAGATGAAAGCATCGTTTGGTATAAGGCAGGAGCAATATCGCAGGCGCCATTTATCAGCCTTCGACGCCAACGGTATTTATCAGCAGCGTTCGTTGTTTTGTTCCTTGTGTCAGAAAAGCATTGAAGGACTGCTTGTGTTAAGAGCTCTCCTCAAAACCACTGTAAAGGGTGCTTTGCCACGTGCTTAGCCTTCCTGCGGAAAGTGAGCTTACAAGGAGGAACTTCTTACCCTGCGTTCTGCGTGCGGCATACGTTTGCCAACTTCTACACGAAGCTATATCGGGATCTTGAGCAAAACACTTTGTACATGCGTCATCCACGACATCATAGAGCAATGCGGCAGAGCCAACTTGAAGGCGAACGATAAGATTAAGGCAATGACGTTAAGTGACTTGGCCCAGTCCGTCACATGCAGCGTGGTGGAGTAGCGCAGAGAAAAACGCCTGCTCGAGGTTGCTTGCTGCGATGTTACTTGCTCAAACAGTGCTCATTAAGGGCGGAGGGCTGCTGGCAAATCTTCAGCGGCGGACGTGATGTCACAGTCGGGGACGACGCCATCAGCGATGACGTAGCTTAAAGTGAGTTCACTGTTACCGACGCGTCCGGAAGTGGCGTCACCCCAAGACGCATTGACAGTTCATGGCACGAAAGCTGGGCTGCATTCAGAACTAGTGATCATGTGGCCCAAGAGAGACGGAACCGACAGGAAAATCCCACCCAAGTAGTTCTCATTACCCAATCAACTACCTAATCGGCAAAGGGCTTCGCCACCATTCAGTTTCATAGAAGTGGGAATGTTTTGTAACTTTTTCAAAGCCGTCTCCTTTCGCGCGGCTGAAACAAAAAAATATGTGCCTCCATTCGCGAATGCCCTAATTAGATTCTCATTCGCGCCTGGCTGCCGCTAGTTATGCCTCGTTCGAGCCGCCGTTTCAGCCCAAGTCTGTTCGATCTATGTGCTGCTTTTTGCATGCACCGTACTTATTTATGCTCTTTAGAAGAACTGTTCCCTGGTGGCGTGTGTTTTCTGTAATATAGATTCGTAAACATATACATTATTTATGGGCGGCAGCGAAATCCCTACTGTGTTCAAGCACTCTGACACAAATGGTTGGTCAGAACATAATAACGACGGCGAGTAAGCGATAACGATGCCTCAAATCGAGATAGTTTTCAAAATAGGATCAAGCTAAGTTCCCATTTAATCCCTTAATGGCACTTTGTACGATTACAATTTCACCTAAAGAATATTAATGCTGCAATTACTTAGCAGAAATTTTATTGCACTTGTTGTAGAAAGGCGGTTACTAAAACGTTAATTGCTAGTTATTTGTGACAATTTTAGTAAGTACCTCACCAATGTTCTTAGACTATCTAACTCCGAGGTGGGTTAAAAAATACGCGCACGGTAGTATGAGGTACGTAATTATATTTCTGGCTACTTTCCGGGACCAAAATCCTCATATCTGAGTCTGCACAGCTCCATCGTCATTATGTTGGGCTCACCTGGTGGTTAACAGGACAGACACTTAACATCCTATATAAAGCATTTCCGCAAAACCCGGAAGGTGTTAGTTACTCCACTCTCACTGTCAAACGCCTTGTTAGTTGAGCGATTTTTGGCTCGCCCCGTAATCCGCGAATTATAGGAGTTGAGAGCCACTTCATTTTACATAACACGTTTGTAGCCACAAGTTTATCAACATCGATAATGTGTGGTGCAGACATCTCGCCGTTATGGTAGGAATCAACAAGACTTACTAAATATTTTAAGACGGCGATAATAATGAATGTGTTGCGTGCGTGGCAAGTGGTGTTCGTCTTTTTAAACGCAAGTATATTGTTTTTACAAAAAAAAGAGAGAGAACAAATAGGGTAAAAACAACCAAATGTCGCTCTACACGATGTCAGCAGTGTCATGACAGGATGAATATTAAGAACAGATAGTAGCGGGTTAACTCTATCTTGGCATTAAAATAACGGAACGGAACTAGAAGCACTATAATAGTAGAACAGTACTTTGCAACGGCGGTGGGTTTGGTCGGCAGCCGGCAACCAGACACTCAGCAGCCACATGATGGTTGGGCGATGAAGTGGCTGAGTTGGCGCTGCCTAATGTTTTGCGTATTATCAAGATCATTAAACCGGAAGCCCTGAATGACCCACCGACCGAGAAAAAAGGCGCCCGGCGCAGCGTCTGCAACAGAAAAAAAAATTGAGGATTCTCACACATAGGTGGCAACCGACGTGAAGCGAAGTTTCAATTACATGCCGTTCCAAATTCGTCGAATGCCAAAGTGCTTTTCGAAGTGTTTTTTTCTCGCCCACTAACGAGACGCGCTTCTCTCGCAAGCCACAAAATGTTTGCTTCGGCCGGTTACCGAAAGCGTGGTCGGTGGCGCTTCCCTCGCTCTTCGTATTTAGAAGCAATGAAAAGTGCTTAGATGTCATCGAAATGTCTTCGGATTTTAGGCGAAGCTTATATGGCTAGTTATTCGGTTATTTTCGATGTCTGCGAACGAAAACGTCCGATGCTCTACGGGCAATTCTAGTGCGACCTGCTCTATAGCGCGAAACGTTGAAAAACAAGCGTCACGGTATGTGCGCGTAAGCACGTGGTCACCAAACATGGTCACCAGCCATTCGAAACATGATTTATACGTCACGCTTATACGTCTCAGTGCGTCAAAAGATGCAGTAAAGTCATTCATTCATTCATTTATTCATACGTCCGATAACTTGAACGCCCATTTTGAGTAGACTGCGTTTCAATAGGTACAATTTTAAAGCTCAGTAGAATAAAAGCAAAAGGGCGTGTGTGTATGTATGCGTCATTTTTACAAGGACGACCGCCGTCAACGTTAAAGCGAAATAAAGCTTGCTCGTACATTTCCCCTACATTCTGTGCCAGCTTAATGGGGTTCCCCTAAAAGCTTTGCTTGTCAACCACCACCAGAGAGTGAAAGAACGCAAGTTTTTTTCTTCGAAGTTTGCAATAAAAATTGGTATCACTGCTATTAAGACAAAGCAGTTCTGTTGATTTACCAAGCTCGCATTTTTTTTCTTCGTGGTCCCTGTCACGCTTTTTGGGGCAATTATTGCCACCGAGCACAAGAAAGTTGACATAAAAATTACTACACCTTCCGCACAACCTCCGTGTACAAGTCACAAGTAGCAATATATCACCATCAGACAAAGCGAGAAAAAATGCTAGTGGTTCAGTCATGTCACAGTTGTGACAAAAACAAAGAGAGAGGACACTACCTGCGATTATTTAAAGCAACAACTTCCCGCAGTTTCAAAGTTTCGTGCAGTTTGCTGCAGGTAATTTCAATGCAGTATGGCACAGTAGTTTTTCGTAGACTTTCGCACTATTCCCTACTATTCCCAACACAAAGCTTTTTTGTCATTTTCTCGACGAGAGTGAGGAAAGCCCCGCATTACATATTTTTTGTAGTGATGGATACCACTGTGTGTGCGTGCGTGCGCGCGGTGTGTGCGTGTGTGTGTGCGTGTGCGTTTGTGCGCATGCGCAAATGCATTGTAATTATTTGCAATGTTCTCTTCATCTAAGTACCACGTCACGCGTCTTCCCAGGCAAAGCTCTCCCAACCTCAAATTATTTTACCCTTTTTTTCTCTTGCTATTCATTTTTTTGCTATTCATTTTTTTACATCAACTTGGAGCGTATAAATCAGCGTCTCCAAATTGAAAGGGATGGGATGAAAGACCTCGGCATGCGGACACCGCCGACGTCGTGATTTTTCCTGACCGCAGGCCGCCCAGAGGTCGGGGGGTGGCTGATGCAACGTCTTTCCTCCGCGACACTGCCCTAATCAGCTTAGCGTGCGGCCACCGCTCGCCTAAGCCGGGCTCCCGGGAAGATGGCTTCTCGCCCGATGGACCCCTCCGTAGCTGGCTGTGACGGACGACTGCGTGCCGCAATCTCTGCCGCACTGCTCCTCCCGGCGGAGCTCTGAACGGCTCGTCACATCGGGTGCATCGCGCCCACTGTGCCTGGGCTTGCGTCTTTCACGCGGTTAGCGCTTTTCCGATTACCACCACACGCGCACAACGTGACAATTGTCGATCTTCTTCGGAGGCGTAAAGATCAATCTAAAAAAATTCCCAGGACACTTAAAGAGCCCACAAAAACAAAATTCAAGTTTGGTTCGTTAAAAAAGAAACTCCTTCGTCTTGATAACAACGATATCAGTTTATCGCGTACTTCAAAAACACATAATGGGTACATTGAGGAACACCTAAGGAACAATGGCGGCTCACCAGCCATATCTCGGTGATTTCCATATGACGTCCTAGAATCTTATTTGTGTGATTGGCGCCCGCCACGACCTCAGCGACAACCAAGATTCATGTCTGGGTGACCGTAGTAGGGCCTCTAGTTTCTCGTTTGATCGCATCACTTTAATGCTGGCGCAGTTAACGCATTGACAAACTATGTTTTTACTGCTGGCCCGTATGACGTCATTCCTTCCCATGATACGTCACTGTAGCGCTAAATTTGCAATTTTTTAAGGAAATCTTGCGTTTTTTTTTGTTAAAAATGTCTTTGGTGGCTTTAATGGAGCTTAATCAGCTACCAATGTCTAGGTCCTTCAAACTGAACAAAGTTATATTCCGTCTTCATGGACCCTCCAAGCACTCTTTATGGTGTGGTATTGCGAAAGCATCAGGGTACAATTGCCGGATCTGTCTTCTCATTATTGAGATTACCCTTTTTTCTTTTGCTTCTTTTTCTTCTGCTGCCGGTTACTGTCACTCTGCACGTAGCCGCGTTTGCATTGCCAAACAAAGGGGACATTAAAGAGGATCGTATATTGTGCTACTCCCCTAAGAGGAGGGCGTACCAACAGGAATATAAAAAAAATTAGTGACTTAAAGTGTAGCGTGCTGGTTCAGCAATGTTGTCAATGAAGTTCCAGTTGCCTATTTTCCTTGGTCAGTCAAAGCATTTTACCAGCCACGCGAAACGGCTATCAAAAGAACTGCGCAATTCTAGGCTATGATGCAGCACAGAAAACACAATCCAATCCAAATCCAAAAACCAATCTAATCAAATCCAGTCTAATCAAATCCAATTCAATCCAATCCAATCCAATCCAATACAATCCAAGCCAAGCCAAGCCAATACAATCCAATCCAATGCCCTCGCGCTTGGCAGAACGGCCTTCACGGTGAAACACTCAAGGCCAGTGTAGTTTATGCTACAAAAGGAACTTGTGACCGAGAGTAGCAATGTGCTGCTATGAATTCTTGCCCATGGTCAATGTAATAAAGATGCGCTGGATTGAGCCTATTTACTCTTGATTTGTCGTCAACTAGGCAGACCACTTGCGATTGCGACATTTTAGTCCAAACTAATAAAGAAACATTTTACCATCCCTTACCAACCAAAGAAAGTTGAGAGAAGCGAGAAAGCTTTTTAACAATAAAAACAACGTCAAAGCTGCGGCCAAAATCTTCGCTAAAAGCGCGTGCAGTTGATCGCCAAGTCTTCGAAGGCCCGAAGCGTAAACGAAGAACAAAGCAATGCGACGATTTTTCGCGCACTACGTAAATGCATCTACGAAGCATCTAAATGTATACCGAAAAGTGGTTTATGAAATAAAGGTATAATATATTGTACTTCTGCATCGTGATCGATGCTTATATTGTCTTGTCTAGAAGCGTTCCTTTTTTGCGATTTTCAAGTAACCGTTTTGGCACAATGGAAGCCCTGTTTCACGCTCGCGCCGTGTCTAGAAAGATCTATACAGAGCTATTCGGTCGACAAACCGGTCTATGGGGAGACGCATTAGTTTTTTGACATTGGTCTAACCAAGAAAGATTTTGCTGTTTAAAAAAGGCGCCATCCTGCGCGGCACATAATGCCCAGTAGTGACAGCCGGTAGACCACCAAGATAACAGAATGGGTACGGGAGGGCTTGAGGTTGATAAAGGGCATTAACTTGGTTGAGGGATGGAGGAAGGAAATTCGGGGGCGAGGGTGGATTGAGACACTGCAATACCGGACGCTTGCAAGTGTATAAAAGAAGCCCGCGTCTTGCAGCGGACAAAAATATATGCTTCTGCTGCTAGTGATGATGATGATGATCGTGAAGGTATTACTTATGCTAGGCGAACAAACATGCGTGAGCGGAATGATTTTAAACCGGCCAAAAGAAACGGCAAGCCCGTAACTCGTTTTAGAATCAACTATCGATTTGCTCAGAAAACAATCGCACATAAGATAAGGCTTCCGCCGAGGACCTGTTGACCCAGTTTTGCTCGTCGTATTGACTACTTCCATTGTTCTGCGGGAACGTTTCAGTTCTGACGACCCGAAAGCCAGTTATGGATCACTAATTGGTGGAGAGAAGGTTCGGCCTTGAGGTGTTGATCCCACTATGCCATGAGTGGTCGTAGTGTTGCGACAGAAACAACTACAGCAACGTCGTAAATTTTCTTGGGCTACAAAAAAGGTCACTTAAGACGCGAACAGCAATGTCCTTGAACATTGCTATAGTCAGGGGACGCGAGTGGCCAACGCTCATTCGTTTCGGTCGTGAAGATGGTTATACGCAAGGACTGCTCTGAAACGCCACGGCGTGTTCAATCAAGCTGAACAAATGCTGTACTGTCATGCAGTGCATCGTAAGCAGGCTGTTAATCAATGTCAACAGCGTCGTTCATTCTTTGTTCGTTTTTCAGTGGCCGACGCAACGTTCCAAAGAAATCATTGTACGTTGTTTTTAATTTTTATGGAAGCTGGGACATTTAGAAAGGAAGCGCACAGAGCCCTTCGAAAGAAATGATTCCCTAGAAAATGACAAATGATTGCAATAGGGAGCGATGAACGCATACTCCTCATGAACGAGTGCAGATTGGGGCCATTTGATGTAATTATCGAAATACTCAGCACGCGGAAAATATTTTTGTTAAGAAACACACGCGTGTGTAATCGCTTCAAGTTCGTGAGTTATTACAGATAGAATATCTTCGAGAGACTGGACGGAGGCAGCCAAAGAAGAAGCGGTTTGAATTGGAACGTTGCCGCGCTTCGAGATGAGTGATGATTGCCTTTAACGGACTAAGATTGGAAGGAAAAGAAACGGAAAATTGGATTGAGCGTCCCGCGTTTCTTTTCTTGGTGTAAGGAGGACTCCCAAGATGAAACTACTTTTCGAGGCCACTCTGCTCGCCTCAATAACAGCAGATTTCACTCTCGGGGCCTCGAATTTGTTTTAAGTACTGGGCTGTAACAAAACAAACTGTCTTTGTTTTCAAAGTAAATATTTGGTGATAGGAACAAACGAAACTATGTTTAGATAGTATCAGGTTAACCTATGACGTGCCTCGAACATTGACGAACTTATAGGCGACCATCCACATCGTTAGGTAGCGCTAGAGACAGAACGTAAGATGAGGAGATACACACGACGGCACTACTCCTCACCTCCTCATACGACGTCCTGTCTTAACTTTACTTAACGATTCACCAACACCAACTAGCCCAACTGTCGATTTTACTGGCCATAGTACGCACATGCAAATGGATGTCACAATAGTAAAAGTATTTAAAAAAAGTCGCCAACATCATTCCCGACAAAAAAAAATGCAACATCATTTTTGGGGCAGAAAATTATTAGTTCCAAGTATAGATCGCCGGCATCCTTCAATGAAATTAAGCTTGCCCGTATCATACCAACGTCCCGTTAAATCTATTTTTGGCACGGTTAGTTCTAAAACAGAATGCCAACAAAAAAAGGGGGGAGATTCATCCGCGTCCGACGAGTCTCTGCTCTAAATCGTCGTTTGCAAGAAAAACATTCAAGCGCGAAAACGAAGCAGGCAAGCAAGGAATGAGAGGACGTGCTTTAAGAGGAGAAAAAAAGATAAAGAAAAGAAGAAAGAGGGACGATTGCTTTTACAAAAGCAAGAGATTTCCATTTGGCGACCATGGCAGCGGTATTGACTGCGATACCGTCCGCAAGTATGCCGAAAGCTTTTCACAGAGAGCGCTTCGGTGCGAACATCGCGGGCGCATTGTCGTTCCTCGGCTGGCATTACTTGTCGGACCGCAACAAAGCACCATTAGAGCTGCGGGCGGGAGGCGAGAGAGGGAGAGAGAGAGAGAAAAAAAAAACAGGAGACTGGCCGAAACCGATCGCGGAATCCTGCTTCGGAAAAAAACAACCGGCAAAAACAAGTAAAGTCAGCTTCGCAATCGAACCGACCTCGCGTTCGAACCGCGATCGAGGAAAGAAGAAAAGAAAGACGACAAGAAAGAAATGAAAGAGCATCGGAGAAGGCCAAACAAGAAGAAACGCTCGGCGATTCATCTTGAAAAACGTCCCGCGGACTCGCTTTTCTCTCCACTCGAGAGGGAGCGAGTGTGTTTTGCCCGCCGGGTCCGCTGCGAGCGAGCGTGCGTGCGTGCGCTATACCCGGCCCCTTCGGTCATAATAGCCGGCAGCGGCGTTCTTGCAGGGGATTCCGCGGAGCAATCGGGAAATAAAAGGTTGATCGATGGACGCGAATTGCGGCCCCGAGAAGCCTCTGCTGGCTCCACTGCCGCCGTCGCTGCCGCTGCTTGTGGCGCCGCGTCCTCTCTGCCGTGTTCGACGAACGACCCACAGGCGAAAAGGCCTGCCCAACCGTTAACTGGGCACCACTAAATATAACCAGCTCTCTTGTAACCTGAATCAACAAAAGCTAAAACGGCGCTGATGTATCTCAGAGTTTTCCGAAATAAGCCGTGTCAAAAAGAAGGGCCTAAATGCGACTCGCTGGCCTTCTCTTCACTAGGGGGTGTTCCCATGGCCCCGACCGAAAGAAAGCGGGCTGCGCGAATTAAAGTGGACAAGAGAGAAACGCGGAGAAAAGACAAGAACGGGAACGCCAGGCTTAGCCGGGGTGAAAGGAAAGCCAGGGAGGCGGAGGTGGGGAGGCGATGTGAATTGGGAGGAAAGGCTTAGAGAAAGGCAGGGAAAGGAGGAGCCTCCGGGGGAAAGAAAAAAAAAAGAGCGGGAAACGGAGTGAGAAACGAAGAAAAAAAAGACGGAGACGAGCATAGGAGAAAGGTTCGTTGAAGGCGGACAAAAAATGGGACGGGGAGAATCTGGTGGAAAGATGCGGGCGGCTACGAGAGGAGGGACTGATGAAGGACAGGCCCAGGTCGAGCGCTTCTTTCTCTTTTGCGGCGAGATATGTCAAGGGAGAAGCTGCAGGATTCTGGGGCTCTGATAACTGTCTCACCGTAGGAACAGGGTCACCTGGCCAAGCGCTGTCGAGAGAGAAATCGAAATGATGAAGCGGGAACCGTGTAGGCGAGAGCGGTCCGCGAGGCACGAAATCCAATTAATTACACGAGCTTAGGTCAGTCCCCAAGCATAAATTGTTCTCCAAAATGGTGAATGGAGGACGGGGGCTGTTTTCCCGTCGGAGTAATTTAATCTCACGTAGCCCCAGCAGTTGCATTTAAGCCCACTTGATTCCCTTGTAGTTCAAGTACATCTACACAAAATATGAAGATTGCACCATGCTTTTTTGTATCTGTGTTTTTTTGTGGGTGGTGGCTTTGCGTAGATTCGAAATTAGATGACAAATTTTTACGGCAACGCTGGTGGCTCATTCTGTTATCTACAAACGCGTTCTTTGCTGCGCATTACAGGGAGCCGGGATGCACCTATTAAAGGTAAGGCTGTGTTATATAAGAGTACAAAGGATGTCTTAGACGGGTTAACATTAACACCGTGGTTGAGAATTGATTTGGAAAACGGTTTCACTTACAATGTGCGAAATATCAAGAGGTGAGGTGGGCAATATATCCGTATATGACGGCTTGACCAGGAGCGGACTACAAAAAAAAATATCTGGGTCTCCGTACTAAACGCAACGTGGTTACGAATACTTGATATTACAACTGCGTAGCGTTGCGAATAGACATCAGAACATTTAGCAATTTCAGGTATCGCAGATCAGTGGAACCTTACCAAATCCTTAGGGAGCATGACATTCTTAATTTCGGTGGGGTCTTCTTCACCGCACTGTTATTATCGTGCACAGTCTCGTGGATGTTACAGCTTACCCTCGGATATCCCAGAGAATGCGCTTTACGCAAGATTGCTTAACTCCGATGATCGCTCTGTAAAGGGTACTTTGACGCATTATGAATCGTTGTGGGGGAAAGCCAACCATTTACTAAGGCGGGGATGTTGCTTTTGCGGCTGCGCCACAAATGGTACTGTGTCGAAAAGCGGCGTGAGGCAAGGTCAATTATTGCTATTACCGTGTTTCCTCTAGCGCCAGGAGTTCTTGTACCAAACAAGTGTATTGGACGTTCGGCCAACGATTGTTCGCTCAAACAAAAACCCCTGCACATTGCGTTTATCGACGACATTGGAATTTGCGGTGGCTTGGTAGAGTTGATAATCAATGAGGAATACCGACAAGAGAGCACGCGACAAAATCATAGAGTGGCCTTTATCGCAGAATGTGAAGCTTGCCCGTCTTCGTTGAACAGACAAGGAACGGGGGAGGACGTACGGGCATCTCGAAGTCCGCGCACGTCACCTTTCCTCTTCAAGATATGGCCTCCGCGGGGCCGTGGGGACCACAGCTAAAAGTAAAGCAAACTGAGTAAAAGACAGTTACTGTACTGGTATATAAGAACGGGTATATAATTACTGGTAGATAAATACTCAGTGTTCAAAATTAAACGTCATGATTTTGTTGACATTAGGCACTGGTAGTCACGCGAAGACCACCCGTTCAAATAAGTCATGTCGCCAGGGGGACACACATTTGGATGACAATCATCGCTGTCAGCAGCCCAATTACCTAAAACTGAATATTTAACCTTTCGTTGACTGCAGCATGTGGGTATGTTTGTATTGAAAAGTAAGAGGCAGTCGTGTTTCTACGCAGTGTCAGTTGGAAGAATTCTTCTAGCGTGTCTGTACTCGGAGATATACGTCTGTGCTCTGAGTCCACGTCTGAAGCCATGGACAATGAAGTGGTCCAAAAAATCTTTAGATACGTAGACGACTACCTGATTGTGTTGAAAAGGCGCGAGGGTCTGAGTTGCCAAGAAAGCGTTGCAGAAGTATTAGAGACCTTCAAATATTTGGGCGGCAGCTTGAAGTTTACGCATGAAATGCAAAAAGGGCATAACATTAGATTTTTAGACATTGACTTCTGCGTAGCAGAAAAACATGTGTGTTGGATGTTTTGCCTCCGTGCGACCAAAAGGCTCCTCCCCTTTGAATCAGCTCACTCAAAAACTGTAAAACGTGCGATTGCCTTAATGTGCTTGGAGTCCTGTATTCAAAAGTCCTGTACCCATCGTGTGCAAACCAGTTTTGACACCCAGGTCTCTCGACTATTGGATGCCGGGTACCCTCGTTCGCTACTGTCGGCTGTATCAGAGGCGTTGCTTCAAAAACTGAAGCGTAAGCGGGTCACACCTCAAGTCACAGCCGAAACGAAAAGGAGACCTTAGGTGGTACCATATTCCCACGAAATAGCTGACAACCTTGAGCGAAATATCGGTCGGTTGTCCATTGTGTTTACCGCACCACGCAAGCTAGGTGGGTTGTGCAGCCATATCAGCGGAAATAAGAAGCCTAATCCGCGCGGGAAGAAACATGCGATGAATTACGCGGGCAGCAAAAATGGCATTGCTTACCAGATACCGCTCCCATGTGGCGATGTATATATTGGGCAAAGTGGACGCTGCATTAATTATCGCCTCAGAGAACATGGTTTATCAATCAAGAACCGCACTGGATCACACTTGCCCATTCATTGCCGTGATTGTGGTTGTACGCCGCTCCTCAAAGAAACTATTAATATTGACAGAAGCCGTGACACTGCGGCGCGTGAGCTTTCAGAAGCGTACTTCATTAAAAAAATCGCGAGGGGTGCATCCGTCAACCGTCATTGTCACTTTTTAGCAATGAATTTCGTTTTTTAGACAGCATGCGGTAGGCGGGATCTTAGTATTGTGGTGTTGTTATCGCTTTTACTATCTGCTTTTATGGTTTTATGTTATGTTAGAAGCCTATTTAAGGCAACTTCTTTTCCTGCAAATAAATAGTTGTGAGTTGCGCATTGTTTGTCTTCCTTCCTCTGTATGTCCAGTTAGCGCAATTTTCGTAATTCATTACAGCTTTATTGGTGGTATAAACGCGTCTTTAATGATGAGATGACTTTCTGCTATTGTTGACACAATACATTTTCGTGCGCATATGATATAAAATCAGCAAATGTTAATGCATATGCAAGCGATAAGCAGGCGTCTCAGTGAGAGATGGACGGTCTCAGCTAACACGTCAAAACGTTCTTAAGTGATTGTTCGCTGTGTACGCATTTAGAGAAGCCATTAAGACCAAACACACCTCTGGTTTGTTAAAAATACCGCTTTGCCCGGATAAAAATGACTTACTATTGTAACTCCGAAGAAATAATCTAGATATTAAGGAAACAGATAAAGCAGTTGCGACCCTCAGCAACTTTTCGGCGATTTTTTTTTTTGACGTCACAATTTTGTGGCTCACATTGACGGCCACCGACTAGAGTCACCTTGAAGAAACATGATCGGGCGATTTTAGCTGGGCCGTCATTTCCGTGTTATCGCATCACTTGAATGCTAACGTATCGTTTACACGCTAATCAGTAGAGGCCGGATTTTTAGGCATTAAGAAAGCGCGTTTTAGGTGCCAAAAATAAGCAGGAAACACAACGCTTCAGGCCTCCAACTTCGCAAATATTGGCACAAATAAATTGTTACTAAATGCGTAAAATTTCAAACGAAGACGTGTCCTACTTGTATGTATGATAGGAAAACCAAACATTTTGTTGCCTATGATGGCGCACAGGCGCGAACCGCTCACAATAGCCACTCAATTGTCCCATAATACTGCTGCACAAATGACGTTCGATTTGCTTCATTTAACCAGCGCACTGCTCGCTTTCGTGTTCAATGGCCGCTGTCGCTTGCTCGAGCGCCTCGTATAGTGAACCATAGGCGCGAAAAAGAATACTTCAGAGCTGAGAAGAAGAAATACAAAGCGCTACTTTCTTTTTCTGACGCACTTTAATTACCAGACAACAAAAACGGGCACAAAAATAAGTTCAAGGCGACTTATCAAGAAATCAACACGCTCTACGGGAAAACTGTCATGTACATGTCTGGTAACTTTCTTATGTAAAATGATATTACCCGAATCGTTTAGGCCAGACGTCCCACCAAGCACACTTCCACATTTGAAGAGCATATTTCATAAGGTGTTCAGCAGCCGAACATATTTGGATGGAGAAATGTGTTTTTGAGCTGTGTGTATTTTGAGGCGTAGATAAATTCAGCCGCACAGCAATGTTTCGCCGTTGTCTCATCAGTATAGGAGTGATCTGCTAAAAAAAGGTATGTTCGATGCTCAACCGTCGTGTTTAAAATACAGTTGTATTTGAGTATGCTTCTAGAAACGACGGTGCAGTGGCACGTCTTTAAAGAAGTCTGATTGGAGAGAATGCGAACCTTAGTATAGGAACCAATCTGAAACTTGTGGAAACCATATCAAACCACCAGCATCTCCAGATTTCTGGATTGATAATTGTGCCTGTTGCCACTGAGAATGAGCGCCCCATTCCACTTCTGCTAGCGGTTGCTTTTCGGGAGGTAGTGGGTTAAACTGAAAGACTAGGTTGAACTCCATAGAGTTCCGAACAGCAACTGCTGTCTGGTAACATGAATAATCATCTCAAACTGCGTTCAAAAGCGAACCTTAAAGCTGATTAGTGTTCACACAGCCTTCGATTTTGAGAATAGGCATTTATAGGCACTGACAGGCATTGAGGCTCAAACGCCAACATAGGCATTTATACTCACCACAAAAGCACCAGTGAGGCCCTTTTTAACCTCTAATTCGTGCTGATAGTATCAAAGTGGCGCGTTGGGAGCGCAAGGTCAGAATAGGCATTTGCATATAACCCGGCCTCTTCTAATAACCGCGTTTTTAGCTTTTTTCGAGCGCTTCAAGTTTGAAGCGTTTCTGCATTTTTTGCGTTTTTTCCTGGTTAAAAACGTATTTCGTGGCCAGAACAAAGCTTAGTAAGTATCACTCCGCCAAAGCCCGACCCGTCTAGTTGCTTTTAAATGCGACATGTCGTCACTGCATGCATTTGTCTGCACGATAACGCCCTTTAAGTGATAAGGCGCGTGTGCTAGCAGGAATCATTCCTCCAAGGACGAAGCTGCCGTCACGACGGAGTACAACTTATCGTACACGTAGTGCACGGCCGGTGTTCGCTCCCGTCACGATCCAGTGCGTCAGCGTTGCGAAGGCTGTTGAAGCCTGTTGTACAACTTGCTGGCGTCATGCGGCAGCGCCACTCGGCTGTCAACACCACGCCTCGCGCAGACCGTCGACGTCAGACGCTCCTTCTGTCCTTCCGTATAAACAGAGACGCCCTTTGTTCCGACTGACCGACCCCGGCAGGGCCGAATCCTCACTGACACGCGATTATGAAGGGCCGTTTGTTCGAACCGGACGTACCTATTCTGGGCTGAAAGCTGCGTGTGTTGCACTCTCTTTGTTTCCCGTTCGCGTGGTCAGTAGATGATTGGTGAGAACAACGAGAAATCACAGCAGCCACGTGTTAAATTTTAACGGCTTTTGTGGGAAATTGTTTCCGGGTCCTTTTCAGTCACTTGGTGTTTCGCATCCGGACAAATTCAGCGCGTATATTGGCGTAGCTTTATAAGCCAAGACAAAATGGTGTACTAGGCTACGTAGGGAAATTCGTCATGGACACTCCCTTGGGGATGCGGTGGTGCACGCTGTTTGATTTACAGAACTTCAAAAGAGAGCCGACCCGCGGTATTCTTTGGAGGACATCATATTTCCTAATGGGCACTGGATCACTAGGAGCGGCATCTGTCGCCTAGTCCGGCAGTTGTTTAAGTACAGAAGGCTATGTAAAGCTTGGTTATTTGCCCCGTATAGTTGTTGTTAAAAGAGGCGCTGATCGGGCGGAGCGTTTGCCGGCAAGAGAGAGAGAGAGAGAGAGATAAACTTTATTTTGAGGAAGTGGCGGAAAACCACGCAAGGCCTGTTAACTGACAACAGAAACAACGACAATGTTCGTGAATCTGTGACGCTATGTGCGAGAGATTGCTTTCACTTCATGCCTTGGAATCGCTTCTGAGGAAAAGCATAAAGTCGAAAACCCTCCAGACGAGTTTCTCAAGATGTAAGAAAAGTCTCGACATCGCCGCCTAGTTTTTGTTCGTTTGACAGTGGTGAGCCTTTTTCTTCGCAGTGTCCTGACGTTTATTTTTATCCACGAAAATAAAGGAAGCCGTAAGCCTACTGTGCACATTCTCTCAGTCGTGCCCAGTTTCTCCTTTTCTAAAACCGCTGATATCCTAGGTCCGGTTGAATACGGGCCAGTCCTTGGCGTTTTCTTTTTTTCGATTATCGTGAACCAGTTTCAACAATGAAGCCAGAAGCGATAGCTGTAATGTGCCATTAGTGAGGGTACAGTTACTGGGACAGCTCCGTTTCTATTACATTACCATCACGTGATCGGCAGAGCGGTTACGCAAGCTGACGATCCCTGCTTGGCCGTAGTCTCCTTCATCCCAAGGACGGCCTTTCCTGTCGTGATGAAAGCGATTGAAGAAGTCCGGAAACTCTGGGGGAGCTTTATTGCGCCACTTTTGATTGGTATTATAATACCTACTCTGGTTTAGCTGAGGTGACCTGATACGCCGTTGGTGTCGTCTGCTTCACGAGGGTGTTTTTTTTTCTTTTTTCCAGCTTAGGGAAGCCGGTAGAGGCACAAACTTGTGCTTCATTGGACAATAATAAACACAATGAGCTACCAGTATGAAAATGCGGTCTTCAGTGATGGGTGTATACCTATATGCCCTGAAGGGTTGCGTCTCCTTCTTCACTGGCAGCTTCGACATACCGTTCGAGTGTTTGTGAAATAAAGTGTTGTTGTGGTAGGTAGTCATTATGTCTCATTTTGCCTTCTGCTCGGATTATTTTCGTCAGATTTTCTCATAACAGAAACCGTTATTTTCCCGTCGCACCCCTCAAAATAGCGTTGGCAACTTTTTACCGCAACCTTGTTAGAGCCACACTTTTCGTAAAGCAGTGAGGTTGAGAGAGAAACTTTGACAACACCCTTGTACTTAAAGCAGAGACTGAGATTGTAGCGTCACGAAAGTTCGCCTACTAATCGTGGTAATCGGCTAAGGTAATTCGTAACCAATATTAGACGACCTAATGTGCTACTGTGCGGGCTTATCTACATAGCAATAAGGATACATACACCCAGCATCCGCATGGGTCATCTTTAACTACTCGCGCTTAGCCCAACAAACTTGCTTCAAAGCGTGGCGTCACATCGATGCGGTAGCGCTGTCGTAGGGAGCACTTGTCGTAGGCTGCGCTGTAGTAGTAAGGGTAGTTTTAAACGTCTAGTCATTCCGGCTATGGCGTCGGTTGAGACTGCCGTCAAAATAAGCGCAGCTGCCAATCTGTAGGCATTCCCCTGTTGTTCCTGATGTTCCTCTCACGCTGTTAATAAAAATTAAGTGGGTCTATATTATCCCAATGGCATCATAACGATCACCTAAGACATGACACCAACACGTTCCCCGCATGCAGTGCCTTCTAATTAGCTGCGAGAGCTGTAACGTTGACACTGACTATGCTGCCGTTCTGTGCCCACGGCGCCCCTCTATCTGCACAATGCGACCCACAGAAAGCAGTGCTTCGGTTCTAACTGGCTCTATTACGAATGTTGATAACCGCAGGCCTTGGAACGACGTATAAATTTTTTTTCTTAAAACTCCAACAGTAGCCTCTCCACTTGTAATCACAGCAAAATTTCACCGCATTGCGTGAGGTCAGGTTGGCTTATCGAGTTATTTAGATTGTAAAACTGGTTATTTTATGCTCCAGAGTTATCCTACTTAAGTCGCATGTTGTGCTCGTTCCCCCCATTTATATTTTTATATTTGTTCTGGGTGGTTATTGAAGACACTCCTGAACCTCTGATGCAATCTTCTATTGTGTATCGCATCCGCTCGTAAGCGCAATTCTAGTGAGTGAGTGAGTGAGTGAGTGAGTGAGTGAGTGAGTGAGTGAGTGAGTGAGTGAGTGAGTGAGTGAGTGAGTGAGTGAGTGAGTGAGTGAGTGAGTGAGTGAGTGAGTGAGTGAGTGAGTGAGTGAGTGAGTGAGTGAGTGAGTGAGTGAGTGAGTGAGTGAGTGAGTGAGAGAGGGAGGGAGGGAGTCTTTAATTGGTCGGCGATGTCACACAGCCTAGTTTCTGTTCTGCTACGCCTGGTGGGGAGTGTAAGCGCGTAATTACGGGACCGTTTCCAGGCTGTTCCCTTTCATC
>CM023449.1:68007975-68247975 GCA_013339765.2 Haemaphysalis longicornis | reverse complement strand
TTTGCATGACCTCCCCCACTGACAGGTATACGTCTCCTCTAGGAGGGGCATGATGGATTCCCCACACGTCGGGGCTTACACATCGAAGCTCGTGATTCTCACAGGTTCTGAGTCCAGCGGAGGTGTGCGCCTCCCCACAGCTCCCACCGTTCGAACCGTCAAAGGTACCCGTTGGCACTAGCGGTTTCCCGCTGTGCCACTCAACCATCTGCCCGGATGGCCTGGTGCGCAAACACCTCTGACTGACCCTAAGGGAATGGACCTGTGGGGAGGCACATCCCAGTTCGCCACACTCAGGAGCTTCGATGTACAAGTTCCCCCGCCCTCTCTCATCTGAAGAAGCAACCGCTCTACAGGAGCCGTATAGCCCGCCAGAGGTATTCAGCGGACATAAGGGCCAACGTTCTCCCGCAGCGCTTCTAGCTCAATTCCTGGGGACGGCGCCTGCAACACTTGCGGCGGCGCCCGTCACTGGAAGACAGCTTCCAAGGCCCCGCTCTCCTGCACAAATCCACAATACCAGCTCCCCTTCCAGGAAGCACCGCATTAGGGGACTTCTGCCCGCAAGGCCACTCAGAGGACTTGCCCAAGAGTGGCCAAGCGGGACTTTTGCCCGGTGTGCCACGCAGAGGACCTGCCCATGTGTGGCACAGCGGGGCTTCTGCCTGGAGCTCCATCCAGAGGACTTGCCCAAGGATGGAGCAACAGGACTTTCGCCCAAGACACCGCTCAGAGGACTTGCCCAAGAGCGGCGTAATGGGACTTTTGCCCGAACGCCGGCCAGAGGACGTTCCCAAGGCCAGCGAAGCGGGACTTTTGCCCCTAGTGCGGGCAGTTCAGAGGACCTGCCCAAGAACTGCTCGGTACTTCCATAGTTACACAAGGTGTTAGGTACGTTATGTATTTTTCGCGGACGTTGTGGAGGAGCACCTGACGGCTTAACTCCCATTGCAAACTCGGCCTGTATCAAGAGTGCACTCAGCCACACCAACCGATGACACGACTTTGGCGGCAATTCAGGAACACCAGTCACAGGAGGCACGTTCGTATCAATGCAGAGAGGACTGACATAGGACGCAATGTCGTGCAGGCTTAAAGGCATGTATATCTTTTCACGCTCTTTTAAAGCAGCCTAACTTTTCAAGTGTGGGGTTCAAATAGAACGCGTTGGCACTTCTTGCTGATGACGGGTGTCAACGCCTGGAAGTTTTTTTTTTTCATTAGATCTAAATGCACGTCTATTTGACAGCGAAATGTGTCCGTATGTAGTAGCCTCATTAACTATCATTACGTTTAGGGGGACCACTGTTACAGTGTTGAATATTGGTATAACTGTCCGTGATTATTGTATATACGTCAATGAGGATCGTCCTGGTCATCATCTTGTTTTTTTTATATCAACTTGGTTATGAAACCTTATCAATATTAGCACTTCATCTGTATTCCCATAATAGCCGTGCCATAATTGTTGGTGTGAGTGTTCCGTGGAGTTCAGCACAAATTTTGATTCTTCGTTAATAAAAAAAGAGCAATATTTTAGGGTTTAGAAGTCTTCAATTGCTGCTCGTGGTTAATCGCTGTCTATAGCCGCTTTGTCACAGAGAAGAAAGATTAACACTCGGGGGAGTTATGTAACCCAGTTATGTAACCCAGTAACCCAGTGCGAACGAGACACCACGTTGAAGAGACGAGAGTGCCGGATTATTCGGCGAGCGGTTGAATTGAAAAGAACCTTTATTGTGCTCCGGCCGCTTCTTTTATAATGAAGCCTCCGTATAGATGTCCCTCTCCATGAGGAAGCGGAGCAAACTTGTTTTAACGGCCTATGCTGACACCTGATTCAAGCGCACTGTACTACCAGTAAGGCCTGCTCTGACACCTGGCGTAGCAAAGAGGAAAGACTAGGGAGTCCCCGAACGCAACCCCGCCCGTATAACATTGCTTATCACGTCAGCTGGAAATGGCGAAACAGCCACTTTCCTGTTGCTCTCTCCTACGTTTCCCCACTGGCTGGCCTTTCCGCGCACTGCCAGCCTGAGTACTGTTTAGGGTGACTCGATTCACGTGTCTCCGCCGTACAGGGTGGAGACACGTATAGGTGGTAGGGTATTTGTTGAAAAGTTTAGCTGTCGATTTCTTCGCTTGGCAACACTGGAAAGGGTCAGAGACATTGCTGATGCGGCACGGACATGGCGCGGCTTGGGTCTCTGCCATGGAGGAAAGAAAAGGTTAGGAGAGGCGCTGACGTCTCATTTGCGAGGCCGCACCCGCCATGTCGATGAGCCCGCTGAGCCCAGCACTCTTCCCCATTCTCCTCTGCTGTTTCCAGTTTGATAACAGCTTCGCTGTACGGGTGACATGGTCACTGCGCCCGCACGCCGAAGAAAAAAAAAAAAAAAAACGCCGGCGTGTGTCGTCTGCTCCGTTTAACCCCATTCTCAACGGTGGTGTCAGGAAACATGTTATTAATCGCACTCACATTGGACTCGAGGCAATACTTTGCGTTCGGTGAGGTAGAGTTTGTTAACGTGCAGCATAGTCATGTGCTTAGCACGGACAAGTACCGCCATCACGCGGAGCCGACGTAACGAGTGACGGCGCACTCACACGGTTAATACACTTTTGCATTATTTTGGATCACTGTAGCTAGGACCGCGCTATCTTTTTGCCGCACCCGGTTTACGCGGGAAGTTGAACCATCTAATCTATTTCGCGTTGCTCGCTCTTGTGGGGAACGAAAGCATCTATGCGTTTAACATAGCTGTTTTTACCATAGCCTATTAGCATAGCAATATCGGCGGCACATGACCGTTCAAGTGGGTGACATCGAGGCACCCTGTCACTGTCCGCCGGCCAGAACCACTTCACGGAAAATATACGAAACGATTTAGAGGGTTTGTACAGCCTTCGCAAGGTGGCGGTCCTACGCCTCCTGGATTAGGTCCCCTAGGACGCCTCGTTTCCACTGATCCGTGATATGGTGCGCGCCGGCGGACACGGCTCAGGCGTTCCTACCACTCCCATTGGAAACCGGCTGACGCGTCAAGCAATTTTATAAAGGCAGTGTTGCCAAACGCTGCACCATAGATCGACAAAACCGAAAGAACTCACCCCAAACTCAGTCACATTTTACCATTACCGCTGTACTCACTGAAACCACAACTCAAAAAGGTCGGCTGTACTCAAAAACACTCGTAGTCGCTCATCACACACTCATTTATCATCGTGTTCACTTGTGCTCAAACTCATTATTACTTACGAGTACTCGTGCTCGATCTTTAGTCACTTGTACTCAACCTATGCCCACATTTACTCCTATTCAAACGTGTTTCTACTAATGTGTTCTCACAATCAATCACTTGCATGCACGCGCTGCTCTAGGTCTATGCACTCGACTAAGGCAGGGCCTGAGAGTGCTCCCAGCTCGTACCATTTGGTTCGCCTGGTTACCTTTTCACCATTTTGTCCATCTAAAACAGGTGAAAGCTTTTCTAGTTACCGATTCCGATGAGCGAGAAAGAGTGCATTCAGAGTGCGTTGTAGATGCAAGCAGCCTCTCGCACCCCTCCTACACAACAATTTGAACGAAGAAAGTGCAGCGAAACCTCCCATGCTTCCCCGGATTCAGGCTATGGCAACCCCGTGACGAGCGATTTCTCGGAGCCGCAACACTGTTGAAGAGGCAATGGAAAGAGCCGCAGTTTTCGCCATTCACCCCATTTTACATTCCTTTAAGGGGCGCCGCGAAATGCGTTACACTCGTCGCTACTTGGGCCCATGGTCGAAGTTAGGAGTTCGTACTCGCGCGTACCAATCTCATGAGTCCAGTACTCGCGAATACGCGCACTCAAGAGTACATGCACGGGCGAGTAGTACTCATCAGTACTGTATTTGCGAGTGAATGTACTCACGTCTGTACTCACTCATCATCTTACTCACTGCTCATGAATTTGAGTACAAATGAGTGTTTTCGCGAATGAGTACGCCGACCTATTCGCTACACTGAGCCCGTGCAGTTCATCGCGGACTCAATCTGTGCGAAGCAGTAGCAGGACCCTCTTAACTGCACATAAGGTCAATCCAATACACTCACGCACTAAGAAATATCAATTTTTACCTCTGCTGTTATCCATAAACGAGTGGAATACGCTGCCCTCAGACATCGTCGCTATTACTGAACCCTCCCTTTTCCAATCTTCAGAACTTACTTACTTAGAAGTTGACAATAATTTGTAGCCACCATTGACATTTAATGTGTAACGCTTGCGTAGAGAATGTTTATTGCTATTTCTTGAAATATGTTTCCTGTTATGGCGGACTGCTTACTGTGTTTATTAGTTACTGTGTTATTAGCAATGTTGCTTGTGTTATTGGTGAGTTTGAATACTAGTATTACTCCCTGACATGTTGTTTTACTTGTGCTTTAATAACCTCTTGTATGTATCCCCCCTTATGTAATGCCTTCTGTGCTCTTAAGGTATTTAAATAAATAAAAAAAACTGACCTCCTCCTTCTCCTCCTCGGGCCTTCCTCCTCCGTGTGACGGCGGCGGCGGCGGGAGGCGCCGTCTCTTCGGCGGCTGAGGGGCACTGGGCCGCTGCCCTCCGCAGCAAGGCCTGCCGGTTGGCGTAGACGGGGTCGTCCTGGTAGTCCCTCCGTGCGAGCGAGTGTCTCGGGGCTGGGACGGGCCGCTCGCATGAGTACTCGGACGGTACCGAGGGTACCCGGCGGGGAAGCGTCTGCTCCAGCTCGGGGAGCCGCTTGCCGCCGCTGGAACTCTTGCGCCGGCTCAGCGTCTGCGCATTTAACAGCGAAGGTTACTGCGCCAGGTATGGACTGCGGAGCCGCCTGGTAGTGTCCCTCTGACTTTCAAGCTCATCCAAGGTCAAGCAAGCGCCTCGTGCGGTTTCGCGGCGCCGATGGTAGCATCAGCGTCACTGAAATCTGGGGTTTGAAGGAAACCCGGCTGGTCGGGAGACATGTTGAAGGAAAAACGGAGACACCAATCAAAAGAAACTGGAAGCAATGCTTCCGTAGCGAAGGTGAAATGTCTTTTTTGTTGTTGCTTTAAAGTTTTTTGAAGTTGGTAACAGTTTCTTTTGGTCGGTGCCTCCGTTTTTACTTCACCAGCGTCACTGATCGCAGCTTGGCTACCCACCAGACCAATTAGCGGCGCCGTTGGACGGGAGCGCCGCCAAGCACGCTTCGATCTCTGCCCGAAGCAAATTAAGTCTCGTGTCCTTGCAAGAGCAGGGCGTCTGGTTTGTTGGCGCAGTGAAATACTACGAAAAATACTTTGTGAGGGACAAATTCAGAATGACATGTAATTGAAGCATGGCTTCATATTGATTCGAACTTGTGCGTGGGATTTTTTGACAATGCGCACCCACGAACGGTTACCGAGGTCATGTAGAATTACGAAAACAGGGTTGCCTAAACCTCGTATAACTCCCGCATACACACTCTAAAGAGAAGCCCGAGGATCGGCTTTGCCACACTAACGTAGAATGACCAATCGCAACGTCCAAAGGAACAAATGTGGCAAATAAAAAGGCCCGACATAAGATTTCAAAGCGTCGATGTCACAGTGCAGGTCGCATTTTTGTAGTCAAATATTACGTTTGAAGGCAGCAATTGGCCCATTCTTTCTGCATTGTAGGGAAGCCGACTCACCGAAAATCGTTATGAGGCAGGCTCTGGGTGCATTAGTGTGAAAATGGTTGCACTACTCTTCTTTTGAAGAGCTATTCCGTGGGACGTCCCACACACGAGCACATCTGATGACCAATCGTGGTGACCGAACGATTATGTCGCTTTACGACGTCGCCAAAGTACGATTTATTACCAATTTGAATAAATCGGCATTACTGCGTAACGTTTCGAACGGAGTGATGTAACATGGAAAATGTCATTTTGGCTTCGGTTTGTTGCTGCACCGGTAAGTCGGCGTATTAGATTTTTTGAAAAAAAGTTCCTGGTAATTCAAGCGCGCTTTGGTGAAGCAAGTATGGAGAACATTTTAAACGTACTTCCAGTATTTTTACGAGAAAAAATTGAACTTAACGAGCTACCGAAAAATGCGAATTAGGATGAATAGCACAAAAAGGTAGGCAACAGATACTCAGCATCCGATGAGATCTCAGTTACAGGCCACCACAACTGTTGGTTGCTATTGGTCTTGAATGTTCTTACAGAACTCTCGTTTCTTGTACATGTAGCTTCTTGGCAAATCTCATAGTAACGCATGGGTACGCGGAGTGTTGGGGTAAACACAACATTAATATCAATGTGTTGTGTTCAAAGAAGCCATCCAGACAAAACACAAGTTTTGTTAAATCGAAAGATTGCCTCGTGGGAATTATACTGACACCAGTTTTAACGTAAACTTCGCTCAAATAACCTACATAATTGGGAAAAAAGGGAATGGCCGTGCGACCCACTAGCTCATTTCCCGCAACAGAACCTACGATGTCATGGGCCCTGCTGCGCGATTAGCTGAGGCCGGCAAAAGCAAACGCAAATTAGGCAGGGCTTATAAGCTTGCTGAAGGAGCTATTTGCGCTTAAATGCAGGGCACATTCTCTTCATAGCAGTAAGAATTGTGGGGTGAGCAATTAAAGTTACGAACGAACACGTGAACACCGAAGCAGTTAATGCGGCACTTTGCCGGCTGACACCGCTAACACAGCCGTCGGACGCGCTGGACTTGTCGGAATAACTGACACAAGCAGCACGGTCGCCTACGTGATCATGTTTGTCGAGTCATAGCTGACGTTTTGGGAAACGTTTAGTATGAACCGTAATAAAAATAGGGCAGATGTAGAAGTCCGGCCAGAAGCAAAGGGCGAACACTGGCAGTTCAGCACTATTGCAGCGCCATCTATGAAAGTGGGCGATAAACAAGATAAAACACTAACACCGATGATGATGAGAATGATGATGATGATGATTAGAGACCTTACCTTTGTATCGGGACGTTGGCTGTCACCAACCGACTTGCCTGTGTTATTCTACATGTTTGCCCTACCCTTCCCTAACTTAATAGGTTATCCCCTCTCCCCCCCCCCCCACCGGTTTTAAACTCCCATTGCTTCCCCTCCCTCCTGCCCTTGCACTCCTGTTTACCCCTCCCCCTCATTCTGATTCTATTTCGGTATATTACTGATCATCCTACGTCCCACTCTCTTCCCTACTTTTACAGCGCCATCTATGAAAGTGTGCGATAACAAGATAATTAAGCAGGCGCCTGTGAGATGGTAGCAGCACTGGCCAGCACGCTGCATTTAGTTGTAAGGCCCTGCTCCTAAATGCGACATTGGTGACGTCACAAAAACAAAAGATTTCGAGGGAGAATTGAAAATTTGACTGAAAATATTCAATTTCTCAGTGAGTAAAGCATCGTTTCCTTATCGAACAAGCGCTTAGGGCACTGATAAACGCCAAATCTTTCGAATAAAAACATACTTGTATATTTGTGGCATGGACCCCTTTAAGGACATTAATATTGGTGCAATTTTTCGTCTTAATCTTGTTGTAGAACATTTCACAGACATCACAACTTGTTGAAACGTTCACATTGACATTCAAGCCCAGGTTCAGTCGACAGGTTGGCTTTCCCCCTTAGTATGTACTCCGTTGCAGTGAACCAAGCTTTACAGAGCAGTTTCCACAACACGAAGGAGGGTGGGCATGGTGCAAAACCTGTGGTATCCTCCCATTGTTCGCTGTAACACGAAGCTAACTGTCAACAACACAGAGCGAGTGAAGAGCGCGTCGGTGTAGGGCTCGCATTTCGGTCTCCGTCTCCCGAGAAGAGGAAGCTGATGAATCCGGGCAGCAGGTGGTCGAAGCTGGAGGCCTTGTGCAGTCTGCTTCCCGGTCGCCGGCCCGACGAGGCGGCCCCCGAGGACGGACTGCTCGTGACCGCGTGCTGCTGAGGCGGCGAAGAACAGACATCCGGGACGGGGCGGCGCAGCCGGGGCATGGTCCGTGACCGCTCCATCGCTTGCTGTGTCGCAGAACAGAGCGCCTCGTCAAGGGCAACCCGGAGTCTCCCGTCCATATAACTGGGGTAGCTGCTAGATGCCCGAAAGCAATCAGGCAGCGCGATACTGCAGACCGCCTGTCAGCTGTCCCGCTACTAAGAACTATCGGGAGATATTGCTACAGTAACGGATTCGATTGGTAGGATTAATGAGAAAGAAAAGAGGTAGAAGGAAGGCAGGAACGCTAACCCTGGCTGGAGCCTAATTTTCTATACGGCCGAGGGGAAGGAAAAATGGCAACGAAAAGGCACAGGAAAGAGAAATGTTTCAGGAGATAGAAAACAGGCATGCCCTGCGCTAGGTCACTAAACGTTCAAGTTCAGTGATTGTCACTGGAGTCTCTCAGTCTATAGTCTTACGCTTAAAGAGGCATTAAGCCATGGCGGAGTGATGGCATTAGAAACATATGAATTATAGAGAAGTCATAATTACTGCTGGCGTAGTGCGTGGGAGTTCTTCAAAACACACTGATTGGCATTAGAAGTTGAAGTTGAAGGTGAAGTTTATTTCCATAAACGTACACCGTTATGGCGGAAAATGGGGTAAAAAGTTGCACTCAGCATCTTGACGGAGCCCTACATCCTTCATGGTCAGAAACAACAGAAACAACAGCGGCAGGAAAAAAAAAACGCGATACATAGACACCGCTTGTGGGTGTCAAACAAAACTAGCACGGAAAATACAAGATATTCAAGACTACATTAGATAGCGCATCAATAAGTGGATATAAGGAAGTGAAGGCAATAGTGATAAAACTCGAAAAGCTCCTTGAACTGACACTGGACAAACACAGAAAAGACTAGACATACAGAATGAGTTCAGCGCGACACTATAACTGCTGTTCATTATAACTGTTGTTCAGCGTGGCATTACAACTGCTGTCCAGTTTGGGCACATTCACTTAGATTTCTTCGAGAGGAGGACGCATTGAAGGCAGCAGGCATCTTTAATAGACCATTTTCTAGAACAAAGTGCGCAACTCCTTCAATTAGTGAGGTTCCACTCCAAACTCTTTTCAAGCGTTTTTGGATTTTTTTTAGGGGGTCATGAAAAGCGACGAGTTGACGTCGATCACGAGCCAAGCGAGGACATGTCTTTAGTAATTGATAAATGACAGTATCAGTGTGTGATTGCCAAACGCGACTTTTAGGAGAAGGGTCGCATTGTGGGTGTGGGTATCTGAAGTTCTGTAATCGCACGGATGAGGAACGGTTGATAATTTCAAAATCTTTAAATAATCGACTATCATTTAATTTGTCGTCCGTTGAAACGATGTATTGGTAGTTTGTGCTTGTTAAACAACGGGCAGCGACAAAGGGAGTGGGCACCACGTTACCATGCCCCGTTCGCACAGAACTGCCCCTTTTGCACGGCTCCTGCCGAAGATGCGGACACTGAACATTTGCTGTGGACTTGCCCTTCATTGGAAGCGGCCAGAACAAGACACCTTCGAGGCACAGGCCTCCACACTGGCAGACCACCTGACCTTCATCGGTGGATTTGAGGACCCCATCATCGCTCCCTCCTTGGGTATCTCCGCGAAACGACAGTTAATCTATACTTGTGACATGGAATTTATGCGAACGGGCATAATATCACAATAAAAAAAAAAACATGCTTCTGTTGCGTGCAAGACCAAAGAGTGCACTGTCACACAGGTGGTCGGTTAGTATGTATGCGAACTTTCCCGAGTCACAAGAGCGCCTGATATGGGAAGAAACATAACGTGCATCGCGATTGCGCCGCGGCGCTCTAATACGATGATTGAAAACAGAGCGAACGGAGAATGGCGTCGATAGCGTTGCGCCATCGTCTCGGTAGATTGCCCGGGTCTGTCTATGCTGGCTTTTGTGGTGCCGGGCTGCACGCGCCATCATCGATTGTTAGATTGCAGCTTATGCCGTGGAAACTGCTTCGCAAGTGGCGGGTGCCTCTTACCCATTTTAGGAGGGAAACAGTAAGCGCTGTCGCTATCTATCCCAAGTCATAGCAAGAACTCGTTCCATCAACGAACAGAGTAAACACTAAACGAGGTGGCAGCGTTAAAAAACACCATCACTCGAAATAGTATTGAGACAATGAGTCAAAGTCTGCCTCGACTGGCAGCGGCAGTTGATACTTTTTTCAAAGGTGTGAAGTAAGCTAGTCAAAAGCGAGCTAAGAGCTGCTCGCGAACAAACGTACCTTATTTTCACGTTTGCGAGCCCCCCAAAAATTATGAAACGGGCTTCTCAACAGCATTGTCACTGTTTGTGGAAAGAGTATTCGGAAAGTTCATAACGTATATTTGGTGTCTCGAGTCCGAATTGCGTTCAACCCTTTATTTATGCACTGCCAAAAGTGATGCTTGTATCATCTCGTAATATTAGTATATTTTTGTCATTTATTCACCTTTATTGCAAATGACATTATGCCATTGTTTTTGAATAACTACAGACAAACGTTCCAACTTTTCCGAGCAAAATATTAGAACACATTGTCTTTTCTAACTAATTGGCTACCTTTGCGATGCCTATGTACATTTTTTACTAATGCAGCGCCTTTTAAGGTGGGTTATTATTAGTATTCTTTTATTAACTGTGGTTGCAATTGAGTTGTACTTTCATTAAGAAAGTGTTTGCCTTGGGTTCTTACTAAGCTGTTCCTTCTTCTACCACTTTTATGGACAAATCATTCATTGGTTGGTTGAGGGAAATGAAAACGAAATGGTATTGATTGATTGATTGATTGATTGATTGATTGATTGATTGATTGATTGATTGATTGATTGATTGATTGATTGATTGATTGATTGATTCATTGATTCATTGATTGATTGTAGGGTTCAACGCGCCGACGCAACGCAGGCGATGAGGCGCGCCGTAGTGGAGGGCTCTGGATTAATTTTGACCACCTGGGGATCTTTAACGTGCGCCGAAATCCCGTACACACGGGCATTTTTACTTTTCGCCTCCAGCAGAAAAGCGGCTGCCGCGGCCGGGAATCGAACCCGCGACTTCGTTCTCAGCAGCGCAACTGCTTAGCCACTGAGCCACCGAAATGGTACAGAATGTCTGCCTGCGTGTGTCTTACGACGTTCGGACGCAAAATGGACTGCATGTGAGCCATTATTTCGGCAGCTGAGTGTCAACTTAGTCGACGTCTTTTCAGTACTCCGAGAACGCGTGCGTTCATCAGCGAGCGCCAACAACGCGCTAACGCGTCGATTACGCAAAAGAGAAAGCGGGAGTCGGGGTAATTCGCGAATGTGAAAAGAAGCTAGGAATACGCCGTCACTTTCAAAAGGAAATGAGAAGGACTGGCTTTGACGCCGGCCACGTCGCGTAGTGTCGGAGACTGTTGCGGACAGCGTTGAAGGGGCGGGTCTCGCGGGAACAGGGCAGGCGCGGCCTTTTCTCGGCACATCGACGAGAGGTTTTTCGCGATCCATGAATAATTATGGCATGCGAACTTCACCGACGACGGCTTCGGCGGTGAATGCGGAAGGGGTCCCCGTATTGCCGACGCCTCGTAGGCAAATGCGTTCAGCCCAGCACGGAATTAGGGGGACTGCATAATCACCGCCTGCAGCCCGATTCATCGTATACTTGGGCGTTCGTGCCACGCTTTCAAAGCGAGCGAACAAATTGACAGTTGCGTGTGTTCATTCTACCACGAAAGTACGCGCTGGCTTCGAGCTACACGACAGGGAAGAGAAGCGTCGTCTGGATTTAGAGACCGATGCATGAGCGAGATAGGCGTTTTTTTACAAGGACACACCCAACATACTCTTACGATGTCCTTTTTTCATTTGGGCGTGAGGGTTGGGCATTTATTTTGCAAGCCTTCCCTCATCACGCCGTCGTGGAATTGTTTTGGGCAGAATGTATGCTTGCATTATTCATAAAACATTCACAACTTCCATTGACCAGTTAAACTCATTGCCCCTCTTCCCCCTCCGACGTTTTTTAAGCGAAGATTGTATTCACTGAATTGTGTCAAGGAAGCTCGTGATCGTGTTCCAAGAAACCAAGTGCCTCAAGAAAAAAAAAAAACGCTAGCCGTGGTTGGAATTGAACGTGCGTCGCCCCTCGCGTTATGAAGCCGACGTCTATCCTACCGCGCAATTCAAACACGGTGTTCATACGCAAAGCGTTGGAGGTGATCCTTGTGGTGCGTCGTTGTCACGGACGCCGCCGTTGCTAGGTCGCACTGCACGCCTGGAGATTTGCAGCTAATTTGAAATGGGCGCGCTGCAGACTTACGTCCCTGTTTTGCCGCAGCGCCGTTGCACATACGCTGCTCTTGATTGGCCGGGCTGCATGCCAGGAAATTAGCGGCTGATTTGAAAGCAGACACGCCAGCAGAAGTGAATCAGTATGTGATGAGGGTATTCTTTGTGTGTTGAGGGGTGTCTCTTTATCCGGTGCGCGCGTGCGTGCGTGCATGCGTGGTTTTCTTTTAAGATCGGGTCAAGCCCAGCCGGTGGGTTGGGGGATCGGTTTGGGTTGGGGTAATTTGGTTTGGGTTGATTGAGGAGAGGTTTGAGTATGGTTCGGGGTCTGGCTAGGATTCTGAGTTTTTGTTTGGTTTACACTGACTGGCGACAAACTTCGCGCGCACTCGTATTCTCTGGGGATGGGTTGGTTAGTTCTTCTTCAGGGGTCTCCACTGACCCAAGACAGGTGTTAGCACAACGCAAGCAAGTGAAAACCGGGACGGCGAAACCATGCAGCGGCGGTTTCACCTGAAACGTTGAAAAATTTTAGCAGACGGGTTCAGTGGGTTGAGGGGCATAAATACTTTTATGCGTGTGCTCGCTTGTGCGAGCGTGCGCATGTGTATGTTTACGGGTGTTTTCTGCGTTGTGTGCGTGTGCGTGCATGCGTGCGTTTGAAATTTAAATCGGTTGCAGAAACAAACAATACGCTGAAACTAACTAGCCCAGATTTGTGCTTAATAAACGTGCTTGATCTGACACGTGGCAGATAGGCTTCACTCTCGTCAGGCCTCACGCATCCAGTCCTGCTGACTGTGCTACTTTATCACTTAATTAGATTTCGCTCTACCTCTTCCCTCTCCTCGCTCTATCCTTCTTCGTCTCTCGAGAGTCGGGGTACCTTACATGCTGTATGTCATCCAAACTCATGTAGTTTGCTGTTGGAAATGGGATTGTGAAAAGCGCATCTTTTTGGAGGAAACTTTGGCTGAGAACGGGTGAGCTTGATCGGCCATCCTACGCCACAGTTCGGTGTTATACTTAAGCCCACAGTTCGGCGCATGCGAATTTCCGTATAAACCCTCTTTGCAGACGGGAGCTGAGTGGGCAAGTGAAGCCGATGCGTTGTGAGTGCGCCAACAGTGGGCATAAGGCAATCGTTCGTTTCGGTGTATCATTTTCTCTGTCTGAGCGTCCCGCCAGCCAGAATGAATGATGTCGCTCCGTTTGAGCGCTGTTCCTCAGCGCTCTCTACATTGAAAGCCTTGCGACGTGTGCGAAGTTTGCCGTGCAGTCTAGAAGTCTCCGTAGAGCGTCGCCACCACAGCGCTCCAGAATGGCCAATGGAAGGGACCAAGTGGGCAATGTTGGTGAATGGCGAAGATCTGACTGAAAAAGTGCATGTGCGCAGGGACAACACGCAAGGCGTGAACGGCGTTTTGCCTGCGCAGGTGCCCTTTTTCATTCAAATCGAATGCTCGGCCAGGTCATTCGTCGAATTTGCACAGTTGGTCACATCAATCGGTCATTCTGGAGCGCTGTGGTGAAGGCACCCTTCGGGGACTTCTTAGAGTGCGGCCTTAAGATCGCCCGCCCATTCACAAAGAAGTAACAGCAAATTGGTACTAGGTCCGGCATTCTGCCACCGCGTCGCATGACGAGAAAATCGTAAGGAAGCCAGACTCCATCAAAAGCTTTGCGCCTTGCGTGCTTGTTGTTCGCAGCTGCATGACGAACACGGAGGTCGCATCGTCAACCCGCCTGTAAGTTGAACGCAGTAACCGTTAAACAATGCAACAGAAGGAAAAACTAGGCGAGTATAGCGCGCACGTACGAGGGAAAAAATTGGCCGCGTATCTGCTGACTTCGCTGTAAATGTCATCGAAAAACGATAGTCCCGTTGTACTACACTTGCGCAAAAAGACAGACTGAGGAGAGACGACACGAGACGCAATAGAACATTCACATGTTTCACATGTTTCGCATGATCGCATGTTTCGCAACTTTCCCAGTGCATAGAATAACTCACACAAACCTACAGCCTATTAACATAGTCTTGTGCCTCCGCTGCCGCGTAAATGTCTCTCTTCTCGCCCCGCCTAGCTGTCACGCTTTTGCCCTCCCGTCTCGCAACTCCCAGGATAAACACGGTGGAGGCTAATTCAATTCAGTTATTAATTCAGTTAATTCCATTTTAGCGCGTTCCACTGCTCGCAAGCAATTTACTGGAGCCTGTCGTTACTGTGAAACTTCTAGGAATGTCGCCAAGATGGCTAATGTTGTGGGAGCACTGTTTGTATTTTGGGTCAAAACATTTTTTTAATGCGTATTCTTTAAATTTGGTATCGCAAAAATCTAGCAGCCATGCACTTTTATTTAAAGAACCTGCATATATCACTTGTGTTTTGATGGTTTGCCTCAAATACGCTAATGTTTTCGTTTTGCTCAAAAATGTTGACAAGAATGAACATCGCGACCGGATTTAGTAGTTTGTAAATGTTTTGCCTACATAAACGTCTTCGATCGGTCATTCTGGAGCGCTATGGTGAAGACGGTGCTACTGGGACTTCTTAGAGTGTGGCCATAACAGCGCCCAAAATTTGTGTTCAACAATCTGTTTAGCTTTACGCCAAGTGGCCTAACCGAAAGACAGACAGGCAGATAGACCACCATTTTTGCGTTTAAGTAGCCCAACAAAGACTAACGTCTTTACCAGAATAGAAGCAACGGGACAAGCATTTCTTTTAGACGTATATAGTTTGCAGCGAACAATGGATATATGTTGGTTTGGCATAGCCTTTTATCTGATTTGTTTTCTCTGCCTTTTTTTTTATTTTCGCCTTTGGGTTCATCCGTGCGCGAGGGTACCAACGCAGTTCCAAAAAGGAATTCTGAGTCGCTTTTTTTTCATGCCCGTTTTAAAGTCTTCGAGCGAGCTCTTATTGGCTGAGAGTAGGCGACACACATGATACGGAATACAAAAAGGCGGTGCGTATTCGTTTCCATTCAGTGGGCTGGGTTAAAGGCCTTGTAATTGCATCAATGTCACGACCGGAAATTTCGCACCTTCGGATGATGATGAATGAGGGATGTGCGGGATCTACTTCCGCGTACGAGTTCCACTTCCGGGAGGAGGGAGAGGAGAGGCCGCCTCACCTGGGGAGTGATGCTGGCGACGAGCCGGTTGAGGATGCCTGTCCTCCTGCGCGCCTCCGTCTTGGCGGCCAGCTGGCAGTCGGGCCGCACGCACGCCTCCGTCAGCGGGCACCAGAGGCCGTCGCTGAACAGCGTGTAGTGGCTGATCAACTGCGCACACAGCCACCGACGCTTCAACTGAATGCTACTGCCCCTTTACACGCCAGGCTCTTTCTTGGAGAACGCTTCAAACTGCCAACCAGTTTTATTGCCACGCGGAACTAGGATTGATTGATTATGAGGCGCGCTGCAATGTAGGGCTCCCGTATTACTTCAGACCTCCGGCAGGGGCCTATAACGTGTGCCGAAACCTTGACACTCGGGCGTTCCCGCTGTTCACCTGCTCCTAAAAAGCAAGCACTGGTCCCAAGATCGAACACGCTTTCTCAGGCTCAGAAGTGCCCAAATAATGGTCCTTCATTTCCCATTTATTGGTGACAAATATTTCGGCAGGCAGACTGGTGATACAGTCGACAGCTTCCATAGAATCAGAGTCCTGCGTGGTTGGGGTGACCGTGTTCTACACACGTGTCGTCACGTGCACTTGTTACGCGGCACGCAGTGGCTTAACTTTGTACCGCTGGGAGCGTCCGGAGGTAGTGTAACGCACTTGAATCCTTCTGTACTACAGACCCGGTTCAGATGCCATACAAACTTAATTGTTCTGTTTTAATGCCTAGCATTCTTTGCCGAGTACCCCACAGCCAGGACCGTGTAACGCCCTGCGTTTCCACAAAAATGCAGATTTGGCGGAAGCTCCAGCTGCAATCGCTATAACAGCGCAAATCGAGATAATTCGACGGACAAAATTTTGAAAAACCAAGAAAAAAATAAACAGAAAGAAATGAAATGTTCACAAAAATGTTCGGACAGAAAACATGGATGTTTATATCTCCTAACAAAACTGAGGTGCAGATTAAAAGTGAAAAAAAAAAAACATCATTGGCGAGAAGAAACAAAGAAAATTTGAAAAGGACACAATAATTCAACGTCTTTTGCTACTGATAGCCGTATCTGGCTGTAAACATCTCTTACCCTAGACGAGCGAAATAAGGCTACCCATTAGTAGATAATTCTCTAAATTTCTTCAATTTTTTTAAAATTTTGTCTTTACAGCGGCGACCACTTCATGTACCGGATAATAAGAACTGCAATGAACACGACATTTTTTTTTTTTTTTTTTCGTGCAAATGGGCGCTCAAAAGCTTTCGCTTTCAAGAATGGGACCACTCGCGCTTCGCACCCTGCGTGTTTAGCGAACGCGAGAAGGGGGGGGGGGGTAATTTATTAACAAAGGAGGGAAGAGAAAAGGCCTGGGGATATTGTTGAACTCACCGGGGAGTTCACCCTCATACGACCCAGTCCAGGGAAGGGGATTGGGGCTTCAAAGGATAGGAAGAGAGAAGGGGAAGAGAAGAGCGGTAGGAGAGTGGGAGATAGTCTATATCGCGTTCGTTTAGACCATGACTCGATGGCTACAAACGCAGCGCTAGTCCTGTTGTAACCAGGAAGTTGACTAGGTGCTGGAAGACCTCCCGTCGGATGGCGTCCGGTCCCGTGGGGAACAGGAGGTCATCTAGCTTGTGGCTTGTGGGGCATCGCTACGCAACTCTCCTCGCTCCGCTATTTATGGCGTGGGGTTTTCCGCGGACCACGCGTTGTACTGCGCGTGGTTGCATGCCCGGCAATACGCGCGCGGCAGATGCCGGGGAGTAAGCCTAACTCGGCCCATTAGTACGCAGCTGTTTATGCCGCGCGCGCAAGCGAGCTCACTTGCGGGAGGTAAGCCATCGATAACTCTCTAATCCATTACAGCGGCCGCTGCTGACGTTTTTGCGGGGCGATAACATCAAAAGCACCCGTGGATTAAAAGTGAGCAGTTCTGGCTGTCATAAAAGAAAATCAAAACAAAAACAATCATAACGATCAAGTCGCGTTATGGCCAGAAAGGCGAACAGTTGAAAGCGCTTTATGCATTAAATTGACGAAAAGGTAGTAACTCAAATTGCAGTATGCTCAATTAAAAGCGGTCTAGCAGGAGTGGTTGGAGCGGGAATTTCACCGGATATACTCGTATCGAGCGGCTATCCCTCGAGCGGCTCTTAGTGTCCAGTCCCACTTGAGTTACCACAAACTGATCCATTCATTTTGCACTCAACCAACTGAGCCTTTAGAAACTCCCTGCACTTATTGACCTTCCACCCACCGCGGTGGCTCAGTGGCTGACGTTGCGCTGCTGAGCCAGGTCGCGGGTCATTCCCGGCCGCGGCGGCCGCTTTTCTGATGGAGGCGAAAAGCAAAACGCCCGTGTGTAGATTTCGGCACTTAAAGATCCCCAGGTGGTCCAATTAATCCGGAGCCCTCCACTACGCGCGCCTTATCGCCTGCGTTGCGTCGCGCGTTAAACCCTACATAAAAAAAAATTGACCTCACCCCCCACCCCCGCTCCATATTTTTTCTATCGCCACCAGTGGTTCTCATTTTTCCAGTAAACGTTCTGATATGACTACTACTATTGACACTATACTTCCACTAGTGCATTTGAAATTACAAAAAAAAAAAAAACTAATAACTGAGTTTATTGTGCATATCTTATGCGCTGTCAGAATATATCCTCCGCATTTGTCATCTGAGGCTCGTTCTTGGGTGATGAATGCAAAAGCTGTTCGTTAATCTTCCAGACTCCCGCATCCCTTTAAAAGAGCATTTTGCGTTTAGTGACTTGCTTTTAACCTCCGCTTTTTTTGTCTTTCCTGTCCTTTTTGTTCTCTCTCAAGGCGAGCTGTTAATATAACTACGGTGCCAGAGACTATTTCGCGTTGCAGCAGGCCGTTTCTAGCACTCGCCCTATCTCGTTGCAAATAACGCGTCATGCGGACGATAAGCGGGAAGCAAAGAAGACGAACGCGCACTAGGGCGGCGTGTGTGCGCCGGGCGCGAAGAAAGCGGGCGGCGGCCGGAAGAAAGCGCTTTTACCTACGTAATGAATTCTCCATCTTGTACCGGGCGTTCGTCGGAAAAGAACACGCATCGCAGAATTGTTTTAAGGCCGCCGCTCGACCATTTCCCTCAAATGTTCTAGACGAGGAAACGAGTAGAGATAAGGCACTCGCACTTCGAATGAAAAAGGGAATAAAGAAAAGAAAAATGAAGAATTGCGTTCATCCCCCGGGGAACATTTCATTTTTTCTCCGCGAGCTATCCGAGCTATAAAAGTGCCATTTTGAGCATTAAAAAGCGGCATTGTCGGCGTGGAGTCCCCCTTTTTTTTGTTCTGCTGACCGGAATCTGTTTTTATGTTTTTATGAGCTCGCGCAGAATATCTGCCTCTGCACTGCATCGTGCATCGTTCAAAAAAGAAAATGAAGGTTGGTACGTAAAAGCGGAAGTGTAACTCCGAGAAATCTCGCGAAATCATTTGAGAGTTTAAATTAATAGTGAATGCCAGGGGTACAATTACGCGACGGAGGCATGATAGCCCAGCGTCGTTTCATCAAAAAATGAATTTTCGAAATGCGCTCTCCTTCCACCGGTTTGGAGCGCTCGTTCTCGCTGTTCGCTCTGCTATCCAGTGTACTTCCTTTCTGGGCACAATAGCTTCCAGCAGCTTGATCAAAGCACAAAAGAAACGTCGCCGCACCAACTGAACCCGAAAAAACGAGTTGATGGTACTAAGTGCTTGCTAACAAGCGCATATTTTAACGTACACACCAGATTTGATTTTTTTTAGCGCAGAACAATAAAAGCCTTGTGGATGAGAAAAGTTGGCGTCGTCGACGGTGTTGGCTGTGAACAAAAAATCTAGTAGCGCCACCTTGCGGCTCTTACTGAAACCCGTTAGGGCACGGCCCCAATAGATGGCGCGCAAGTAGCTGCGGAAAGTTTTCACCCCTCGAAGGCGTAGGAGATACAACGACGTCAGCTCAGGTTATACGCGACGTAGCACGCGCTCGCTCACTTTCGATATTCGCACTTTCCAGCGAATATAGGTGGCGCGACGGGGTATCCAAAATGGAGGACGGGACGATGATCGGGACGTAGCGTAAGCGCGCGCGTCTGGAGGAAAAAGCCGATCCGGGCCCATTAGTGTCTCTTCAGACCATCTTTTCCCTTGCCGATGAGACACGAAGGTGCTTTGTCGAAGGCGAAGCAGTTTATAACGCCAGTCACACAGTGTTTTGCGGCATCAGGGAGGCCACCGATGACATGCTGAGCATCGAGGAATTGGGCCTGCAGCCGAATGGCGTCACCAGCCAACCGCACTGCGTGAACGTTTCTTGGCATTGCAGGTTCGGTAAATGATTCTACACTTCCATCCATGCTCGTAAAATTGTTCAAGCACACTTTACGAATATTTATTAGGCGCCAAGCAGAGCTCGGTAGACGCAACCGAGCACAGCGTTTTGTTATTGCCACTTGCGCAATTGTGTCGGGTTAAGTGCGAATAATCCGAGTAAATTATAATTTTGTGGGCTGTTTTTACAAGGAAAGATCCAATGGCGTTTATTCAGGTTACTGGTAATAATAAAAATACCGAAACTAAATATCAAACGCTTACGCCTCTAAGGCAGGGCCTGTTGCATCAGCCGTGCTGTTCTTTCAGCGCGCTGTCGGAAGCGACGATGCCGCAGTAACAAATTTATTTATTTATTAGAAATACCTACATCGCCCATTCTTGTGGGGGGTTTGAGAAAGAAAAAAAAGTAGCAAGTTCAAAACAGTAATCACAAAAATGCCAAAAGGATAACGAAGCACAAACAACCCAACAAAGCACGAAATGCAACTGGAATGCAGCATTTATTAAAAGAAACCAGCACGTTAATAAAGGAACAATGACGTTCTCCTGTTGGTTCTTGGCTCTACTTTCTTCTCGTGCGTGCACATAGAGAATGTTATGTGGTGGCACGGCGCCTTTCTTCAACCGCGGTTTCAGTGGCTGCAGACCATCTATTAATAAACGACACACGCAACTTCACGAAAAACACACCATCAATAACTAGAGAGCGAACTAAACTTACGGATACAGCTCCCGAAGAAGTCAGCTTTCGTGAAGTGACTACTGCAAACACCATTGTGTTGCTGACACATTGTCCAATGCGGAGCATAGTTATCCAAACCTTTCGGGCTTTTATATCTCTAGGAAACGTATGAACGCTGGCTTTTCCCGGCACAGCAATTTCTATTCTGCTGTACACAGCACATTCGACTGCTTTTTGGTTTCGCGTTCTCAATCCCCACGTTTCCGAACGCTCCGGCTGCCTTCGCCAGGGACGCCGATCATCTGCAAACAGCTTCAGAAAAAAGGCGCGCAGCGGCGCCACCGTTGGTGGAAAGTGCGAATACGTGTGATGGATGTGCTGTCGTAAGAACATCTGCGCTGGGCGCGCTACATATTCATCCTTGTTGCCCGAGTACGGCAATACAATCGCGTTCCACGCTTAAAAGGCGTAAAGGGGCCATGCATAAAAAAAAATATTAGTTTATTTTATTCGGAAGATTTGGAGTTTTATAGTTCCCTAAGCGCTTGTTCCACAGCTAACGATGTTTTCATCGCACAATGAAAGGATATCGCACTTCAAAACTTTAAATACTGGAAAAGAAACAGCACGGGTCTTCGCGCGTTGACTAAGCCTCTCTGTAGAGTACCTTGTGGATTGGGCCAATCGTACTTATAAGGGGACGGGGGCAGTAAAGTGCGTTAGTCGCTCCGTATGGGGCTCGTCGTCTCTGTGTGCAGCCCAATTAGCAAAGTTTCGGTGGTATGGGCCCCGCCGGTTGGACGTTTTAGGCAATAGGCCCTCCGAACTACGTCAGGTCATCAGTTGCTATCCGCTTCTGTGCAAGTCGAAGTACTCGCAGTGATAACACACGGTTTTAGGCCACCAAACTCAAAGTGCGCAGCGCGCTTGTTTTTTTTTCTTTCACGTACCGACATGATGCTGGGGAACCGCTGACCATCCTGGATGGCGAACTCTCCGCTGGGCGTGACGTCCACCTTGTAGTGCTTCACCGATCCGCCGTGGCTGAGGCAGAGCGCGTAGCTGCTGTCGTCGCGCTCGCGCACCCTGCGAGTGGGAGAGGATGGCATGTCGCGTTAAAGATGACAAAAAAAAACACGGTTAAGCTTTCCAACTTTCAAACTTCACCAGGCATCGTTATTCAATTACGTTGCAGAAATTTAAAGAGGGTCGTCCTTTTTGGGCGACTCAAACGCTAAAATGTTGCTCTGTCTGTCTATCCCTCGATCCAGCCGCCCGGCCGAAAGTTTAAAAAATTCTTATACAGGAAAAACATTTACAAACTACTAAATCTTGTGGCAGTGTTGACACTTGTCAACATTTTTGAGTGAAAACGCAATATTAAGCGCATTTGAGGCCGGGCATCA
Source organism: Haemaphysalis longicornis (assembly GCA_013339765.2). NCBI lineage: Eukaryota > Metazoa > Arthropoda > Arachnida > Ixodida > Ixodidae > Haemaphysalis > Haemaphysalis longicornis. The sequence continues at coordinate 68,226,152 of CM023449.1, read as the reverse complement.
ATACATAAGCGATATGTGCAAGTTTCCTTTAACTAAAAACATATGGCTTATAGATTTTTGCGATGAAAAACAAAACATAGGCCTTGAAAAGAAAAGTTTTAACCTAAAATTACAAAAAGCCCCGGCGCGCGAAACTAGCCCCCCCAGGCAGCATAACATGAAGTCCAACAGTAACGACAGCTTCCAGTAGAGGGCGCGCAAGAACACGCCCTCTAGAACGAGCTTAAAATTGAATTGGCTGGACCATACCTGTACCGTGCTTATCATGGGTGGGACGAGGCGGGAGGGGGAAAGACTGACAGGTGGGCGGGGCAGAGCAAAGCGGCATTTCCGTGGAAGCGATGGCAGAACACTACAGTCTTTCGATGACATTTTTAGCGAACTGAGCAGATACGTGACCATTCTTTTTTTTAACACGAAAGTGTTTTATTAGCCTATAATTAACTGATATATAAAATGCATATCCAAGTGATGAGCCGTATAGGCTCTAGGTCTAAACCTATGTTTTCAAAGGCGTGCGACTCTGGTGGTCACCGCGTGCTGACACGCACACCGGCGCGTTCGTTTCTCAACGCACTCGCGCTGTAGAACACCTCATGCCACAAAGACGCGTGACTTTTTAACACGAAAGTGTTTTATGAGTGGATACATACACGAAGATTTCAGTGACGTCATATCCGTCACGGAAGTGACGCCGATACAACGAAGCTAGCGGCCTGTAAAGGGTGCACCTCTGCACACACGATCTTCTTGCGGGGAAGCAACCTTTAGAACTAAAGAGTACGTTATATTTCGGGTTGTTCGTTTTCCGGTTTTATATTTTAACAAGATAGTGTTTTATCCCGGGATGCACCAAGATTTCACTGACGACATATTCTTCAAGAAAATGATACCAGTGCACCTTCGCCGAAGCGACCAGCCAGCAGGACCTCGCACGCCAAGCACACCCACACGACAGCAGCCGGCCCGCAAATCATGATCAGCTGCAGATTTCGCTGCGCATTTCACTGCCGTGTTTTACCGATTCCTATGACTCAGTATCAATCACAGTTTTTATCAGATTTATGTCTCCTCAGATGCAGAAACCGAAATAGCAGTATGGAGTAGTCTATGAAGGTGAGGTTCACTAAAATTTCTAGCCCTATCATCATCCGCGTATCCCCCTGACATTCTTTCGTGCAGATGGCGCATAACCTGCTAAGCGACATTCGACAATAAACTGAGAATTCAGTTTGATCCCTTAAAGACTAGTGCAATACACTACGGAAAAATCATGCACCCCTCCGTCTAACGACGATGATGGCAGAATGCGACGCTTTCTCGTCGGCGGTTTCTTGGTTGTCGTCTGAGTTCAGACTTTGGCTCGCAGATGGTTCCGGCTTTCAACTTTGACTTTGAGCACAAGCAGTTTCGACTTTCGATCTCAACGGCTTTGACTCTTCGCCATCGTCGTCGTTAGACCGAGTTATGCATGATTTTTCTGCAAAACTTTGCAGGTTCATGCACTCCTTTCTAATTCCACACTGCTTCGACCGTGTCGGAATGAAGTAATCGGATTGACGTCTGATTAAATAATAATGAGGAGATTGAAAAGCTTATTAAAGAGTTTAAGTCCATAAAACTGTTCCAAAAACATAAGCTTCAGGTATTGTTACAATGATATGTCCAGTTTACAATGCCTTAGCAGACAGTATAATTTTCGTGGAAAGAGTGTTACGTTTGTTTTTTACTTTAATAATGCTTGTTTTTTCATGCTTAAGTCCACTAAATTTCTGTATTAAACTTGTCTTTCTTGTCGTGTTTTCACTTTAAATTGAGCTGTTTGGCTCTACTAAACGTGTGCATGTAACGCTTTTTTATTTTTCTGCTGATTTGTAAATTAATGCGGTAAAATTGTTAGTGTATAGTGTGTGTGTGTGTGTGTATGTTTTTATTTATTTTACGATAGCGTTTTCTTTCTTGTTGGGCTTCGAAAATTATGCTAGCTATGTTCTTCCTTTTCTACATGATATGAGGAAATATAATATCTATTTTTTTTTCTTTTCATTTGATTTTGTGATGCGTGCTGCTCCCGACTTCGGTGCAAGCTATCTTTGGTAGGAAGGGCCTCGTCAGGCTGTAGCCTCTTGCCCTCCTCCTAATATGTGAATGTACCGTCACCCCTTGAAAATAAATAAATAAATAAATAAATAAATAAATAAATAAATAAACAAAATTCGTAACGCGAGGTATCCACGTTCAATCTCAAAAAAAGATCCTGACGCTTAGTAACAGAGCACTAACCAGTTCCTTGTCACAGTATCCACTAAGTACTTAGTGCTTTTACTAACTGGCCATGCATAACCTAGTAAAAAGCTACGCGTGACAATGTGGATCGGCTGAGCGTGCAGCATGAAATACAGACACATTCAATACGCGCATATCTCACTTAGACAACTAATAAATTGAGCAACAAAACCAACGGGATGCACGGGGAAGCGTGTATAACCAGTCCGAGGTTACTTTTGCTGGTTCCGGTTTAACTTATCCGCTCCAAGTCGCAGCGCCGCGGGGCAAGCAAAACACTCCTCTTCCTCTCACTGTATTTCCCTCTCTGCCTCTTCCCGGCGCGACAACGAAATAACGGACGCCGCTGCTGGCGGAGCAATGGCGGTAGCGATGGGCTAGAGAAGCCGCAGGGATCGCGCGCCCGTCGTAGCATAGCAGAAATAATGTGTCAGCGTTCTGAAGACCACTGAAGAGGGGATGCCCCATCCACAGGGACGAATCGCAGCAAGAAGTGATTTTGCTTCGTGATAGCTAAAGGTGAAACACTCGTTCGTAAAGCGGGAAGTCAATCTTGACAACAGCGCTGGTGTCGTGCAAAACGCTGTACAACTACGTGTAACGTGTTTGATGTGAACTTTTGCTATGCCGTGTCTACATCAGAGCTTATCGCCGCACGTTGAGTTTGTGCTTGGTCGCATTTTCGCAACATGAATAAAGTGTTTGAACTGCGATATCGACTGCCGTCTTTCTGCCCGAGCAGTGTACGTTTGCATAACTGCTCGACGGTATCGGCCGAGGCCTAGCAGGTGGCGCGAAGGGCCGGGGCCAGTACCAGAACGTCGGGGAGAATCGAGGAGGAAAATCACCCACGGTCTTTTCTTTGTTGGCGTGTTTTTTATGTTACTCTATCGCATAGTCTGTGGAGGGTGAGGGCAACGGGAAGGCAAGCGGAGAGCACCGGCGTTGTTAACATTTGAACGTTGATGGAGCCCCGTTCTCCCACTGCAACAGTCGGACATACGGTCGACAGGTCGGCGCCGTATTCCCGAAGGTGGGGCACAAAGTGGACTTGCAAGTTACAAGCCTGCTCATTGCACGCCGGGTATGGAGGGTGTGAGGAGGATGCCAAGCGGACTCGTTTTTTTTCATGAACGCATGCTTTATATTGTTAGCTGGAAGGTTGCGCAGTGTCAGCTTGCGGTGAGAAACACCACGGCTTCGGCTGGGTGCCGTTCACCTTTTTAACTCCTAAGAGACCCTGCAACACTTTTTTCAACTATTTTTTTCTAAATCCTAATTGCTTTGAGAACGCCCTGAACAAACACATTCAGGGCTTAGGATAGGGGGTCACAGGCTACCTCAGCCAAAAATATCAGGTAACTGTGAAGCTTGCTAAAACATTTTTCACTCTTTCCCGGTTTAATGACGTCATTGGAATGGATTATCGGCTATTGGCCGGCTTCCTTTCGGTTGCAGCGATAAGCGCATCCGGTAGCCACTTTAAAAGAAAGCCACAAAAGCAAAGCAGAAACAAAAGGCGCATCTGCTGCGGCGAGCAAATCACGCATGCATTGCGGCTCCGAGCTGGCAATAACTGTAGCTTCCACAATGTTTCCAGACATAAAGGAAAGGGTGAACGTGTTTATTGGAGGTGTTGCTGAGCCCTTTAATCTCCCCACCCTCCTCCTTCCCTTCTTCTCGATGCTTCTCCCGCCCAGTGGCCTGGACTCACTGCGCCTGCCGCTTGAGACACCCGCCTGCCGTCGGCGCCACGGACCAATTGTTCATGGCGCCGACAAAGAATGCTATGCGTCAAAAAGCCTACCAAAGCACTAAGATTCGCCCTAACAGCGCCACCGGCTCGACTTGACGATTCACGCCGAACGGAGGAAAAACCGTGTTAATCTGTTCGAGGCATTTTGTCGTGGGCAACCAGCGGTCCGCGGCATGGGCGGACTTCGCCCCAGCGACTAAGAGCTAATGGTTGCATCACCAATCACTACTACAACCTGCAAAGCTTCAGTAAATCGTTTTTAATACATACGTGGAACTAAACGTGCTCACAAGGTATCAAAACATTTCCTCGCAGACCACTCAGTGTAGCTCCAATGACCACTCTTTTTTTAGTTAGCGAAACGCAATAATAAAAATGGGCTGTTGCCCACTGTGGGCAGAGAGAAAATGTGTGAGAAAGGATAATTCAGTAACGCTCACGCAACGAATCAGTTTCATGAAGCATGTACTTGATTGATTGATTGATTGATTGTAGGGTTTAACGCGCCGACGCAACGGTCGGCGATGAGGCGCGCCGTAGTGGAGGGCTACGGATTAATTTTGACCACCTGGGGATCTTAACGTGCGCCGAAAGCGGCCGCCGCGGCCGGGATCAAACCCGCGACCTAGTATGTACTTGAGATGAACGATCAAGGCTATAAGCGTTGTTCTAAAATTCCAAAGGCAGCCAGCACCATTGAAGAACAATATGAAAGATCTGGTGCTCCCGTGGTACCCCTACCTTCGAACATTTCTTTCTGGTCCAGCTTCTACAAATGTCTTTCAATGACCCTGTTCCTTTACGCGCCCACTTAACTGCACGCGTGTGAGTGACTGGGTACTATAAATTCCTGTTTTGTACAGTGCAAGGTGCTAACAAGGATAATAAAAGGGTGTAGTGTGCGTTAAGCAAAGTCCTGGAAAACAGTGCTTGCAACTTGGAGTATGAGCAAGCTTCTAAAATGCTATCTCAGATTAATTAAGTAGCCGGAAGGGGCCACCAGCGATGGTGACGTGCTGTCTAAAAATCACAACCATTTCATTGTCATTCCATTCAAGTCAAAAGCGCTTAAAAACATTTCTATTCCATTCCTCGAAGCGTTATCCTCATTCCATTCCGGCATCTCGAAAAGATGAAATTCCAATTCCGGAGTGGTAACTCCTCAACACTGGTAGGGATTACACCCTGGTACCATATGTGGTAACGGATGCGCTAAACGAATGCGCACCATTCTCCTAGATTGGCATTTTATATAGTTAATAGAACAGTTTAGAAAATTTCTTGATTCGTTAAACATTCGTCGTAGAATTGTCAACAAGGAAACCGCTCTAATATCGAAACGTCTTCAAACTTTTTATTTGGTCAGTGACTGCTTTATTATTTATTTATTATTTATTTAGACAATACTGCAGGACAGAGGTTACGCCAAGAAGGAGTGGAAAGATAAAAACATAGCGCATCAGGTAAATGTAATTACACAATCTCTATCCTAGAGATTTCGTTTCTTCAAACAATACCTCAGCAGACAACGTTTCGTCGAACCTAGATATTTCCGACAAATCGGCGGCGATGGCGATAGTTGGCGTTACGACGGAGGGGAACAGGAGAAAAGCCAACTAAGGCCGCCTGTCGCTGCAGGCGAGTGAGGCACTCACAGGAAGCGTCCGTCGAGGTGACCGGCGTCCTGCAGGCGCCTCTCGGCGTTCAGCGCGACTAAGGCGGCCCGTGGAACCAGGGTTGGATCTCGTGCAGGGTCTTGCTGAGCAGCGACCTCAGGTCTCCCGGACCGGCTCTCTCGGGCTGCACCCCTCCCTGGGCCGGTGGGGCGCCATCCAGCTGCTGCTCCTGCAGTTACAGGGGGAAGACGAAAAAATTAAACTCAGTTCGACCAGTAGTGGAATTTGTTGAAAGCGGGGAAAATGTGGTTCTCTAGTGTCAGCTCGAATGTCAACGGGCGGTTTCTCGCCCCAGAACGGCAGCGTCGTCGTTGAAAGAATACAATGAATGGCTAGCGCAAAGGAATCGCCAGCCAAACATCACCGGCGGGAGGCTCCCTTCCCTCCCCTTCCCGCTAAACCCGCTTCGGCGAGGCCACTGCGACATCTATCGGTGGGTCTGGAAACCTGCTGCTACCCCTGCGTGACGCCCCGACCTACAGCAGACGGACAAAAAGGGTCGACCTACAACAGCTCCGCTGAAAAACGGTCCAGAAATTCCCGAGTGTGGAAAGTCGGAAAATGCGCAAGGGTATAAACCGCACTTCTATATGCTGAGCGCCTTTCACCGCTATTCAGAAATGCACTGCTGGGGAGATTTTACAGGGACAACATGAACAGTCTGACGTTAAAGTATAGAGCCGTAGGGCGCTCTAAAAACTCCTAATCAAATAAAATCAAGTGAATATATTTATTTCTGTAAGTATCAATAAATACATTTTATCTCTCTACCGAGGCACTTTAAAGCCGGCTTCGCTACTTAAGCAACAAGATGCTGGCAAGAACTTTTGGGGGGTAAGCATAAGCAGTTCGGTATAAAAGTGTGACGGCTCTAGGGGCTTTTGAAAAATACCTCATTATAGACGCCGGGTAACCAGATCAAGCGCTGTTCGCCGAGCACCGTTAAAAACTAGCATAAATAGATTGCTGGGAAGACTTTTTCGCGCCAAAGCATGAAGTCCTTAAGGTTTTATATTAATGACATTTTTTGATACGGCAGGAGTGTGAAAAAATCAAGTGTTGCAGACGGACAAACGCGTTATAGACATGAATGCGCATTATAATATTTTGCAATGCGCTCGGCTGGAAACCACATGGGGGATGAGGGTTGATAAAAGGTTTCCACCCAAACCATGGACAGGCTCCTAAAAGGAACAGTCGATGCCTTCTATAAAGGAGGTCATTTATGTAAAAAAAAAAAAAGTTGTTTTTCGGGACGATTTCTATTTCATTAAAGGGTTGTAAGGACGGAAAATTGCAGGTGAAGGAGACCTTTAGGTGCACTTCCATTGGTGGTGCAGGGCTGGAGAAACAGCAGAGTTAGGGGCCCTCCCTCTTCAACGGAGCTCCGGCTGTTGAAGCCCACGTGAATTTCCGAACTTGACGCTCAAAGTTCTCCATCACTGCAAGTCCAGATCATTTTGTCCGCAGGCTTTCACATCTCTCCAAGGTGAACCACGTTAGCACGCCCTTCGAACCGCGGCAATCGATTGATTGATTGATGATTGATTGGATTGATTGATGATTGATTGATTGATTGATTGATTGATTGATTGATTGATTATAGGTTTAACGCGCCGACGCAATGCAGACGCTGAGGCGCGCCGTAGTGGAGGGCTCCGGATTAATTTTGACCACCCGGAGATCTTTAACGTGCGCCGAAATCTCGTTACACACGGGCGTTTTTGCTTTTCGCCTCCATCAGAAAAGCGGCCGCCGCAGCCGCGAATCGAACCCAAAACCTCGTGCTCAGCAGCGCAACGCCTTAGCCACTGAGCCACCGCGACGGCTGAACCGTGGCAATCGGCTTCGCGAACTCGGTGTCTGTAGCGCCAACGTGGCGCCTGTGCTGTCACTTCAGGAGCGAACGCACGTGAACTGGCGAGGAGGAGCAGCACGCAAGAGATCACGCCACGAACGCTGGGCAGTGTTGTCGCATGTCACGCTGGCTGACGTCGGGCGCTCCCCACGAGGCGCATACTCACGTGCGCTCGGTTGCTCTGAGTTTCTGGTAACGCTCGACTGCGAACTAAAAGCTTAAACAGCTGTGCTGTTGAAACGTAAACGCCGCTGTGTTCGAGATTACACATCACGTCGAAAACGAGTTCAGATCTTATAATTCATCCCACCACTCTGCCATGGCTCGCCCCGTAGCCTAGCCGCTGCTTCGACGCTTAAAGACTTCAACTTTGCATGTGAGTAACTTTTTGTTTGATCCGAAAGACCATAGGCTTAGTGGCTCATCTGACTTTTTTTTCACGTCCCAGGATGCTTGTTTGCTTAGAAGACAATCATTAAAGCTGACACATGTTTCTCCCGTCTACATTCCATTTTTTGAACATCAAAAATCTCGGTCACGAGCGCGCAAAGTGAACCAAGGCCTTATTCTGAGCTCCGTCTAGGCGTCCCCATAAAAAAATGGCGCTAGGAGGAATTTTTTTACTTTGGGTTTGCATCTTTGTGACGCCCCCGAAGGCCACTCCGAAGAGGGCTTTGTGAAGATGGCGACGCTCACGTGAAGTAGAAAATAGTGCCCCCGCACCGGCTTGCCATCAATAAAGTTAACGGCCACCCCGGCAGCGGAGCGCACTGCGCTAGTAATCCCAGACTTATGCCGATAGCTGTTGTATATTCATTCGCTTGTAGCAACTAGGTGTAGCAGGCTCTCGCGTTCACTCGCATACACATTTTCACTGCGTTTGCGTAATAAAACGAAACATATTACGGAAATCTAAACTGAAGCAAAACCTGTAACCTGTGTCAGTAATGTTTTCGTTATCGTTGTTAGGTTGTCGTTTAGCATGTCTGCACGCCAGGTTAAAAGCCCGAATTCGTTTTGAAACGTTATTTTAAAATCCTGCATTCTGGCTATGACTGAATCTATGCTAGGTGTCTCACTTTTCACAAGTTTCCTTTTGTCTCTTTTGAGAGAGAGAGAGAGAGAGAGAGAGAGAGAGAGACAGAGAGAGAGAGAGAGAGGGAGGGAGGGAGGGAGGAGAGACGAGAGAGAGAGAGAGGGAGAGATTCAACCTTTGCACCTAAGCATCCTAGGCTCGGTGCACGGTGTAAGATATATTATTAGGTGAGGACACAGCTTACAAAACGAACGTGTGCTCTTCGTTTTGATAAAGTCGCCAAACTGGCGCCGCTGAGACCGTTGATTGCAGCGCCCTCCAGCGGCAGAGAAAAGAAGCTGCCCGAGCGCCGCTCACTCGGAGGTGTTCGGATCTCTTCGGCTCCTTGTCGGGCCTTCTCGGCAACTTCCGTAACCGGTCGTCTGCTGGATTTCTGCTCGCCGCAGCTTGGCTGGTTCCGCCGGCCGGGGGTGCAGACGATAATTTGAAGAAAGCCGTGCGAAAGCCTTTGCGCTCGCCCCAGTGTTTCAACGTTTTCTAAGCATGTATTTTGAGTCGGTAACAATCAAAAGAAGGTATAAAACACTAAACCGCAGGCAATGTGTGCCGCGGTAGCCGCTCAGCGCTCATACAAATGAGACTTTATGCTGCGCTTTTTAAGCTTGCGCAAAGAAAAAATGGGGTGCAAATGTTTTATTGAGTACGTACTGCAACGGATGGCAAAAAAAAACATGACAGTAATTAAAGTTACCTGCGATTCTAAACGAATGAATGCGTGCTCTGCAGCCATGCCCAGCAGAAAATGATGCTACTTGCGGTCAGCATTTTTCTGAGAGTGCGGTGACGCGAAAGCGTTCTTTTTTGTGCTTTGAGGGGATGTACTACTGAATGTCGAAGAGGTGCGCGCTCGCAAACGATGCAGTGCCGTCGACTTTACCGTTGGCTACAGCCCCCCAAGCTACTCCGTACAAGCAGCGGCAAAAGAAAGCGTCCGCTGCCCGAACAACGTCCCGACATACAAAGAAAGTACGCAGTTTGTGAAATGGATTGAACTGGCAGCGAGTACGCTGATTATTCTTCGTCGTAAATGACGTTGCACAACTGGGGTAAGCCCATGCACGAAGCAGCGGAGACGAATCGATGTTGTCAAGCTCACTGCCGGTGTCCAATGTTATGAGGAGCTGCGCGCGCGTCCTAATGAACTTAGGACGCCCGAAATCTCGCAGCTGTTTAAACAATGCAATAAATTACGCGTTAAGGTCGCGTTGTGTGAGCTCACACGGTGAGCTCAAACAACGCTGCCGTTGGTGCCTGCGAACCACCTGGCTTTGGACAGTCGTTGTTCAAGTCACTTGAAGCCTCGGTCGCTTCGAAGCTTAGTTAAGAGTTCTGCCACCAGATGTCCTTTCAATCAAAGGTCCACGCGCGGCGCCACGGCGCCACCAACTCTATTTGACAGATTTTTGGGCTGCTGTGTCCACACCTAAAACTATATCTTACACCGTGGCTCGGTGCACCAAATCTTGCTTAGCGCCTCCATGTTTCGCACAATACCTGGGCTGTCACTTAAAATAAAGTGAATTTCGTTTTTGGTTTACCGTTTGTGCCTTTCCATGCCCATTTCCTATCCTTTATTTTGCAGAATAATGTGTTCATTAATTGTAAGTTATTTCTGTCCGACAATCCCACCAGTATATCTCCTCGACTGCGGGGGGTGCCTATTCTACAACTTCCCACTGATTTTCTCCCTTCTGTTTGCACCTACTTTTGCGTTAACGTATCCCATTGCAATTGTGAAATGTGCTGTTCCCTTATTCACTGCTGACTCGACGTCTTCGTAGAAACTATCCGACGGCCTCATCCTCGTAGCTGGCTGTTGGTGCATAGGCTTGTATTATATTTAACCTGTATCCATTGTTGACCTTGACCACAACGACTCCAACCATTTCGTTAATACTGAAGAACTCTTCCACGTTCCCTGCTATCTCCCTGTGGATCAAAAATGTCACCCCGTGCTCTTTCTTTTCGCGAGGCCCTCGATAGCACAGAACATGCGCGATAGTCAGTTCAATGAAGCCTTCTGTTAAGAATGGGAAATGAAGCGCTCGTTGAAAATAATACAGAAATAAGGATCGGCAGTCAAGAATGCTAAGGAAAGCAAAGGGGAGAATGTTGTAGGTCATTGAAACAGATACATAATTTGGAAAGACAAAGCAAATGGGGAGAATGTGGTAGGTCATTGAAGCAGATAAAGAATTTGTAAACACACTTTCTTTCTGTCTTTCGAAATTCTTTATCTGTTTCAATGACCTACCACGTTCTCCTCTTTGCTTTCGGAGGTTTTCTTGACTGCCGACCCTTATTTCTGTCTTACTTTTTCCAAACCCCTCCTTTCCTCTTCTGATTCGCTATATATACTTATATACTTCGCGCAATACCTACTCCGGGACTTTACGGTAGTGCATTGACGTTACAGACAAAAACCCTTACTTGAAGCGCGGCAACGCGATAAAATATTAAGTGTTTTCCCTCTTGAAAGAACTAAAGCAGCCTGGCTTGCTAAAAAGCATCTGTACGCGTCTTCCTGGTCGCAGAGATGCCACGGGCCTTCGAGGAGAGAGTTGGGGAAGACGCCACGAGGGCGGAGCTTACGTCCATGCCCCAGTGTCGCGCCTTGAGCAGCATGAAGGCCCGCACGGTGTCGTCCGAGAGGCCCCAGTGTGTGGGCGGCAGCATGGCGTCCCGGGCGCGGTTGCAGGGCAGCGAGGGACGCGTGGCGAGACCCTGGACGCCTTCGAGGAGCGCCCATGGGTCCCGGAACTGCTGGCCCGGAAGGCCGCACAGTTCCACGCCTGGGAATAACACACAAATGAACTTGGGTTAGTACTTTCAGCTAAGGCATTTGGCAAGTAGTTAGTTTGTTATTACATGTGATGGAGCACACTCGAATGTCGCTTGTGGGACATTTAATGTCCCACGAGGGACATTTATGTCAAGCAACCATGTCTCCTGTGGGCCGCAGTACTGGCACCCAAAAGCGACATTGTCACCATGATTTTAAGTATGCCATGCTTTTAAGTATGCGTGTCATTATGAATCGCTTTGCTTGTGTTATATTAAATGTTCCACAGTAGACATTCATGTCTGGTGATAATGTCCCTTGTGAGACTACAGTGCTGCTTCCCAACAGGGACATTGGGGTCATGATGTGCCAGTATGCGTATGTGTACACCCATTTGTCACCGTCCCTGGTGAGGGGAACGACTGTAATGACACTCGCTACCAAGATAGCATATTTACTTCGCATTTAGGAATGTTCGCTTGGAGCTTGGTTTACATGATATTGCACTATAAGGGCCTTATCTCAAATCGTTAATGTAACACAGTGGTTTAGAACCGTACATTACGTCCCAAAGCAAAAAAAAATTTAGGAGCCCTCCTGTGGCACATCAGCGGGGGGTTGTGCGTGACTTAAACCGTTCATATACCATACACGACAAATTGCGCGCTGGGAGCAACCAGGATTTGAAACAGTACCATTTCAATACTACAAAGTTCGGAGTAGCCATTTTCACTTTCCACTAGAGCTAACCCCAAAAAAAATCATTCTCTCTCTCTCTCTCTTTTGTTTGATATTGGGAGCGCAGCGCCACCTGAAATGAATCAACGTGGGATCAATGGACCACGAAACCTTGTAGCAAACTGGTGACGCTTGAAACCACGGTTCGAACGCTTTGTAATAACAACAGGCGGGCGATAGAAAAGATTTACGAAAGCCACCCGTCCTTCTACCATTGGCTGATGAATGCGCAGGAGAAGCTTTCAGCGCTTCTCCAAGGCTCATACTGGGAAAGCTCGAAATCGTTCAGCTGGGAAGACTTGAGAACGGAGCCGAAAAAGGTAAGGGAAAACAAACGTTGGGGCGCCGTACATGCATAGTTTATTTCGGAACTTTAAGGAGACCGAGAAATATAACAACTTAAGGGTCTTTTCAACTCTCCAGAAAACAAGAACAAGAAATCAATCCAAATTTTCTGGGCAGCAGATTTCGTGGCTAACAAAAATCCCTATTTTTAGCTCCCCCCCCCCCCCCCCCCCCTCCTTGAAAAGAAAAATATTGGCGTGATATGTTCGCTCCCTTTCGGGAAATTGTTGTTCATTCGTCAACTTTACACTTGGGTATACATAAAAGAATTCTGGGGGCCATTGCTTTGGCCTCAAACATTTTCCTGTCATTGGGATAGGGGGAATAGTTGGGGGGTGGCGACTAGACGCGGTCACTGACTCTGCCTGCCGCCAAAAAATGACCACCAATAACTCTTTTCTGTCGCAAGACCTGAGCCATTGTCCCGGGCGGCTTCGACGTCTTCTCTCTACACGGCATTCCGCCGCCGGTCTGCGATCTCCGCGAAGAAAAGCAGAAATGAAAACAGTCTGAAGGTCGGCAGTGCATGTAGAGTACTCCCCGTCGTCATGACGCTGTTGCTTTTTGCTTAGAATCGGGCATCGATTTTTAAACTTAATTTCCCCTGCCTTGTCGTGTTCTCCTCCTTCCTTCCGTTTGTTGGCCTTTTCTCTCGCCGTTTATATGAAATCCTGCGTGTACAACTACCTTTACTCCGCGGAAAAACCCACGTCAGGTCAACCAGTCGCTGCCTCAACGAACGGAACGTGCTCGCAATGTTCCCAAGGCTGTTTGTGGACACTTGGTTATACACTGCCTTGACAGTAAGCGTTTGTTAAGCTGTGATCAGAGTTCTGCCATCGAAAGAGGGGGTACCCATTTGCACACAAACTCGCCGAGGTGGCCGAAGTTTCGCCGCGGTGTGATGTGGGATAAGCATGCCGCTTTCTCTGCTGCCGAAGAAAAAAAGAGACTAAACTGTTAGGTTGAATGGTCGCTAAATGCGAAAAATAGCGTATATGTGAAACCACGACCAGTCCGTTGTCGCTGCTGTCGTAACATCTCTATACCACGTCGTCATAGCGCCTTTCCTGGCGTCCATATCGTACGAAGTGCCTGTCACGTTAGTACACTGAAAAATTAATAGCGTAGGGAAAATAATTTCTCAAAATGTTATTGCTATCACGCGATTGTCAATACTTTATTATAGTGGGGTACTTTTTCTCGAAGTGTGTTTATTGCCGTTTGTCCATCGTCAGTAACGTTGCGCATGCGCTGCTGCCAATCACAGGTACAAAATATTATCTCTCTACGGAAGTTTGAAAGATCGAAGCCAGATTCCCCAACTTCTGAGGCGAGGGGAAATCGCATCATCGCTGATAACAAAAAGGTTTGTATTCAGGTGTCGGGGCCTGTTCTAACGCTTAAAGGAGCCATGAGGACAAAGTTTGGTTCATTAGAAAGACTGTTTTGTCCAGATAAAGATCGTACCAATTTTATCGCAAACTTCAAACAAATAATGGGGATATTAAAAAAACATGTTAAGCAGTAGTGACTCGCTAGCCACCGTCCCGCAACTTTCCTAGGACGTCAGAGAACATGGTTCGGGTGAACGGCGGCCGCGGACCTAAACCACAGCTGGGATACATGACTGGATGATTGTAATGGGGCGTCTAGTTCCGTTTGACCGCACCATTTGAATGCTAATGTGCAGTTACCACACTAAAAAGTGCGTTTTTGTGGGGGCCCATATGACGTCACTGTTGCCCCTAACACGCCACTGTAGCGCAAAATGTAGTTTTTCAATACTTCTTGCGTTTTCTTTTTTTTTTTTTTCGATTGAAGAACAGCTTTTGTGGCTGGAGCGGAAGTGAGTGAGGTACGTAAGCCTGGTTCTTTCATATTATTGAAGTTGTATTTTGTCGTCATGGCCCCTCTGAGAGGCGAAACCAAAATTGATACGAGCTTCGAGATTTCCGCAGAGTTAGTCATATAAACACCAGGAAAAAACTCGCAGGACGCTCACCCTTTACAAATCACATAGTTGTAATTCTAGATCTGTCGTTGTGTGTCTATTCAAGTCGTCGTTGCTAGCGTAAACGCCTATAATTCGAGTAAAAACACAGCGACGCATTTGTGTTTTTTCTTTCTCACTTTTTATACGCCTGCTGGCGCTGTTTCGGAGTCTTTACGCTTCGAGTTATGTAGCGGGCAGATGGACGCGCACCGTGTTTAAGTTCGAAGAACATTGCACGTACTGTGAAAAATTATTGTCATTACGACTACGTCGACAAAACACGATTCGTAAAAGTAAGGGAAGCCGCTCAAGTACTTAGTCCAAAATCGAATCCTCAGATTGATTGCCCTGCACAAAAATATCATTCCGGCTAAAACATAATTCCAATGCCGAACACGAGGGTTCTGGTCTGGGCCTGTTGGTAGAACATTACAAAGAATTGAAGCGCTGGGACAACGGGACAAGCGAATCAACACACACAAGGCGCTTCGTGCGGTGCGAGAAAGGGTCGTACGCTAGTTCTGGACAGTTAGGTTCAACATCTTCATAATGTATAAATCAAACAAGCACAATACCTTAGGCTGAAATTACATTTACCTCTTAGCACCCTGATGACGTTACCTTGGTAAGTAACTCGGGGACGAATCGCAAAGCATGATTACCGCACTGGCAAGCATAATAGAATCGTGGCCGGAAAATTCCTTAGCATAAAAGTAAAGTAATGCTCAATAGCCTAGGGAGTGCACAGCAGTTTTCAGATAGGTGGTGAGGCAGTGGAAGTGGTAAGCGAGTATATCTACTAAGGCCAAGTAATGACCCCGGATCCCAACCACAAGACAGAGATAATTAGAAGAGTAAGAATGGGGTGGAGTGCATTCGGCAGGCATCTCAGATCCAACGGCATCCTCAGGCATCCAACGGCAGCTTACCATTGTCCCTGAAGAAGAAAGTGTGTGACAGCTGCATCCTACCTACGGGCTCACCTACGGGGCAGAAACTTGGTGCTCACTAAGAGGGTTCAACTTAATTGAGGACGACTCAGCGGGCAATGAACGGAAGATGATAGGTTTAACATTAAGGGACAAGAGAGAGAGCGAAAAAAACTTTATTCAACTGAGCTTGTCTTTAGCGTGAGAAGTTGGTGGTCGTTGTTATCAGCCCAACGACGACCGAGGCGGCCCTTGCGATCAGGGAGGTCTGTACCTCCCTGTCGTGGGATGCCAGTGCTTCTCTCCACTGCTCAGCTGTGGTGATTCGGGGATAGGGTTTTGGGGGCAGGCCCACAGAATGTGGGGTGGGGCTGTGCAGAGGGTACAGTTCGGGGATGGGACTTGTGTTGGGTGGATTAGGTGCAGGCGGGTTGGGTGTGGGTATGTGTTTGTTTGTATGAGCCTCCAGTCTTGCTCTTGGGCTGTTGTTTGTCCCGGGTGCGGGGGTGCTAGCTTTCGGCGGCAGAGGCGGTAATGTTCCGTAATATCGGTATAGTTAAGGAGACTGTCTCTGGATGACCTTGCCCGTGGGATGGGTCGGGCGCCACTCCAGCTCGGAGGGTAAGATCTCGAGCCTGAGAGTGTGCGGTTTCGTTCCCTTCCTGTCCCCGGGGTCAGCGAACAAACGCGTGTTAAGGACATATTACTAGAAATTCAGAAGAAATGGACGTGGGCAGTGCATGTAATGCGAAGGCAAGATAACCGTTGGTCATTAAGGGTAACAGAGTGGATCCCTAGAGAAGGCAAGAGTGGCAGGGGGTAGCAGAAAGTTGGACGGCAGGTGAGATCAAGAAGCGGGGATAAATTTGATGACATTTAACTCGCGCCGTGTGATGGGGGGGGGGGGGGGGGCGAGGTGTAAGGTGTCACTTGCACCAGATTCGCAAAGTACCAAACTATTTTTTCTGCGGTCAGATTCTGTCTAGAAAGTTAAGCAAACGTCTATTTACTTTGTGAGGTTAATTTTACTCTCTGACGAGACACACAGCGTCGTAGCTAAGATTGACCAGGAACTCATCACGCAAATACAAGGTTGCTCAAGTGTCGTCCAAGGAAGGCGAGTTGCTTGGAAAACAAGAGATAGTAGCGAGAAGAACGGGAAAGAGGGTATAGACCTAGGGTACAAAAGAAGTGCAGGTTTTGAGACACCACGGCAACCGTGAATGTGACACACCGAAAGAAGGAGATGTACAGGAGACAAAATTAAAGCAATTGTCTTCCCGTGAGCTCATTTGTTTGCGAATGGAGCGGCCTCTTTTGAGAGGCTCCACGGCAGACATTTTTTCCCAACAGATATTTGCGGCTAAGCTACTGAACTAGCCGCTGGCCCTATGAGAGAGCCTAAATCGCTTTAAACGGTATCGGCACCTGTCTTAGCTGTTTTTTTTAAAGCGAAGTTTTTAATGCGATAAAACGCACTGCAGAAAAGCCAACTTGCTGCTGGAAAGCCAACTTTACACCGTTGGTTTTCGCAAAGGGCACATCAGTCACACACCGCGTAAATAATGGAATGTCGCTGCATGCATAACAGGGGTTGTGGCATGACGTTGTGGCAGACGAATGAAGTTTAGTCTCATACGGTTGAGGTATGATGATGATGATGATTATGATGCTGCTGCTGCTGCTGAAGATGATGAAAGCATTCTCTAATAGTTGCAGAGATGGCACGTTGATCATAGTACTATCAACTTGGAAGCCTAAATCAACCACAGGGCAGAGCTAACCGAATCATCATATTCAGGTGACCCAATCAAGGACTAATAGATACAAAATGATAACATCACATTCGCTTAGCTCAGTCGGACTTAGGCTGATTGGATTGTGGACTTTGCATCTGCATCGCTTTTCATGATTCTTTCAAAATGGGCGTTAGATTTTTTTTACGCCGCAGACAATCCCCTCTATGCCATTGTTGCGTCGTCAGAAAAACTGGAAGCTCGTGTGCTGAAAGCAACAATGTTATGTCAACAACGAACGCTTTTCGACTCTCAAGGTCACGCTTATTTCTCAGCGCTTACCGCCAATACTAGTCGTTAAAGACCGCTTCCGTACAACACGATGTTCACGCACAAATGGGCCTGCCGCTCAGGGGTTCCATAATAGCGGAATTATAACCGACAAACCAGAACGGCATGTCTGGCCACAGCCACATCGGTAGTGTCGCCGAAATAACGAGATGCGATGTGCCGATGTCAGGGAAGTGCTTGGAAACGCGTATTTGTACAGCACTTGTACGGCCGCTACGCCGCTTTGATAGAGGTCGTAAAACAGAATGACCGTCCGTTAAGGTCCCGCGTCTGATCCCGCCTGCCGGACAACCGGACAAAAGAAAACAAAAATTGCTCTGTTTGCGGGAATCAACGCCACTTTTTATCAGCTCTGGTATTCTTGGTATTTTTCGTCGATGGACCCGAACAGTTAATATCGGCAATGAGAAAGGTAATCACGGGGTCTTAAAGATAAAGGAGTTCGGCACAACTACCACTCGTTACGGTTTTAGGGTTATGAGTGTGCAGTTCTGATTCGCCTCAGCCAGTTTTCCTAGACTTATTGACACCTTAATGGTGGCTCTCAAGTGGTCGAGCAGTCCCTTAATGCGACAGCATAGTCATTTGAGCGGCGAATTTCCGATGGGGAGAACAATTATTTCGCCGGCTTGCAGCGTGGGCCTGAGCGTGCGTCAGAAAATGGTAACAGAATTATGGCCACATAGAAGAGGCCCTGTTGTCATTCAGCTCATGAGTAAAAATAAATTATAGATATCCTAACACAATCCTGCGGCTATTATTTAAAACCTACGAATGACAAACTAACTTGACAGGTAAACAAAGAAGTTGGCTCCAATCCGCGCTGTGAATGGGGTTGGAAAGCAAAGCTTTAAACGACAACCACACCAATTGCCCAAGCGACGTCACTTGAATTCATACACGTGGCTCTACAAAGAGTGAAACCAGAGATTCTGCCATCTGTTACCTATGATTCCAGCCAGAAACCACCTTCCCCCTCCCCAACCACTGAATCAAAAGCAGCTTCTGTCTCCCCTGTCTCCCCTGTCTCCACGTGTGGGTGTAGCTTAGTCGCTAAGACGACGGGCTCTTGCTCCGCTTCTCTTTAAGTCCAGGTTCGAGGCCTAGCGGTGCGAGTAGTTTAATGTAGCCTGTTATCACAAAAAAACAGCGCAGGGACAAGGGTGGAAGAAGTGGCAAACTAGATCGCTCTCCCGTGCTCGTCCCTGCGCTGTTCTTTAGTTGGGGTAATGTGTACCCAACTAGCCCTACGTCAAGCCTTAGTAAGTTATTTAGCCTAATTAGGAGTATCTGGTGGCGCATACGACGAAACCGTTGGCTGGTAAAGGTGGAAAGCTTTTCTTTAAAAACTCTCCGAGGGCACCTAAGCCGTTCACATCAGTTCTGAATGCAAAATAATTAATATACAGTTTTCCGAACGGGTATGCCTGTGTTGTGGGAACCTCCGTGCTCCGCGGAGATGCCCCTGGCTCACGCGACATTCCGTTCTGGCATTCTGTTATCCAGGGGAAACAAGCCTGGCATTTCCTGTATAACATTATAATACAGCGCCAGGTACTAGTTCCCTTTCTACACTTCTATTCTTTTAGGCAACTACTTAATGAGCAGCACTGCTCTGTCTCGGTAGCCTAGGTGTAAATCGCGAGTTTTGGAGCAAACGCCCAGCCACAGCTGCGGAGTGTTAAACTAAACGCCGCACTACTTTCTTGGGCTACTCGAACGCGGAATTTAGGTCTGTCCATCTGTCTGTCGGTCTGTGTCTGTCTGTCCCTTTATTTAGCCGCCCAAGAAAATGCAGTGCAGAAGTTGAACGAAACGTTTATAGACCCACAGTTGTTTCTACACATCTTGGTCTGGTGACAAAGTTCATACTTGTCAAGATTGTTCAGCCAAAATAAAACATTGCGGATATCTGAGGAAAACACCATTACACAGGTGATATTCGCAGTGTTCCTTTATGAAAAATGACATGACTGCTTCGTGGTTCAGATAACAAATGAAATACTAGCCCCTGCATAAATGGTAGATAGAATAGATAGATATTACGGGCCGGCCCTTTAGAGCGAGTGGATGCATCAGGTTGCGGGGAAATGGCAAATCATAACAATCTCCACCCCAGCCGACAGATTAGAACTAGCGGAGCTTTCGAAGTTAATCAATAAGCGTAAGACAGCTGACACACGGAAGTATAATATGAAGAGGATCGAATATGCTGTAAAGAACGGAGGCAGGCTTAAAACAGTGAAGAGGCGTCTTGGCGTGGGGAAAAATCAGATGTATGCACTTAAAGACAAGCCAGGAATGTCATCACAAATAAGGATAAAATAGTCATAGAAGCCGAGGAGTTCTACACAGATTTGTACAGTAGCTGGGACCTCCAGGATAATACTGAACGAGAAAGCAGTTCAGAGGAGATAGGCATCCCACCAGTAACGACAGAAGAAGTAAGGAAGGCTTTTAAAGAAATACGGGGGGCAAGGCACCTGGTGAAGACCAGATAACAGCAGAACTCTTGAAGATGGTGGGCAAATTGTACTAGTAAAACTGGACTACCTGTACAAGTAATGCCTAATGACCGCGAGTGTACCGGAATCTTGGAAGAACGCGAACATCATACTAATCCATAAGAAAGGTGACATGAAGGACTTGAAAACTTACAGGCCGGTCAGCTTACTGTCAGTGGTCTACAAGATATTTACCAGGGTAATCGCTAACAGAATTTCTGCAACCTTAGATTTCAGTCAACCTAAAGAACAAGCAGGGTTTGTAAATGCTATTCAACAATGGACCATATTCACACGATCAATCAGGTGATAGAGAAGTGCGCTGAGTATACTGAACCCCTATATATAGCCTTCATAGATTATGAGAAAGCATTTGACTCGGTCGAAACCCTAGCAGTCATTCAGGCATTACGGAACCAGGGGGTAGATGAGCATTATGTAAGAATACTAGAGGATATCTACTATGGGTCCACAGCTACCATCATCCTCCATAAGGAGAGCAGTAAAATACCTATAAGGAAGGGTGTCAGACAAGCAGACGCAATCTCTCCAATGTTATTCACAGCATGCTTACAAGAAGTATTCAGAACGCTGGATTGGGAACAGGTGGGTGTAAGGGTTAATGGAGAATTCCTCAGTAACCTCAGATTTGCTGATGACGCTGCCTTGCTAAGTAACTCGGGGGACGAATAGCAAAGCATGCTTCCTGCACTGGACAAACAGAGTAGAATCGTGGGCCTGAAAATTATTACGCAGAAAACTAAAGTAATGATCGATAAACTCGGGACAGCACAGCAGTTTGAGATAGGTGGTGAGGCAGTGGAAGTGGTAAGCGAATATATCTACTTAGGCCAAGTTGTGACCCCAGATCCCAACCATGAGGCAGAGATAATTAGAAGGATCAGAATGGGGTGGGGTGCATATGGCAGACATTCTCAGATAATGAATAGCAGCCTACCATTGTCGCTGAAGAAGAAAGTGTATGACAGCTGCATCTTACCGGTGCTACTTACGGGGCAGAAACTTGGAGGCTCACTAAGAGGGTTCAACTTAAATTGAGGACGACTCAGCGAAAAATGGAACCTAAGATGATAGGTGTAACATTAAGGGACAAGAAGAGAGCGGAGTGGGTCAGGGAGCAAACTGGTGTTAAAGACATATTAGTAGAAATTAAGAAGAAGAAATGGACGTGGGCAGGGCATGTAATGCGAAGGCAAGATAACCGTTGGTCATTAAGGGTAACAGAGTGGATCCCTAGAGAAGGCAAGCGGCAGGGGGTGGCAGAAGGTTAGATGGGAAGATTAGATCAAGTTTGCGGGGATAAATTGGTCGCAGCTAGCACAGGACCGGGCTAATTGGAGATTAATGGGAGATATCTTTGCCCTGCAGTGGGCATAGATATGGTGACGATAATGATGATACTGATGATGATGATGATGATGATGATGATTTGAAGTGATGTTAGTTCGAAGTAAAAAGTTAAACATACGTGTTTGACAGCAGAAATTGAACTCCGGTTTCTGCGTATGAAGCTAAAGCTCGCTTCGAATGACGCCAAACTAACTGCCTGTTTATATGTAATAAGACCGACATACGAAAATGCTAATATCATGTGAGGCTCTTATGAAACAAGATTAATCAATATGATTGAAACAGCCCTACAAAGAGCAGCCCGATTTATTTTGTGTCGTTACTCTCGAAGTAAGTCTGCTACAGAAATGTTGCAAAAACATAAATTGCCCTTCCTAGCTGACCGACGCCTCCGGGCCACACTAATGTACCTTTTCGTACCCCGGAAAAAGCATTTTAAAATAAACACCACTCAATATTCACTCCCACAACAAGGCCCATTTGAACATACTTTTCCGGATATCTAAACTGCACATTTATGCAGATACCAAATCTGTTCCCCCAGAACAATAAATGAACAGAACACGCCCCCAATAACCGTTATTCAGAGCGACACGTAACGCAGTTTGAGGACAAGCTGAAGCAAGTGATGTCGTAAACAAAATTCTGTGCATTGTGGAAGCTATGAAACTGATTGAATTCGCTTGCTACTAAATATTACTGTTAAGTTTGCACTGGTGTTTTATTCATGTATGTTCAATGTGACTACACTGACGTACAATTTGCGTACACTGTGTACAATGTACATTTTCTTGTTCTTATACTCTGTGCTGAAACCCCACCCCTTTAACGACCTCCGGGATAACGGTATGCTAAATAAATAATAAATGAAGAATATCTCCTTTCGACAACATTTGGAGCGAAGTGAACAAATACGCCGGCCTTTTTTTTTTTTGTCACGCGCTGTGGAATGCGTCGCAGTCAGTGACGGCGCCGACGCCACCTTTCTCGCTCAATAGGCCAATTTCCTTCGCGTTATTATTTTTGTTTTGCTGTACTGGTTTCAAGTTAAGAACAGCAATGATAACTGCTTATCACTGTTCCTTCACACGGCGCTAAGTCCGTAATAAAGGTATCTGGGCGAGCACAAAGTAAAAGTAGGTGCAAAAAAGAACACTAAGGAACTTTGTGTACTAGCGAGTGTAAAATAATAAAGTCAGATTCGGTGGGACAAGGAAATCGTCTCGAGCATGAAGCTCGTTTTCTCAAAGGTCGCGCGCTTTGACGTCACTGGTTTGTCCCCACGGCGGAGGATTATAGTACATGTGCTGTTACCGTTCTCATTAAATTAACTTGAATCTGGCCATAGAGGAGGATGCGTTCCTGCTACGAAAGGCGATTAAAAAGTTGCAGAAGCTGGAATGTACAGTACAGTTGCACTCGACACGAGCGCAAACAACTCCCAGATTTATTACCACAACACTAATGTGTACGCAAAAACACTCGTGCATGCAGCTCTCTTGCTTTGTCAGGGACCTCTCGCGCTGAAAGCTGTTATCGCGATATTCAGTGGCCGAAAGCGTTGCCTCCCAATTTGTATTTATACTCCAGGATTTCGATTTAAGCACAACCTTTGCGTTTTAGAAAGCTAGCGCGAGTTCCTGCACCTCGCTTCACAGTAATTCCTGGCTGGGAAAGGCCCCGGAAGTGCACCGGGCAAGAGCGGGAAATGAGGGCGCAAATAATGTCCGCGTCTCGAATATTGAACGAGCCGGAGCGTGGCGAAAGCTCGAAGATAGAATAATGGAATCCGAGCAAACAGGTTCCTTAGCTTCTTTCATTTATTTGCCTTATGCTGATAATTTTATGCAGATAGAAAGAGTTCGGTACGTACGATTCAGATTTATATTGTCGTACCATTCCTAACCTAATTTTAAAATTTCCGTTATTACTGCTGCGAAAGGCTTCCACCAGTTGAGTCGAATGAACTTTGCTGCGTTTTTTTAATGCGCATGCGTTGATTAGCTTCTTCGCTACAGTTACTAGTCAGAAAAATGGGCACGTGCCAGCACTGCATTTCAGTATGCTGTACGTTCGCCAGCTTAGCGACTACAGCCAGTGCTTCAAATCTTAACGCGAATAACGACGCAGTGGACTTCGTAATTAACGGAGCTCATACAATCAAAAGAGGCCCTTCTCTTGACACCATGATTCAACCGGTTCGAAACCAAAGCTCCTTACTTAAGAGAAGAATGGTTAAAACGCGAAGATTGCTCCCATGCAGCCTGAGTGAAAGTCAAAGTCCAAAGTCCAAACTGCTTAGACCGTGTCGGAATGACGCAATCGGATAAACGTCGGTTTCATAACTCAAAAGGTCCAGATTCTATTCCTTACACCGCAAACGTCCTTCTTTTTTTAGGCGCTTGGTGTGCTTTGTGGAAGCCCATCATCAGCAGGTGCCCTCCTATAGTGTAAAGTTGGATCTCCTGTTTTCACGTACGGTCGCCATCAGTGAGGAAAAAAAAAACACTTCCGCTTTTAAAAAAACCTTTGAATCTAAATGTTTAGATTTCCAATGTAATGAGCTATGTAAAAATTCAAGGTAATTACACGAGATAATTACACGAGGTATCTTCTTACCATAGACACACTATATAATTACAAAACGTAACTACTTGACCCCGACACATTAGATAATTACTCAAGATCATTCTCTCCGGGATATTGTTGCATTATTTTCCGCTGATTGTGTACCTGTATGTTTGTGTAATTTTGCATTGAAATATTTGAGGGGTAATATTGTTAAATATTACTGTCACAACTAAGCCCAACTTTCGCCCGAACAAAAAAAAATATCTATGCTCACCCCTTGTATTAGCTATGAATGAATGGAATTCTTTACCAAGCTATAGCCTAGCGGAACAAACACACGCCTCTTCTTTACAAACCGCACTCCTCGCACGACGAAAAATACTCTGTAACTTGTTTTTATCACGTTTATCCTTTCTAGGCTGTAAATCTGTGTTCTTGCTTGTACAATACCATATTTCTTGTCACTTTTTCCATGTTTGTTTTTGGATACAATGTTTAGCGCTGTATTTTACAATTGTCGTATATACTTCTTGTGTTCTTACGGTATTCCAATGTCACTTTTGTTGTCTCAATTTTTCTTTTTTGCAATATTGCGTGTTTCGTCAGCTTTCCACTCATTTCCCCTAAGTAATGCCCCTTTGGGCCCATACGACACATAAGGTACACAAAAGGCTGAATGGAATTTTGTTTGAACTTTAACATGATATTTTTCATAGCTCTCCCGGCTTTTGTTAGACGGGCGACAATGCGTTATTTGCCGAGAAGTAAGTAAATAGAGCTGGCATTTCGCTCTCCCGTTTACCTTTCATTTTTTTGCGAAGCAACCATTGCGCAGATAGTAGGCACCGGTGTGGTCTATAGCGTAAACGGATGGCGCTAGGAGCTTTAGCTCACACTGGCAACGGTAGCTTTTACGTCTCCAAGCCATGGCCGATCCCGAAACGTTTCTCTGGCTGAGGAGGGAGGCTTGGACTTTGATTATGTATCTTCGACGGAATGAGAAATGCTTTTAAATTCTCGAGATTTCGGCGTACCCGCCTATGCCGGATTCTCAGGACAGCCGTCTGCGGGCGAAGCCTCTCCTGAAGCACGGCCGCTCGATGGAAACTAGTTTCCATCGAGCGGCCGTGCCTGAAGCACGGCCGTGCCTGAAGTGACAAGCGCCGTTTCGAATATCAAGCGCGGCGTTCCAGCTGCCGCCGCTCAGAAGGGCGCCTTCACCTCACCTCTTCTGGCGACCACAGCCACCTCATAATATCTCCCCTCGCGCGAACGTAGCGTGAAATAAACACTCTCTTCCCGGTAGCCGTGTCGAGTAGTCGTCGCCTCGTCGTTGCTCGCGCTTCCACTGTCCCGAACATAAGAATGAAAGAGCGACACACGCTTTACGGATTATCAACAAGGGCTCACGGCGAACGGAAGAGCACAAGGGTGGAGCGGCCAGCTAACCACCCGACGTAAGTACCTTTATCAGGCAATAAGGTTCGAACTGCGAGAGGCCACGCTTTACCAATAGCCACATCCGCGCGCGGAGAACAAGAGACTGCATGCTCAGGCAGGTCGCTGAAAGGGTCCATGAAGAGGAAATACAACTTTGTTTAACTTTAAAGAGCTAGGCTTTAGTACCTCACTCAGCTCCATTCCAGCCACGAAAGACGTTTTTTAACCGATAAAAACGCACGAAATGCTTAAGAACTTTCAAATTCCGCGCCATAGTGAGGTGTTATGGGCGCGAGTGACGTCATATGGGCCAGCACTAAAACATAATTTTCAGTGTGTTAGCTGCACGTTAGCATTCAAGTTATTCGATCAAGCGCAACTAGCGGCTCCACTACAATCGTCCAGTCTTGTGTCCTGGAGATTCATTAGTCGGCCCCCGTCAATCGCCGAAACAAGATTCTGTGACGTCATAGAAAAGTTGCTGGAAATTGGCTAGCGAGTCGCCAATGCTCCACACATTTTCTTTAATATCTCCGTCATTTTTTCGAAGTTTGCGATGAAATCGGTGTCATTGTTATCAGGACAGAGAAGTCTTTCTAATGAAACAAACTTGTATTTTGTCTTCATGGCTCCTTTAACCACCTGCAGTGCATACTTTTGCCCTTTCCTACTGGGGATAATGCTTCCACAAGTTCGGGCATTCACCGTCTTAGTTATGGACTTCGCTAATTGTGCACCAATGCTATTTCAAAATGAAACTGAAAGCATGACGGCTGACTGAACAGTGAGGAAAGCAGCCTGTCTCGCATTGTGTAAAAGCTCTAGTCGGGTTGTTAAAATAACATGTGCTCATGAAAAGCTCTTATTCACATCTATTTCACGTGCCCAATCACTCGAGCACGGTTTATTTCACGAAAACGTTTAGCGATGCTTGTCTAATAAGCTCTCACCGTTCACAACTTTTGTGATGTCACCCAACCGTAGTGCCCAAAAGCGTACGGGGCGTCGATATCTGCTTTCACGTTTCTGCCATTTTTTGCCTTATTAAACCCTGCTAGTTGCGAAAATGATGCATATAAATTCTCGCACCATAATCTACGAATTTAGGCCGACTTTCCTCCACCATTTAAATAAAAATAAATGAATTAATTAAATAAGGACTGTGATTTCCTCAATATTTTTTGACGTTTCAGTATTCTTTATTATTTCGGGTTTTCTTATGGACAAATTACTCTACTGACATAAAGTGTTGTTGTATTCGGTCTTTTGTTATGGCGAAGTCTTTTACATACTGGTCGAAGTTGTCTGCTGGCAGGTTGCATTTACATTTATGATTATTTGTAGGGGCAAACGCTTGAAAGTATAATGAAAATCTGTGTTTATGAACCCGCGAGGTGTAGTAGTTTGTGGAAAAGTGGGCCGGAAATTTTTGTGAACTCTTTTTACCCACTTGAATGTGTGCTCTTAAGTCCTTCTTGTTGCCATTCAATATTCCAATGATTCCTTAGGTTAATATTGAGCGGTTTTAATAAACTGGAATGGAATGGGACAGTTTATTTTTTCACCATATTTTAGTGCCGTTTTAGTGCTATTTAGTTGCCATCATTGCTACTGTTACTTTTATTGCAAGTTAACGTTGTTTTGACCTGGTTTTCAATTTTTTTACCCTTTCTTTAATTCTAAGCACGCTTGGATATTTCCGCCTGATAATCAAGTGCTTGTATTTTGTAAGACATTGTAATCCGGAGCGCCTTCTCCAAGAGCTGGCCCGCATTGTAGTGAACCTAGTGTATTGAAAAAATAACGCGAATAGACCTGCTGCGGTGCCTCAGTGGCTAGGCCATTGCGCAGCTAAGCCCAAGGGCGCGGGTTTTATTCTGGCCATGGTGGCTGCTCTTCAGATAGAGGTGAAAAGCGAAAACGCCCGGGTGTCGAGATTATGGCGCACGTTGAAGATCTCCAGGTCGTCAAAATTAATCCGGAGACCTCCACTACAGCGCGTCATGCCCAGGGGCGGCATTCCCGTGTTTTGTCCCTTTTGTGTCCCTTTGAAGTGTCCCTTTTTAGCGAGCCCTGATTGGCTAAACGCGAACACCTGAATGTGACGCCATGCAAGCACGGCGGAGCTATGAGCCGTGGCTACTGGGAGCAGACGATTTGGAGCAGACGATTTTTCGTCGCCTTATTGTTGGTTCACTCGCGAACAATAAACACATAAAAGATACTCTGATACGGTTTCAGTTCTTTAAAATGCGTTTGCAAGAACAGTTACGGCATTTGAATCAAAGGCCCACTGCTTAACCGGAAGTACGTCACTATGAAAGGGACGCAAAAGGGACGTTTTCAAAAAGGACAGTTACGAGAATACCGCCCCAGATCTAGCTTCACCGCATCAGTTTCGAAGAGTGAGTTAGTTTTAGCAAAGCTTTGATGAGCTTACCCAGAGTAGCTGCGTGGGACGTCACTAGGTAGGAATGTCGGTGGTGACGTCACGGGCAGCTAGAATGCTATGCGCGTTACAACCAGCATTCATAGGGCCTTTTTGAAATAAACTTTGGAAATGACGGTTCAGCCCTCCTGTAATATGACGCATGGATTGTTAGTTGCAAGACCCCGAGCACTTTTCACCCGTCGCTCATTTTCGCCCTTCGTTCAGCGACGTCTCTGCAGCAGCGTAAATAAACCGACTCAGGTAACTCCAACGCATCTCAATCGCCTTTTTTCCACTTTTCTCGACATTTTTTATAAACGTCTCCATCTGAAAACAGGCATCTACGGCCTGATGGCTTTGGGGTCAGGCTAGTGCCTTATATAGTGACACTAGGTCAGGCTATCGTTTCCAGGCTAGAGGAGGAGAAAAAGGGACAGAAAGGCAGCGAGGCTAACCAAGTGCAGATCCCGGTTGGCTACTTTGCACTGGGGGAGTGGGGTTCAGGGGAATAACGAAGAGGACAGACGAAGAGGAAGAAATATGCAAGAGGAGGCGTGCACTCTAGTGCCGTTGTAGGCACTGCAGTCGCTCGTGTCAACTCATATCACTCAGGAAAGGTATAAGGGATTTTGTCACCTTCTGCGAAGTCGATGGCAGAGACCGATGACCAAAGATATTCTCCGCTGAAAATGGTAGACTGCCCTATCGGTTGAGCGCGGGTGGCAAGCACGCTTCTCTCCGACGAGTATTCGGGGCAGCGACGTAGCACATGCTGTATTGTCTCTTCCGCCGCACAGGCATCGCAGTGGGCGCTCCTGGCCATCCCAATGAGGAAGGAGTAGGCTTTTGTGAAGGCTACTCCCAACCACAGTCTACAAAGCAAAGTCGAGTGGGGTCGAGACAGCCTACACCAGCAACGGTGCTGTAGAAGGGGTTCTTGGATATAGAGAAGGGGATTCGAAAAGTCCGCTGTGTTCCATTGCTTCATGGCAATCCTACGTGGAAAAGAACGAAGCGTCCTCGCGGCATCGGTACTTGAGTGCGGAAGCAGGACGCTGCGTTCTATGTAGTAGCCTATACGAGAAGCCTTATCCACCAATACGTTGCTGATGATTCTGCAGTGACCTGGAAACCACTAGAATATTATGTCATGGCCATCTGTGACAGCCTGATGGTATTTTTTTCTAATTTCCGTCACCAGGTGGTGGAGGAGGCCGCAGCGCAGGGCTGCGCGTAAGCTTTCTAAGGCGGCATTAGAGCACGAGGATATAGCCCACGTTTGAGGAGTCGCTCCAATAACGGGATGAAGAGACCCACGAATGGCTGCAACTTCTGTAGCTGTCGAGCTTGTGGCATGGGCAACATGGAATCGCGTTGTAATTAAAGTGTTGGTGAGCAGGATGACATAACTGATGCATCCGTGTAATATGTTTCCGGTCCTTGTAGCATTCATGCCGTACCAACATAGTAAGCTGTTGAAGGGCCAGTGGTGGCAAGTCGGCTTTTTTTTTTTTCAATGCCCGGAACGATGAGCTGGATCTCAGGTTGTGTCAGGCACCAAAGCGGGGAGCACCGTGTAACCGCAGGGGCGTACCTTTTTTTTTTTTTTAATTACGAAAGTTTGCTCTGCAGCTTGAAACGGTGGGGGCGAGCGAGCCTAAATGTACCCAAACAGGAAGTTTTCACTGGGGAAGTCCGGTGATACGGCCCAAAGAGCCAGCGTCTGTAGTCGGTGGACGGCGTAGGTTGAGTCCCACACTATTTAGTACTTGCTGTCGGGAACGTTTGAGGCCACGGCAAGTCCATAGAAGATGGTGAAGTTCTGCGTTCGATGCCGACGTGAAGCAAAATGGACATGTCCGGCCAAACGGAGCACGTCGATCCGGGGGCCAGGTGTGGGTGAGAGCTGGTGTAAGAGCAGCCCCGACGCGAATCCTTCGTAGCGCCACCTCCTCACGGCGGGTGCGCTCACCAGGGAGGTTTGAAATCTAAGGTTTGACGAAAACTCGTGTGGTCGGGTGAAAGATACATAGTTGAAGAAAGTGGTTATCGCCGACCAAAGGTTTAGTTAAAATTTTAAAAAGACGTTTCGGGGTGGAGTGAATAAGGCAGTGAATAAGGCTTCCGTATGGAAGCCGAAACGTCTTTTTAGCCTTTTTAACTAAACCTTTGGTCGGCGATAACCACTTTCTTCAACCAGGGAGGTTTGATTCACACAGTGGAATAAGTGCGCGTGTGGAGCGCCGAAGGTCTTCTTTGTCGGTGACCAACTTTGACATTGCGTCGACTGGAAATAAGGGCAGTGGATGCTTCGTGGGAGGTATACGAGTCCCGCATCCGCCTGTTGCTGTCCAGGGGTCGACGTCCTCTGGGCCCAAGTAATCTTCACTCTGAAGCTAAGCGTCGCAGCCTTCGCGTGGGTGGTTTGGGATATGGGCACTTGATGAAGTACCTTCCGGAGGTCTCGAACGGCTTGCATTGAATCAGTAAAAATCGACGGTATTTCAGCCCTGTGCGCTGTGACTATGGCTGAAAACGTAGATCGTGGTTCGCCATGAGGGGAGCTGTCGCCAAATGCTGAGATGGCAGCCTGTGAGAAGCCGAATGTACAGGACGTAGCGCCTAGGTAGCCAAATAAGTTGCTATGGGTGGTCTTGAGCAATGCAAAGTGGTGCCCACTGCTGATGTACGACCGGCGAACGAATACAAGTACGCAGAGCCTGCGCTAGGGTGCTTTGTATTGCCCGAAGGCCAGTGAAGCAAATTATGGAAATCACTGCAAGTTTTAACGATGGACTCCTAAAAAAAGTGCAGAGTACAGCTGCAGCATTCCTCTTGCGATGTTCCCCACGCCTTTATTACAAGAAATGTGAATATGTGGGCAATGATGGCGAGTCTCTTCCTTAGGACAGACAAATGTACGCTACATGAAACTTCTCTGTCGATAATACCACCAAGGAATTTGATTTGATTGATTGTAGGGTTTAACGCGCCGACGCACCGCAGGCGATGAGGCGCGCCGTAGTGAGGGCTCCGGATTAATTTTGACCACCTGGGGATCTTTATGTGCGCCGAAATCTCGTACACACGGGCGTTTTTGCTTTTCGCCTCCATCAGAAAAGCGGCCGCCGCAGCCGGGAATCGAACCCGCGGCCTCGTGGTCAGCAGCGCAACGCCTTAGCCACTGAGCCACCGCGGCGGGTGCCAAGGAATTTGTGAAGCCTGGAATAGGAAACTGACCTCCCGTTGATTTTGATGCAATGTCGGGTATGGGTAAATTCAAATAACTCGCTGTACCCAGAACGAGGGTAAGGGAGCCACGACACGCCCATTCTCGTAAAAAGGGAGAAGAAAAGGGAACTTGAACATAGAGATAGAGAGAGATAACTCTTTAATGTGGGCTGGAGAGCTAGGTCAGTTCTGCTACGCTAGATGGGGGTGATTACAATGCAGCTAATCTTTAAACGCGTACGCATTTATGAAAACAGTCCCAGACTTTTCTAAGCGCCAATGTGTGTGCATGGTGTATGTCTTGAATTTTTGCCGAAATAGATCACGTAATTTGCACACGTGAAAGGTGAGCGCAGCTCTGTGACACCTACGTTCCAGGCGGGCATAATGAGTTAAAGGGGAACACAGTAAGGCGATGGTAGGGATGAAGGGGTGTGGAGGGTGAGTCTTGGCTCGAGTGGTCGGGGTATCTTCGAGGACCACTTTCGGCTGGGACGCAGCAGTAAAGTTTCTCAATCACTGGCTTTAAAGCGATGACATCATTACCGTTCTCAAATACTGCCAAAGTGCGCTTCGGCATTGAAAAGGCAGCCAAACTTGTGCTAGCGCGACCTAGCCTGTCGTCCCACTAGTGACTCTCAATCTGAAGGGCATATATAAGTACATCCCAACGAGTGATTGAGAGGGCCGCACGTAGTGGCATTGCCAAACTGACGTCACCAGTGACGCCATTCCAATTGCACTTGTGCGTCGCAGTGAACGACAGCAGCTGCAAACTAATGAACCACATAGTGTCCGAAAAAGCCGGACATCAGATATTTTAGAAGACAGGACGCAGCAACTTTGGTGTTCGAACAGGCATATGTGGCGCTTATTGTGACAAACACAACTCAGGTCGCAGTCACAAAAATGAATGCGTTGGAGGCTCGAGGATAGGGCATGTCCAGTGCACGTATTTTATGAGAATATTGTACCGCTCATTTCGATCTCAGCAGTGTTTACACGGAGGACGAATTATGCGTGGGTCTTGTGACCACGGAGGCGTTCGACTGACCGGTCCCAAGCGGCGTCATGGCGTCGTAGCGGACAGCGGCGAACCAAACTCACCTGCCCCGGCCAGCCTGCGTATGCGGTAGTGCAGCACGCTGCGGTCGAAGCAGAGGAGAGCACGTAGTCGGGCCCGCTGCGGCGCAGCAGGTAGAGGCCGGTCGGCGCATCCGCGCTCCCACAGGATCCACTCGGCCCCGTCTCGCGGCTCACGGCGCCGTAGAAGCAGGCGGCCTCTTCGAGCGGCTCGCCGCCGTCGCCCCCCTCGTCGCCCTCGCAGCACGGCTCGGCCGCCAGCGTCACGCCACCGGTGCTGCTGCCAGCCCTGTTGAGGGGGTGCGAGAGGAGGGGGGGGTCTCATCACACAGAGCGGTATTGTGGGGGCCCATAACTCAGATCCCCGATGTCTGTCTGTCTGTCTGTCTGTCTGTCTGTCTGTCATGACTCGTGAATTTAGTTACTAACTTCATTTATTTATGATGTTAGTAATGTATTTCAAAATGCTGCCTGTAACGGGCCCTCTCGGACACATTTCGTGTATTAACAGAAATGCAGGTACTAAAAATGTGGCCGCGTACCTGCTCACTTTGTTGTAATTATCGACGAAAGACGATAGTCTTTTGCCACCCATGCAGCGTAATCGCATTTTTTTTCTCTTTCCTACCTGCCTGTCACGCTCTTTCACTCACGTATCGTTCTTCCCACGATAAACAGGGCGGAAGTTTGTTCAAGTCAGTTTTCCCGCGTTCTACTACTCGCGCGCAATCTACTGGGACCTTCCGTTACTGTTAAACTTCTTGGAGTGCCACCAAGAGTAATAGGGTTAGTCGCAAGCGCTTTTTAGTATTTTGGGGTCAAAACGTTGTTTTCAACGCGTAATTTTTTATTTCCTGTATTTGTATAAAATGTATAAATGATTTATTTCGTGCGTGTAACCAAGTAACCATTATTTTCATTAAAAGAACACTGCAAATAACACTTCCCTCAAATGTGCCTAATGTTTTATTTTTAGATGCGGAGCAGCTTATGGTCGAGCCTGTTCCCTCCGCCGTTGAGTGGGCGCCGTTGTGCGGCGTCCACACCCCCACTGTGCATGCGTGGCCAGGCACCGCTGATGATGATTGTGGCAGGATGCCCCTAGGGATTGGCCAACCAAAGAATCCATCATGAGGATAGCTTCGCGTTCAGCCACCGTCGTCATCTTCCCGTAGGGGAACCCTGAGTAGTATGCGAGGCATTCCTCCTCTCCTCTCCGACGCTCCTCTCCTCTCCGGGATTGCGCAACGAATGGCAACACCTGCGGTTCCGCGCGCGATAATGCGAAGCAGCTTAGAGTAGAGACGCGACGGTAGCCGCTGCATGCTCCGCTGGGGGCGCACTGTAGCTCCGCGGTTTAAATGACGCGCGCGCGCGCTCCGCTCCCCTCATTCTCCTCCCGCAACGCCGCGATCGAACTGAAAACTAATGGGAACTTGAGCCGACCCCATGGCTGCTTCGCATACTATTCAGGGTTCCCCTACGGGAAGATGGTGAAATTTTTTTGCTGAACAATGCTGGCAGGTATCAAGTGTGTTTGCAGGTTTAGTGGTTTGCAAAAGTGTTTGCCTATGTAAACTCGCCGTTCCAAAATACCTTCATCTTCTGGCCGGGTGGCTGAATCTATAGGGACAGACTGACAGACATAGACCAAAATTTCCGACTTTAAGTAGCGCAAGAAATACTACCGTCTTTAAAAGGAACAACGGAGCAAAACATTATTACCACTTTTCAGATTACACACAAATGGATGCGGAAAAAGACACGCTTGTGAAACACTAAGCCAATTTAGATACTAAAAATAATGCAATAGTCTCGTGGGTTCGTATAGCACACACGGCGGAGATCATTCCCACTAAAGTCCCCAACATTCTCAATAGCATCCCCAATTCTCACTTACCCCAACATCACTAACATTCGCTAACATTCTCGAAAGTTGTACATTGATGTTGCCACCAGAAAAAGACGTATTTAATTCGCCGTATCTCAACTCACGCTCTTTAGTACTTGCTTAATGGTAGACCGAAAAAACTGACCAAGCTTGCGTTAAGTCGCGCAAGGCTTGAACCATAGCGAAGCTGCAGGGGTTCTTTCTACGTGAGCACTGAAGGACACATCACCACGCATTTTCGCAAGTTTGAAGTTGTTTATGTACATGTTCTGTTGTCGCTATTGCACTGTGCTAGCAGTAGTCATCATCGTATGCATCAATATCGACGTGTTCCTCATGCCAAGCATTACATGCCCGGTAGCGCTTGATGGTAGCTGGGGCGCAGCGGCGGCGCGTACGTGCACGGCGCATGCGCGGGGTTCCTGAAGTTGCGTCGACCTTCCGTGGAGCAGGTGTTGGGCCAGCTCTGGCGTTGCTGGTTTTAGGCAACGAGAGACGCACCTCGTGGTTTTCGCCAGTTTTTTTTTTGCTAAAGCTACTGCGCGTGCCGGGGACGCTCGGCGGTCGCCGCGAGGCACGCACGCACGAGCGTTCAGCGTTTTGTTGGTATTTTAAGGCGTCAGGCGCCACACACTACGGCCAGCAAGTTGTTGATTTAAAAGCTAACGCTGTTAAAACAAGTTATTTTTATTGACGAAGTTTGAGCTCATGTAAAGCAGCGGTGTAATCTCAGGGCTAGTTGGTGCCTCATTTCAAGGGTGAAAAAAACTGCGCGTAAAAGACAAGACAATAAGGAAGAGACAGGACGCCCTGTCCTGCATCCGTCCTTGTTGTCTTGTCTTTTACGTGCAGTTTTTTTTTCACCCTTGAAACAGCGGTGTAACGTTCCTCTTCACCCGCAATAAATTAGAATCTACCATTGCCGACGCATGCCCCGTTAGCAGCGTCTAACGCCTCTTGGACATCGGGGACCAACAGCATAAACATCCTCTTTGGCAGCGCTCCTGAGAGCCTCAAGGACCTCCTCAAACGAGGAGAGCGGTAGGGTCAAGACCGAGTGGGCTACGGGGATTAACCCCTCGACTCTCAGGTGAAGATATGAGGGGCGCCGTTTCGCTTCCGAAAACGAGGCGCCGCTGCTGTCGAACGGGCCACTTCCTCTCGCAACGATGCGCCGTTTCCTGCGATCTGCCGCCGCGACAGGAAAGAGACAAAGTTAAGAGGCAGCAAGATTTTCCGCCGAAAACGGAACACTGGCGATGATGTTGACGCCGCCGCCGCCGCCGCCACGGGAAGCCATTTGCGCCCAGCGTCAACAAAGCCACCGCGACCAGCTCGCAGCGCCCAGAGTATCCGGCGGCCCGTTCGACACCCTCAGGATAAGAAGGCTTGGGAACATCGCACCCAATCGCCACTCTTCGTTCTACCCTTTTCCTCGGTGAAAGTTCGGATTCTTCGATCAGACACTCAGTGACGCCTTTCACGCGTGGGCCGCTGAAGGACCGAAATAGTTTTCCTACCCGTCTCGAGCGCCGTCTTTAAAGTAAGGAGGCCTTTTTATTAGAAAGCGTTCGCTCGGGGGCCGCTTTAACGCTTATCTCACCGTGGCACGCAGCCGTTCGGGCTGCTTCGGCAAATACGGATTTCGTGCGGGCTCCCTCTCTCTACGGGCGCCGCCAGCCGTATGTTACGGAAACGCCCGGTAGCGGACGTCACACCTTATCTCCGAGCTCCTCGGCCACGTCACGTCGAGCCCACCTGTTGGTGGGAGTATGTCCGCGGCTGGTGTAAATCACGAAGCGCTCCTCCCCGCTAGTGCGAAATTGTTTCAGTGAACTTGGCGTGCTTTATGTTTTGTTTTGTATTTGAGCCTTCGAGCGCACTTGTCATCGCTGAAGTTTCTTGTTTAAAAAAAAAAAATCTCTGCAAGGAGAAGATTTTCTTAAACGAAGCTTTTTATGTTTTACTTATGGCGTCGTTTTTCCGAGTAAAACGCACTGCAGGAAAGTCAACTTTACACAATGGGTTTCTGTCACAAACTCGAGCGTACGACGTCCAAGAGTACCGTATAGTTTTTTTATGTTATAGTACGACGCCTAATTCTTGTTACAGTCGTCTGATTCACTCAGTTTCGGTTCTATTCGCACCGAGAAAACACTAGAACTCTCTGGAACGAAGCGGCGGCAACCCCGACCACTCGCCGGCTCACCGGCAAGAAAATACCAAAATAAAAGCTCCGCCGCTCAGCTTTCACCGAAGCTTCGAGTTCTTTCGAGGTGGCGAGCGTAGCTTTGCCAGAGCTAAGGCGCGCCGATGATTCCAGAAGGGAGAAAGAGGGAAGTTGTTCGCTCGCCGGCGCCGGGCGCGTTGTGTGTTGTGCCCTCTCTCTCCGCGCCGGCACAGTTATAAAAAGAGAAGCCGCGCCTAAGCAAACCAGCTACGTTTGGACGTCGTGATGTGACAATGGCCTCTGCCAGTTTGTGCACCACACCATCGGCGACCCGCGCCCTGGAGGACTCCAACGTACTCCCGGGTCTCGAATCACCGTGATCGTCTCGGACGACCACGTAGAAGCCACGCTTCACAAGTAGCCGAATCGCCTCCGATAGCGGTGCATCGTCCGGCCCGGTCGGTGAATATTGTGGGACTCTGTCTCTCATATGCATCGAACTGTTCGTTTTCTTTTTAGTTAACTGCCCTACTTCGTAATATCTATTTGTTAACGCTTCTGATTGTACCTTTTGTATTTGAACTGTTTCCCGCATTGGTATTCCATCTAAGTTGCCTCTCGTTAACGTTACATGTCCTCGTGCTTGTACAGTGTTTTGCCTGTCCAAATATGTCTGTGTGTTGTTTTCGTTCAAGGCTCTGACTCATTCTTACCGCTCTGGTCGGCGAAATCCGCACATCATACGGCCAGCCCCTTCGTCACCTGTGCCCTGTAAATCCGGTGGGGTTGTTGGCTCTCTTGAGTCGACTCCCCATATCTTCTAACAGCGCACCCAATTAAGGAAACGCTGACAGAAGGCGCATCAAGCGTTTCGAGAAATGAAAAAAAAAAAAAAAAAAAACGGTTCCTGTGGTCGGAGTCGAACCTGGGTCTCTGCACTAAGAAGCCGACGCAGACCCGATTGCGTCATACCGACACGGTCGAATCAGTGCGGATTTTGGACTTGTAACTCAGGTTGCATGTGAGGAAGCTTCGCGTTCGTTCTCTTGAGAAAGCGGCTTTGATTGTTATCGTGAAATATCGCTGCGGGGTACAAGAAATATTATACGAGAAGAGTTTTTGTAAGGAGATTCCGGGGGTCTTACCTACGCACGCAACGGTTAGAGCCGTGGCGTGAGCATGCGCTAGCTCGACGAAAACGCCTGAACACTTGCGTGAGCGATGCGAGCGGCACGAGGCGAGAAGAACGCTGTTTCCGGAAGATGAGATACATTCTTGATGATTTCCTGGCTCGCAATAGCGCGCACGTTGCGATATTTAGTGGGGCCGGTAACTCGAGCGCATAAATCAACCTGTCAGGTGTTGCCTACGGTTTTCAGCCGACAATATTCATGGTTGCGGAGGCACCGAGAGTTCTCATTTTTACACCGTTTTGCACACTTAGCTGAAAAATGCGTCGTTCAGGTCGGCGTGGAATGGCCGTTAGTTTTCCAGGAAGCAGAAGCCTAACTTTGGGCGCGCGGAGTGATTTGAAATTTCGCGTGCGGCTTCGCATTAATCATAAAGGAGGCAAGACAAGTACAGATGTGCATCATTATCAGATAAATAGTCAGCCCTTTGCGCTGCTTCAACGCGTGCGTATTGTAAGTAACTGAAGCGCTAGTCGTGATAATTTCATATCACGCTTCATGCGCTTGCTGTGGAGTGAAAATTTGCGCTGTGTTTGTGCTGTCTTGTGTTGTCGCTCCGCGGGAGGGAGGGTGTCGCTTTTTTGGAAATGACGCGCGTTGTGTGGCATCTGAGCTTGCGTTTCGCTTCAAAGGATCCGTGAAAGGTGAAATTGTGTGAAACAGGTATACAATTACCACGGAGAGAGTCACTCTCTAGCGGACAAGACCAACCGAAAGATAGATAAAAAAAACACCACTTCTCTGTCGAAACGACAACAATGGGGGAGCGCGAAGATTTTAGAAATAACAAGCCCAGAAGAAAGCAGAGGCTATTTATTTAGGATGATTTATTGCTGTTGAGGGAAGCGTTTTATATATTTTTTCACGTCACCCACGATCATCATCATCGTCAGATAAAGTTGGCTTTCGTCGTCGTCGTTGTACGGAGGGCTGCATTTTCTGCCTAATTTTGCATGTCCATATCAAATCAAAACTGCCTCAACCATGCCAGAGTGGCGCAATCAGATAAGCGTGGGCTTCACAACGCGAATGACCTAGGTTCGATTCGCAACACGGGAAGCGTTTTAATTTTTGTTTACTTCCACCACGGTCATCA
This sequence comes from Haemaphysalis longicornis, assembly GCA_013339765.2. Classification (NCBI taxonomy): domain Eukaryota; kingdom Metazoa; phylum Arthropoda; class Arachnida; order Ixodida; family Ixodidae; genus Haemaphysalis; species Haemaphysalis longicornis. The sequence continues at coordinate 68,187,625 of CM023449.1, read as the reverse complement.
TCATCGTCAGAAAAAGTTGGCTTTCCTGCAGTGCATCTTGGGTGGACTACAGACGACATCACTGACAGGTTGAAAGCTTCGCTTTAAAAAGAAAGCAGCTACGAGGATAGTAACCCAGTATCCGAGTAAGAGAGCCGCTTTGCTTGGTCCCCGCGGATATCACGGTTACGGCACGACACCGAATCGTGCTTCACGATAAAATCCCCCCTTCCCCAACTCCCCTTGAACATATTTTTTTATAGCAACCTCGGCAGAGATGTATCCGCCGTCTCCTCCGGGTCATTGTGACGATCCTCATTCGCGATTCTGACAGCAGCGAACGGCTGTGGGAGGCTCACTAATGAGTCTTAACGGCGGATGGAGGTTGTGTATTTATAGATGCAACCACGGCGCGTTTACCGGAGTCCATTCCAGACCCACATCTGTATGAGCTTCATACTCTGACATTGCAGCCTTCTAAGTACACTGTCGCGGGTTTTATTTGATCCGCATACTGCTTAGGGACGACAAGACGCGATTTTAAAGTACCCGGTTAACGTTCGATCGTGTTGGGAAGACTTGAGTTGACGTGATGTTCAGCCTGGTACTTCGTACTTCTCTCACTTCGGCGTCTGCTGAAGAAATAGTTTGATTACTGTTTGGTTGCTGGCTAGCTGGTTGATAGCATACGAAGGAATGATACTGCGGGAGAAGACGAAAACGAAATACGCTGGTGACAAGAAGAGCCCTCGCCCTGTCACCCTCGTGTTTCGTCTTAGGATACCAATAAAATTTGTAACGATTCAACCCACCATAGCGACCAATTGTCGGTATCGAAAAACAGGCATTCGCTCAACGCCAATAAATCTACTGCTCCTCTTCCTCTTGCATAGGCTGAGACCGTGAAACTCTTTATTTATTTATTTTTTGCATTGGAATATTCCTGCATTGTGACTGCAGCCCTAATACGCATGCATTGATAGAAAATAAAGACACCTAAGGAAAAAGACTAGGGCCTTCGCCAGCGTTGAGGATTTCACTGTGGGCGACGAAGAGCCTACGAGTAGAAAACATTTGGACAACAGCGGAACCCCCTCTGAGACGGCATAAGATCAAAGCACCAACGAAGCGACAGACCGCCAATGAGGCGTAGCCAGTGCATGGTAGCTGGGGTCGTCGTGGCCATCAAGTTATACACTGCAGAATAAAAAAAATTAAGCCCAGTTTTATCCAGTGTGAAATCTGCTGAAACAGCGCAGCTGTGGTTCTCTTGTATCGGCTCGAACGCCAGCTGGCGCTCGCCGAGAACGGCAGCGCCGTCGCCACGCAAATTGTACGGTTCGCGGAAAGGTGTCGGCAGCTAGAAGTCAGCGGCGGTAGGCTCCCTCTCCTCTCTCTCCCCTAGCGGGACGAAGGTAGAGGAACCCCTTGATGATGATGATGATTGTTATTGTGATTGATTGTTGATTTGATTGATTGTAGGGTGTAACGCGCCGACGCAACGCAGGCGATGAGGCGCGCCGTAGTGGAGGGCTCCGGATTAATTTTGACCACCTGGGGATCTTTATCGTGCGCCGAAATCTCGTACACACGGGCGTTTTTGCTTTTCGCCTCCATCAGAAAAGCGGCCGCCGCGGCCGGGAATCGAACCCGCGACCGTGATGATTGTTATTGGTTTCTCCTTTGTAGCGGGGTGGTTACGTGTCATCTTACCAAAAAGGACTAATATACCTATGTTTTATACTCTGGGTTTAATACTAGCTCTGCTTAGGGCAGGCACAAAACACTTATTAGGCACAAAATACTTTTTTTTCTCTGTTACAGGTGGTAACTGTCCTAGGCAATATTCCCCTCTCTGCTTTTCGTCCACCAGCATTCTAATCTTCTTTTCGTCGCCTCGACAGCCTTGAAGTTAACTCCCTCTGTGCTAGACTTAAATCCTAGGGCTTCTGGAAGCCCAATATTCCCTTCATGTAGATTTGGATGGATACCCTCACATGAGCGCAGGGCAACCAACTGGCACATAATTCTACCCGGGAGTGTGTACAAAATCCTCCCTTGGTCCCCCCTGTCGTTACTGAGTGCGCTGCGTCCGCCCAAACAGACGTACCCACTACCCACTGGCAACAAGAGTACTGACGATTCAAACTACTCAGCAGACAACGATTAGCTGAAGCTTCCCCACCTGGTTTTTTGACACCTTTAAAGACGCTATCGAGACGAGAAGAAGTATTCGCCAACAAGGTGTATGGGGATGCGGCTTCCACACCGGACGTCATTTCTAAATGGACAAGAAATCAGGCTTCGGCTCTAAATGTACCTTCTGTGCGGTACATACTATCCCCAACCTCTTTCATTTATTTTGGTCTTGTTCAGCATTCTCAAGTGGCAGAGAGCAATTCCTAGAGTCCCAGGCGGCCCCACAATCACTATCTGAGCACTTGCAGCTTATTAGAGGCGATCCACGCACCCTTGAAAGGGTAGCAAACTTTGCTATACAAAGTGGTCTTACAGAGTTGTATAGTGGCTGACTGACTCCCACCATTTTTTCAAGTGTTCGTGCACGCGACTGTACTCGTGTGAACCTTCCTGACAGTGCTCCACATACCAACGACTAGTGCCTATGTGAACATTCAAACCGTGCCTGCAGCTAACCGGAAGAGGAACTCTAAACGATTACAACGTCATGTGATCATTATTTGTAATACGGGTCTTCCCTTTTTTTTTTTCCCCCCCAACTCCCACCAGGGCCTCAGGCCTCTTCCCAAATAAAGGTTATTCATTCATTCATTCATTCTAACACTATGTGCCGCATAGTTTCTGTTTCTTTTCCGCAGACCACGCATACCCCATCATTTTGTGAATACTTCCCCACAAAACTCTTAGTTCGCAGGCAACCTGCTCTAGCCTCAAAAAGCAAAGCACTGCCCTTGGAATTATCGTAGAAAATTTCCTTTCTGATGTTCGATTTCTCAGCCCTGTACATCTCTAACGACGTTTTAGCTTCCATTTTTTCCCTCCATTTATTCGTTTCAATCTGCCTTGCCTCTTTTTTGGTTACCTTGGCTGTTTGGGATTCTCCACTGTTCTTTCCGTATTTCTTCGTCAGACTTCTAGTCTTCCTTAACCACTGCGTGTCCACGCTTTTCAAGTATAGGTGCCTAAACACCTTAGCTGCCCACCTACGCTGATCCATTGCTCTTAGCCTCCTCTCAAAACATATTTTACTCTGCGTTTCTCGAACTTCAAACGACGCCCAGCCCATATCTCCCTGCACTGCTCCATTAGTTGTTTTTCCATGCGCGCCTAAGGCCAAACGGCCTACGGTTCTCTGGTTCACTTCAAGGCCTGATGGAACGTCTGCACCCTCTACCTGTGGGTCTGAGGGTCAGTCTCTCCGAGGCCACGAGAGCACTGCGCCGTCTACTGGTGTGTATGGGCACCTGCATCTACGTTTGCGTGACGCACGACCTACAGCAGACTTACGAAAAGTCTAGACCAACAACTCTGCTGTTAAAAACGACTTTTTCGGAGCATCGCCCGAAGTTGGGCTAGTTGGCACATCTGGGAAATTAAAAGCGCACAGGGAACGAGGGATGGACAGAAAGAACACCAACAAACGCGTGTTTGTGTTCCTTGTGCGCTTTTTATTTTTCAAGAGTATTTTTAGAGAAGTTACCTTTACCCTGAAGTTATAGCGAAAATTACTTGGATAAACTGCGTTGTGAAATCTTTGCTTTTTAAATCTTGTAACGTTACCCTTATTTCGAATCCACAATAGTCCGAATATAGCGGACGTTTTTCTCCGCACATTTGAGGCCGCTAAAAATGACCGAACCGTGCTGAGAGACAAAACGAGTGTCATGCAACGCGTTACACTATTTAATGCGACACCCTCAAAACATTGACACAGGTCTGCAATCAGCGCGAAGCTGCTGACAAAAAAAGAGCAACAGTTAGTTCTTTCACAAAGCGACCATAGTGTTTCGAAGGCAGCAGGAAAACAAACAAAAAGTAAAAAGAAATACGGGGAATGCTTAGAACTTTCTTAGAATGATATGAAAAAAGCCTAGTTGCTCCGTCCGTTGATACACTGTTGAACTTCCCGTCGAACTTCGCAGCACTTGAGAAGCCATCAGGACAGCACCCTCCAAATATCGTTTTTCTCTCTAGCCATGGCCAAGAGCACACTGTTCTCCCCCATTGACGAGGACGCGGGTTCGATTCCCTGCCGTGGCGGTTCGTTTGTTAATGGGGGCGAAAAGCAAAAACGCCGTGTGTACGAGATTTGAACACACGTTAAAGATACCCACGTGGTCAAACCTAATCCGGAGCCCTACACTACGGCATGCCTCATCGACTGCGTTGCGTCGGCGCGCTAAACCCTACAAACATCATCATCAACATCTCCCCCATTGATGCTGCCGCATTTTAAGGCGGCTCGTATTGAACGTGTGGCAGCGGCCTCCCCTCCTATGGCGCTGCTGCTTCCCTATCCGGAGGCGTGCTGTCGCCCTTTCTCAGAGACACCTCCTAGCTAGCTCTGGAACGTGCTGCTTTCCTTTCCCTGCATGATCCCCGGCTCACATCTCGCGCTCCGATCTTCTGCGAGATTCTGTGTAGCTAACAAGTATATTTTGTGCCTCGCGAGCTTCAATGAACTAGCGATTTAAGACTCTCTCCTGAAAAACTTCTTTACCTTGTGAATGCGTGAACAAAAATATGGGCATGCCGCGGACGCAGGGCGACAGAAAACCCAAAGCCGCCTGTATAACGTTGCCTGTCGGGTCAGCCGCTTTCGAATGGGAGCAGTATTGACTCCTAGGAGTCCTGGGAGCCTTAAACATTGATGCGTAGGACCACCACATTGCGAAGGCTGTACAATTCCTCGTATCGTTTCCGTGAAGCGGCGCTGCCCGGCGGACATTGCTCGGGCCGGCAGCACGCGGAAGGGCTAGCGAGCGGGCAACCGCAAAGTGGCTGTTCCGCCATTGTCAGCGGACGCGATGTTACGTACAGGCGGCGTTTGAAAAATAGAGGACGCATGCGGTAGGGAATAAGGGGGCCTATTCGGCGCTGCGTTCGCATCGCTTCCCACCCCGTTGCTAGGCTTTAGGTCAAGTTAAAGCGGCTGCGGGCCCATCCGTCGCCCAACGTCTCGACGCACTCCGCTTCCGTCTGCACGGGTAGCAGAAAGGGGCGTGCAGAGAGTGCAGGGCCGAGTGGTCGGAAGGAGAGATGGATTACGCGTGGCAGTGACGTCACACTGGCGGACAACACAAGCAGCAGCCAATGACACTGCTAAAGTGAGCAAACGGGACCACTGAGGCTGTTAGAACGCGAAACATGGTTTGTCTAGGGTGTGAGGGAAGTGCGAAAAATTACACCATCTTCCCGTGGGGAACCATAAGGAAGATGCGAAGCATCATAGGGGTTCTGTGTAGGTTCCATTGTGTTGCCGTTATGTTGTTTCATTTATCGGAGCACGAATGGGAACGTAGTGTGAACCCCCGTGTATAGTCAGAGAAATGTAGAGAAATATAGAGCCAGCGAAGAGACCGACACCGGCGTTAGCTGATCGAACACCTCCTGGTTCTCGCAAGCGATGTAGGAAAATGTGCGTTCGCCGCAGTTCGTTGAGGCAAGACCTTGCAAGATAAGAGTGCCAAGACACGGAGAAGGCCCCCACACACTGAATGGCTACGCGGAAATTCTCGCTCACTTCAGACACGAGCGTCAACGCTTCCCTCCACCCAACTCCCACCTTTCCAGAGCCGAAGCGACCTCACTCCGCCGGCTACAGACCAACTCCTACCCGGACTGTACCCGCCTCCACCATATCTACCCCACCCAGTATTATAGTACCTGCCACTTTTGCCCCCAGCCAGGCACCCTGTACCATCTGGTCTGGGAGTGCCAACAATCCCCATCCGTCACACCCAATCCCCGTCCTACGTACGAGCAGTGGGTGGACCGGCTATCCAGCTCGGACCTCTCGACCCAGCGCATGCTGATAGAGAGGGCACGAGCAGCCAGCAAGGACCAGGGCATCCCGGACTAGCGGACGCCCCCCACCGATGCCCTCACCATCCTGTACCTTTAAGCTCGAAATTAAAGATGTTTATTCTCTCTCTCTCTCTCTCTCTCTCTCTCCTGGTTCTCGTCTTTCTTTATTGCGTGCTCACGCTCCTACCCCGCTGCCCGCCCTCTCCGTCCTCTTCTCTGGTTGAGCTGCAAAGCGCGTGGCGCTTCCCGCCACAGCTTTCCCACGGGAAATTCGACATCCTCCTCTAAAGTTTTCTGTTCGTCGTTTCCGTTCACGTTCAGCTTCGCGTGCCTTCGTTGTATCAGTAGCTTCTTGACGTAGTTTGAATGAGTCAAGGACATAAGGCGCATAAGGACATAAGGACATAAGCTCCTGTCCGGGTTTTGTAGCGCAGTTGGAAGAGCGCCACGTGCCTCCCGTTTCTGCCAGAGAGTCGTGGGATCGAAACCGGGCGCTATTAACAATTTCTTTTTTATATAGTGTAGGGGGACAGGTGCGGACGCCGAACGACGGAGGTTCGACTAAGAGATGCTTTGCATCTAAAATGCCGTGTGGCGGGCTCCTAAAGCCACAGCAGGGCGTGCGTATCTATGTAGTTGAGCCTCGATTATTGCGGGCGAAGCCCTTAGGGGCTGGGGCTGTCGTCGTCTCATGTCGACGTGCCATGTCATCGTCGATGTAGCGACGTCACTAAACACCGGGACAATAGTTTGCACGTCGCGCTATATATATATATATATATATATATATATACTGGGACACTTGTTTTCCAACCACTTGCGCTAGAACGCTTCGTGCTTCAAAAATATTAGACTTTTAGAGCAAAGCTGTATACTTCTACCCCCCAACGGTTTCAGCTCCGTTGGCAGAAACGCCAAGGCACCAAGAATACACTTACACACAGCACGCTTTGCGTCTCCCTAGGTTTCACGTCATTGGAGATGGGCCGGCATTTTTTTTATGGAGATAATTCACACGGTCACTCATTAATAAAAATTCCCAAATCAATTTTTAAATAATTGTTTCGATAAATAAAGCTTGATCCCCACTCTATCTCTACACGAAGAGGCCATTACTTACCCTCCAAATCAAAGCGGTTTTGTATATCATAAAGGTTGGAGATAAGTATGGGATGGTATGCTAGACAAAATGTCAGCATTTCAACTCTCCATTTTTTTCGCCCCTAAACGTCTGCTCCGCTGAAGAAAAAAAAATCACTCTAATCAGCACAAGGCGGTGTTTTTGCACAGGACCTTTTTAGGGCCGCCTGTTCGCGGCCCTACAAAGGCCCTAACTCAGCGGCAGTGTGTAAAAGAAGCGGCGCTTCTTCAGAGTTTAATTGCCCCATCAGCGTTATTCTTATTACCCAAGCAAGCTTGGTAAGATATTAAGAAAGCTTTCAACGCGCAGTGTAGAGTCAGGCGGAACGGCTGTCATTTCCTCTTCTATTGTGTCGAGAATGAAAGAAGGAACGTTTCCGCTTGGAAGAGCTTTCTGGCAGTTATCATTAACAAATTCACCTGAGCTTGCAATATGGCCGCGACGTAATGAGCAGCGCTTCTTCCCGGAATATTGTTATGGCGACAAAACCCACTGTTTTTTCTTTGCTCGGATTTCTTGTTAGCTTTAATTACGCAAGTGCATGTTGGATGCAGAGCGCGTATTCATAACTTGCTCGGTAGTACCTGCCTGACAGTGTCGTGCCGTTTTCCAGCAAAAACTGCTAAGACAGAAATTCTTTTTTGCGGAAGTGTCTTATTCTTTTATTCAGCAAAAGCAGAAATGCACACTAATGCCAAAAGAATCACCGTTCACTTGTAAAAGTCTTCATCGGCGAGAGGAATTGGCTAAGAAACTAAATGAAAGCGACCGTAATTGTAACAGTCGCTTCAGTAAATATTGGGATATTCTGCAGGATCGCTTAGGTATCGCTGTGTTACACCGGCATTCTTTTGTGCGCACGTCCATTTTTCGCTTTATGGTAGCTTATGCCTGTAAAGTTTGTTCATTGTTCGCGGCCCAACTGTGTACTACGAAGTCCTTACCGCGTTAAAAGGGTCATGATGGCAGCCCTTGAAAGCGGAAGTGCTCGAAAAGAACACGACATTTCGATGGCATGGCCCACAGGGCGTAGTAAGCTGGTTCCTTGTCGGCTCCTTCACCCGAAAGTAGCCCTCAACACAAGGCATGTTCTTTGCAGTTGAAGTGTCGAAGTTGAATTTGAAGCTTTATTCACTGCAAGATTAAACAATTTAAGCCAAACTTTCAATTATCTCGCCGCATCGTGTGTTTCTTGACGTCGGCAATGACGTGTCCAGGGCAGGATAATAAAGCAAGGGTTAGTATGTTGGGTAATAGCATCTTCGATAAACTGCACCGGTGCACACCAGGGAGCACCGGTGCGCCTTTTCATCCTCGATAAACCGCACCGGGATGCACCGTCTGGCCTCGATAAACCGGGGTGCACCGTCGTTGGGCAATTTTTGGTTGCACCGCCACGCACCGAAACAGTCGACGGGGCGGCGTGGTGCAATCCCAAGATGCATCGCTAACGAAGCCGGGGAAGCGGCTTCCTCCGCCGTCTGCTTCAGGGACGCCGCATCGACGCACTCGTGTCAAGGCGGAAGGAGCTGTATATTGTTGCTAACAAGGACGACTTGCTTCGAATTCATCGGGCAACGATGCGACAGGCTCCGAACGGGCGGTTACAACGGCCAGAGATTGTAAATGAGGACGTGAATTTCGTGTACTTCAAAGAAGGCTGCATGCATTCCCAAATAGTTGGGGATTGGCATTTGTTTCGTTCGATAGAATTATTATGAACTGTCACTGGAGTGCCGAGACCATGAAGACCTATTTGCTTTGCTGTAGCGGGCACTCGCATTATGGCTCAAACGAAGATGAGAAAAACAGCTCGTATGTAGCTGTTTACTGGAAGTGGTGGGGGTGCGTTGTCGCGCATGTGTGACGGATTTAAGTTGTGCGTACATATCATCATTGGCCTTCAATAAATATCACTTTATAATAGCACTGTGTCTCGTTACAATGCTGCATTGGCACTTGTAAATGTTTTTATGAGTTGCTTTCTTAGGTTAAGATATGGTGCTTGGGTAGAACCGCTCCGTTTGTCCTCGATCAACGCTCCGTGCCGGTACGCACCGTCGTGGGGCACTGCGCACCGCGCCGGTTTTGGGGGAAACACCGGTACGTGTTTATCGAGGACGCTATAAGGTGCCGCCCAAGGCAAAAACATTTTTCGTTAGCCTGGTTACCGTCTCCTTTAATAGATGGCGTAACGATCCCGCCAAAGAACCACTGTTCGCACATGTTCTTTTTATTTCTGACCTGCTTTGCACCTGACTTATCGTTACTTTCGATAGTAACCGTGTTGTAAAATATTGCGTATGACTCGAGAGGAAGGGTCACGTAAGTGGCAGTGTCGCTCGCGCCAGTTGGCAAGTGTAGTGCCAGACAAGCCCAATGCGCTCTACGGCTGTGCAGCTATAACCGGCATAGTGCGCGCCGTGCGCGCACTGGTGCTTATGCTTACGTGTCCATTTGTAAATTCAGTTGCTTATCCCAACATCCTTACTGCTGTAAAAATAATGTGCGCCAGTAGCTCGTTCTGCAAGTTTATCATCCCTGCTTAAGCTGTTTAATCCGCATTGGATTTTGACGCGATCGGCCGATCTCTACAAACTGCCATAGGTTCATAGGTTCAAACTGCCATACTTCATAGGTTCAGAGCGGAAAAGTAGCTAGTGTATCGCATGGGTTTTATCGGTATAACTCATTGTGCAGCTTATTTGAGTGAAATCTACGTTGAAAGTTGTGTCAGTATTATTCTAACGAGGCACATTTTCGAATAAACCAAACCTGCATTTTGTCTTCATGGCCCCTTTAGGAACTACACCTTGTGGGAAGTATGAACTTTCCCGCCGTTGTAGGATAAGTTAGCAGAACTGACTACAAAAAAATGTATCTGTTGCGCAGCCCACCACAGCTCATAAAATAATTACTCCGAGATGTCCTTGTGCTACATTGTGTGGTTGGATCATTGCACTGGCCGTTGCACCGATCAATGGAGTCTTGAACTGCCTTAGAGTGCGGATAGCTTAGAGGGCGACAATAATTGTCCTAGAGTGTCAAATGGCTCAAAGTAGTTTTATTTTTGCACTCAGGTGTTACGTTGTAGTCGCAAAATCTTCCGAGCCTGTCCTGACATTAGCGAATCTTCAAGAACTGCAACAATTCGTTAAAGACATTGAATGGCGCCTTCGTACTTTGGAACGGCAGCAGCGAGCACGCTCCTGTTGATGACACTCGTGAGACAACAACCCCTAGTTTCTCGTCTCACAAGTATCATCACCGTCAATGGAAGGTTTTTCGAATGAAAGGTTTTCAATCGAATAAATAAAGAAGTGCATGAATGACACATGGCGCAAATGCAGTGATGAATTCCACTGAAGCGATCGACAAAGTTCTGCCTTATAGGTGTACAGCTGACACGAACCCATCGCATCCTCCTTCGCTTCCGTCGCCTTCTATGTAAGTATATTTCCTCTGCGCCCGTTTTTTATCGTGGGGTACTGCTATAGGCTCCCTGGCGATTTCTGAGCTTTCGTTTTGTGGTGACCCCGTCTACTAAAAACCCTGACAAAACACATCGCCTGAGGCAAGGGCACATCCGACGCACGTCGTAGTCAGCTCTTTTCGCCTAAAATGGTGAATGCAGCTACCAAAGACTGACGCTGCAGTACTTTCCGTAAGTCCGTTTGCACTGTCGCATACTGTAGAACTCCGTAAATGCCCTTAAACGTGATTCTTGTCCTGTCAAACGACGCACCGACACAGCGTGCTTCGTTTGCCCGATGGTGTCCCGCCGAACATGCCCGGTCCAAGGTTTCGGTGTAGCTGTCGACGTTCCCTGGTGTCTGTGCGTGTGTGACCGCCGAGTTTCCGCTCCATCGGCAGAAGCCCGATCGTGCTCGAGCGGCGGCCGCCCAGCTGTTGGGCGCGAATCAGGGTCTTCGCGCAACGTCAGCTGTTTCCGGGTGGTCAAGCCCGAGCTCGGCACCTTTTGGCGAACAATAGACAGCCACGCGGCTCGCGAATGGGTCCCACGGGGCAGCCGGGTCTTGGGTCGGCTCCGATAGGAACGCTCCGACGGATCCGCGGTCAGGGTGGGGGGAGCGGCGCCGTGACCCGCATGGGGGCCAGAACCGGGCCTTGGAGGACGCCGGCCAAGCGGAACGCACGCGAGCCCCGCGCGACGAGCATCTTCGGGCGGAAAAAGAGGGCCGAAAAGAGCGGGCGGGGGAAAGGAAGCGGAAAGGAGGCGACGAAGAAAAGGCGGAGAGAACAAACCCTGTCACCCCCTTCCTTTTTTTTCCCCGGATGGAAGCACGAGCCATTTCCCCGGATTCTTTTCTTAGGCGGGCACTCATTCCTGCCCCCTATCTGGGTGCACCTTTTTACTCGACTTCTTTTCTTCTCGTCGATGCCTGTTTGCCCGTATCATCAGTTAGAAAGACGAGCCGAGTAAAGGTCAGTTAGGGAAGACGTTCCTCTTTTCTCTTCTGAAGTAAAATAACAGTGTCCGATTGCTCTCCGCACTTTGACAAGTTCTCCCCTGTCCCTTTCCGTTTTCCAGGGATCTCGTCCAACGGGCGGTTCGCGGAAGAGGAAAAAGAAGAAGATTCAGGTTGGAGCGAGTCCGCTACGACGGTTTCCATTACTTCGTAAAATAACCCAACCCAGGAAATGCACTAATTTCGACATCTAGGATACCTCGCTTTATAATCTTTTTTTTTTCTTTCGCTCCTTCGAATGATCGTTTTCGGCCGGGTGGCCTCGTTTCAAGTTGTCGAGGTCACCTCCACTCGGGCCGAGTCACTTACAAGACGCGCAGTCTTCCTTGAGCTGAACCGACGAAAAAGAAACGGCACACCGCTGGGAAAGAAAATACGTGGAAAGAGGGAGATCAGGACGATCCGGCGGCTTCGACCCTTCTTTGCTCCCTTCCCCCGCTGGATGGAGCTCAGAGCGAGAGGATTCGAGGCAACGCTCCCTAGAGAAGGGTGCATCTAGTTATTACTGCCCCACTAAGGATAGGCCCCGTATCGTCATTTTAAATGTCTGAGGTGAACTACAAAAATGCCCCCAAAGACCAACAGCTGTTCCCAATCACTTGGAAGGGTGAGGGCGACACTTGCGTCAGGAGGCTTTCCTTAATCTACAAAGTGACGCCGAGCGCAGCCGGCGTGCAGGGCGGTCGCATCTGCGCCGCTCCCTCTGCGAGTCGATGCGCTTCAGCAGAGAAAGAGCGACAACGGAAGGGAGGGTGGAGACCGAGGTTCGAAACTCCGTCGTACGAGACGAGCCCCACCTCCTTCTTTCGCTTCCTTCCTTCCGAGTCCTGGTCGTGCAGTCTTTATAATTCGGTTTTGTTGTCTTCGCCCCCCTCGTACGGTATCACGCGCCTTGCCGCGTGAGCACGCACCCGCCGACCGACCCACCCCTCGGCCACCAGCGCGCCGGCCCTTCCAAAAATCCCGAGCCGCTGAAACCTCGCTCTGCCCCTCTTCTCCGCATCCTTCGCTGCAGACGCGCGCGGGTCTCATTTGCTGCAGCGCATCACGTTCCCTCCCCTCACCAACTCCCCGCGAAAACCGGAATCTCGGTAATCTTGGACGCTTATTATACGCGAACGGTGGCGACTTTGTCGCTTTGCTTCTCCTCTCCCCCCTCCTCCTCCTCCCGACCCCTCTCTCCCGGGCGCTAATGTCGATTGCTGCGGCCGGCTGCGTTTGCTTTGTTTGTGCGGGCCCCTCTTCCTTCCTTCCGGAGCGCCCTTCTCGCTGCTTGCAAATTTGCTTGCGGAAGTTCCCCCCCGGCGCTTAGTCTTGACGAGTGCTGTGTCAGTGGTACGCGAGAAGCAAAAAAGGGGTAACGAGCCGGCGGAAACACTGTGAATCAACGAGAATGAATGTAGGCGCGTTAGCAATGGAGGAAGCTAAGTGTAGAAGCAAAATGCGGGGTCTGTTTGACAAGAGGCATTGCTCGCGGCAGCTGCGAGGCTGTCTTTCAGGGCTTTTTTTCCTTCTTTGCTGTAGAAAAATACAGAAGCTGCGATGGACTGGCAGTGATGGGGAAGTCACCTCATCACTGGGCGCATCGGTGTCAGATTCGAATTTACCAGATGCCCTCAAGTCGACTTACTACTGCTGCGCTTACTTTAGTGGCGCAACGTACATTCACACGGAGTTCTTTTAGCTTCGTTGCAGAGGTGTCAATGAACAGGTCCGGTGATTTTTTTTTCCTTGGATGTTGTGATATAAACACCTGCGACACTCCTGCTGCCAGAGCCTTTTGTAAATAGACAAAATAAGAGAACAATTCCTATACCAATGAGAGTCTTTCTTGCACTTTTTTCATAACATATTTTAGCTTTTTTCTGGATGCAATCTATGGCCGTGGTTACTTTCGATTATTCCAGGGCTATTCCGGTAGCTTCTTGTGACACCCCTCTGAAGCAGGCAAGGAGAAAATAAAGCCGAGAAAGAATTGTAACTGTTTTATTTTTGTATTCAGTGGGAGGATGCATTGGTATTCAATCTGATCGCAGATGAAAGCATCGTTTGGTATTAAGGCAGGAGCAATATCGCAGGAGCCATTTATCAGCCTTCCACGCCAACGGTATTCATCAGCAGCGTTCGTTGTTTTGTTCCTTGTGTCAGAGTCCTTCAATGCATTGAAGGATTCTGCTTGTGTTAAGAGCTCTCCTCAAAACCACTGTAAAGGGTGCTTTGCCACGTGCTTAGCCTTCCTGCGGGAAAGTGAGCTTACAAGGAGAACTTCTTACCCTGCGTTCTGCGTGCGGCATACGTGCCAACTTCTACACGAAGCTATATCGGGATCTTTGGGCAAAACACTTTGTACATGCGTCATCCACGACATCACAGACGCAATGCGGCAGAGCCAACTTGAAGGCGAACGATAAGATTAAGGCAATGACGTTAAGTGACTTGGCCCAGTCCGTCACATGCAGCGTGGTGGAGTAGCGCAGAGAAAAACGCCTTCTCGAGGTTGCTTGCTGCGATGTTACTTGCTCAAACAGTGCTCATTAAGGGCTGAGGGCTGCTGCAAATCTTCAGCGGCGGACGTGATGTCACAGTCGGGGACGACGCCATCAGCGATGACGTAGCTTAAAGTGAGTTCACTTGTTACCGACGCGTCCGGAAGTGGCGTCACCCAAGACGCATTGACAGTTCATGGCACGAAAGCTGGGCTGCATTCAGAACTAGTCATCATGTGGCCCAAGAGAGACGGAACCGACAGGAAGTTCCCACCCCAATGGTTCTCATTACCCAATCAACTACCTAATCGGCAAAGGGCTTCGCCGCCATTCAGTTTCATAGAAGTGGGAATGTTTTGCAACTTTTTCATAACCTTCTTCTTTCGCGCGGCTGAAACGGAAAATGTGCGCCTCCATTCCCGAATGCCCTAATTAGATTCTCATTCGCGCCTGGGCGCTTCTAGTTATGCCTCGTTCGAGCCGCCGTTTCAGCCCAAGTCTGTTCGATCTATGTGCTGCTTTTTGCATGCACCGTACTTATTTATGCTCTGTAGAAGAACTGTTACCAGGTGGCGCATGTTTTCTGTAATATAGATTCGTAAACATATACATTATTTATGGGCGGCAGCGAAATCCCTACTGTGTTCATGCACTCTGACACAAATGGTTGGTCACAACGTAATAACGACTGCGAGCAAGCGATAACGATGCCTGAAATCGAGATAGTTTTCAAAATAGGATCAAGCTAAGTTCCTATTTAATCACTTAATGGCACTTTGTACGATTACAATTTCACCTAAAGAATATTAATGCTGCAATTACGTAGCAGAAATTGCATTGCAGTTGTTTTAGAAAGGCGGTTACTAAAACATTAATTGCTAGTTATTTGTGACAATTTTTGTAAGTACCTCACCAATGTTCTTAGACTATCTAACTCCGAGGTGGGTTAAAAAATACGGTAGTATGAGGTACGTAATTATATTTCTGGCTACTTTCCGGGACCAAAATCCTCATATCTGAGTCTGCACAGCTCCATCGTCATTATGTTGGGCTCACCTGGTGGTTAACAGGACAAACACTTAACATCCTATATAAAGCATCACCGCAAAACCCGGAAGGTGTTCGTTACTCTGCTCTCACTGTCAAACGCCTTGTTAGTTGAGCGATTTTTGGCTCGCCCCGTAATCCGCGAATTATAGGAGTTGAGAGCCACTTCATTTTACATAACACGTTTATAGCAGCAAGTTTATCAACATCGATAATGTTTGGTGCAGACATGTCGCCGTTATGGTGGGAATCAACAAGACTTACCAAATATTTTAAGACGGCGGCGGTAATGAATGTGTTGCGTGCGCGGCAAGTGGTGTTCGGCTTTTTAAACGCAAGTATATTGTTTTTACAAAAAAAAGATAGAGAACAAATAGGGTAAAAACTTCCAAATGTCGCTCTATCATAACAGGAGGAATACTAAGAACAGATAGTAGCGGGTTAACTCTATCTTAGCATTAAAATAACCGAACGGAACTAGAAGCACTATAATAGTAGAACAGTACTTTGCAACAGCGGTGGGTTTGGTCGGCAGCCGGCAACCAGACACTCACCAGCCACATGATGGTTGGGCGATCAAGTGGCTGAGTTGCTGCTGCTTAATGTTTTGCGTATTATCAAGATCATTAAACCGAAAGCCCTAAATGACCCACCGATTGAGAAAAGAGGCGTCCGGCACGGCGTCCGCTACAGAAAAAAAAATTGAGGATTCTCACACATAGGTGGCAACCGACGTGAAGCGAAGTTTCAATTACATGCCGTTCCAAATTCGTCGAATGCAAAGTGCTTTTCGAAGTGTTTTTTTCTCGCCCACTAACGAGACGCGCTGCTCTCGCAAGCCCACAAAATGTTTGCTTCGGCCGGTTACCGAAGCGTGGTCGGTGGCGCTTCCCTCGCTCTTTCGTATTTAGAAGCAATGAAAAGTGCTTAGATGTCATCGGAATGTCATCGGATTTTAGGCGAAGCTTATATGGCTAGTTATTCGGTTATTTTCGATGTCTGCGAACGAAAACTCCGATGCTCTACGGGCCATTCTAGCGCGACCTGCTCTATAGCGCGAAACGTTGAAAAACAAGCGTCACGGTATGTGCGCGTAAGCACGTGGTCACCAAACATGGTCACCAGCCATTCGAAACATGATTTATACGTCACGCTTATACGTCTCAGTGCGTCAAAAGATGCAGTAAAGTCATTCATTCATTCATTTATTCATACGTCTTATAACTTGAATGCCCATTTTGAGTAGACTGCTTTTCAATAGGTACAATTTTCAAGGTCAGTAGAATCAAAACAAAGGTGCGTGCGTTTATGCATGCGTCATTTTTACAAGGACGACCGCCGTCAACGTTCAAGCGAAATGAAGCTTGCTCGTACATTTCCCCTACATTCTGTGCCAGCTTAATGGGGTTCCCTAAAAAGCTTTGCTTGTCAACCACCACCACAGAGTGAAAGAACTCAAGTTTTTTTCTTCGAAGTTTGCAATAAAAATTGGTATCACTGTATTAAGACAAAGCAGTTCTGTTGATTTACCGAGCTCGCATTTTTTTTCTTCGTGGTCCCTGTCACGCTTTTTACAATTATTGCCACCGAGCACAAGAAAATTCACATAAAAATTACCACACCTTCCGCACAACCTCCGTGTACAAGTCACAAGGAGCAATAAATCACGATCAGACAAAGCGAGAAAAAATGCTAGCGGTTCAGTCATGTCGCAGTTGTGACAAAACCAACGAGTGAAAACACTACCTGCGATTATTTAAAGCAAGCAACTTCCCGCAGTTTCAAAGTTTCGTACAGTTTGCTGCAGGTAATTTCAATGCAGTAAGGCACAGTAGTTTTTCGTAGACTTCCGCACTATTCCCTACTATTCCCAACACAAAGCTTTTTTGTCATTTTCTCGACGAGAGTGAGGAAAGCCCCGCATTACATATTTTTTGTAGCGCTGGATACCACTGCGTGTGCGTGCGTGCGCGCGTGTGTGCGTGTGCGTGTGCGTGTGCGTGTGCGTGTGCGCATGCGCAAATGCATTGTAATTATTTGCAACGTTCTCTTCATCTGAAGTACCACGTCACGCGTCTTCCCAGGCGAAGCTCTCCCAACCTCAAATTATTTTCACCCTCTTTTTCTCTTGCTATTCATTTTTCTACACCAACTTGGAGCGATAAATCAGCGTCTCCCAAATTGAAAGGGGATGGGATGAAAGACTCGGCATGCGCGACACCGCCGACGTCGTGATTTTCCTGACCGCAGGGCCGCCCAGAGGTCGGCGGGTGGCTGATGCAACGTCTTTCCTCCGCGACACTGCCCTAATCAGCTTAGCGTGCGGCCACCGCTCGCCTAAGCCGGGCTCCCGGGAAGATGGCCTCTCGCCCGATGGACCTCTCCGTAGCCGGCGGTGACGGACGACTGCGTGCCGCAATCTCTGCCGCACTGCTCCTCTCGGCAGGGCTCTGAAAGGCTCGTCACAGAGGCTTGCGTCTTTCACGCGGTTAGCGCTTTTCCGATTACCACCACACGCGCACAACGTGACAATTGTCGATCTTCTTCGGAAGCGTAAAAATTGATTAAAAAAAATTCCCAGGACAATTAAAGAGCCTACAGAAACAAAATTCAAGTTTGGTTCGTTAAAAAAAGAAACTCCTTCGTCTTGATAACAACGATATCAATTTATCGCGTACTTCAAAAAACATAATCGGTACATTGAGGATCCCCTATGGAACAATGGCGGCTCACCAGCCATATCTCGGTGATTAACGTATGACGTCCCAGAATCCTGATTGTGTGATTGGCGCCCGCCACAACCTCAGCGACCACCTAGAATCATGACTGGGTGATCGTATAGGGCCTCTAGTTTCTCGTTTGAGCGTATCACTTTAATGCTGGCGCAGTTAACGCATTGACAACATTGTTTTTACTGCTGGCTCGTATGATGTCATTCCTTCCCATGGTACGTCACTGTAGCACTAAATTTGCAATTTTTTAAGCATTTCATGCGTTGTTTTTTGTTAAAATGTCTTTGGCGGCTTTAATGGAGCTTAATTGGCTACCAATGTCTAGGTCCTTCGAACTGGACAAAGTTATGTTCCGTCTTCATGGCCCCTCTAAGCACTCTTTATGGTGTAGTATTGCGAAAGCATCAGGGTACAATTGCCGGATCGGTCTTCTCATTATTGAGATTACCCTTTTTTCTTTTGCTTCTTTTTTCTTCTGCTGCTGGTTACTCTCACTCTGCACGTAGCCCCGTTTGCATTGCCAAACAAAGGGGACATTAAAGAGGACCGTATATTGTGCTACTCCCCTAAGAGGAGGGCGTAGCAACAGGAATACAAAAAAAATTAGTAATGACTTAGCTCCGCTATGCCAGCATATACGTAGCGTGAGCTAAGGTTCAGCAATCCAGTTCAAGCCAGTTCAATACAGTCCAGTCCAGTCCTGCAATTTTTTTTAACCTCCTTGGTCCAGTCACTGCTCCTCGCGCATGCTCAGCACGGCTTTTTACCAGCCACGCGAAACGGCTATCAAGTGGCTCCGGCGCAGCATCAGACTTGGCTACTGCGCAATTGAGACGCACACCTAGACACGCGCCGGCGCCAGTGTGTCTGCTGCGGCTATGATGCAGCACAGTTAAACACAATCCACTTTTATCCAATTCAATCCAAAACCAATCTAATCAAATCCAGTCTAATCAAATCCAATTCAATCCAATCCAATCCAATCCAATACAATCCAATTTAAACCAAGCCAAGCCAATACAATCCAATCCAATGCGCCTCGCGCTTGCGCAGAACGGCCCTTCACGGCCCTTCACGGCCCACGCGAAACTGCTCAACTTCGGCCAGTGTAGTTTATGCTACAAAAGGAACTTGTGACCGAGAGTATCAGTGTGCTGCTATGAATTCTTGCCCATGGTCAATGTAATAAAGATGCGCTGGATTGAGCCTATTTACTCTTGATTTGTCGTCAACTAGGCAGACCACTTGCGATTGCGACATTTTAGTCCAAACTAATAAAGGAACATTTTACCATCCCTTACCAACCAAAGAAAGCTGAGAGAAGCGAGAAAGCTTTTTAACAACAAAACAACGTCAAAGTTGCGGCAAAATCTTCGCTAAAAGCGCGTGCAGTTGATCGCCAAGTCTTCAAAGGCCCGGAGCGAAAACGAAGAACAAAGCAATGCGACCATTTCTCGCGCATTAAGTAAATGCATCTACTAAGCATCTAAATGTATACCGATAAGTGGTTTATGAAATAAAGGTACAATATTGTACTTCCGCGTCGTGATCGATGTGCATATTGTGTTATCTAGAAGCGTTCCTTTTTTGCGATTTTCAAGTAACCGTTTTGGCAGAATGGAAAAACGGTTTCACACTCGCGCCGTGTGTCGAGAGATCTATACAGAGCTATTCGGTCGACAAACCGGTCCAGGGGGAGATGCATTAGTTTTTTGACATTGGTCCAACTAAGAAAGATTTTGCTGTTAAAAAAGGTGCCATTCTGCGCGGCACATAATGGCCAGTAGTGACAGCCGGTAGACCACCAGGATAAGAGAATGGGTACTGGAGGGGTATAGGTTGATATAGGGCATTAACTTGGTTCAGGGATGAGGGAAGGAAATTCGGGGGCGAGGATGGACTAAGATACTGCAACACAGGACGCTTGCAAGTGTATAAAAGAAGCCCGCGTCTTGCAGCGGACAAAAATATATGCTTCTGCTGCTAATGATGATGATGATGATCGTGAAGGTATTACTTATGCTAGGCGAACAAACATGCGTGAGCGGAATGATTTTAAACAGGCCAAAAGTAACGGCAAGCCCGTAAATCGTTTTAGCATCAACTATCGATTTGCTCAGAAAACAATTGCACATAAGATAAGGCTCCCGCCGAGGACCTGTTGACCTAGTTTTGCTCGTCGTATTGACTACTTCCAATGTTCTGCGGGGACATTTCAGTCCTGACGACCGAAAGCCAGTCATGGATTGGTGGAGAGAAGGTTCGGCCTTGAGGTGCTGATCCCACTATGCCATGAGTGCTCGTAGTGTTGCGACAGAAACAACTACAGCAACGTCGTAAATTCTCTTGGGCTGCAAAAAAGGTCACTTAAGACGCGAACAGCAATGTCCTTGAACATTGTTATAGTCAGGGGACGCGAGTGACCAACGCCCATTCGTTTCGGTCGTGAAGATGGTTATACGCAAGGGCTGCTCTGAAACGTCACGACGTGTTCAATCAAGCTGAACAAATGCTGTACTGTCATGCAGTGCATCGTAAGCAGGCTGTTAATCAATGTCAACAGCGTCGTTCATTCTTTGTTCTTTTTTCAGTGGCCGACGCAACGTTCCAAAGAAATCATTGTACGTTGTTTTTAATTTTTATGGAAGTTGGGACATTTAGAAAGGAAGCGCACAGAGCCCTCCGAAAGAAATGATTCCCTAGAAAATGACAAATGATTGCAATAGGGAGCGATGAACGCATACTCCTCATGAACGAGTGCAGATTGGGGCCATTTGATGTAATTATCGAAATACTCAGCGTGCTGAAAAAAGTTTTGTTAAGAAACACACGCGTGTGTAATCGCTTCAAGTTCGTGAGTTATTACAGATAGCATATCTTCGAGAGACTGGACGGAGGCAGCCAAAGAAGAAGCGGTTTGAATTGGAACGTTGCCGCGCTCTCGAGATGAGTGATGATTGCCTTTAACGGACTAAGATTGGAAGGAAAAGAAACGGAAAATTGGATTGAGCGTCCCGCGTTTCTTTTCTTGGTGGAAGGAGGACTCCCAAGATGAAACTACTTTTCGAGGCCACTCTGCTCGCCTCAATAACAGCAGATTTCACTCTCGGGGCCTCGAATTTGTTTTAAGTACTGGGCTGTAACAAAACAAACTGTCTTTGTTTTCAAAGTAAATATTTGGTGATAGGAACAAACGAAACTATGTTTAGATAGTATCAGGTTAACCTATGACGTGCCTCGAACATTGACGAACTTATAGCGACCATCCACATCGTTAGGTAGCGCTAGAGACAGAACGTAAGATGAGGAGATACACACGACGGCACTACTCCTCACCTCCTCATCCGACGTCCTGTCTTAACTTTACTTAGCGATGCACCAACACCAACTAGCGCAACTGTTGGTTTTACTGACTATAGTACGCACGTGCAAATGGATGTCACCCCAGTAAAAGTATTTAAAAAAAGTCCCCAATATCATTCCCGACAAAACAAATGCAACACCGTTTTTGGGGCAGAAAATTATTAGTTAGAAGTATAGATCGTCGGCATTCTTCAATGAAATTAGACTTGCCCGTATCATACGATCGTCCCGCTAAATCTATTTTTGGCACGGTTAGTTCTAAAACAGAATGCCAACAAAAAAAGGGGGGAGATTCATCCGCGTCCGACGAGTCTCTGCTCTAAATCGTCGTTTGCAAGAAAAACATTCAAGCGCGAAAACGAAGCAGGCAAGCAAGGAATGAGAGGACGTGCTTTAAGAGGAGAAAAAAAAAGATAAAGAAAAGAAGAACGAGGGACGATTGCTTTTACAAAAGCAAGAGATTTCCATTTGGCGACCATGGCAGCGGTATTGACTGCGATACCGTCCGCAAGTATGCCGAAAGCTTTTCACAGAGAGCGCTTCGGTGCGAACATCGCGGGCGCATTGTCGTTCCTCGGCTGGCATTACTTGTCGGACCGCAACAAAGCACCATTAGAGCTGCGGGCGGGAGGCGAGAGAGGGAGAGAGAGAGAGAAAAAAAAAACAGGAGACTGGCCGAAACCGATCGCGGAATCCTGCTTCGGAAAAAAACAACCGGCAAAAACAAGTAAAGTCAGCTTCGCAATCGAACCGACCTCGCGTTCGAACCGCGATCGAGGAAAGAAGAAAGAAAGACGACAAGAAAGAAATGAAAGAGCATCGGAGAAGGCCAAACAAGAAGAAACGCTCGGCGATTCATCTTGAAAAACGTCCCGCGGACTCGCTTTTCTCTCCACTCGAGAGGGAGCGAGTGTGTTTTGCCCGCCGGGTCCGCTGCGAGCGAGCGTGCGTGCGTGCGCTATACCCGGCCCCTTCGGTCATAATAGCCGGCAGCGGCGTTCTTGCAGGGGATTCCGCGGAGCAATCGGGAAATAAAAGGTTGATCGATGGACGCGAATTGCGGCCCCGAGAAGCCTCTGCTGGCTCCACTGCCGCCGTCGCTGCCGCTGCTTGTGGCGCCGCGTCCTCTCTGCCGTGTTCGACGAACGACCCACAGGCGAAAAGGCCTGCCCAACCGTTAACTGGGCACCACTAAATATAACCAGCTCTCTTGTAACCTGAATCAACAAAAGCTAAAACGGCGCTGATGTATCTCAGAGTTTTCCGAAATGAGCCGTGTCAAAAAGAAGGGCCTAAATGCGACTCGCTGGCCTTCTCTTCACTAGGGGGTGTTCCCATGGCCCCGACCGAAAGAAAGCGGGCTGCGCGAATTAAAGTGGACAAGAGAGAAACGCGGAGAAAAGACAAGAACGGGAACGCCAGGCTTAGCCGGGGTGAAAGGAAAGCCAGGGAGGCGGAGGTGGGGAGGCGATGTGAATTGGGAGGAAAGGCTTAGAGAAAGGCAGGGAAAGGAGGAGCCTCCGGGGGAAAGAAAAAAAAAGAGCGGGAAACGGAGTGAGAAACGAAGAAAAAAAAAAGACGGAGACGAGCATAGGAGAAAGGTTCGTTGAAGGCGGACAAAAAATGGGACGGGGAGAATCTGGTGGAAAGATGCGGGCGGCTACGAGAGGAGCGGACTGATGAAGGACAGGCCCAGGTCGAGCGCTTCTTTCTTCTCTTTTGCGGCGAGATATGTCAAGGGAGAAGCTGCAGGATTCTGGGGCTCTGATAACTGTCTCACCGTAGGAACAGGGTCACCTGGCCAAGCGCTGTCGAGAGAGAAATCGAAACGATGAAGCGGGAACCGTGTAGGCGAGAGCGGTCCGCGAGGCACGAAATCCAATTAATTACACGAGCTTAGGTCAGTCCCCAAGCATAAATTGTTCTCCAAAATGGTGAATGGAGGACGGGGGCTGTTTTCCCGTCGGAGTAATTTAATCTCACGTAGCCCCAGCAGTTGCATTTAAGCCCACTTGATTCCCTTGTAGTTCAAGTACATCTACACAAAATATGAAGATTGCACCATGCTTTTTTGTATCTGTGTTTTTTTGTGGGTGGTGGCTTTGCGTAGATTCGAAATCAGATGACAACTTTTTACGGCAACGCTGGTGGCTCATTCTATTATCTACAAACGCGTTCTTTGCTGCGCATTACAGGGAGCCGGGATGCACCTATTAAAGGTAAGGCTGTGTTATATAAGAGTACAAAGGATGTCTTAGACGGGTTAACATTAACACCGTGGTTGAGAATTGATTTGGAAAACGGTTTCACTTACAATGTGCGAAATATCAAGAGGTGAGGTGGGCAATATATCCGTATATGACGGCTTGACCAGGAGCGGACTACAAAAAAAAATATCTGGGTCTCCGTACTAAACGCAACGTGGTTACGAATACTTGATATTACAACTGCGTAGCGTTGCGAATAGACATCAGAACATTTAGCAATTTCAGGTATCGCAGATCAGTGGAACCTTACCAAATCCTTAGGGAGCATGACATTCTTAATTTCGGTGGGGTCTTCTTCACCGCACTGTTATTATCGTGCGCAGTCTCGTGGATGTTACAGCTTACCCTCGATATCCCAGAGATGCGCTTTACGCAAGATTGCTTAACTCCGATGATCGCTCTGTAAAGGGTACTTTGCCGCATTATGAATCGTTGTGGGGGAAAGCCAACCATTTACTAAGCGGGGATGTTGCTTTTGCGGCTGCGCCACAATGGTACTGTGTCGAAAAGCGGCGTGAGGCAAGGTCAATTATTGCTATTACCGTGTTTCCTCTAGCGCCAGGAGTTCTTGTACCAAACAAGTGTATTGGACGTTCTGCCAGCCATTGTTCGCTCAAACAAAAACCCCTGCACATTGCGTTTATCAACGACATTGGAATTTGCGGTGGCTTGGTAGAGTTGATAATCAATGAGGAATACCGACAAGAGAGCACGCGACAAAATCATAGAGTGGCCTTTATCGCAGAATGTGAAGCTTGCCCGTCTTCGTTGAACAGACAAGGAACGGGGGAGGACGTACGGGGCATCTCGAAGTCCGCGCACGTCACCTTTCCTCTTCAAGATATGGCCTCCGCGGGGCCGTGGGACCACAGCTAAAGTAAAGCAAACTGAGTAAAAGACAGTTACTGTACTGGTATCTAAGAACGGGTATATAATTACTGGTAGATAAATACTCAGTGTTCAAAATTAAACGTCATGATTTTGTTGACATTAGGCACTGGTAGTCACGCGAAGACCGCCCGTTCAAATAAGTCATGTCGCCAGGGGGACACACATTTGGATGACAATCATTGCTGTCAGCAGCCCAATTACCTAAAATTGAATATTTAACTTTTTGTTGAGTGCAGCATGTGGGTATGTTTGTATCGAAAAGTAAGAGGCATTCGTGTTTCTACGCAGTGTCAGTTGGAAGAATTCTTCTAGCGTGTCTGTACTTGGAGATATACGTCTGTGCTCTGAGTCCACGTCTGAAGCCGTGGACAATGAAGTGGTCCAAAAAATCCTTAGATCCGTAGGCGACTACGCGATTGTGTTGAAAAGGCGCGAGGGTCTGAGTTACCAAGAAAACGTTGTAGAAGTATTAGAGACCTTCAATAATTTGGGTGGCAGCTTGAAGTTTACGGTCGAAATGCAAAAAGGGCATAACATTAGATTTTTAGACATTGACTTCTGCGTAGCAGAAAAACTTGTGTGTTGGATGTTTTGTCCCCGTGCAACCAAAGGCTCCTGCCCTTTGAGTCAGCTCACTCAAAAACTGTAAAACGAGCGATTGCCTTAATGTGCTTGGAGCCCTGTATTCAAAAGTCCTGTACCCATCGTGTGCAAACCAGTTTTGACACCCAGGTCTCTCTACTATTGGATGCCGGGTACCCTCGTTCGCTACTGCCGGCTGTATCAGAGGCGTTGCCCCAAAAACTGAAGCGTAAGCGGGTCAAAACTCACGTCACAGCCGAAAAGAAAAGGAGACCTGAGGCGGCACGATATTCCCACAAAGTAGCTGACAACCTTGAGCGGGTCTCTACGAAATATCGGTCGGTTGCCCATTATGTTTTCCGCACCACGCAAGCAAAGGTGGGTTGTGCAGCCGTATCAGCGGAAATAAGAAGCCTAATCCATGTGGGAAGAAAAATGCCAGGAATTACGTGGGCAGCAAAAATGCCATTGTTTATCAGATACCGCTCACATGTGACGAGGTGTATATTGAGCCAAGTGGACGCTGCATTAATTACGCCTCAGAGAACACGATTTTTCAATCAAGAACAGCACTGGATCACACTTACCCATTTATTGGCGTGATTGTAATTGTACGCCGCGCCTCAAAGAAACTATTATTATTGACAGAAGGCGTGACACTGTGGCGCGTGAGCTTTCAGAAGCGTACGTCATTAAAAAAATCGCGAGGGGCGCATCAGTCAACCGTCAGTATCACTTTTAGCAATGAACTTCGTTTTTTAGATAGCATGCGGTATGCGGGATCCCCAGTGTTGTGTTGTTGTTATCGCTTTTACTATCTGCTTTTATGGTTTTATGTTATGTTAGAAGCCTATTTAAGGCAACTTCTTTTCCTGCAAATAAATAGTTGTGAGTTGCGCATTGTTTGTCTTCCTTCCTCGTTATGTCCAGTTAGCGCAATTTAGCGTTATTGGTGGCATAAAGGCGTTTTTGATGATGAGATGACTTTCTGCTATTGTTGACACAATACATTTTCGTGCGCATATGATATAAAATCAGCAAATGTTATGCATATGCAAGCGATAAGCAGGCGTCTCAGTGAGAGATGGACGGTCTCAGCTAACACGTCAAAACGTTCTTAAGTGATTGTCGCTGTGTACGCATTTAGAGAAGCCATTAAGACCAACACACCTCTGGTTTGTTAAAAATACCGCTTTGCCCGGATAAAATGACTTACTATTGTAACTCCGAAGAAATAATCTAGATATTAAGGAAACAGATAAAGCAGTTGCGACCCCTCAGCACCTTTTCGGCGATTTTTTTTTTTCGACGTCACAATTTTGTGGCTCGCATTGACGGCCACCGATTAGAGTAACCTTGAAGTAACATGATCGGGTTGATTTTAGCTGGGCCACCATTTCCGCGTTATCGCATCACTTGAATGCTAACGTAGTGCTAATGCTAACGTAATGCTAATCACTAGAGGCCGGATTTTTAGGCATAAAGAAGCCGCGTTTAGGTGCCAAAATAAGCAGGAAACACAAACCGCTTCAGGCATACAACTTCGCAAATATTTGGCACAAATAAATTGTTACTAAATGCGTAAAATTTCAACGAAGACGTGTCCTACTTGTATGTATGATAGGAAAACCAAACATTTTGTGCCTATGATGGCGCACAGGCGCGAACCGCTCACAATAGCCACTCAATTGTCCCATAATACTGCTGCACAAATGACGTTCGATTTGCTTCATTTAACCAGCGCACTGCTCGCTTTCGTGTTCAATGGCCGCTGTCGCTTGCTCGAGCGCCTCGTACTAGTGAACATAGGCGCGAAAAGAATACTTCAGAGCTGAGAAGAAGAAATACAAAGCGCTACTTTCTTTTTCTGACGCACTTTAATTACCAGACAACAAAAACGGGCCACCAAAAAATAAGTTCAGAGGCGACTTATCAAGAAATCAACCCACGCTCTACGGGGAAAACTGTCATGTACATGTCTGGTAACTTTCTTATGTAAATGATATTACCCCGAATCGTTTAGGCCAGACGTCCCCACCAAGCACACTTCCACATTTGAAGAGCATATTTCATAAGGTGTTCAGCAGCGCGAACATATTGGGATGGAGAAATGTGTTTTTGAGCTGTGGTACGTGTGAATTTTGAGGCGTAGATAAATTCAGCTGCGCACAGGCGATTGTTTCGCCGTTGTCTCATCAGTATAGGAGTGATCTGCTAAAAAAGGTAGTTCGATGCTCAACCGTCGTGTTTACGAATGTAGAAATACAGTTGTATTTGAGTATGCTTCTAGAAACGACAAGGTGCAGCGGCACATGTCTTTAAAGAAGTCTGATTTGGAGAGAATGCGAACCTTAGTATAGGAACCAATCTGAAACTTGTGGAAACCATATCAAACCACCAGCATCTCCAGATTTCTGGATTGATAATTGTGCCTGTTGCCACTGAGAATGAGCGCCCCATTCCACTTCTGCTAGCGGTTGCTTTTCGGGAGGTAGTGGGTTAAACTGAAAGACTAGGTTGAACTCCATAGAGTTCCGAACAGCGAACTGCTGTCTGGTAACATGAATAATCATCTCAAACTGCGTTCAAAGCGAACCTTAAAGCTGATATTAGTGTTCACACAGCCTTCGATTTTGAGAATAGGCATTTATAGGCACTGACAGGCATTGAGGCTCAAACGCCAACATAGGCGTTTATACGCGCCACAAAGGCCCTTTCCAACCTCTAATTCGTGCTCATGTATCGAAGTGGCGCGATGGAAGCGCAAGGTTAAAATAGGCATTTGCATATAATCCGGCCTCTTCTAACAACCGCGTTTTTAGCTTTTTTCGAGCGCTTCAAGTTTGAAGCGTTTCTGCATTTTTTGCGTTTTTTCCTGGTTAAAAACGTATTTCGTGGCCAGAACAAAGCTTAGTGTGTAGCCCGAGTCTAGTGCTTTTCAATGCGACATGGCTGCATTTTGTCTGCACGATCCCTTTAAGTTGCGCGTGTGCTAGCAGGAATCATTCCTCCAAGGACGAAGCTGCCGTCACGACGGAGTACAACTTATCGTACACATAGTGCACGGCCGGTGTTCGCTCCCGTCACGATCCAGTGCGTCAGCGTTTCGAAGGCTGTTGAAGCCTGTTGTACAACTTGCTGGCGTCATGCGGCAGCGCCACTCGGCTTGTCAACACCACGCCTCGCGCAGACCGTCGCCGTCAGACGCTCCTTCTGTTCCTTCCGTATAAACAGAGACCGCCCTTTGTTCCGACTGACC
Organism: Haemaphysalis longicornis; assembly: GCA_013339765.2. Classification (NCBI taxonomy): domain Eukaryota; kingdom Metazoa; phylum Arthropoda; class Arachnida; order Ixodida; family Ixodidae; genus Haemaphysalis; species Haemaphysalis longicornis. The sequence continues at coordinate 68,159,382 of CM023449.1, read as the reverse complement.
GACCCCGGCAGGGCCGAATCCTCGCTGACACGCGATTATGAAGGGCCGTTGTTCGAACCGGACGTACCTATTCTGGGCTGAAAGCTGCGGTGTGTTTGCACTCTCTTTGGTTCCGTCCCCGTGGTCAGTAGATGATTGGTGAGAACAATGCGAAATCACAGCAGCCACGTGTTAAATTTTAACGGCTTTTGTGGGAAATTGTTTGCGGGTCCTTTTCAGTCACTTGGTGTTCGCATCCGGACGAATTCAGCGCGTACATTGGCGTAGCTTATAAGCCAAGACGAAACTCATCACTACCGTCCTCCATTGTTTGAGTGTGCTAGGCTACGTAGGGAAATTCGTCATTGACACTCCCTTTGGGCATGCGGCGGCGCGCGATGTTGGTTTACAGACTTTAAAAGAGAGCCGACCCGCGGTATTCTTTGGAGGACATCATATTGCCTAACTGGGCACCTGGATTCACTAGGAGCGGCATCTGTCCGCCTAGTCCTGCAGTTTGTTTAAGTCCAGAAGGCCTTAGCTTGTAAATTGGTCTTGCCCCGCTCTAGTTGGTAAAGAGGCGCTGATCGGGCGGAGCATTTGCCGGCAAGAGAGGCGAGAGAGAGAGATAAACTTTATTTTGAGGAAGTGGCCGGAAAACCTACAGCACGGCCTGTTAACTGACAACAGACCACAACGGACAATGTTCGCTGAATCTGTGACGCTATGTGCGAGAGACTTGCTTTCACTGTCATGCCTCCTAGAATCGCTTCTGAGTAAAAGCATTTAAAGGTCGAAAACCCTCCAGGACGAATGTTCTCAATGATATAGAAAGTCTCGACATCGCCGACTTAGTCTTTTGTTTCGTTTTGACAGTGGTGAGCCTTTTTCTTCGCAGTTGTCCCTGACTGATTTTTATTTTTATCCCCGAACATAAACGGAAGCCGTAAGACCTACTGTGCACATTCTCTCAGTCGTGCCCAGTTTTCTCCGTTTCTAAAACCGCTGATATCCTAGGTCCAGTTGAATACGGGCCAGTCCTTGGCGGTTTTCTTTTTTCGATTATCGTGAACCCAGTTTCAACAATGAAGCCAGAAGCGATAGCTGTAATGTGCCATTAGTGAGGGTACAGTTACTGGGACAGCTCCGTTTCTATTACATTACCATCACGTGATCGGCAGAGCGGTTACGCAAGCTGACGATCCCTGCTTGGCCGTAGTCTCCTTCATCCCAAGGACGGCCTTTCCTGTCGTGATGAAAGCGATTGAAGAAGTCCGGAAACTCTGGGGGAGGCTTTATTGCGCCACTTTTGATTGGTATTATAATACCTACTCTGGTTTAGCTGAGGTGACCTGATACGCCATTGGTGTCGTCTGCCTCACGAGGGGTGTTTTTTTTTTCAGCTTAGGGAAGCTGGTAGAGGTACAAACTTTGCGCTTAATTGAACAATAATAAGCACAATGAGCTGCCAGTATGAAAATGCGGTCTTCAGTGGTGGGGTGTACCTATATGCCCTGAAGGGTTGCGTCTCCCTTCTTCACTAGCAGCTTCGACATACCGTTCGAGTGTTGTGAAATAAAGCGTTGTTGTGGTACGAAGTCATTATGTCTCATTTTGCTTTCTGCTCGGATTATTTTCGTCAGCCCGTATTTTCCCATTGCACCCCTCAAAATAGCGTTGCCAACTTTTTTTACCGCAACCTTGTTAGAGCCTCACTTTTCGGAAAGCAGGAGGTGGAGAGCTAAACTTTGACAACACCCTTGTACCTAAAGCAGAGACTGAGATTGTAGCGTCACGAAAGTTCGCCGTGAGCATCGGCTAAGGTAATTCGTAACCATATTAGGCGACTTAATGTGCTACTGTGCGGGCTTATCTACATAGCAATGAGGATACAAACACACAGCATCCGCATGGGTCATCTTTAACTACTAGCGCTTAGCCCAACAAACTAGCTTAAAAGCGTGGCGTCACATCGATGCGGTAGCGCTGTCGTAGGGAGCACTTGTCGTAGGCAGCGCTGTAGTAGTAAGGGTAGTTTTAAACGTCTAGTCATTCCGGCTATGGCGTCGGTTGAGACTGCCGTCAAAATAAGCGCAGCTGCCAATCTGTAGGCATTCCCCTGTTGTTCCTGCTGTTCCTCTCCACGCTGGTAATAAACATTAAGTGGGTCTATATTATCCCAATGGCATCATAACGATCACCTAAGACATGACACCAACACGTTCCCCGCATGCAGTGCCTTCTAATTAGCTTGCGAGAGCCTGTAACGTTGACACTGACTATGCTGCCGTTCTGTGCCCACGGCGCCCCTCTATCTGCACAATGCGACCCACAGAAAGCAGTGCTTCGGTTCTAACTGGCTCTATTACGAATGTTGATAACCGCAGGCCTTGGAACGACGTATTAAATTTTTTTTCTTCAAACTCCTAACAGTAGCCTCTCCACTTGCTAATCACAAGCAAAATTTCCCCGCATTGAGTGAGGTCAGGGTTAGTTTATCGAGTTATTTAAGTTGTAAAACTGGTCATTCTATTCTCCAGAGTTATCCTACTTAACTCGCATGTTGTGCTCGTTCTCCCCCATTTATATTTCTTTCTGGGTGGTTATTAAAGACACTCCTGAACCTCGTGATGCAATCTTCTCTTGTGAATCGCATCCCGCTTGTAAGCGCAGTTCTAGTGAGTGAGTGTGAGTGAGTGAGTGATGAGTGAGTGAGTGAGTGAGTGAGTGAGTGAGTTAGTGAGTGACGTGAGTGAGTGAGTGAGGGAGTGAGTGAGTGAGTGAGTGAGTGAGTGAGTGAGTGAGTGAGTTAGGAGTGAGTGAGTGCGTGAGTGATGTGAGGTGAGTGAGTGAGTGACAGAGGGAGGGAGGGAGTCTTTAATTGGTGGGCGATGTCACACAGCCTAGTTTCTGTTCTGCTACGCCTGGTGGGGAGTGTAAGCGCGTAATTACGGGACCGTTTCCAGGCTGTTTCCCTTTCATCATTCAGCGGAGAAAGCCAAGAGCGCCGGTCGGCTGACCTCCTTACCCACTAAGCCATTTTGCCTCTTCTCACTACCTCGAAATTACCCAAGACACGGTGGAGTTCTTCAAAGTAGAGCAAGCTGTGACGTTGATAAAAAAGAACGGGAACACTTTTTTTTCCTTGTTCGCCCCTACCTTCACTTTTTTCATCTCCTTCTCCTGACTTGGAGTTGACAAAACAAAAATTGAAGTTACGAAACAAACTCAGGGCGAAAAAGCGGAGAGACCAAGAAAAAAAGTTAATCGACAGTGGCAGAAAAACAAAAAACAGAACAAGAATAAAGACAGAAGGGGTCTCTTCGAGAAAGTGAACGGGGAAAGGAGAATTAAGAGGACAAGCTCGATGGGAAGTAATAGGGGGAAGCAGAAAATACGGCGCTCCGAGCTGAACGAAGGGTCCGCACAGTCAGGCGGGAACGGAGGGTGGAAGAGGAGGGAGAGGAGGCTTAGAGGCACGAGCCGCACGACTAACCGCTCTGGCCGGGCGACGTCTATCGGTGTAATGGCGAAAGGGAGGCCGTTGGCGGCGGCGGCGGCGGCGCCGATCGTTTCTTGCAAAGTGCGAGCGCGCAGGGATTGATTTCTTAATGCAGCCCCTGGCTGACTCTCTTTCGGGCCACGTGTAGGGGCTTTTTCGCCCTCCGCTATTCATCGCTCTTCGCTCGGGCCCAACGAGCGACGACACCAAGGAGGCGCCCGGGGGGCAAATGTACGCGAGAATGGGCCCGAACGGCGGCTTCGCAAGAAGGGCTCCGACCGAGGGACGCCAAAGTGCCTTCTCCCATCGGCCGCCAAAAGGGGTTTCAGCTTCGATGGTCGCGAGGCGCTGTGTAGAGTTACGCTCGCGGCACGCGCGGAAAGCGGGCCCGCGGAAGAGGACTTGTTAATATCGGCCGCCAAACAGACCCCCGTGCGGCCGCCGCTTGGGTGGAGGAGTAATTTGCGCGCGGAAATGTTGACACCGGGGTAGATGAGTAAGTGAACGCTGTCGGCCGGCCACTGAAGCTTTCGATCTCGCTCGACGCGTGGAGGGGGAAAGACTGCCCGGCGCTAATGGGCGAATTTTGATTGCTTTGATCGATGATGCTTGAAAGCGTTTGTAGCAGCTGGTATTTTTTTTTTTACGCAAGGCCGTCAAAAAAAAAAAAAAAGAGGCCAGCCGGAAGAGAAAAACATTTGCTGGTAGGTGAAGAGCCCAACTTGGTGTCAATTATTCAGTGCGGAGCTTTTAAATCAAAATGTGAATGTCAAAGTGGGTCATGGTGGACATACGTACATACATACATACATACATACATACATACATACATACATACATACATACGCAACATACAGACAGCACGCACCACATACATGCATACATACATAAATACATCCATAACCCATACATACATACATACATACATACATACATGACATCCATACATACATACATACATACATACAATACATACATACATACATACGTACATACATATGACTAAGGTAAGTATCCTTATTCAAACATTGGCACAGGGCTGAAGCCGCAACCGTGCCCAAAGTTTTGTCTCATGTTTTTCCACCATCTTCCAGGTTTTATTGTTCTCTCTCTCCCTGAGTTGTACATACATATTTAAATTTGTATAAGTCCCCCCTTTTCCCACTCTTTTATTGTGAGAACGGGAATACTGAAATGCTAGAAAAAAACAGTGCAGACAAAATACCGAGAATGAGGGAGCGGTTTTCATTACCCATAATCTCCGTGCATATATAAATAAATGAAATAAATTACCCTCACCGCCGTTTGGAATACGCAATTCGAACATTCCCCGATTCGTTGCTAAAGTTTTTCCGGAATTTTTGGTTCTTGTATGCACTTTCTGGCCCTTATTATCCCACCGAGGATACCCACGGTGCACTGATCGGCCCGTCAATCACGACCCACTTCAGTCGACCAGCTGAGCGCGTTCTCGCTCCATGCTTTACGTCAACAGGTGCGTAAGCATCTGCCCTCCTACTTAGGCGCAGCGCACCCTTCACGTTCACTTTCCTGTCCCATAAAACGAGTCTCTCGGCGACGACGACGACGAGGGTTCTTCTTCGGCCCCACAACAAAGCGGCCTGAGGTAATGTTCCTTCCACTCGAGGTGCTTTCAAAAGCTTCTTTCCCTCCGGCGGCGCTGCCTTTATTTCCAAACCATAAAAGAGGCCAGGCAGTGGCGCTGGCGCAGAGAACGGTGGCTAACAATGTGCCCCTGGCTAAGGGGCTGGGCACCATCGCGGCCAAAAGACGCCGGAAAGGAGCGAGTGAAATTAATTTTCTTTTTCCCGCAGCGCAGTCTGAGAAGGGTCACTCGAGTCAGAACAACGTTTTGTCCCTCCTTCGTGGAGATAAATTCGCCGTGAAAAGTGGGCCGCTACAACGAATCGGACTGCGGGCATGAAGCCAGATTGGTAGGGAATGCTTTGTTGTTGTTTTTTCTTATCTTTCGACCCTTATGCAGTGGCTTTTGTGTGGCGCTTCTCATCGAAACCCTGAATTTACGAGAATTCGCAGACTTCCCATTTGTGAGGAACAATTTTAAAAAAGGAAGGGAGAAAAATGAATTCCCCCTTTCGATCTCCAATAAGAGGCGGTCAACAGCATGGCTTCGATATCGATGAAGCTATACACGAGTGGTTTCTAGTTCTTGGAATGGTCATTGTCAATTCAATTATAGAGCCTGAGACGCGTTAAGAGAACAAATTAGGCTATGCTCGGTTCTACCGAAACTTCCCTGAGTACGGTTCTTGAGTTTCTGATGGTCGCTAAATTAGAAAGGGCGCTGTAAACAACTCATGGTTAAGCAGCACAGGCGAAAACTCTTTGTTATATGGCTTAAACCTCGAAGCCGCACTTTGACAAACGATCGAACGAGGAACGCCTCTTCGGGTAACAGTTGATTGTTCGATCACCCCTCGGGCTGCGACAGCAACTGTGCTCTGACCGCTATTCGGCGGCGTTCTTTTCCTCAGGCGCCAACAAAAATCAATCGTTGTGGCTGGCTTTTCGTTTAAAGGGGCGATGAAGACAAAACGCGGGTTTGTTTAATTTGAAACAACCAGGCTTCAGTTCTTTACTTAGCCACGAAAGATGCTTTAACCATGAAAGACGTTTTAACCGCGAAGCTGTTTAGCAAATCGTAATTATTAGTGTCCGCGGTTAAAAATAACAAGAAATTCACAAGCGCGAGCACGGGTCTAGCAGCGACCGCCCGGCAGTTAAAAAAGACGAAGAAAATGCCGAGCGCTCGAGTGTGCCTGCTCCGCGACGGACCGCCCTACGTCCCCTGCGCACGTCTGTCAAGCCAACCATACTACTTAGGGAGATTGGCAAAGATTGTAGCGATCACCCGGCAGTTAAAAAAAACCGAAAATGCCAAGCGCTCGTGTGTGCGTGCCTCGCGGCGACCGCCCAGCGTCCCTGGCGCACAGTTGTCAAGCCGATTGCATACCGTTATGAAGATTGGCCAAGATTGGCAAGAAAAGAGAACTCCACCGTTCGGCGGAATCGTGGCAACACTTTCGCGGAACGAGAAATACACGTCATAGCTTACGCCCCCTTCAAAGTGATAACCAATGATTATCACTTCCAAAAAAAAAATAATAAAAGCTCACACTTATACGAACAATGAAAGGTAGTGGCGACAGCGAAGAAGAAGCAAATCGGCTTGAATCGTGGACTTAAACCGTCGTGATGATAGTGAAAGTTGCGTACAGCTTCGCTACCTTCCAGTCTTACGCGTTAGTGTGAGCTTCGTTAATTTTTTAAGCGAAACAACGCGAAAAGTTTAACGTCACAGGGATGCGTTATTATCAGGAGTGACGTCATCGTAGCCAGCACTAAGACACAGTTATTAGTGTGCTAACTGCACGTCAGCACTGACGTGCTGACGTGCAGATAAAACGCAAGCCCCTCTACAATCAGCCAATCATGTTCTTGGCGGTGGCTCATGCCGGGGACCGCCAATTGCACAAACAAGATTCTGTGACGTCATAGAAAAGTTCCCGGAAAGTTGCTAGGGAGTCATCACAGCTTTAAATACCTTTGATTGTGGGTTTAACGCACCGACGCTACACAGGCGATAAGGCCTGCCGTAGTGGCGGGCTCCGGATATATTTTGACCACCTGGGGATCTTTAACGAACGCCGAAATCTGCTTCATCTATTTTCATTATTGCATCCATTATTTGTTTGAAGTTTCCGATAAAATTGGTATGATTGTGATCGGGATAAATCAATTGTTTGAATTATCGAAGCTTTCGTTTTGTTTTCGTGGCCTTTTTTCTCTTTCAACTCGCACCGGTGACGTCTGCTGCTGGCTGAAGTCTTCAAGCAGCGTACAAAAAGGCGTAGGCTAAAAAACAAACAAACAAAAAAGAGTTACAGAAAAGAAATGGGACTGTGCCGTAGTTTGTCCATTGATTTTTTTCTTAAAGCTCTCACAACTATTCAGCTTTTATACTTTATATATCTGCAAATCCCGTTGTATTACGAGCCTACGGCAACCCTATTTCTCTTTTCTGGGATGTTCAACAGTCCACTTATTCAGTATGCCTTCCCTCGGAAGCGCTAAAAATAAAATGGTATACCCCCGGGATGTAAGTGACCTCACCCCTCTTTTTTATGGTAAAAATAATATAGGGAAACTCTCATAAGTTAAAACCATCGAACGAAAAATTCGATCGAGTGGAAGTTTTTCAGCATCGTAGTCCGTTGACCCCACAACGAGCTCGGTACTAATCGGTTTAACTTGAAAATAAAATTGCCGCACAGAAGCTTCTTGTCTTTAAAAAACAAAGAGAATACTATATGAGCATAAAACTGCCCGTCGTGCGTAGATTACTCGTTAGCGAAAAACGCTTCCCGTTTTGTTGTTTGAGTGTTTTCCGTCCATGTATTGCAAAACTCGCCACAGCCGCGTTGTCCCTTCAACAGCTAGAGCACTGGGCTCACAATAAAATATATTAAGAAACACGTCCCAATCTCCCTATTAGGGAGTGTTGCGTCACTTCCAAGTAAAATGAGGAAATAAATCAGGCTGCCAAATTTTATTGCCTAGGTTCTTGCTTGACCAAATCCTTCGGACATCGCAGTTCAAGGCCTTCGTTTCGCACAGTGAATCTTACGACAGTATCTTTGTTCATGTCCGGAACGAAACAGCTCGTTTAATTAAAAACCAACCCAAAGCGCTATTAAGTATTCTGGGGATAACAGAATCTCGCGGTGCCGTGGGAGGGGGTGGCCGTTAACTTAGTACAATGTAATCAGACCATTTTATACAGCCAAGTATTCCTTTTTCAAAAGACACTATCGAGTGCCAGCGCTGCGCAAAATTTGAGCGCACGCACTTGTAGCCTTTAGCTGACCTTTACTCGCATTCATGAACGCCATCAAATATTTTTTAGTGCAGCAACACAGTAATATGAATATTAAATACATTACGGCCCCTCGAGATGCGACTTACTTTGAAGAGCGAACGGAGTAGCAAAAAAATAAAAGAGAACCCATTGTATAAATAACCCATAGAAATAGGGATAACGGTGTAGATGTCTTATACAAAAGCGAAAATTTCGCCCAATCAGTCGTTCTAGCTCGATTCCCTCGGACAAAGGTTCTGTCAATACAACTATTGCCTAATACCCCTGCCAAGTGTAACAAGTGAGCTTTTTGTAAGCCGTACTCGAAGACGATGTTGCAATAAAATTAACGCTAAAGATGGCTGCTTATACAGCTGTCCTTCATTCTCTTCTGCTTTACAGATATCACCAGGAAAGCAGGCGCTCTGCAACTGCTACAAAAGCGTTATGTACCTCGCTGTTTCAAAAGAGGAATTATGTAACCGAAAACAATTACTCACGAAGGGATAAAGTAGGCTGGCCTCTGTCACCATTGCGAGAGCACTCAGAAGAACACGCGAGCGTGATACATTCGGCGAGAAGCCGTACAACCATTTCACGAAGCTTACTTACTAACCCTACAAAATTCACATCCCTTCTTAAAAAAAAAAGTTACGAGAAGCGCGAAAGCTTTCTCGCATCAAAACTGCGTCAAAAGTGTGTCAGAAGCTTCGTTAAAAGTGCGTCCGATCTTCGCCGGAAGTGCGTCCAATCCATCGTCAAACCTTCAAAGACCCAAATCGCAATCGAAGAACGACCCCGTGCGACGATTTTTTGCGTACTAAGTAAACGCATCTACGAACGATCTAAATGCATACCGACTGTACTCCTTCTTCATGATCGGTGCGTATACAGTCGAGTCCACTTATAACGATACCGTTTATAACAATATATCGGATATAACGAGGAACAGCTGCAGCACCGTCAACTTTGTATTTTTTCTATGGTAAAATAAACCGCTCATTACAATGTTCCAGTGCTACGATATGGGATATAACGATTGAAACCGGTTATATTGTGCACCAAAAGTGCAACAGTGACGACTCGACGTGGTTGCGCAGCCTACTCGGGTAGTGTCTTCGTAGGAGGTCTAATACGTGACACAGGCCCTCGGGGACCTTGTTTCCGCCAAGGCCATTTACCTCAGCTAGGTGAAGCACCTATAGATGCTCTTGGAAAAGATTTGCGCTAGCTTCACACGCAGCAAATAAAGGTGGCATACTGCGGCTTCTTTTCCGCAAATTAGTAGTAGTACGAGCTTGATGGCATGCGAATGAAATGTCTTGAGCTCTGTTCCATCTTTTTATTTCGCAACCCACATATAACAATCATCGCTTATAACGATGGGATTTCCTTGGCACTTGGATATTGTTATAAGTGGACTAGAGTGTATTGTCTTATCTGGAACCGTTCCTCTTACGCGATTTTCTAGTAAACGTTTGGACGCAATGGAAGCCCTGGTTTCACGCACGCGCCGTGTGTCCAGAGGCGTTATCAGAGCTTTTCGGTCGACCAACCGGTCTATGGGGAAATGCATTATTTTCTGACAGACGCCATCGGTCCCACCAGAAAAGCTTTCGCTTAAAAAGTAACATCGCTGTGTGAAAGAAGCTTCCCGAAGAAACGCTGTGAGCCGAATTTACTGTTGGCAATGAAATAAAATCCCTGAAAGGAAAAAAAAGCCTGGTACACAATTTTTAACGTGTGTCTGCATATCGCCGAGTTTCCATGTTCTTCTCGAGGGTCTTTGGATTGAAAACGCCGCGCTCTACAAAGAAGCAAAGAAAATGACCGCAGCATATGTGCCGACACCTAACGTCACAAAAGCAAAGCTAAGAAAGCAACCATGCTACAAAGCCTTTCGCGTTCGCTTACGATGAGCTACGGTGATGTCGAAAAAGGTTCATGGCATGCGCTCTTTGTGCGTGTGTTAGTTGCGATGACACTGGCCCTGTGGTGACGGTAGGTGATTTCAATGTCGATGAAACTGAAGGGAATAGACTACGTGTCTCGTGTTGGAGACATCTGGCTTGCGATGATACACTGATCCGGACCGACAACCACCCAACGGCAAAAATGTATCATCTGACATTATCCAAGAATGTGTATGCGGTACCGAGTATGCTGCTCAGTGTATATCATAGCGTCCACAAATTTACTGTGATGGTGACAGTAAGAGATGATTAGGGACGGAAGAAATTCTGCACAACAAGTATTTTCAACCCAATGTTCAGAGCTCCAGCCACGCCTACTCTCTTCCGCCGCATCCAAGTAACCTCCAATGGTATCATAGTCCATGCCGTCTACGTAGCTCCCAAAACTCCTTCATGCTAATTCTGCCCTAAGCCCTCTTCTCTTTACAGACTAGTGTTAGAGTGCCGACGCTCTCCTTCCCTCACCCCAATTCCCAGTCGCACCTACGGCTTTGGTGTGCCTGCTCCATAGCTCCGACCTCTCAACACAGCGCCGGTTCAGGGAAAGGACCGTGGCAGCCAGCGGCGCCCCGGACTAGCTACCTTGTCTAGGCAGGGCATACCAGTAGAGGGCTTTAACATCACCATTGACTCTTAAATATGTTTCTTATGCCACGACCAATAGATGAGACACGTCAAAATTTTCCCGGGTGTGTTAATTTTACCGTCGCTCTGAAACCAGACGTGGTGACGGCGGAGCAGATAACGAGAGAGTGGAGGTAACGCGCGGAGGGCCTCTTGAACGCTGAACGCGTTGCCATGGAGACAAGTAGAAGCACGGAGCGCTAGCTGCGCTGCCTCGACGGGTCTTGCGGCCCCCGAGACAGTGTGTACTCGTCGGAAATGGAATCTGCAACCAGCGTGGGCGGCAAAGGCGAAGGAATGGGAATGGGATACTGGTGGGCAACTGAAGGAGCGACAGGCTGTCAATGGCGGTGATAAAAATAACAAACATGACCATCGAGACGGTTAGAGCGCTAGGCGCAGTTGGCACGGCGGAGGAGGAGCGTGTGACAAACGTCAAGTTGCAGACTTCTGAAGTTAAACCAATATGTGCGCTTGGGTCGACCCTTAAGTTCAAGAGGGAGAGGGAGGAATTGCCCACCAGCACAGATCCACCCTCAAATTCGTAAATACGCTCTTTGTGAGCGGTGTCACAGCGCGTTGCAGAGCTGCGAGCTCGAAGACCAGGAGACCCTGGTCTTTCGGGCGAATGTAACAGCCGCAGCACGCGGCCTGCCGGAATAGGATGGTCACCCGCTGCAAAGGTTATTCTCCAGAAGCCCTTTCCTATCGTTTCGATAAACTCCTCTCTCTCTCTTCAGTTCGTATAAACAGAATGTAGTACGTAATGTTTCCGTTCTTTTTTTTTTTGTCTGCCCAAAACGACCTTTTGATGATTTCCGTTTTAATACGTGGGAATTGTTGCTGTGTTTCCCTGGAAAAGTGTTTCGGCCATAACGTAACGTGCCGGACTCCACTGGTTTGCATGGAGTCTTACGGAGATATTTAAAAATATCTGACGCCCCTTCGTCTAACGACAACTATGCTTCAAGCACTCGGATTATTCGTGAGGGAGTCGCTCGCTGTCGTTGGGGTTGTGAGCTTTTATCGCAGATGCGCAGGACTTTGCGTCGCTTCGTCGTTTAATCTGTGAATCTCGTCCGCGCATCAGTGAGACCGCAAAAGCCTTCGCTTTAAATCCGAACTGCTTCGACGATGCCAGAATAGCGCAATCGGCAACACGAGGAACAGAGGTTCGATTCCGACCACGTGAAGAGTTTTGTTTTATTATTTTGTAGGCGTTTGATGGGCTCTCGCTATCACAATCATAGTTTTGTAAAAACCTTTTTGTAAAGTTGGCTTTCCTGCTCCGAGTTTCACTCGGACGAATGTCGCCATCAGTAAGGCTTTGAAAGCTTCGCTTTAAAAGTGCCCACGTGCTTACACAAGTTGGTATAGCTGCTCATGCAGCTCCTAAAAGGGAGTTTTCTCGGCAATGCATGAGCGTAAGAAGTAACACCCACTTCGAAGGGGCTTTTCATGCCCACTCACAGTTACTCCTTCTTTGTAAAGTCGACTTTCTAGCATTGTTTTCGCGTAGTGCGGCGGCATCTCACTACAGTGAATGAGGACACGTAAGAAAGGTTGAGAGGACGCTGTCTAAGTGAGACGGATGCAGCAAGGGTGCTCACGCGCTATCGCAGAATTCCTCCCAAGAGTTTGCTTCACATTTTTTTTTCTCCATCCCTCCTTATTGGAGGAGCAACTCGGTAAAATCAGAATAACCTTTCCTTTTTCTGTCGGCAAAAGAACTGCGAGATATTCACGAGCTTTCCGGCGACACTCGTTCGCCTTGAGGGTGGGACCAACAAAGGAGGCAACAAAGGAAGGACCTTCTCAAGGACTCTTGTCGGTGGTAAGGAGTCTGCAGCGGAAGAAATGCGGCCCTAGAAGACGGCGCTGAATCTCGCGGGTCAATTATAGCCGGTGCCGCCGGCTTTGTTCCTGCCGAAGATCCTATTCCACCTCGGGGATTTCCTCAAAAACCAATTTGTCCGACGGGGAGTCGTAATTGTGGACTTGTTCCGCAACTGGGTCTGTTCCTTTCTCTTAATTAGGAACGCTGGAACAGCCGCGTCGTAATTGTAGAGGCCCTAGGTCGGGGCATCGGTCCGACGAAAGTTCGGCCCGCCGAGCCCGATGGGACAATTCCGCACGTGCCGCCCCCAGAGACAGCGGGACCGGTGCCGTTTCAGGCTGCCGGGCCCCTCTCCGCTTAGCGCGTCCCTTTGGATTGGCTCTTGCTCACTCAGTTTACGGCTTCATCTGTAAGTGGTAACTTTGTTGTGGTTAGCTTTGCTTCGCATAAAGGGATCGCTTAGCGAAACCCTGACTTTCGAATGAACGTCAGTTCAAAATGTAGCGGCCTGTACTGTTGCCTCCGGATTAGTGCTGAGCAGTTAAAGCTGCAAAATCCCGATGGCCGGTGCAGTCCAAGCTTCTGCGCCCCTCTCCAGTGGCGTGACATTAGGTTGGCTCTTGAAGACTTAATTTAGGGCTTTATCTGTACGCGATGACTCCCTTGCGATTAACTTTGAGTCGCATAGGAAGATCGCTTCGCAACACCCAGTCCACCGAACGAACGTCAGGTCAAAATGTAGCGGCCTGCACTGCAGCGTTGGGGTTAGCGCCAAACAGTTTAAGTCGGAAAATGTCGATGTGTTTAACCTTGAGCCGTCGTCGTCGTGCTGCAACCAGGGAAGTGGGATTCACGGATGCGTGATTTGTCACTCCAGACAAAGTCCTAACCAATTTCCAGACACTAACATTGTTACTATTACCATCGCTACTCAAGAGGGGTTCCGGAAGGTTACGTTTCAAAGTCCAGCCGGTAGTTTCCGAAGGGGACCTTATCTGTCCGTACGACGCCGAGGAGTTAGTTGCTCGGTGAGTATTTTCGTTCTCTGATATTAACTGTGAAGAGACCTAAGTACCTCGGAAGAGCTGTGAATGCAAGGTGTCTTATTTCCGAGGCGCACGCTATGAAGCACGTCGCAGCCAGTGATAATTTAAGAGTCTGCTACATACAAGTTTTCGGACGTGGCGGGCGTCTTCGATGGTGGTCAACAAACATGCTCAGTGTTTATACTCAGGAGCCACTAAGCAAGGGGAATCGCAATGCCTACGCTTGGTAGCTAACCTTTACGCTTTCTCATAACACTGAAAACATTTCCCCTGCTTTTCTCAAAGCCCGGACATTCGCCTTCGCTGTTGACACCTCATTAGTTGGTATATCTTTTCAGCCATAACAGCGGTGAATGGGTTATCTGATAACTGCGTTGAACCACAGCTCTATAACGATAAAAACAAGGATACTTTATGCCAACGTTTAGCATAGCCCCGACGAAAGCTCCGCCCCTCCTCGGAGTTCTGCTAATGGAAATTGCACGACGGCCGGACCATGCAGGAAGTGACGTCACGATACTAGCGCGAACGGAAGGAGACCACGTTTCGGGCTGCGAAGGGCGGTGGTGGCGCTGTAGTCACGCCAGGAGGATGTGACGTCACGAGTTTGTGGGGTTCTCTACCCATTTTTTGCGCCGACGAAGACGACGCCGCAAATGATTATGCAGATTTATCTTTTTGTCCTCTCTAAAGACAGTGTCGATGAAGATAGGAGCCGTTTATGGGGAGCAGTTTCTGCTGAACACCAAAGCGAAATGCCGGGTGGATACCCTGCCATACAGAGCTTCCGCCTTCATAAGCAAAAGGAAGCAATAAAAAATGCAGACGTATTGCCTTCCGCGTTGAGCCAATCACTGAGCCCCATTCTGGCGATTGCGAAGCTTTGGCAGTATTTCCGGGTACCAAGGAGGGAACGCTTTACTGTAAGGCCCCCAGTTTCGGAGCCCGATTAATTTTGCAGGAACCCTGAAGCGGTGCTGATTAAAGGCTTACTTTCGTTCGTTCATGCCTGGAAGCACTGTTGAAGCTACAGCCATCGCCTGCAAAGATTGGGGCCCCGTGATTTATTCAGCGTAGCAGATGCTACTTCATCCATATTCTTTAAAACATAAACTTTGCTTTCGTTTTGCTGTCGTTAGGGAGGACATCAAGCGTCTTTATGGCTGCAGAGGAACGGGGAACAGGCAGTAGCAGTAAAATTTGTTGCGACGACACGTTCGGCAAACAAAAGATACCCGGAAGTTCAGAAAGCGCATCAAGGGAAAACTGATTTTTTGAGCGACTTTGAGTCCTTTCGTTGTTGCTTGCGTGGTAGCAATATTCGGCAAACATGCTTTGTGGCCGCGAAATCACACCGCTAAACGCGCTAATTCGCAACATGGCCTCGAGGCCCAAGAAATCAACCGGTTTTAATTTTTGATGAAATGTATTGTCTCTGGAAACCAGTTGCCACAGAGAACGCCCAAAATTTTGAAGAATCAAGCAACGGTACAAAATTATTACAAAAAGGGAAATGAAACGAGTTCAAAATGGCACAGAATATCGTTCGTAATGAGGGCATTTTATAACCCCCTTGTGGGCTATGGCGTATGCCATAAATGCACGTCGGGGTTGAAGAGAAGTTTCAGGCGATTGAAGAATGAGCCGTTTCATTTGCACAGGCAGGTTGTACAAATCCCAGGGTGAACCGGTACAGTAAGGTCGAACACAGCGCGGAATTGGACCGAAGTTAACACCAAGCCAATTGCGTTTGTTGGATGGGAGTGCATGTTCTCAATGGCACCGTACTGTTGTTAGATAGTAAGTTGGAATAGCCCATGATTATTGAATTCAAGGGAATCCCGCCCTCAACTGAAACCTTCATGCCGGGGCACTTTAAAAGTTGCTATGTATTTCTATGAACGCAGGTTGTTCGTTCATGCTTGAGCAAAAAAAAAACAAACACCAAGAATGCATGCATGCGTGCATGCATATATATGCAAAACATACATACGTGCCCTTAATGAAGGGTAACAGAGTAACAGAGGATCCCTAAGGGTAACAGAGTGGATCCCTAGAGAAGGCAAGCGTTGCAGGGGGCGGCAGAAAGTTACATGGGCAGATGAGATCAAGAAGTTTGCGGGGATAAAATTGTTCAGAGTTGGCACAGGACCGGGGTAACTGGCGAATAATGGGAGAGGCCTTTGCCCAGCAGTGGGCGTAGATAGGCTGGTGGTGATGATGATGATGATGGTGATGACATATGTAAAGGAAGAGAAGGAGAAGTTGACGCAGGTGGCGTCGCTACATTGTGAACCGGCCGTTTTTTTTTTTTTTTCGACCTGTGCGCGACAATAGCCTCTTTTTTCCTGCTGGTTTTGTATCCCCGTGTTCGTGATCATGTGCTGCATCGACTTATACCAAGTTTGCGCTCACCAAGGCCATCAGAAAGCACCACAAACAGTCCCCTACGAGACAGCGGGACGCCCATCAGGCCTGAAGTTCCCACTCGTGCGCTCCAGTAGCGCGCCACATGCTGAAGCTGTCGCGGCTACAACAGGCGGCACGGATGCACCTCCGGTTTCAGCGAACAACGACGCGCCGTCGCCGACAATGAACCAGCCACCGCTACCGCCCCCGGCAGAGTACGAGCACGGAGCCTCTTCAGTCCATCGTAATCAACCTCCCCCATACGAGGATGCCTCTGCAGCAGATAACTGCGGTGATGCTGAAGACGACGATGGGCAAAAGCAAGACCTTGAGGAACCTGTCTGAAGTAGCAAGCCCCGCCGTTTTGGGGGCTAACCTCTTCATTAAAGCTTCCTCCCCCCTCTCTCTCTCTCTCTCTCTCTCTCTCTCTCTCTCTCTCTCTCTCTCTCTCTCTCTCTCTCTCTCTCTCTCTCTCTCTCTCGACGAACCAGTCAGTGACAACCGCAATGACGAAGAAGGCAAATGGCAATGCATCCCACTAAAGAAGAAGAGCAGACCCAAAAAAACTTATCGGATGAGTCGGCAGCACTACACCCTACAGTTGAAACCATTTGACTTACTTCGAATTAGACAAATTCCTTGGCATTCCTTGCCTCAATAATAGGACGCAGTGCCTCCAACGCTGGTTAACCGAAAATGCTGCGGTAATGTTTCACGATGCCGCTAACAGCGGTCACATCTTTGTAAATGCCCAGCTCCGTCACAGCCTCGCGGAAATGGGCTCGGCCATGACGACGTTACAAAAGGATGTGGCCGACTTCCGAACGACCGCAACGCGCAGTCTATCGCCCTCCACTGGGCCAAGTAGTTCTGCCACATCGCGCCGCATCTGTTCACGCACGAGCCGCCAAAGCCATCCACTAGCACTACCCAGGATGCCTAGTCAAAGGGATGCTAGTATCATATTTGAAACAAAAAAGAACGGCAGAAAGCGTCCAGCGAAATAGTTGCCCTTCAGGATCAGGTGACCACTATTAAAGAAACTGCGCCAGTACATGGGCAAAGGTGATGAAACACTCGAAACTCTCCAGACCACAACGCCCCCTCCCAGCGAAACGAAACGATTGAAAAAAATGCCGGGCCATCTCTACTAACGTGAAACCTGGGGAGGGGCGAAGCATGCAGTGTGCGCCGGTGTTCCCAGAGCAAAATCGCTGCTAATCCCGGCTAATCGTCGCGAAGAGCGCTTCTGGAGCGAACGCGCGTCGTTCCTTCTCTCTTGCGATACGGCGCACGCTGATTGGGTGCCGGAGAAGCGCCGGTGGGAGAAGCAATCGCGCGCTTGCTGATGCGGTGGCGCCCTCACTTGCGTAGAACAAGAATTTAAGCAATTAAATGAGAGACACTCTGGCCGTAAGTTGTCTTCGTGTCACATGCTGCAGCGTGCCAAGAAGCATGCTTTATCGGAAAAAAAATCTGCGTTTGAAACCAATTTTGAGACGGAATTAAGCAAATTTTTGTCAATAATGCAATAAATCATCATCATTCCCGTATTTTAAATTAGTTTAAATCATGTTACTTGCACTTTAAATTAGTTTAAAGGATGTTAGTTTATTTTTAACTGGTTTTATTCATTGTACAATTCACTGTACAATTATTCATTGTTTTTTGGCCATCGTTTGACAACTTTATTTACCGTGACGAGAGGAGACGCCGACAGCCCGAGCTCATAGGTGCTACGCCCCTAAAACTTTACCCGTCCAATGTCCCTCCCTCCCCTCCCAGCTCTATCGCATAATAAAAGCATACTACAATGGACTTGCCGTAGTTTCTCGCAAACCGGCCCGCTCCTAAAGTCCCAGGTGAAAACGCTCCGTCCTATGGCATTACTGCCTCAGGAAACACGCGGTGATTGTAAAATTTTTAGATTACACCAGCTGTTCAGATCCTACTATTTCAAGCCTCACACGGCCCTACCCCAGGCTTAGCTGCGCTACTTGTGCACAAATCCTGTCACGCTTTCCAGCACCGTTGCGACCAAGCATACAATGGCGACAGAGAACTGGTTATTGTCCTTGTTGCGCCACCATGACTCAAGCCGATGCTTCTTGTATGTGTTTACTACGAACCAAGGTCGAGCGCCCTTTCCTCAATCCAATATGGCTGTTTCACCGGTCGAATTATTATCGGGGGGAGACCTTTATGCCCGCAACAATTTTTTGAGTCTACTCCTCCACAAACCGTCGAGGCAGGCTTTTAGAGCAACCTCTTGAGTACAGCCCCCTTCAACTAAGAAACAAATATGGCGTCCCACCCGCATTGGCCTTTATTACGCTCATAGAAACACTACACCGGACCCCACCCTAGCTACTCCCGGGGTGGTGACGAGATGGCACTCGTTGAACCGCACACGGGGTAGTGACCCAATTATGCTTCAAATTGCCAGCACAAAACTCCGTACTACACGTGTTTACCGCCAGGGAAACTGGACCTCATATCGCTCGCAATTCAATTCATCGCCTCCTTAACACGAGCACGATCGCTCGCAGCTGAAGACGTAACCAGTACGGCAGATGTGGATTGTCCTAAGACACACATCTTCCAACTTCTCCGCAGGGCAGAACGGCTAACTAAACGATATCGTATCACAAAGAAAACGACAGCATCACCTGATGCAGGTGAAACATCATTATTGTATTATTCGCGAATGTCAGGGCACATTACGGAATTAGAATTGGAAAAATTTCTCTCAAGATTTCGGACATAAATTTTGTCTCTCGCAAAGTCTTCGGGGCGTCTTACGCACCATGGACGGCCGTGCGAAAGTGCGTCTCCCCATCCTGGATGAGATGTGTCTCTAAATAAACTGCACACAAGTGGAAGATACCATCATTCACATCTTGTTCCCTCAGACCGTTACAGATCCTCCAACCCTCACACCTTTACCGATCATTAACATTGATCAACCCCTGCCGGAATGCGACTCCCCTTTCGCCTTGGGCGGACCGCAGGTAGGCATTTCTCAAGGCGAGCCTAAATGTGCTCCTGGTCACGATCACATTTAATTGCAAGATTTCCGGAACCTTCCCCCGCACGACCTCAATGCTCTACTACATCTGGCCAACCCCACCTGAGACTCAGGTGAGATACCTGGCTCCCTGAGGGTAACGGTGATTGATCTAATACCCAATCCTGGTAAAGATCCTCGTTATCCCCAGAATCGTCGTCCAATCGCTCTTACCCCTGTAATATGTAAGCTTATCGAGCGTATGCTTTACGATCGACCCGTACACGACTTGGAGGGTACAAATTAGTTTCATCCCGCCCTTACGGGTTTCTGCCCCCACCTTGCTACCCACGGCTATTTATGGCTGTTCGAGAGGGTTATTAATCTGACCTCGCGCAAGGCCTTGCCGGACTACGTACTCACTTTAGACATGCACAAGGCATTTGATAATGTCAGCCATTCAGGAATCTTTCAGGAACTTGTCCTCACCTTCTATAGCCAAAAAGCTCAGGCCTGGATACGCAGCTTTCTTCAACGTAAGCCGATCCGTCTTAACCCTCAATTATGACTCGAGCGACTCATCTATTCAGGTATAACTGCAAGCCCCAACGTTGCATCTGGATAGAGGAGTTCCACAGGGATCAATTTTGGCTCCCCTCCTCTTTAATCTGGTAATGAACCGCGTGGCCCGAACCCTTTAACAGGACACTGCCCTCGGTTCGCGCCTTATGCGGAGGATATTGTGGTGCGGACAGAAGCTACCGATTATGACTCAAAAGAAACTATGCAAACAGAGCTGCAAGCACCAGCCCTGAGCTTAGAACGTATACGCTGTCTCAATTCTAGCTGCAGCTATTCCCCGTAACGACAGAACTGTTCAGCGTCGAAGGTAAACGTGGTGCAAGGAACAAATTATCTACCTTCAAGTGGGGGATACACTCCTTGAATCTCGTAACGGTACCATTCGACTGATGGGTGCTCCGGTCAGCAGCTGTAATAGCCCAAAACAGTGGATAGCCTCACTTAGGAAAGCCTGGCGTTCCACCTTACACCTAAATACCCTGATATCTAATGAATATGGCGGGGCGCACCAAGCAGCCTGTACCATGCTCACCCATGCCGTGGCACATAAAGGTTTCACTTACGGCTTCTAAGTTTATGAACTACGACAGTCACGTGTTAGTGCTCTCCACAAGATGTATCGGCAACTTCTCTGTCTGATTAGCGCCCTCACCTTCTTCACCCGGGTAGATGCTCTCCACGAAGCAGTTCCCCTTCGCCTCTCACCACTAACCTCATCCAAGAGACCAAAATACGCTTCCAATATCATCTGGACCATTCGCGACAAGGAAAGTCTCCAGAAATGGACCACCTAAATAGCGACTATTGCAGCAGCAATTCGCCACCAGCCATCCCTCCGTGTCGGCGCCCTCCACCGGAATTCGACGCTGGATCCAGTGCAGTAAACGAACAGTGCACAAACAAGGCGTTCGCGCGCTCGCAGATGACAAGGCAGGCGACGAAGTTGACATTTACACCGACCTGTCTTTGAATTGAATGACAGAGGCCATTTCCTGAACATCTACAGACTTGCCGGAATTGAATGGTTCCCGGCAAGTTTCCAACACATGCGGTTTCGTAGAAGTAGTAGAACTTGTGGGCATTCTGGCAGTCACCCGGCCAATTTATGACTACTCCGTCCACCTCCCGAACGAAAAAGTCGCATTATCATGGATTACTGCGTTGCTGTCCGAGAATTCAACCGCCAGTTTTCTCCGAACACTACGGCAACAAATTTCCTGACCACGATACCAGACCTACAAATGGAAAGCGTCAAAATTCTCATTGTTTGCACTCCGGGACATGCTTCCGGCACACAAGGCAACCGCATGGCTTACGACGTTGCCAGGGAGAGGCCACAATCACCTCCCACGGTGCTTGCTACGCCCTTCCCCTCTCTCGAAGCAGATTGGCAAACTCCAGCTACGCCTCCCCATAAAAGAAAGCAGCAAGCGTTTGCAAGATGAAACACCGGTTGGCATCCTTGCACCTCTCAAGCCCTTCTCGCGTTCGGGCGAGGTATTCGCCAATAAAGTACATGCAAATGCAGCGTATTAACCCCACGCATTATACACAAGTGCACAGCCCCAGCAGGCTCTGAATTGCGCCGATGCCCCCACTGTAATCGGGATGGCATACCAAATCTCTTCCATTTAGTTTGGCTCTGTCCTATATTCGCCCGTAACCGCTGTCAGCTGCTTACTGTAGGTCCTGCCCCCGTGACTGAACTGGAGCATGTTAGTCGTCTCCGTAACGATCCCGTTACTATAGAAGTAATTACGCAGTACGCCCCTGAAAATGGTCTCTACAAATTGGTGTAGCGGTTGGACTGTCTGTCCCGGACTGACCAGACCTATCCACGATCAACGTCGACAGTGTGAACAGTGCATCGCATTTTGTGAATAGGACCCCAAGACTGGAACTGTGTACATTGTGTGAATTGTGAGCTTTCCCTTTCTCTTCCCCCTCCCCCATCCTACCTTCCCGCAAGGCCTCGTGGCCTCTCGTAATAAAGCGTTTTACTCACTCACCACATGCGTACATATGCGCACACAGGCATACACAAGTATATGCATGCGTAATGCATACATACATGCATACAGACATACACACTACATACATACGTGAAACGCGCTCTGGCAACGTTCATTGAAATCTAGAGAATAAGTCGCTGCCCTTACTCTTCGCGTATTTTCGAAAATTCCTCAAACGAACCAGTGACTTCATATTTATTTACTTATTTAAACGCTTTGCCCGAAAGATTCACCGGTAGGAATGTCGGAGTAAATAATAACAAAAGAATTGTGCATGTTATACGGTTACAACGCTAGCGAAATGGACTAGTCAAAACTTTGCTGGGTCATGGATAGATGTAACTCAATCGTAGTGCTCAAGTTACCCCCGCTTCTGTTATTATCCCAAGTTGACGCGCTTGCTTCATTCTACGCTTACCACGCCGATGAAACACAAACGTAAAACCCCGAAGCTTGTTAAACGTATCCTAAAATGTAAACTTTGCTGATGACGTCACGAATCACGGACAGGGATCTGGTGGGCTTACACAGCACCCAACCGCGTCTACTTAGCACGTTTCCTTTATTGTTTTTTCTAAAGAAAAAAAAAAACGCCAGCTAAACACTATGATTGTGTCCTTTTCACATTTTCCCCAAATCAGCCTTTCTGGTCTGTAAATGCGTCTTTCGCGAATGGTGGCCCAGGGAAACCAGAGGCGAGAGTTCTAGGATGGAGAAGAGAGAAAAAAAAAAAAAAGGACGAGTACAAAGGAGGCCGTTTCAAAGCGCCGAATGGGCCCTAATTACTCTCGGGTCTCATTCGCATCAGCTCGAGCGCGCTCGTCGGTCGGATTCCTTTACGCCGACCGGCTGCAGCGAGAGACGGCGAAAGTCCACGAGAGGCGTCACGAAGAAGAGCGCAGATGTTGGTTCGAACCAGTTCAACGAGAAAAAGGAGGAGGAGGAGGAGGAGGAGGAGCGGCTGTTTCCCGAGTCAGCACCGTCGTTGGGAGCAACGCTCGTCACTTCGACACTCCCCAGAACCACCACCACCACCACGACGCTCTTTTGTGCCGCGGTTCGCGTTTACCTTTCTGCTTGTATTTGTCTCCGCAGTCACGCTAGCAGCGCGCCACTTTTTATTTCCCCCCCCGCGGTGTCGCCGCGAATGCTGTCGCTTCCTTCACGGCGGGTGGTGCGCTGCTTTATTCCCTCTCTCGCTCTGTAGAAGGGTGCGACGTTATTATATCTTGGCGCTATATTTTGTCAGACGTGGTTCGGGAAACCTGTCGCTTCACCGTCGCGGGAGGCGGATGAAGAGAACGGCACAACGCGGGGACGTGGCGGGATAAATAAGTAAAAAGGGGAGCACACACGGCCAGGGTAGTTGGGAACAGCGGTGAAGTGGAGGTGAAAAAAAAAAAAAGAGCACGCAGAAGGGGATGTTGCGCGGGGTGGGGG
Organism: Haemaphysalis longicornis; assembly: GCA_013339765.2. Classification (NCBI taxonomy): domain Eukaryota; kingdom Metazoa; phylum Arthropoda; class Arachnida; order Ixodida; family Ixodidae; genus Haemaphysalis; species Haemaphysalis longicornis. The sequence continues at coordinate 68,136,071 of CM023449.1, read as the reverse complement.
GGTTCGGGGAAGAATCAAGAATTTCGTGGCTCGCTCGGCTGCGTTAGAGCCACCTTGCGCTTCGCGCTTCAAGGGGCGAAGAGCCAGCATCATCCTCTTCAAGAAAATCGCGTCCCGCAAAGAAAACAAGGAAAGGCGCCGGGAGCTCCTGGCGCCTCGGGGGCCTTTTCTTGGCGCGCGCGCGCGCGCCAGCGCTTCGAAGTAGGTCGCAGCGCGGCGGCGTGGCCGCGTTCGCCGCTCCGTCGCCAGTCACTCAACCAAGGAGAAACCTCGTTGGCGAAAAAGGGCCAAGCTCGTTGAAGAGGGAACCGCGAGCCCCGACGAAACGCCTCCTAGAACTACAAGCCTTGCGAGCTCTTTGGTACCCCGCCAAAACGTTTTCTCTACCCACTGAAATGCCTTAATCATAAATAGGCAAACGTTTTTAAAAGTATAGTTGGGTCGCAGAGACGAACAAAGGCTCCGTCACCGGCCAGACTGCGGAGGTGACGATAGAAGGCATCGCTGCCTATGGGGTGTTCGTTCTCGCACGCACCCGTAGCGACGCCTGCGGTGCTGCTGATGCCGTTGTTGCCCCGGCGAGGCACATTTCTGGCTCGAAGTGACGACCGCGTTCTCGCCGCGTGCGCTAACGGCGGGTTTTAAAAGGCGCTGCTTGACGCACTGCCTTCAGCTCCCCCCACTCCTCCCTCCGCCTTCCCGGATCCGTTCCTGGTTCCCGGAGAGGGATACGCCCGCCCCCGACCGCTGTCGCCGCCGCCCCGCCGTGCAGTTTCTTAGCCACGGTGTATTCGGTTAGTGCATTCGCCCCGGCTTGACACGGGGCGCGAAAATGCTATACGCCGAGTCCCGGCGGTACCCGGCCTTTCCTCGCCTTTTTTCAGCCGAGAACGCGTCTTGCTGGGATGACGCGGCTGCCTCGAACGTTTTTCCCACGCGAGGGAAGGATGCGCAGCTCTTGCGTTTAGCTTCTGCAAACAATGTTTCATTTCCTTCCTTCGTTACATCTTGCTTCTTTTTTGGTCTTTTTTCTCTTCCTTCTGACCTTCATTTCTTTCCTTCTCTCTTTCTTTCTTTCTTCCCTCCTTCCTTCCTTCCTTTTCTCCCTTCCTTTTCTCCCTCCTGTTCTTCCTTCCTTCCTTCCTTCCTTCCTTCCTTCCTTCCTTCCTTCCTTTTCTCCCTCCCGTCCTTCCTTTCTTCTTCCTTCCTTTTCTCCCTTTTATCCCTCCTGTCCTTCCTTCCTTCCTTCCCTTTCAACCTCCTGTCCTTCCTTCCTTCCTTTTGTCCCTTCCTTTTCTCCCTCCTGTCCTTCCTTCCTTCCTTTCTCCCCCCTGTACTTCTTTTCTTCCTTCCTTTTTTCCTTCCTTCGGTCCTGTGTTCCTTATTTCGTTCCTTCCTTCCTTCCTTCGTTCCTTCCTTCCTTCCTTTCTTTCTTTCTTCCTCCCTTCCTTCCTTCCTTCCTTCCTACCTTCCTTCGCAGATTGTTTCTACGAAGACGTCGAGTCAGCAATGAATAAGGGAACAGCTCAGTTCACAATATTACAATATTACTGTTGTGGGTGCCTGTTCCGAAATTTCCAACTGATTTTTCTGTTATTCTGTTTGCACCTACTTTTGCGTAAAGCCTCCTATTGCAGGGACCCTTTAACGCAAAAAGCGTACGTGCAAACACAATTAAAGGAAAAAAAGGAAAACCAGTGGGAAATTTTGGAATGGGCACCCATAACAGTCGAGGAGATGCACTGGTTGGATTTGCAGAAAGAAATAACCAGGTAACTCATGAATGGAAAAGCGCTACTGAAAAAACGAAGACGAAGGAAGAGACACAAGATGAAGTGCTACTAGCAAATGAATTTTGTTTTGAAAAAAAAAAAAAGAAACGAACATATATATAGCCAGAACCCCGCTCTTACGCTCCTCAGTGCTGCGTTTTCCCGGCTGCTACGTTGTTTTTGTCTAGTCCCGGTGCAGCTCACATAGAGTCGCATGTATTAAAATCCTCCATGTTACGTCGTGGCTCAGAGTACGTTCCCGGATCATTCGACGCAATCTGACACTGCCACCCCGCGCGGGCAGCATGCGCGGACCACCATTTGGACGTTTGACGAGCCTTGGCCAGGCTCGCTACGGAACCGACTGCATGAAGCCGCACGCGGTGCGATTCGTCACTACTAGATGGCACTATGTTACTACCCTATGCTATCACCATCATCACTGCGCTAACAGCGGAGTTTCACTTCGGAATGGCGGAAGTGCGTGTTTGCCATAAAAGCACCACCGCATGAATTGCACGCGCTCTCGTGGTCATCGAGCGCCTGAAGCTTTGAGAACCCCGTTGAACTTGCAACCGCGAACTTTGTCGTCCTCTAATGGCATCGCGAAGGCGGGAGGCGCTTTCCCTTCAGGAAAAGCTTGACGTAGTAAACGCAGTAGACAAGCAGCCAGCGCGGAATAGGGTCGACATAGCTAGTAACCTTGCATTGCCACGCGTTGTGTTTTCCAGCAATCGCAAAAAGCGGCAATCCTACATTCTCGAGTTTTTTTAAGGTTCGTAAGCCAAATTTGCAGAAATATATGGTTGCAAGTCAAAGCTACGCTGTTTTCGTTCCTTTTCGAAGGTCTCCTCACTGTTGCATTTTCATGTTTGCGAGGTTTTTGTTTTCCCGGTGCGGTAAAAAAACGTATTGACGGGGTTCCACTGTATACAAGGAACAAAGAACTTTTGAGTTACCAAACCGAAGCGATATCCAGTTTTTAGATCTTGTGATTCAGTCTATGCTCTTTTACATCCGCTGGATGTACCAACGCAAATCTATAAAGCCGGGCTGAGTTATGAATCGGATCATTCCAAGTCAATAAGGAATGACGTGGCTACTTCCTGCTTTGACAAGATCGTGCAAGCATTTTATTGAGCGAAGTGTTGCCGCTCAGATAGACCGGCTTAGAGCAGCCGCTTATCCAGGGGCGGTATTCTCGTAACTGTCCCTTTTGAAAACGTCCCTTTTGAGTCCCTTTCATTGTGACGTACTTCCGGTTAAGCAGTTGGCGTTGGCAGTAGGTTTGTTGCGCTTGCGTTACGTCACTTCCGGTTGTTTGTTTTTAGCCAATCAGGGCTTGCGAAAAGGGACACTTTTGAAAGGGACACAAAAGGGACAAAACTCGAGAATACCGCCCCAGATGAGTGCGTCCTGTTGGCGAGTGATAAGAATAGGCGGGAGATAAGAAAAGCAGAAAGCAGGGCACAGGACGCGGAACATAAAAGAAGGGGGGCCGACAAGGTCGCTGTCATATCGTACTTACGTAACATTTCACATCCACTAAATAAAGTAGGGTCACTATATTGGTGCGTGTGGTGATGTTGCCAAAAAACAAGTTGGCAATAATTTGCCAAGCAGTGAGAAGGGCGATAGAAAGGAAAGGTGCAAACAAAGATGGCTGTGACATTAAACATGGCATAAAGTTTGTAGATTGCAGGAAAGATGTTATCTACAGGGTTTCGTTCACATGTGGGAAGGGTTACGTTAACCAGGCAGGTCGATGCCTCAACGTTCGCCTGCGCGAACATCAAAGCTCTTTGAAAGGGGCACCGTACTCGCACCTAGCTTTGCACTGCAAGCAGTGCACAAAAAATTGTAAACCTAAATTAGGTGACACGGCCGTCATTGATAAGCACGCAAAGCGATCCACAAGAGCGATAATCAAAGCTTTTCACATTAGGAACTGAGGGACTAGTTGTGTCAACCAGCCATCTGTACAGTTATCGGATATCGAGTTTGTGTTTTTAGGGGCGAAGCTCCTTAAGTCATGGGTCTGTCCATCCCTTGTGTCTCGTGGTACGTGACCGCCGCATGCTTTCGGAGATGTCGCAAAGTGGGCCGCGTTGCACGCGCAAGAACCGGCTGCAACCGGCAGCGCAACTCGGCACCGGGAGCGTGGGCTTGTCTGTGTTCGCCAACGAAGGCGCGAGCGCACGTGCACTGCGAGGGTGAGATCACGCAAGAGATCACGCCACGAACGCAGGCAGTCGTTCTCGGAGATCGAACGAGACGCAAGGACCTTTGCTCGTTTCCTCTCGTCTTATTCGGGCACAAGTTCGCCCTAAATAAAAGTTCTTTCTTTACCGTTGTGTCCCATCCTACGTGACAAATTGTGGTGGAGGTGCGGGGTAGTCCTCGATGGCGCGGGGTCTTTCACCAGGTCTGGGCCTGGGAGCATTGATCCCGAAAATAAAAGTTGATTTGTACAATGTACGCACACAGTCTTACGTCTTTCTTAATGATGTAATGGGCGAACTTTCACGGGAGAGTTACGGTTACCGATGATCTCCCCCTCTCGAGCTTCGCCCCACTTATCATCATTCATTCCGTGGATATGGCGTGATTTTTTTTTTATTATTCACTACCCGTGCCTTGTGGTTATTTGCTGATTATTTGCTGCTTTCTGCTATCGATGTTTCATTTGTTCAAATGTATTGAAGTTTGAAATGTATTAATGTTATCAACGTTTTTGGTGATGACGCACATTTTCATTTTGTACCTTGTATATAATATTCGTTTTAGTTGTTTTTTTAAATAAAATTCAGTTCCGAGTAGCACTTCGTCTTGTGTCTCTTCCTTCGTTTTCGTTCTTTAAGCAGCGCTTTTCCAATTATGAACGTATACCAACAAGCCCAATTTGCAGTTCATCTAAACCTGAAAGTAATGAACACACTCTTCCAAAAACACACGAGTAAGAAATGGACATGGAAAAGTCTTGACGGCATGACAAACAACGAAACTGACTTCATTTTGAGTGACAAACAAGGTATTGTGCCGGACGCGGAGGTTCTAAGCAAGATTCAGCGCAGTGCTCATAGGATGGTAAGGTGCAAAGTAAGGCTAAGTCTCAAAAAGGAAAGGTGGAAGCTCGTAAAAAGTAACAATACCAGCATCACGTCAGTCAGTGACAGGACGCAGGAGTTTAAAACAACCCTTCAGAACAAATTCGAGGTTTTAGAGGGCAAGAGCGAGGGCAGCGTTGACACCTTCAATGACAACCTAACAGCAATCAAGGAGTCAGCAGTGGCGATTGGAGAAGTAGCGTGTACCAAACAAACTGGAAAACTAACTCAGTAAGCAAAGGAGCTTATTGCGAAGCGTCAGAACGTGAAATTGCAGACTACGGCGGATCAAACTCAATTAGCCGAGCTGTCAAAATTAATAAACAGAAGTAAAGCCACTGACATTCTCCATACAACATGGCGGTCATCGAGAAAACGTTGTAAAAAATAGGATTCTTAAAGGCAACAAGGAGGAAGCTGGCTATTGGCAGAGACAGAATATGCGCACTTAGTGATGAATAGGGCAACAATGCGCACAATGTGAACGAGATAGTAAAAATAGCGGAAGCAATAAGGCCGGGACATCTACGATTCCTAGGACGTGCGCTGGAGCACCGCCTCGGTCTGTAGCTGGCAGCTTTGCAATTTCGACAGTCAAAAGGCTTTTTTTTTTTTCAGTGACGGTGGCTGTTCCGAAGAATCCCTCTCCATTACCCGCGCTTCCCCAGCCGCATAAAAAAGGATTGGGAGGTGGTGCTGCGAGTGACATTTTGCGCAAAACAAAGATTAAATCGTTCGCTGGGATTCGATGCCTCTCATACGTAATCTTTCTGTCGTTGTTATTCAGCTCACTCAAGGATAAATTTAGGGCTCTTTTTCCTTTGTTCTAAGTTATTGACGGAGGGAAGGTAGCAGACAAGCGGGGAGTACAGTTGCGTTTGAATAACTTATTTGCTTAATACTAAAAAAATTATCCTTTTTGATTGTTACGTCGCGCCAAAATGTATTTAAAGAAAGACATTTTGCGAGGAAACAAATTGTGCATAAAATGTTTTACCCCTTAAATTCTCGTCCTTCCAGGTAATTGTGATAATGGAGAAAATAATATTTGTAATAATTTTATGTATATATGAAAGATATAAGTTTTAGCTGTTTGAAAATATAAGTTTTAGCTGTTTGAGCGGGGCTCTTGAAACTCGAAATATTTTTGCTCAGTTTACAAATTTTGCTCAAGCAATCTGTGGCAAAACATCGCGAACCTTGCACTCACCCGAAAGACCTGAATGGCGAAGCTGTTGTAGTTGAGAATTACGGACACAAAATTAAGTTTCAGTATCATTGTTTATGCGCATAGTTGCGGTGCTAGTAATCATTAAATTTCAGTAATCGTCATATGCTAGTGTGCTAGTAATCGTCGTCACATGCATCAAAGAGGTCGCCGTCTTCTTCACGGCGAGGGGTGGATGCTAAGTCATCCTCAGCTGTGTAGACTTCCACAAGCTCTTCGTAATCGACTCGAGGGGTCGGTGGCGGCATCTGCAAGTCGTCTCAGAAAGGAGTGGCACCTGTGCCATATCTCCAAGTGTCCATAATGGCTTCTAGAGGATGCAGCAGCCGCGGTGACGTCTCCCAAGCTGAGTCTTTTAGACGTCGCACGCGCGGGGGATCTTCTGCAATACCGAGCGCGTGCGAACGACTACCCGAGGGCGAACTAACGAGGGGTGTACGCCATGACTTGTCTTTCTCGTTTCGAACACGTATTGCCAAGACTACGGCGAACGCTCAGTTTTCGTCCGATTTGGCCAATCTCCCTAAGTGGGTATGCGCTCGAGAGTTTTTCGCAACCCGAATTACAGCCAGTAACAACAGCTCCGCTGTTAATTAAAAAATGAAGGAAATTTTGTTTCCATGCAGGCATTGTGATACGTGGGGTCACAGTTCTTCAGTTCACAGCGTTGCGCATCTACACAAGGGGTATGTAACACAAGTGACCCAGGATATCGCCTCTTGGTACGAGAAATAGCCATTTCTTTTGCTATATACAAGGAAAAAAAAACTTCAAACGAGGCGACGACAAAATTATTATATTACGGAATCACTTAACCCTGTGAAACCCTGAAAAGTTCGCGATTTTGTTGTCAAAACGCTTCAAATTACTGTAACAAGCATCCAAATATTGAAATTCAGCTGCAGCATTTCATTATTTTTGGAGCGCAGGCTTCTATGCCTCACCTGTGGCGATGATGAAACGCCAAAATGCACTGCCTAAAGGCTAGTGTTACTGCAAGAAAGCCCACTTTACAAAATGGGTTTCGACAGGGGCACATCAACTACAAACAGCATAAGCAATGGGAATGTCTTTACGTGCATAGCGGGTTCCACTGTGGTAGACGAATGCTGTTTCGCGTCATACGGTTGAGAGATGATGATTATGATGATGATGATGATGATGAAGCCAGGTGCACAGATGGAACAGTTATCACGCCACACGCTTAACCAATGGAAACCCACACAGAGACGACAACGTCGAGCTAACCGAATAAGCACATTCAGATGACCCAATCACGAACTAACAGAAAATCTTAACAGCATTTTCAGTTAGCCGAACGTTGTCGTTGACTCGGTATTTATCTAATTTTATTGTGTACTTCGCATTTTTATCGAGGAAAGCTTCACGTTTCAAGCATCTTTCTTCCAGAAATGGTCATTACACTTTTTTCAAACTGTAGATGTCGTGCCATTAGACAACGACAAAACCATTGTGAAATTCGAGAGGGAGTTGCAGACGTCGCGTTCCAAGACGTAGTTTCGCAACAGATGACATTTGGATATTTCTGGCGTGGGATAACGCCACCCAGAATGTCGACCGTAATTTTGTAAAAGGCCCGCCGATGGTGCCCAGCGCAGACTTCAATGCCTCTCTAAATTTTCTAGTTACTCGTGCAATAGGGAAACAGCAATCAGGGTAATGCTCACCGTATGCTTGAACGATGTGACGTTCACCGACGCGTATTCTACGGCTTCAAGTGGCTGTTGGTATTTCGTCACCCTTACAAGCTGGCCTTATTGGCCTCGCAGCTTTGAAAGGGCGGGTACGGGCTACGACGCGGCTCCAGAGCTATCGATTTGCAACCTGCGCTGTTGTATAAGACGCCTTTCGAATTTGTTGCCTTCCTTTTACATTATTTTTGATCCAAGCCTGCTTTCGTAACGCAATCTTCGGAGATTGCTGTAACATCCTTAAGAATAGCAAGATACTTTCAGGCGGAGTTCCAGAATATTAATAGCTAATGGTGTGTCAAATGCTCGCCCCGTAACTTCTTTAAGAAATATCGCGATACCTGATGCGGTGTTTGAGGGTATTATTATGTAATTATGTGCAAATGTTCGCAGGGCGACATCTAAATTATCCAGTTTGCACCAAACGCCTTCCCACAAAACCAGATACTAATACGTGAACAGAATAGAGTTAACTGTGTTTCAGGTAACGCGAAATTGCTCTCTCTCTCAAATTCAAACATCTCTCTCTAAATATATATATATATTATATAATATATATATATATATATTATAATATATATATATATATATATATATATAATATATATATATATATATATATATATATATGTATCTGCTATACGTGGTAACTGCCTGTCCCGGCATCGGGAACAAACAGGAAAATGCGAAATTGGAAATTAACGCTCAAACAATTTTCTTTTCTTTTCATTGGTTTGCCTTTTATAATATCACCCTACAACCTAGCCCAAAATTTCAACCTTCTTTATTGCATTTTGGAGCGCAAGCAAAACTAGAAGAGACTACGTTTTCTGCTGCTACGCAAATAAAGTAACTAATCCCTACTTATGCTCTTGTATAAACACACCCGTCCAATTTTCCCCTATCTGCGCAGTGAAGGCGGCTAAGGTGCGAAGCTTCTCTTATGCAGCGAGGCCGCTCGAAATTCCCCCGATCCCTATTTCCCCTAGGCCTATTTGCATGGGACCCAACGTTGAAGGCGCGTCGTAGCGGGCGGGGCTCTCCCGAAGCTCCCTTTCGAAGCGATTTCACATATACCCTCGCCGGGTGCTTCAAAAGCCCGTTCAACGCAACACTCAATTCCGCATCGCAGCTACGCGTGCGGTGAACGTTATTGCTTCATTTTCGTCCATCGAAAGCACGGCATCTCAGGGCCTCGCAAAAAAAAGATACAGAAAGCGGATGCATATGTTATCATTTTCTGGGTGCATTAACTTTCGGTACATCCTTACAACTTTCTCGTGCTCGCTTTCTTCTTCTCCCGTTGCTCTCATTTCAATCGACAACACTCCGCCATTTCGTGAACCTTTTCTTTTTGCTTGTTGAAGAGGTGGGGGGGAATTTTGGAGTAGTTTTTTTTGTGTTTTTGAACGCGAAGCAGCATATTGCGTGCTGCGGAAGTACCAATCAACGCCCGGAAGAGAAGTTCCTTCGCATCGCCTCATCGACCGGCGCTCCATGCTCCTCAATATCCTTTTCGTGTACCTGCGCATCATATTTCTTTTACCGAAAACTGATTGGTCAGTTTCAGCTTACTGTTTGGACGTCTTTTCAATCTCGGCCGTTAAGAAGATCGATTCGTCCGTGCATGGTGATGAGGATTCGAGGCGCTTTAGCTGGCTAGAAATGGCTGTAGCGAAGTCTTTAACAATTGTTTCCCATGCAGCGTGTAGAGCTGTAGATATTTCGCAAGGCTTGAATATCAGGTTTAGGCACCAAAGTTACACTTGGGCTCTGAGGTACGCTGTCCTGAAGGGCTGTAGAAAAATTTACCAATGATTCCACGCGTCTTCTGTTTTTGGGATTAGAGTTCGGTCTTCCACTTCTCTTAAAAAGAATCCGCCAGGGGCGGAAATGACATAAGCGAACTCGAATTCAGCAGCACAGCGCTTTGGATACTAAATAACGAAGGCAGGTACTATTATGAGCAATATGAAGGGGAACACAGGAACGCGTGGAAAACGCTCTCAGACCCAGCTATGAGTGATACGCAGCAGGCCGCCGTCAGGAAACAAAGTGGAAAGGGAGACGCTGTTCTAACAACTGTTCCCATTTCCGCCGTGCGTCTTATCGGCTTTCCGACGATACTATATCATCGGTGAAATGACGTAAGTTGCTGCCTTTTAGAAATCCCAGCGTGGTGGGAGTGCCAACAGTTAGTGGAAGAGCGCCCTCCTTTCCCCCTCTGTTTTTCACAGCGCCATCCGCGTATCGCTCCGAGTCTGCTTCGAGGCTGTTTGCCACGCGTTCCTGTGTTCCCTTTTATATTGCTCATAATAGTACATGAACAGGGCAAAACCAGAAAGCTGTTCCTCCATGCCTGCTTCTAAGCTACTTGCTGCAGAGGCCCACTGGTAAGCCTCGGCAACTTCCGGTGTCAGTCATGTTGTGGAAACTCCATCTCAAAGGAGGCAGCTTTCTGAAAACGAAACTACGCCGACAATTCATTTGGTTTGCGCGGAGCGGCACTTTGTGCGGGAGAGCGCAATCTCGACGAAATCTTTCATTTCCGTTGTGCCCGACCTATACGCGAACACGATTCCAGCGCCCGAGCGCCGCTCACGAGGGACGCTTCAGTTGTTCCATCTAAGCACGTATGATGGCCCAGCTCGTCCGCAATCCCGCCGCGCACCCTCGCCCTTTGATGGGTTCTTTTCTGGCCATCTCCCCCCTCCTCCTCCTCCTCCTGCGGCGATGCTCCATCTTTTTTGCGAGTATCGGTTTCCTCAGGCGTGCACGCATTCAACTGAAGCAGCGGCTATTGCGTTCGAGGATAGCGGCGTGCGATTTCCCGCGGAGGCTAATTTTATCCCCAGACCTCGTTTCTTGCTCTCGCTTTGGCTCTCGCCGTGTAATACATTTCATCCCTTTGAGAGCTTTTCTTGCCCTGTCAGGACGAGAGCGGATACCCTTCAGATGTTTTCCGGTAAATATGCAGAGGGAGGTATCTCTCTTTGCCCCCGAGCGCTGATTTTTTTTTTTTTATTTTTGCAGTCGTCGCTGCTGCGAGCGCGGGGGCTTTGGACATGCATTATGTAGAGCACAGTGTCTTTCCGAAGGAGCGCGAGGGAAGCGGGAATCCCTGGCATTATTCCATGCTTCCGGCGGATGTCCTCCTTTTGACGTGCGCTGACTCTATCAGATCGGAGGCAGCCCTGATGGACCTAAAAAGCGTTCTCGGCCTCGGGCCGAAAGAAAACAGAATAACCGCATGCGCTTCCGGCCGGAAAGGGTTCGACGTGTTTTTTGTTTTTTTGATTTTTTTTTGTGGCGACTGAAATTCTGGGAGCAAAAAAATTAGAACTAACGTCTGGCGCGTCACCAAAAAATATAAACTTGTTGTACGGATGAGAAGACTAGCTTTCGAAGCATATCAGGTGAAGCTGTCGGTGTTTTATTAATTGCGTTGTTTTGAGTCTCGATGACTGCACTGTAAAATTATTTGCACTCTTTTGTCTCCAACTGACACCCTTACACTACTGAAAAGGAAACAAAAACGCCCTTTGAAAGGGTGTAAAAATCGACGAAACACCCTTTGAACGGGTGTATTTTTGTGTTCTTGCTAGGGTGCAAGGGCGTTGTAAATGACGAAACAGTCTAAAGGGTGTTTTCCTTTGTTCGTTTTTTTTTTGCTAGGGTGTGAGGGTGTTAGTTATAAGAGTGAAAGATTCCTTTGAGGGTGTAAATCATTCTGCAGTGCACTTTTAATCTAGATACAAATATAAAAAACGACGGCTACTTTTGTTTCTGAGACATGTACAGACGTGTTAGGAAGTTTGCTGTATATATATTGCTCAAATTTTTGAGAGATGAAGCACAAGTACACTGAGACTTTTTTGTGTCTACAAACTGGTTAAACCTAATTCAACCAAACTGCTCAACCATATTCGAGTTGCTATTTTGAAATCCACGTCAAAACACAAGAAAAAAATGGCGGATCAGTGTGTTTAGCCATCCGCTCCTGATTATAACGCGCGTTTCTGTGACCTGCCACCAAAGTGAGTTTGCACACAAGAAGCATACCAACCTAGGGCTGGCAACATAAATGCATAATCGATTTGTATAATTACGAGAACACTGTAGCTGAGAGGTTAGTTAACAAAGTGGAAGACAAATCGAGTGTCTAATAATATCAATTAAGCGGACACTGAAGGCATGCCTTGTCATTTTCTGCGAAGTTGTGCCCATATTAGAGCCAGAAAAATGGAGCCGAAACGTTGCTGTTTTAATTAACATAACATGTGATCCTGTCAGGAAATGGGAGAGGGGGGGGGGTAATAGATTCGCAGCGTAGATGTAAGCATACGCGTAACCTTAATGAGCGCGCTGGATGCAGTCTGGCTGACAAAAGCCGTTTGCGTCGCGTCCAATATTCTGAGCCAACCGCGCGACATGTCCATTGGCGTGTACCAGCCAGAGTCACATCGCTGTGCAAATAGATACAAAGGGGCCTTACTCTCGGATCGATCTTCATCATAAATTTGCAGTATCGCAGTCAGTAGTTATAGGCATAGGAACCGCTTGGTGGCATCGAAAAATCAAACGTCCCTTTCCCAAACGAAAAGGTAACACACGCGAAACTTGATGGTAAACACGCATGCGCAACTGATAGCTGAGGCAGAGCTTCATCAAACGCAGCTTATAGTACATCTACGTTTAATGTTGCTTCTATTTACCCAACCTCGGGATCCGCACCACTGTCGCTCGGGAGCGCGCACACGGGCACGCTCGCGAGAATGCTCACTAGCTTTGGCGGCCGTTTGCTCGTGCATGGCATGCCTTCATCGCTTATTGGCCTCCGCTTAAGGCTCACGAACTTCGGTGTACGCATCATGCTCCCAAGCACGCTTACGATTACGCTTACGAGCATTCTCGCAATTACGCTCAGCGAGCGCGTGCCCACATATCCGCTTGCTCTTCGGCCGAACGAATCACCCATGGCCTACCCATAGACGTGCGAACGTGAATTCTGGTCATCATCATCATCAGAGTCTGTACGAAGGGTTTTACTGCATCACGTTTAGCATACACACATCGCACGTTCAAGTCAGTTAATTCAAGCTGAGCTCTAATAGCTATGAAGAGTGCCAGACAGGAAATACTGTTTCCGATTGGCCTGAAACTTCAATGGTCCCCCAAAAATTGCGCGTAAACTACGCGAATGTTCGCTTATTTGGATGAGAGAGTTTTTTGATACTGTAATTTGAAATGCCCTTTCAAATTCGGGTAGTCGCTGCGCAACGTGACCACACGAAACATCCTGTAGAGCATGCGCCCCCGCAGAAGTTGTGTACTTGCGAGAAAGCCTACCACTGAGAAAGTATGCGAAATGCTAAAATACAACCAGCTTTATCACCGGTTAGATTGCTTTGATGTACAAATTTAGACTATTTCCTACATATTTCTTTTCAATTATAGAACTACTGTAAATTAAGAACTGACGAATATATTTTTAATGGAAGTTATGAACTTAGTTCTTGTGGCTTCATAGGTTCGTAGCAAAACGGAATTCGACGCGACCTGATGTTGTCGCATCTACCTAAGATTACTTATCGAGCTTGACCAAAGCACAATTTGAATTTGAACTCAGGCCCAACTTGATTTCAAGACGTTACCTTTAAGTAAGAACTTTGCTCAAACATGAAGTCCATCTTCTGGAAGTACACGAAGGAAATGCCTTGCTCTGAATATACAACACCCAAAAGACATCGAATACATTGTTTGATGACTCGGATGAAAATGACGTGTAAACGTGGCAACAGTTCGCTGCAGCAATGCTGGAGGCATTCTGTACATGAAGTAATCGGAAATACCATTGTAACACTGCCAATCGCCTCGCGGAGAGCGCACACCAGACGAACGTCCTGTAGAGCGTGCACCACCACACACGGTGTACACGTGCGACAAAGCCAACTTTACGCAAAGTACGTGGGTTGCCACATTGCGTTTGGGCGTGATCGATTTCTTTCGCAGCTGACGTACCCGATCTCTATGCCACACCTACATTTTCTCTTCGGTCTTTTTACCTTTACGCCAAGAAAATGAACTCGCAAATCCACCACAGCGAATTCGCTTATAAAAATGTATAGTGCGTAAAATAGGGTCCGGGGAGTTCTTGGAATCTGTTTGCGTCGCTGTGAGGTAGACGTATTGTTAAATAAGAGCTTCAAAAAAGCTCTCAAGATTATCGCCGACTTCAGTGATTTTCATTAGGTTCTTAGCAGTTCTATTCGCAGTTTTATTCATCATCATCATTTATTGTACCCTTACAGGGCCCTTGCGGGGTATTACATAAGGGGAGGACAAGTACCCAATTCCGCAATGGGTGATGGTCGATGGTTCGGGCATACACGTGAGGACAGGTTCATAATGAGATGGCAGCAACATTTGCAAATACATATATACATGAAGTAACTGTAACAATAAAAAAAGGTACTACAACAACTGTAATATGCTTCTCAGTGGCTAAGGCGTTGCGCTGCTGAGGACGAGGTCGCGGGTTCGATTCCCGGCTGCGGCGGCCGCTTTTCTGATGGAGGCGAAAAGCAAAAATGCCCGTGTGTACGAGATTTCGGCGCACGTTAAAGATCCCCAGGTGGTCAAAATTAATCCGGAGCCCTCCACTACGGCGCGCCTCATCGCCTGCGTTGCGTCGGCGCGTTAAATCCTAAAATCAATCAATCAACTGTAATATTCTTCGATTAACTGTTTGAATTTTAAGGGGTCACGTTCGTTGACCATGGTTTCGGGCAGGTTATCCCAATCTTCTATGGCTGCAGGTAAAAAAGATTTGTTAAAAGCGTTGATTGACCCATGTAGGCGCTGTGTACTTAATGAGTTAAAGAGGCGACGTGATGAGCGGGCGGGGGCGAGGAGGACTGTATTTCGTTGTGAAGGGAAATTATAAAAATGTGTATGTAAAAGGCAGAGTCGAGAAACTTTACGGCGGAATTGGTAAGGGCGGGGAGGTTCAGAGATAATTTAATAGTGGTCCACACACTTGTGCGCCACACACTCCACAATCCACTTAATGCAGCACACTCTTGTGGCGCGTAGCCGCCACCGCGAGCGCCCCGTTTGCTACTCATGTGGTTTTACATCCAGCTACTGTCGTCGTGGACGCCAAGCCAAGATATCCGAAATGGGGGAGCGTTGGAGGGCGTAAAAATATAATCTTGGTGCAAGCTCCCGTCAATCTTGTTCCATGAGCGTTCTGTATAAAATTTGATGCATTTCAGGAGTTTTGATAGTAAAATGCAACTTTCCCACCCGGAGGTTGTTTAACTTCGCACCATTATCTGTGCGTTTTTCCCTAGCCTTGTGAAGATTGTGTGGGAAAGAAATCGTTTTGTTTGTTTTGTCATTTTTACGTCCTTTCGCCGCGAATAATAGGTCAGAAACGAAACGTTCGACGTGTTTAGCTCGACCGTAAAACATATAGATTTAGGCTGTTAAAGAAGGCCTCAGTCCAGATGTTGTTTGGAACATCTTCTCGCATAAATTTTGACAAAGTTACATAAAAGGTGCCGGCAATATACTATCTTTCATTAAATAGTATTTTCGCGACGTGTTACTGTATCCGAACAATTCTATGCTTCAATACTATTTACCCACGTAAAATTTCTTCATTCCAAATTTAATTTTTTCAAGTGGCCTGACAATCGGCAGTACGATCCATCAAAGCCATTCCATCAAAGCCATTTGAAATTATCTGAAGATGAAAATGAACGACAGGCACGCCAAAAAATGTCCAAGGACGTCTGGCGAGAGAGAAAGGGCGTAAGATCAACTTCAGGCGGACGCAAAACAACTTACTTATCCGTAAGGCGGAAAAATGCTTGTGTGAGTAAACAACCGGAAAAGCTTCGGTGAGAGTTGGTTGTAAAGACCCTGCCAATGAACTAAGCTCGCTCCTCTCAGTACCTATAAAATCCTACCATGAAGCACGAAAAACCCTCTCATTGGGCTCCGCCTCGAGTTAGTACGGGGGTTGCGTACGACGGCTTTCGGCGAAGGCATGCCACGCGAGAAAGTCAGCCGTTCGTTTTTATCTCCCTGTCGAGGATGTAAACTGGCCGGCTTCCCGGAACGAGGAACCAAAACACCCCGCGTAGAGCCACTCCACCCGGAACCTCTCTGCAACTTCCGCTTGTGGTTTCTTCGCTCGCTCTATAATTTCCACGCCTCTACGCTGGAATCTATTGTCAGGCAGATTGCAGGATGCTGGAAGAGGTGGATAGCTGGCGTAGAACAATTTTGGTGTCTCTTATCGAACGGTCGGTGCCGGCAATTTAACCCATCAGTAAGCCCGAATATATCTGTCCAGTGCCTAGTACAGGACGATGACGAAGGGCGGCTGTAACCGACGGTATCAAGTCAGCGTTCGCAAAATCTTAATATACTAGAAATTTAAGCTCGAGCATTGCGCCTCGTTTTTGATATTTTATTTTTGTTTTCTATATCACGGTTGTCTTCACAATCTGCACATTCTTCCCACATCACTGCGATCATTCCCATTTGTCTTAGCAAACACTAGCACTCGCAGGGCTGACTTTCCATTTCACGCTGAAAAGCTCTCTCTCTCTCTCTCTCTCTCTCTCTCTCTCTCTCTCTCTCTCTCTCTCTCTCTCTCTCTCTCTCTCTCTCTCTCTCTCTCTCTCTCTCTCTCTCTCAAACTGGAGTTTTCCTTGCAAACATGCACACCTACACTAGAGTCGATGCCACTAAGGGTTGTGGAGAAATTTTGACTATAACCGAATATTTAAAAAAAAAACGCCCAAATCCCTCATATACGGGCATTCTCTAGCGCCATTAAATAAACAACTGCCACGGCAGTAGTGCCAGGCTTAGCCACAATGGCGAGCAGGTTGCCGCTTGTTTGTAGAGAGAACACTAAAAAAATAAAAGCACAGAATAATGTTGAACGGACGCGATATCAGTTACAAATGTCACGTGACTTGCCCCATATCGCATATTTATTGAATAATCAAACAAAAGGCTTTCAATCGCTGGAGTGCTCTTTTTTTTTGGCAGTAAATAATGCACCGTGAGAGAAGTCAATACGCTAGATTTACTTGAATTTACCCAGTCAAAATGAAATACAAGAAGCGTCAACTTTATTTTGTGTGTCAGGTGGGGAAGTAAGTTATGTTAGCGAGGCAGCGTAAACAACCGTAACATTTTTAGACAGCTCTGCTAATTTCAAAAGGAGGCAATTAAACTGGAAACTCCGAATCCTGTCATCGGCTGTTTCTTTCCCGCGTGGTCTTCCTTTTTCCACGACGTATCGAATTAAAAAGGCGGGTAATCAGCGCTGCATCTCCCTCTTCCCTGGAGTGTTTTTCAACCGCTCACTCCAGGCCTTTCCCTGAAAACCGTGCGCGGACAATCTCAAATTCAAATCAGCGTGGTGCCGGTGGTTGTTTTCAGTTACTTTGTCCTAAGATGCTCGTTGCTGGGTTCTGTGGGCAACATAAAACCCGGCAGTGATTGCTTTGTTCACACAAAAAAAGACACAAAATGCAACACGAGTCTTAGCTTTTACAGTAGCAGTTTAACTTAGTCAACTATAGGGAACCCGAACAAACATGGGTTCACGCTAAATTTCGCTCGAGTGAAGCTATAGTAGATGAGTATTAGGCAGAGGATTTTAGAAACTTTTATTTAACCGTAGTATTCGTCAAAGCGAAGTTGCTTCAAGAGCAGCTTTCCTGTGGAGTGCGTTGAAGGGGTTTCAGCTTACACAGCGTACACGAACACATGTTTACAGGGCAACGTAACAATTCTATCTTGTTAACATATGTTCAATTCAACCTTTCTTGCCTCGGCATGCCTTCTATGAGTGTTCGACCCTGCACACGCCATAGTAAGTAATTAAGTAGTCCTATAATATGTGCTATTCAATGAAACTATATATTGAAAGGTTAAGAAATCACATGACGATTACTGTACTCCCTGATGCGAACTTTGTGCGCAGAGCGAACTGCAGTCTCCTCGGTGTCGGCGCACATCTGGTGCGGCTCAGGGAAGCAATCACGTGATCAACCGAACGCACGGCGGCGCGCGCTACTTGCCGTTATTTCGCAGCGCTTCGCTGCCGCCGAGCATGTTGTTGCAAATCATGGTCGAACCTCCCGCGCAAATGTCACGTGGTTCTGATGAGCTACAAACGGAGGAGGATCGACTGGCGAAAGTGTGACAGGGAGGGCGCTCCACGACGGAGACGCATGGCGAAAGCGGGAGGGAGAGGCAGTGAGACATACTGAGCCCTGGCGGACGCGCTGGGAGAGGACGCCGTAGCAGCGTGTGCGCCCTCCCCCTCACACTTTCGCCAGTGCTGCCCCTCCGTTTTCTTTCAGCCTGGGGTGCCTCGTTCGCTCGCT
The DNA here is from genome assembly GCA_013339765.2 of Haemaphysalis longicornis. NCBI lineage: Eukaryota > Metazoa > Arthropoda > Arachnida > Ixodida > Ixodidae > Haemaphysalis > Haemaphysalis longicornis. The sequence continues at coordinate 68,117,831 of CM023449.1, read as the reverse complement.
TAGTTACGCGGACACCGCCGCCGCCCCGATGCTCCTGTACAAGGATGCCAACGCGCTGCTCGCTAAAATAAATGCTGAGTGTTGCAAATGTATAGCTAACTAATACTAGGTGTGGGAGACACAATGGGGGGAGGGGGGCGCATAAGAAGTGTGTGCATTCACACGAGGCTTTTCTTACTCAAGTCACCGCTTGTTCCAAAGGTTGCTGAGCAGCTAGTTTTCGGAGTATGAATTGGAAACAGCAATCGTGTGGCTGGTGTGGCTGCAAATGTTTCGGCGAAGAAGACATTTCTTGAACTGTGTCATTGAAAGAGACACATGCCTGACTTCTACCAGTGCTATGATGTTCGCTCTTTCCGAAAATAGGGCTGCGCTCCTCACGTAATAAAGAGGCTGAAACAGTGACACCGAACCATTATTTGACGAAGTTAACGTGGTTGTTTTGAGGTGTTTACAATCTGCTTTTAGATCGCGCGCAGCCCCAGCTTTGGCCACTAAAACATTTGTAGAAGAATAGTTATAGCCGCATTGAGCGGAAAACCGGCCTAAACACGAACACTGCAGGAACGATTTACGGAAATATAAATAGTTTTTTTGTGTGTGTAATTAGCTCTGAAACGTCACTGTCACATATGTTTAAAGTTGATAGTTTCATATGATACGGAACCCGGATGAAGCAATCTACTTTAAACGGCACGCGATGCAAGCGTTCGCCCCCAACATTAGCTGTGCAAAATCCTTATCCTATTACATTGAATAACTCCAGAGGTAAATGGCTTCTGAAGAAACAGCGATGAGCCAGACGGCTACACCTCAGTGATTTATCCCGAAAAGTGTGTGCTGAAAGGGAAATTTTACGCGCTTTAATTAAACCTTTTCCTACTTTGATTTCAGTTTTGTGCACAATGTGCTTCAAATTGCCACGCTTCTCTCATTATTATTATCTTATTACAACAGCGGTAAAGCTTCGATTTGAATCTGGGAGGATTAAACATAGCAACAGCGACATTTGGGGTTACATTCTTATACTTAGTCGAAATAGGGTCAGCGTCATTAATAAAATACAGTGTGGTACGACACCTCGGTCCCCCACGATATCCCCCCCCCGTACCCCACACACAATTCACATTTCACGCGTATCATACTTTCGCACTGGCCAATTTCGCGTAGTTTTAAAACGGCAATACGCATGCCAGCACCTGTTTATTTGAACGCCCTTACAAGGGTTTCACAGCATAGCGTAGCATCTGCAAGGTGTAGACGAACTTCTAATATCACGCCTCCGTTGTATCGTCAACCTCCGCATTGCTACGCTTTTCTCCTATCCTTTTTGAAACGTGCGCTCGAATCAAACATCGGGCGCACAAAATAAGAACGGAACAGCACAGAGCCGTTGCAGTCATAGAGCGGATCGAGAGATTTTTTTCCTGGGCCAAGTAAAAATCAAGGATGCGGGGCGTCCATCAAAAGTGATTCAGGCCATCCAGCAGGGCTAAGCTGCTTTTGATTGCAGGTTTCGTTTTGTTATCAAGCGAAGTCAAAACAGCTTTTCGGAGTGCCTATAGTGCAGGATATAGCTGATTACTTCCATTTTTGCAGCCTTTGCGCGGAATCAAAAACTGAGGTCCGGCTGTGTTACATGAGCGCTTTTCGATTGGTATCATTACGTTGTGTGTGACTCTACTCTGCGTGTTATGATGCATGGACACGCAATAAATTCCCAACCTCGAAGATGAACGCGCATGCTCTGTTTTATAATAGATTGACGTAGCGAAATAACGGGTGCGATATCAAAAAAAAATCTGAATTTGTTGGCATGCATCTGTCCAGCATGATATCACTCGAGGTCCATTCGCAACCCGTCATTGTTAATACCGAACGACGACCTTGGTAAATGTGCAGGTAATATTTAAAAAAGATTGAATTCTCTTTTATATAACTGCAAATGTTTTGTCTCGTACTCTATTACAGCTGAGTTTTTTAACGTAATGCCATAACAACATCGGTACATTTTATTTTTGAAAACCGGAACGTGATAGAATATGTGTTGATAATTACGTTAGCTGCATCGAAATGCATGAGGAAAGGGGCAAGGAGATAGCGACCCAAAATATTGGTAGCGTAAGAGAACGTGCGCCTCTATCGAGTAATAAGCCACAAAACAAAAGGACGTAAGAAAAAATACTAGACGGTCCTTCTTTTTTTTTCTTTTTCCCTCCAAAACAACGTTTTGTATCGGCTTTGTAACGTTTTGTATCAATGTTTTGTATCAGTACGCAAAAACATCACCACTTTCTACCGTTGTCGTAATAAAATAAATAGATAAAGAAAAGCTCCAGACGTACCATGTATTTATTACGTTATATCAGAGCAGACAATCTAGTATTTCGCCCACTATTCGTTTTTTTTTGTTTGCTTATTTTTACGTCCGGTAAGCCTACGCTGTTTCCAGTACAAAACAGCCCGAAAAGCCTTGGCGGAATTTCACAATGGAGGCTTTGACACTGCTACTGAACGGTCAACCACTGTACCGCCAAGGCGTCAACATTTATGTTTTGGATGCAATTTCATCCGGTATATGGCTGTTTTCGTGGTTGGTTTGACACTCCGCATTTTTTTTTTTTCAATATACGTTCCTGGAAATCTGCTGCGCGTGAGCATTACCCAAATATAGCCTGAAAATATTTTGGACGCAAGCTAACAAAATTCATAAATACCAGCTACGTCGAGTGCTGACGACGCAAGAGCGCAAGTGTGTTTTGGTGGTCGGGTAATGGTTAAAGCAGTTCAACGGAAACCTCTCGTTAATGCTGACGTACTTCCGAAACTTGTCGAATGTCCGACAACAATACACAATTAGTGGGCCTATAAAAAGGCATGATTATATATTGCGACCAGCGCGGTCGTCTGACAACCAAACCGAGTCAGTGTATCACAGCAGTTTCTATAATCTCATCGCTGCGCCCTCTGGAACAGGTTTCCTTGACTGGCAGAATTAAAAAAATAAACGTGTTTCACGACCAACATAGGGGAAAACGGGCACAAACTTCCCTATCGCGACCGGCTTCGGGAACGCATTCGGAAGTATGGCGGGAAGCCGCTAACGTCACTCCGATTTCACCGAGAAAAGACGTATCGCGGACCAACAGAATATCCCTGATAATATTTTAACCAGGCATTGACTATTCACTCAATTTCCTACGCCAGACAACCCTCACAGTGTGTAAGTAAGTGACCGGGTGCACTGTTCCACGCCATTTCCTTTCCGCCTGTCTTTCAACGCGACGACCCGGTCAACGTCCTAATTCAAACGAACCTTCGCATTTTCGCGGCGCGCTTAACAGGTCCCCACAATCAAACCAGTGATAGTCTAGACTTTTCTAAAGGTTGCGGCGAGAACGTCGAGTGGTGTCGCAAAAGAGACGGGGGTGTCGGAGAACGGGTGCCTCCCCGTTCCGGACGTCCGACATCGCGGATAGCCAGGCCGGCCAGCGCCCGGATTAAATCTTCTCGCGACGTCGCCGCGGAGGCAGTTAGGTTAGCGTTAGAGAGATAACAGGCGGCCACGAGTGGCGAGCTGCGACCGCGCGCGCGCGGCGGGACCCGGGCCCCCCCGCGGGTCCCACAGAAAGGGCGTTGTCTTCGGGCGTGTCCCGTACTCACCGGATGGTCATGGCGCGCCGGTTCCCGGGCTTGGCGCTCCGCCGATGAGCTCGCCGGCGTCGTACCGCCCCGTCCGACCGCGCCACGGCGCTGCTCTGCACGCCGCCGCCTAGCAACGCCGCGCGCCCCCCCTCGCGATCAATCCGGGCTCCCAGCGCCGGGCCCGAACACGCGGCGGCCAGCAGACGCCCGTCGGTCGAGGGGACGGCCCCCGCGCCGCTGTCAGCCCGCCGCTGAAAAAGTACAGCCGACAGTCGAACAACATTTCGATAAAATCGCTTTCGCTTTCGCCCGACGTCGACGGGTTCTGCTGGATGGACACGGACGTGTCCCGTTCGAAAGAAATCGCTGAAAAAGAAGCGGTGTCATTGAAACGGCCTTGTTTTATTTTAGATGTCGCGTCGTTGTTTGTTTCTCGAGAGCTTTTTTTTAATTAGGAGGCCTGGTTCCACTGCGTCTCGGCAAGGTCCAATCTTCGCTGGGGTTACCGTTAAAACCCGAGTTCAGTGAAATTCCCCTGTTTAGAAGCCAACTTCATCCATAGACAGCAACCGGAATAACACAAAGAAAATTTGGGGTTGTACAATCTTGTCATTCAAATCCATCACCGCGATAAACACGAAGTAACTACGTTAAGTTAGCTACCCATTTCAGATAATTTTACCATCAATCACGTAGGAGAGAAGGGCCAACAGATTTCAGCTAATCCCTATAGTTTAGCCGTATACGTTTGTTCAGGTGGCGATAATGCTTTGTCATAGTATGGCCCACCGTGTTGAAGAGTACACTAGCACGGAGACGAATAGGGGCGACGTCGCGCTCCCCGGCGGCGGAGGTGGGTGTGAGAGAGAAGGAAACAGAAAAAGAAAACACAGACTTTGTTTACCTAATTTCATTTCATTTCATTTATTTACTTTCAGGGCCCGAGGGCATTACAGAAAGGAGTGGGGTTTAACAAGAACCAAAAATGTGCAAACAATACATTCAAAGCACTTCTTTATGGGTGGTGGCCTTGAAGGGATTTACGTCCGTGATGGAGGTGATGGTGGCGGGAAGGTGGTTCCAGTCTCTGCTTGTTCGTGGAATGAAAGAGTCGTGATAAAGATTATTTCGACTAGATGGCACACCAAACCACGATCCAAACGGGACGAAATATAGGAGGGGTTTGTGAAAAGCTGTCCTTCTAAAATGGGGTTGGGGTGAAAGATTTTGTGAAACAGTGAAAGCCGTGAACACTTGCGGCGCAATGACAGGCCAGGAAAATTTAGGAAATTGCTGTATTCTTAAGGGAGCCATGAAGAGAAAATACAACTTCGTTTAATTTGAAAGAACTAGGATTTAGTATCTCACTCAGCACCATTAGAGCCACAAAAGATGTTTCTTTAACGAAAAAAAAAGCAAAAGTATTTAAAAACTTTCAAATTTGGCGCCACAGTGACTTGTTATGAGCAAGAATGACGTCATACGGGCCAACGATAGAACATAATTTTCAATGCGTTAGCTGCACGTTAGCATTCAAGTGATGCGGTCAAATGGAACTAGAGGCCCCATTACAGACCTCCAGTCATGTGTCGTCGTGACAGGTCAGTTAGGCGGCCGCCAATCGCACAAGCAAGGTTCCGTGACGTCATAGAAAAGTTGCGGGAAATTGGCTAGGGGGTCGCGACTGCTTCACACCTTTTCTTTAATATCTCCGTTATTTGTTCGAAGATTGCGATGATATTGGTATCATTGTTATCAGGACTAAGCAGTCTTTCTAATAAACCCAACTTGTATTTTGTCTTCATGGCTCCTTTAACTCTTCTCATTACTGCGACGTGCTAGCTGAGGTTTTATAGATGCGGAGCATCTATGCTCGGGGCTGTGTCCCTCCCTCCCTTGTTGTTGTCCGCCGTCCGCACTCTACTGCGCATGCGCGTCTCTTCAGCCCCGTCAGCGTTTGGCCTGACGTCAGCGCAGCACACTTTAAAAAGAAATAGTTAGGGGGCGCCCGGTTTCGATACCACGACTCTCCGGCCGCAACGGGAGGTACGTGGCGCTCTTCCCACTGCGCTACAAACCAGGACGGAGCATCTGCTACGAACGCGCCTCAAACTACGTCAGAAGCTACTGATACAACGAAGGCACGTGAAGCTGAACGTCAACGGAAACGACGAACTGAAGGAAGGAAGGAAGGAAGGAAGGAAGGAAGGAAGGAAGGAAGGAAGGAAGGAAGGAGGGAAGACTATTGAATGCCTGCAATAGACACAGTGTGTACACTGCGCCCGGACGTAGTCACTCGTCGATCCCGACGTCACCCTACTCAGACCACCCCTTTGCTACTCGCTACGGGGTTGGACGCCGCTGCCCCGTAAGGGAGGGCGTCGCCCCCGCAGCTTTCACTCCGGTGCTGCTTTTCGAGGGCCGCCAGGACATGCTGACGGCTGATAGTTGAGTGTCCTTGTCACAACTGCGCACTGCTTCTTGGATCCACGGCGGCAGGTCTGTCCTGGTTGCCGTCTCGTTAGGTCGCACTTCACAGTCCCACAGTAAGTGGGCGGTCAAGGTCCTAGCATTGTTACACAACACGCACGTGTCATCCGTATAGAGTTCTGGCTGTATGTGCTTCATGACGACCGGGGTCATCACTGAATTAGTCTGCAGCTGTCTGAACGTGGATGCTTCCTCCCTGGTTAGCTCGGGGTGAGGCGGTGCCAGCACTCTTCTACTATTTCTATAATATATGGTGATACCCTGAAAGGTATCGTACCTGTCCTTCGTCTCGGTCCACCACTCTGCAGACGATTCAACTGCTGCCGCGCGGCCAGCTAATCCTCGCGCGACTGCGTTCGCCGTCTCGTTGTGGTTGGTGGCGAGATCCGATACCTTGTTCCCCGCATGGACGGGGAACCACTTGATTGTCACCTTGCGTCCACCGATGTTCGCCCGCCCGAAGCACCCGCACTGCTCCACAGCATAGCCAACCCTTGGCGAAGTTGCGCACCGCACTCTTTGAGTCGCTAAGCACCGTTGTCGTCTCGGGGTCTGCGATGGCGAGCTCTTCCACTCGCTGCGCGTCTCTCGTGACGATGCTCGCGGCGTTCACCGTGACTCCCGTCTTCCCATCTATCACTACCGCCGCGAAGCACCGGCGGTCGCCGTACTCCGCGGCGTCGATGAATCTGGTGCCCGGAACGTTCAGGTGATGTTCCAACACAGCCTTCGCTCTGGCCGCTCTTCTGTCCGCGTTGTGGGTCGGATCCATCTTCTTGGGTAATGGGTACACTCGGACGGCGTTTCGGACTGCCGCCGGGACTTCGCGCTCTTCCTGCTTGCCGGCCACTGTCTCCATTCCGAGCCGGGCGAGAATGGTCCTCCCCGTTCGCGAACCCTTGAGCCGCTCTATCTGGCCGACCCACTGGGCTTCCATGGTCTCCTACAGCGTATTATGTATTCCCAGCTGGGAGAGCTTCTCCGTGCACGCGCTGTCGAGCACACCTATGGCTGCCTTGTACGCCTTCCTCATGGCCGCGTTCAGGCGGTTGCGCTCCTGAAGCAACCAGTTGTGGAAGGACGCCGCGTAGGCGACGTGACTTATCGCGAAGGGCTGGATACGTCTGAGCAGGCTGTCCTCCCTCATCCCGGATCTTCTGTTTGCCACTCGCTTGATCAGCTGCGTTGCGGCCGCTACCTTGCCTACCAGTCGGGTGACCGTGTCGTTGTTCCGGCGGTTGCGCTCGATCAGGAACCCCAGCACCGTGATCTTCACTATCTTCGGGATCGCCTGCCCGTTGCTCGTGCACAGGCTGATGTCGCTCTCCTGCTTCGGTCTGGATTTCGGCGGGATTATCTGTAAATCCGACTTGTTCGGGAAACAGATCAGGCCCGTGCCCCTCAACTGGTGTTCTATGACCTTTAGAGGAGGATGTTGAGTTTCCCGTGGAAAAGCTGTGGCGGGAAGCGTCACGCGCCTTGCAGCTCAACCGGAGAAGAGGACGAAGATGGCGGGCAGCGGGCTAGGAGCGTGAGCACGCAATAAAGAAAGATGAGAACCAGGAGGTGTTCGGTCAGGTAACGCGGGTGTCGGTCTCTTCGCTGTCTCTACATTTCTCTACATTTTTCTGTCTCTACATTGGGGTTCACACTACGTTCTCATTCGTGCTCCGATAAACGAAACAACATAACGGCAACACAATGGAACCTACACGGGACCCCTATGATGCTTCGCATCATCCTCATGGTTCCCCACGGGAAGATGGCGTAATTTTTGTCTCAGCCCGTGATGATCATATTGCCGCTCCTTCAGGTTTTTTTTTTCTCAGTTTCTTCTCTTGCTGGAGTGGAGGGTGAGCCAGCCTTTCCAAGTCAGGGTAGAGGGGCAGAGGTCAGTGGGATGGGTATCTGGAGCTTCGTGCCCTGGGGCATTTTCAGCGTGCGTGTTTCACTCTATGATGCCCTTCATCGTCGTGGCGTGCGGGTCCACCTTAGGTCCGTTTTATGTGGAGCGTGTACAGGCCGCATAGGAGTGAGGATGTCTGTGCCTGCCTGACTGCCGTTGGTAATTTCTTGAAAGCGTGTATGATAGTGTTGTAACGGTGCTATTGTTGGATGTTATTTGTCCGACGTTTTCTTTTTTTTTTTTTTGTGTACCGCTGTTCTCACACGGGTCGTAGGTCCTCGGCCACTCACTGGAAATGCCGTGTGTACTGCAAAAGCGTGGTAGTGCGGGCTTGTTGGTACATACTTGACAGAGAATAACAGCGCTTAAACGGCACGAAAGAATGATTGACACAAGACAAGCGCTGTTATTCTCTGTGAAGTGTACACTGCAACATAGGGCTAGTGGGCTCGTTTCATAGTTCCTGTTAGTGCCTTGAGGCTCCGGGGACCAACAGAAGTTGCCTTTGAGGTTGGCGTGGGCAGAGGTTTGCTTAGTTCCGTTTCGCCTGCCCCTGTTTTATCCCCTGAAACACCCTCCCAAAGTGCGGGGTAGCAAACCGGGCTCACCTGCAAGTCTTTACATTCGTTTTTCTTCTTCTCTGGACATGTACGTCCGGATTGTAGCTCCCAAAAGCTCTGACGACTAATCGACTCCTGCTCCCTGCTCAGATTCCTTCTGGAATCCGGAGTGCACCTGTACACATAGTTTTTCCCCATGCTGAACAGCAAACTTCGGCAATTAAAAAAAATAAACCACCTGTCATATTGCGATGACTGTTCTAACCCTGTTGTGACAAGGATGTTCAATGATAGCGGCGGTGTTTGCTGCTTTTGTTTCCGCAAAACGTAGTGTCAGAACTTTGGTGTGTTTATTGCAAGTCTTTGTCGCGGCGCTAATGGATGGAGTAGCGGCCATTTCGTTTTCTTTCTATGTGTGTGCATCTATTTCATTCATGCGGTGAGTCCTATGTGTGTTCGGCACTGCGTTTTCAACGCCGTTGATTGATTTCAGGGTCAACGTTCTTTTCGTTTTTTGAGTTGGCATTACTTTCGCGCAATGCATTCTGCCCGATAATGGGAGTGTTGGTACTATTCGGGGTGGCTTGACTGTATCGTCGCCTAACTTTCCTGCGATATGCATGGTGGCGCTGTGAGCGTGAGCTCTTGTGTGCTTCTGTGTATGACGTGCCTGTCTTCTACGGTGTTTAGCTCGCTATTCTGTTGTAATTATGTTGGTGCATAGAGCAAACTTAATATTGGCTCTGTGAGATGATCGGAATAGAACACCAACCTTACGTGGCTTGCCGGGAAAAAAGGTTACCGTCCCAGAGTTGCGGGGGATAAAATATTGCTAACCCGCCGCGGTGGCTCAGTGGTTAAGGCGTTGTGCTGCTGAGTCCAAGGACGCAGGTTCAATTCCCGGCCGCGGCGGCCGCTGGTCACGTTGCTGCTGATGTCCGACATGCACCCATGTTTAAAGAAAACCAGGTCAGCGTGTTGATCGGGTCAGACGCGTATTGGAAAGTGGCATCAGGAAAAGTTTCTAGGATTTCTCCCTCTTTCACAGCCGTGGAGACAGTTCTGGGCTGGACCATTCCAGGTGTGCTGTTCGACAACCGAACCCCTTCGAGCACTCACTCGAGCGCGCTCTATTTATCTCTCGGAGGATCGCCCCTGGAAGACGTAGCTGCAAACATTGATTTCTCGTGAAGATGCCGGCTGGAAGCCATCGGGAGCCAGGGTATAACGGAAAACTTCACGTCCAACGACCCCGCCATCCAACCATTTGATCTTGGGGACCGCAAAGTAAACTGCCGGTATCAAGTATCCATCCTCAATGAAGAGCCAGGACTGGAAGTCTGCAAGCTTTCGTCATTTCGAGACCATTCTAAGCCTGCTTTCAATGTGCTCGGAACGCATTTGAAACGCTTAGATGACAGCGCCATCCTGAGCACGGACAATGTTGCCACAGTTGCATTTGAAAAGCCTGTCAATACGAGCGGAGCCATGCCAAATAGCACCGGTGAATTTGTGGCCAAGCAGAGAAACGTGCCTGTCGTAGAAACTCGGCCTGCCAGAACTGTTGCCTACTGGCAGTGAGCTGCGCTGACGACCACAGAACCTTTAAACCATCACGGAGCGTCTTTAGCACCGTCGGAAACGGGACTACCTCATTCCGCCTGAATTCGCTCACGAACCGACAGTTCAGCCGCCAGCTAAGAGACGTCGCGTTTTTAAATGACAATTTGTTGCCTGCCTTCTGGCAGCTTGTCCGCTTTCTTGACCTGTTTACCGGACGTGAGGGAGTTTCGCGATCGTGTTCACTCTGCCTGTCATCGGGACTTAAGACACGGCGACCGGTGCAGCGAATGTTATTGTGAAACAAGTCCTTGCTCAACTTGGTGGCCGCGGGAGTGTGTTGAAAGAAGCGCGCCACAAGCGCAGCCAGCGGGAGCTTGCTCCACGAGCGCGGCTATAGCGGCAGTCGCTATGTTGGCATCGTCATAGCCGTACGCCTGGCTTCTTCGTTTTCTTTGGCCACCCCTCTGAACAAATCAATAATGCAAGCTACCAATTTGGTTTCGCATGAGTAATTTTCTCGAAAACCATGCTGATGGGCTGAGAAAAATGAATTAGACTCCATTTAGTTAACAAGGTGGGAAGAAATTATGTGCTCGAATCTCGCAAACCTACACTGACATCCTCTAGCACTATAGAGCAACCGGACTTACCTATCCCCCTCCCCACCCTTCGCTTTCTACCACAGACGCCCGCATTTGGCGCCGACTTCAAACCAACACGTATTACAATCACCTCCATCTCCACCACATCTCTCCTAGTAACTACCCACTTAACTGCCCGCAATGCGATGAGCTTAACACCAAAGCTCATCTCGTCTGCATGTGCCCTACCAATCCTCCACCACCCAGATCCCCTACCCTTGAGCAGTGGGAGTGCACGTAGCAGAGCTTCCAGCTTGAAGACCAGGAGGCGCTGATCTCTCGGGCGATGATGGCTGCCGCGGCACGCAACCTACCGGACTAGGATGGCCACCCACCTCTCCTAACTCTTTTAGATGCAGATCACCTGATTCACTCGCCTTGTCCCTCCGGCGTCCGCCCCTCCCCCATTCTCCTTGCGGGCGTCCTGTCGCGTGAGCCGTGCTCGTGGAGCAAGCTCCCACTGGCTGCGCTCGTGGCGAGCTTCTTTCAACACACTCTCCCTGCCACCAAGTTGAGCAGGGACTTGTTTCACAATGACATTCACTGCACCGGTCACCATGTCTTAAGTTCCGATGACAGGCAGAGTGTACACGATTGCGAAGGCAGGCAGCGAATTGTCATTTAAAAACGCGACGTCGCTTAGCTGGCGGCTGAACTGTCGCCTCGTGAGCGCATTCAGGCGGCAGGAGGTGTTCCCGTTTCCGACGGCGCCAAAGACGTCCGTGATGCTTTAGGATGGCCACCCACCTCTCCTAACTCTTTCTCTTCCATAGCCCGTCCCCAATGTTTCAGCAAACGTTTTCTCTCTCTCTCTTTACAAAAGTTTGCAAGGTGTCGAGGCTAAAGATATACGTCGGTAGTTGAACGCACAATGACGTCACCAGTCTTGTGTACCGCAACCACTGTGCCGACCTTCCAGTCATCGGACGGAGTGGCGCTCTGTAATGTCCGGGTGAAAATAAGAGTCAAGATAATAGATGAAAACCCGTCAGTGCTTTTCAGGACTTCGTAATTGATACCGTCACTTCCTGACGAGGATAAAATCTTTGAGTTTAAAAAATCAATTTGAGAACCCCCGCCGAGTCGATCGATATTGGCTCCAATTGTTGAGAATTTTTACCAGGCATAACAGGAAAAGATTTCGGTGTATTGTTGGTGAATGGTAAAGCGAAGGTATTATTCAAAAGAACACGTGGCTGTTCATGAGGAACGAAAACGCTTTTTTCGGTTTCCAAAGTCACAGGCTTTCTACTACGCATGCTCACAGCGTTCCAAAATCTCTGTGGATTTGTAGATAGCAATGCCGGTAGTGTGTGGTTATAAAAAGTGTGTTTTGCATTCTTAAGAACCCTTTTGTACGCCTGCGCAGCGTGTTGAGGAGCAACCACCTCGTTGCGGTTAAGCCGCCCGGGAACGGGACCGTGAGACCCCCGATCGAACGCCTTTAATGGCGATTACTAAGGTACAATGGTTTAGCGTAACCCATGGTTTAGCCTAACCCATATGCTGCAAGGCTAGGCTAAGTATGGTTTAGCCTAACCCATATGCTGCAAGGCGAAGTGGTACAACAGCATATTCCGGGAATGTTATACGCAGACGACATTGTTCTTTTAGCTGATAACCAAAGAGATATGCAGCGGCTAATAAATATTAGCGGCCAGGAAGCCACTGACCTCGGGTTAAATTTCAGTGCAGAAAAATCAGGAATAATGCTTTCCAATGACGCTACCACCGACGTAGTGTCTATCCAGCAAGGCGAATTACCTAGAGTGAAGGAATATAAATATTTGGGAGTGTGGATAAACGAAGGGGATAACTACTTAAGAACTCACGAGGAGCAATTTAAGGTTAAGGGAAAGCGAAACGCAGCTATAATGAAGCATAGAGCTCTGTGGGGGTATAACAAATATGAAGTAGTAAGAGGAATGTGGAAAGGAGTAATGGTTCCGGGTCTCACGTTTGCGAATGCTGTACTCTGCTTAAAATCAGACGTTCTATCAGGCCTTGAAGTAAACCAGAGAACGGTAGGACGTTTGGCCTTCGGCGCGCATGGAAAAACAACTAACGAAGCAGTTCAGGGAGATATGGGCTGGGCGTCGTTTGAAGTTAGAGAAGCTCAGAGTAAAATATGCTTTGAGATGAGGTTGAGGGCAATGGATCAACGAAGGTGGGCAGCTAAGGTTTTTAGGTACCTATACTTGAAAAGCGTGGACACGCAGTGGGTTAAGAAAGACTAGAAGGCTAACGATGAATACGGAAAGAACAGTGGGGAATCCAAAACAGCAAGGTAACCAAAAAAGAGGCAAGGCAGATTGAAACGAATAAATGGTGGGAAAAAATGGAAGCTAAAACGTCGTTAAGGATGTACATGGCTGAGAAATTGAACATCAGAAAGGAAAATTTCTACGATAATTCCCAGGGCAGTGCTTTGCTTTTTGAGGCTAGAGTAGGTTGCCTGCGAACTAAGAGTTTTGTGGGGAAGTATTCACAAAATGATGGGCAAAAATGGGGGTCTGCGGAAAAGAAACAGAAACTATGCGGCATATAGTGTTAGAATGTGAGGGTATCCATCCACATCTACATGAAGGGAATATTGGGCTTCCAGAAGCCCTAGGATTTAAGGGTATCAGAGAGGAAGTTAACTTCAAGGCTGTCGAGGGTACGAAAAGAAGATTAGAATGCTGGTGGACGAAAAGCAGAGAGGGGAATATTGCCTAGGACAGTTACCATCTGTAACAGGGAAAATAAAGTATTTCGGGCCTAATAAGCTTTAGTGCCTGCCCTAAGGAGCGCTAGTATTAAACCAAGAGTGTAAAACATGGTTATATTAGTCCCTTTTGGTAAGATGACATGTCATCACCTCGCTTCAAAGGGGAAACCAATAGCAATCATCAATCATCATGACGATGATAGTGAGACGGTATGTGCCAGGAGCTTCATCCTATGCAATGCACAACCCAGCGTGCATATAAGAGGACCATCTCTCAGCAGTTTTATTTATACCAACTGTTGACAGTTTAACGCATACAGACCAGGGTGCTTCGGTTAAATTTTTTAGCGTATCTACGTGTCGCTTGTATCGTTCGTTTTATCATGTCGTCTAGCCCCGACGAATGTGTGCTAAAGAAGTTGTATATGTTAACCAGGAAAAAAAGTGTGTGTTGTGTGAATGTACTTATCAATTCATAAATGCGTACTCACCTTTAACTAAACTGTGACTCCGCTAAACCAACAATCTCCAGGAAGAACCAAAAGGCAGCGCCCCGATCTGGGGCTAATTTGTAGTCCCCCAAGGAGAAACGAGGCAAAATGTTTTCCTTGGTCGCTTATCAAAGAAGTGAACTTCCATGTGGCTTGCCGTAAATGCTTGCTCCTTGAGTGATGAGACTGTTTGTTGGAGCGTCCATTTCTATTTCTTTGGGGTGTCTGCACTCGCCATTGGAGAATCTTTAAGTATACATTTGATTTTAGTTTTTAGGTTTGCGGTAGTTTTCAGGATAAATTCTTTGCTGCCAAGCGCATTTTGTATTTGCATGGTTTCACAGACTGCTTTCGGTGTTCCTTTCATCCGTGTGAGGTCTGAATTCGAACTGTCCGCTTCGGCGTTCCCCAGCCGTGTTGGCGTTGAAAAATCTTTCAGAGGGCGAAGAACCGGCGGGGCGTGGCTATCTTGTACAGTGCACTTCCTATAGAGGACGGGTTCTCGTACCACTGTGATTTATGAAAGCTATTGAAATCAACAGCGGATATCGTTGTTCCTGTTGCTGTCTTTTTGGCCTCTCGAGCAATGCGGAGGCATCGAATTTTTAACGTTGTCCACGCAGTTTCAGTGCATGATCTTAAGAGTACGGTTCATCATAAGTAAATCTGGGTGAACAGCCCATAAAAATAGCCTACCTGGCACCACGAATGCAGTCGATGCTAGACAGCGTATGCGGGGAGAAGCAAAATCCTATCGCAACAAAGCTCATCAGCAGAGTTAAGTGTCGTGAGGACTTTGTTAGTCTCGTGAGCAGCATTTGAGTTTCGAAAAGTCTCGAAGAAGTAGCTAGTCTAGTTTTAAAAGTGCAATAAGGCGGTATTTTCTTTCAATCACACGTAAGAAAACAACTTACACTTTCTTGAAGAAATTTTTCAATCAAAAGTAAACTTTTCGTTACCGGTGAGCAAGGCTGTAAACAAAAATGCTTCCGCTTAGTTAACATAAATGCCCGAAGCGTCAGTAACAAGACTGAATCTCAAAAAAAAAAAAAACTCCGCTCAAATTAACGGGGACAAGAACACATAAAGACAGCACAAACGCCAACTCGCAACTAGTTTATTATAACACACATCAAAGCCTTAAATGCCCGAGCGCCCAATCGTCACGCCCCGAATGCGTCACAGTTCTCGGCGCACTCAGCCGCACGTACAAAAAAACCGTAATAACAAAACCACAAAACAAACTTTGAGACGCACCAATGTCGAAAAACAGCAAAGATAGCCGCATTACACATAAATTAAGACCCCCCCCCCCCCCCCCCCTAACACGCATGCTCAGAAGAGGCACCGTAATCGCGCTCAATACGCAGCTAAGTATGCGACTTCTCGACCAAGCAGGGCGATAGACGGATGACTGATGCAATCGGAAACAGCTTTTATGATCTGGCTGGCTTCTACAATTTCCCGCGTTTTCTGGTTCTTATGTCGCAATAAGATTGCTGTGCGCTTAAACACAGGGACACAATCAGGAATGCATGCGCGGCAATGGGAAGACAAGTGGCTCAGGTCACGTTTTCCTTTTTGAAAAGTTATGTTCCTTAAGCCTGAAATTTAAACACCGTCCCATTTGTCCAATGTACACTTTTCCACAGGCAAGTGGGATCGAATAAACGACCCCCGTAGCACACGGTACAACCTTCTTTTGGTGATTAATACCACATGTTCCCTGACGGATTTTTGCCTTTTTGTTCACTCTTGGACAGATCTTACCCAACTTATTAGGAGCCTAAAGTAGAACAGAGCCTGACCGATCATAACTTGGCTAGCGTTTCTGTTCCTCTTATCAATTTCCCAAGTACTAAAAAAATCGTCAATGCGTACCTTTAAAGATTACTCGCGAACAGATTACGTATTGTAATAGAATACATGAAATCGTGTTTTGCTGTCTTTGAGGTGGGCGATGTTGGGAGAATGGTGAATAAATTTAAACATATGTATCATCACTGCATCGAACGGTTTATACAGAATAAACTAAAAAAAATGCACAAAACAACTCCTTGGTTAACGCGAGATATAATTCACTGAAAAGGAAAGATAAAACGGTCAAGACAGAAGCATCCGCAGTCTCGTACTTTACCAGTCCTCAAAGACAGCCCTGCACGGAGTATATACTCATCCAGAGATCGCTATTTTAAGACGCTGCTACCCAACTTCATAAGACTCACACAACTAAATTATGGATCTACCTTGGTGACAGAAATAAACCTCTGACCAAAATGGCAATTGATGGCGTGAATTTAAGTGACCAAAAAGAGATTGCTGATCATTTTAATGCATTTTTCAAAGTGTGTTTGTGTTCCAAACGGTAAAGTGTTCGGCCCATGAAAAGTGTCTTTCGTGTCTTATTCTTGCGTATTTTCAATGCTTCTGAATCTTAATTCCAAAAAGTCGTGTGGACCTGATAATCTCCCACATGTATTCCTAAGAAGATATGCTGAACATTTCGTTAAATTCCTGCATGCAATCTTCCGCGTTTCAATGTTGTCATCAAAGCTACCAAGGGACTGGAAAGCTGCACGCGTAGTCCTTTATTCAAGAAATGTGACCTTTTGTCGCCTCAAAATTATCGACCCATATCCTTGACCTCACATTGCTGCAAAATAATAGAACACATAATTGCTACACAAACTGTAAATTTTCTGACTCAACAATCATTCCTGTCCCATTTTCAGCGCGGCTTTAGAAAGGGATATTCGGCTGTGACACAACTAGTTAAAATAATCCACTCATTTGCACTTAGCCTGGATAACAATAGGCAAACCGACATAATATTTTTGGATTTAAGTAAGGCATTCGACAAGGGTTCCACACGACAAATTGATCTTGAAAATTAAGCCTTCCCGAAATCTTTGTAAACTGGATTGCAGACTATCTAATTCAAGGTAAATATAAATGGTAGCGAAGCTTCGGGTGAAAAGTGGTTCAGAAACTATTGCCAGCGACATCAACATGGGGGTTATGGGAGGGGCGATTGAAGCACTACCAGGTGAGAAGGGAACAAACACTGATAACAAAAAAAGCAAGTTTTATTCAACAATAAAACAATATTTATATTTTACGAACGATATTTATTTCTGAATCACATTTATTTAGGCACTATGTTCAAAGAATTTATGAAGACGTCCATTCTCAAAAACCTTTTCTGTAGCGCCTTCTGAAGAATGGCGCACATCATTGCTCTGTGATGCAGTCCTCGAACTGTTCGGAAAGGCGCGCCTAAAGTTCGTCTGCCAGGAAACGCCCTTCACGTGCTTTGGTGGCCCGCATTTTCATTCGTTTTTTATTGTTAATTTGCTGCGCACTTAATTTTTGCTGCCCGTGGAGTTGCGACGTGCGTTGTATCGTGGGTGAACACGTTTAGTACCGTGCCCGGCGGACACGGTGTCCTACGGGACGATGCTGCCAACGGTTGAAGCGGAGCGCTTTCCTCGGTGCCTAATGTGCTGTACAGGGTTGCAACAGCTACTCCCGTACTCCTGGCGTTTCACTGCACCATTTTCCTCTCATTTCCACAGGTAACGCGAAACTATAGTACTGTTAATACGTGCACGGGGGATTGTGTAAGGGGACGTGGTGGTGCTTCGAAAAAAAAAATAAGGGTCTAAATCTCTGTTATGGTACAGTTATCTCTTGATTTCACCTCAGGTTCGTTTGGAGCAACTGGTGTCAATTATACTCTAGGACTTCTCGGCGTATTCAAATAGCGCAAATATTGTGCACCACTCGGATTCAAACGATTCGCTTTAATTGTCTATCTCATTGCCTTCTCTAGTGCATTACAACGCTTGTAGTGATCGTTGCTTCCCGCACTTGTATGCGCAAGCAATATTTCCATCGCAGTGCTGTGTTGTGCTGGTCCATGCTGCGCTGCTGCCAGATCTTTCCTGCTATGTGTTTTTTACTTACTGCCATCGCTGTCGTTTTCATTAATCCATTTTTTTTCTTTCTACTTATCTGTTGCGAAACTTGCCTAAACAATGCAACCAGGAAATTGCATGCGTGAATCCTGGGTGAAGTTCTGTAGAAACCCATGTCCACTTGATAAGACGCCTGTACAGCTGCGGTTCAGAGTGGTGTGCTTGCTGCACTTTCGGGAATCGGCATTCCTGCGGCCCGGTATTCTGCCTAAAGATGCAGGGCCTATATTTCTTTTCTCTTGTTTCGAAGTAGTTCTGCTGTAGAGGCTTTCGTCGCTCATAATGTTATGTGGTACGTATAAAGTCAATTTTTCGACGCGTAAAGAAAACCATAATGCATGTAGTGCCCACAAACATTTTGTCCTTATTTGTATACGTGGCTGATTTTGTACAGTGTGGTAAAGTTGTTTTATGTTTATCCTGGAATAAAATTCAAATGTCTTGATTATAGCATCATTATTATATAACCTTGATCTATACTTAAAGCACGCACGTAACCTGCATATGTGCGACGCAGTTAAACAACACAACAGTGGCGTTGGTAGATATTTGTATCGGGGTGAGGAGGGGCACGTTTTGTGTATAAAAAAAAGGGGGGGGGGGGGCAGAGTGGTCGAGTGTCATTTTGTGCTCTGTATCCCATGGCAGAAAAAAAAATTCCGGGGGGTAGCAGGGACGGGTACGTACGTGCCCGGTTTCCGGTTTGCCACCCACTGCGATCAAGGTAAACAACTGATTGGTTTTATACAGCAGGGGCAGGCATGAATACAGAATATATTTTCAGAGAAAATGCAAGATTTTTTTAGCAACACCGAGGCGAGTCATTTGACAGTATGCTTAAAAGTAGGTTTCTCTAGTCACGAGTCTGTACAAGTCCAGCTGGCGTTGACTTGGAGCACACACGCCAAGGGCTCGCCAACTTGCGTCAGATGGCAATGACATGAGCCCTCAGTGATCAGAGGCCTGCTAAAGCTAATCTTCATGCTAATTCCACCAAAATGACGTCACTTTTTTTAGCAGATCTTGCGTCACATCTAGTTAATTTTTTGTTCCGCCGGAAGTGTTCCCTCCTCACACAGATGGCGCTAAGCAAGAGCAGCTTCAAAGCCGCCATTTTCTGAAAGTATGGTCTTCTCTGGAAGCTTCGCTACCAGTTACATTTACCTTGATCTAAATAACCGTGAACAGTTTGTTGCTATTAATGAACACCGTTCACAATCTCTCCATGTCACATCAGGTGTACCCCAAGGAAGCGTCCTGGGCCATTGCTTTTTTCTTTTATAAATCAATGCTTTGTAAATGTCAGCACCCCTTCTGCAGAAATTAGCATATTTGCAGACAATTGGGTTTTGTTCGGGGGTTTCGCTTTCGCTGCAGTCCAGTCTTGCTTCTTTCTCCGACTGCCGTGGTACTGTCGCTGGTGTCGTCGCTTTCAGCAAAACTGCGGGGAGCCGATTGTCAAGCTGGGTGCATAGCGGCTGGAAAAGTGGCTGCCCGCTGCTGCACGCTCCGCCGCCCCTGTATTAGATGATCAAGATGAACTTAACTCAAACCTTGATAATATACATCAGTGGTGTAATGAGTGGGGAATGGTCCTAAATGCAGAAAAGAGTGCATGCATTTGATACGTAAGAAACTTCCGCTAAATAATACGTACCAGCTTGGGTCTTCGACTCTGAGATGGGTTGCTAGCTACAAATATTTGGGCCTGACTACAACTAGTAATTTGTTTTGGAACTTGCATGTAGACAACATATGCTCAGCTGCCTTTCGGAAACTTGATTTTCCAAGACATAAACTGCGTACCTGTCCTGCCAATGTAAAGTTTCTTAGTTATTATTCTTTTATACGACCTAAACTGGAATACGCCAGCATTGTGTGGGACCTTTACACTAAGCTTAATATTAGCAAAATTGAGTGGGTTCAGAGGAAAGCTGTTCGGTTTATATGTTCCAAATACTTACCGCTGCATTCGCTTTCCAAGCTGATGCCTGCAAATGACATTCAGACCCTTGAGTCGCGCAGACGCAAACAACGGCTAAATTTCCTTCAATTATTACTTAATTGTAAACTCGCCATCGGTCCATCACCGTACTTATCTTCTCTATCAACAAGCAACACACGACATCAGAATCCCCATTTGCTAGCCCTATTTTTTGCGAGAACCGATAACTTTATGTATTCATTTTTTCCACGGACAGTGTCTGACTGGAACAAATTATGTGAGCCTTATTTATTGTAAAGTATGTAGAAAGAAGTGTATTGTTTCTGTTTGGCGCAAGTTACTACTTGTGTGGTTGACCAAAGTATAATGTAGTGTTGTAGGAACTGGTGTGTTGTTTCAATGCATTACGAAGTGTATTCTAGTGTATAGAAGGGCGCATATTGTGTTACATAACAAAGTGTATTGTAGCGTGCAAAACGAAGTGTGCCATTTTTGTATGATGTACGCCATTACTTTTGTGGCATACGTGATGTGCCCTTCCTGGTTGGGCCACTTAGGGTCCGCAGTATGTATTAAATAAATATTTATATACCGTATATGACTTAGAATGGCTGTGGTGCGAGTTAGTTGGTTTATGGTCATAAAAAAGCGTAACAGCGTGACCAACGCCCGTCAGTGTCCTACGTGCCTTCTCATCACCCGTCCCGTTTTGTTCGCCCTCTTATAATTTTCAAGACCGAATATGACCCTTGCATACCTGTGGAGCGCACAGTACCCCGCGTTACAGGCAGACCGGCAGACTTTGTTGCGGAGTCGTCTAGAAGGGCTTTCACCTAAAATTTTTGTTTCATTATCATTGTACTCAAATGTTTTCTTTTTCTTCTAGCCAGCTGACACGCCTTCTTCGCTTAGCTGAAATTGAACAAACTAAAAGTAGCTTTTCCCTAATTACAAGTCTGGGGTCTACGCTCTTCAATTACCACATTTTTCACCAATTTTCTCGTGCTAGAATGTTGAAAACCGCTTATACATAGATTGTGCTCTTCAGCTTACCAAATAGATTCGCGTGTGTCCTGCAAAGGGCTATTGTGAAATAAAAATACGCAACTCTAAAAACTTATGAATTGACCCACCTCCTGACCTAAATTGTTCATTGAGCCAGCCTAAGTCAAAATGCAAAACCCTTCACTAAGCATGGGCTGCGTTATTATCGGAACATCGGCATTAGTATTCTATCGTAATAATGTTTGTCAGACAAGAAAGCTAGTATTAAATTTTAATACCACAGGGCGCCTTCTCTGTCTAGCAAGTAGTGATATGCGTTATATCCGCGAGATAAGAGTAAATCATTTCTCTGGAAAGGTAACCCTTCTACTTTTACATGCTAAAACATACCTGACTACAATCAGGGCCGAAAAATGTTTTTCTTCTTGCTGTTATTAATATTTGCTCTTGGGAGACTTGTTTGTTAAGTCTATTAAAATTAAGCGCAAAAAATTGACATAGTATTCGCGGAGCTCTCGTAGTATAGGGGTAACTAAAAACTAGTACGTTAATACGAAGTTCATGGGGGGTGCGAAAAAAATTACAGAAATACGAACTGCCAATTACCACAAAGAACAAAAATGGGCATTTTGACAGCTTGAAAGCTCACTGTTCGTAAACGAAAATTGGTTATTGCCACCTGCTTTTGCTTGTAGAATTTTGCTGCCGAAAGTAAAATTCTGCCGACTGTTGATGTGTCGGACTGCTTCTTCTGTGTTGTTCTCTGCAACGGAAAAGCACTGTAAAAATTCTGCGGAAATTCAGAGGACTATCTGCTAATGCGTAGCATTCTTATGCTGCTTGTCTTGAGTGTGAGTTTTTTCCAGCAAAATTTTTGGTTTTGATAAACGCTGTCCGACCAATTATCTCCATTTACGCTATTATATTGATTAGAAGTGGCACATTCGTGAAATCTGCTATATTGTGAAAACGCAAGGCGTTATACGGTTTGCCACTTTCCGTAATTTTTTATTATTTTTCTTATTTTTTTAGTTTTTCGAAATTTCTGTCGATCAATTATCTCCATATCCGCTATTATAACGATTACAGGTTAAACTTTTGCGAAATCTGCAATACTGTAGGAATTCGTCCACACGATTACATTTACGTTATTATAACGATTACATTTGGAACTTTTGCAAAATCTGCATTACCTTTTGGAACTTTCCCGAAATCTACATTATTATGGAAATGCCGGGCGTTACACGGTTCGCCATTTTCGGTAATTGTTTTTTTATCTTTCTTAGTTTTTTAGTTCTTCAAAATTTCGTTTGACCAATTATGTCCATTTACGCTCTTATAACGATGACAGGTTGAACTTTTGCGAAATCTCCATTATTGCGGAATGGCATGCGTTATACGCTTTGCCATTTTCCGTAATTTTATAATTTTTTCTTATTGCTTACTTTTACGGAATTTTGTCCGATCAATGATCTCCATTTCCATTATTATAACGATTACATGTGGAACTTTCCTGAAATCTGCATTATTGCGGAAATGCAGCGTGTTGAACGGTTCACCATTTCCCGTAATTATTTTATATTTTTCTTATATTTTTTTAGTTTTCCGAAATTTCGTTCAACTAATTATCTCTGTTTACGCAATTAAAACCATTACAGGTGGAACTTCCACGATATCTGCATTTTTGTGGAAATGCCGTGCGTTACACGGCCCTTGCTGTGGGGGTATTCGGCAATGAATGATGCGCATTAGAAAGAAAGACAAAGATGCCAAAGCGCTGCTCGCGCCGGCTGGGCTGGGATGGGATGCTTAACTTGGCTGCTTCATGAGCTGTGACGCTATGGTCAACTGCGATGGCATTGATACTACTGTGCGGCCCACAAAATTGTTTTTTCACTTTAACTATTGCAAATTTATTACACGTACCGATCTCCTCAGCGCTATACATTTAGACTGATAGTTTAGACTTTTGTATTGCAAATACCGAGCATTTTCGTTCATGGAATCACATGCAAAGATGATGGGACCCTCACATCACCTCCAGTTAACCAAGAATTTTAATTAGCATTTGGGAATTACAGTCGCCGACCAATTTTTCGGACGCCAAAAATTCGGACACGCTAGTTTAGTCGGGCACCTTCGCGGCACGGCCATTTGTACCCTTTAGGTACATGTATATCCACGACCGATAGTTCGGACCCCCGCACAGCGCGCCATTCGACTTTTCAGACTCCAGCGTCGGTGCTCTTGGAAATGTTACCGCCGAATACCTCCAGTGCGTTGCAGCCCATGGATGAAGGTGTCATCAAGAACATGAAGCTACACTACCGGTCGCGCCTTCGGAATTGTGTGGACAGTGACAAAAGCTACGTCCGGGATGTGCTGTCGGCTATCAGCATCCTGTCTGATGCTTGGAGGGCAGTGACGCAGGACACGATACGCAACTGCTTTCGGCATGCAGGATTTGTGGTTGGCTGTGAGGTCAAGGATAGTGACACAGTCCAGAACCGCACAGCTGAGATCGCGCCTGCCGCAGCATCCGATATTTTCGATGACCTCCGTGCTAGCGGTGTCGATGCTGGAGCGGCTACGTTTGGAGATTTTACCAACACCGATAGTGCCGTTCTGCCGTGCGCCGAGTTCGATGATCATGAAATCGTACGCCAGGTCATTGCCAAACCGGCGCAGGTGGGCAGCGACTCCGAGGATGACGTGCTAACAGTGCCAGAGGCATCAAATACTGATCTACCGCGAGCTCATACAGTACTGTCTGCCTACTGTGACGAATAAACGTTGGCAGAAAAACAGGCGCGTAGGCGTGCGTGTGTGGAGAAGCGCGTACATACGTTTTTCCAGCCGTTGTGCCAATGAAGGTTCTTTTTCAGTGAATCCTTTTTTTCGGACTCCCGATTATTCGGACTTATCGGTGGTACCCCGAGAGTCCGAAAAACAAACGGTCGACGACTGATTGGGATTCGGATGTATTGGTATTAATTGTATGTATCGGGGTGGTGATACGGACTATTTTGTAAGGATTCAAAGTGATTGCAGCAAAAAAGGACGCAACACAAAAATGAAGCGCACAGACAACGCTTACCGGTGTGTGTTGCCGTATTCTTTTGAGCGCTAATTACCACGGATTTGTATTCCTTTGGGCTTTAATTAGCTCGAGGATACATATTTCTGCAATCCTCAATACCGTTGTAATCAATTCTGAAACAGCGCGGTTCGTTGTATGCTCACGCAGTTTACGAGAATCACCGCCTGTGTGGGATCAATAAACATAAAACTTCTAAAGCTATTCATAAAAGAGTGGCGGACTGCTATAATATTATTCAGCAAATGTACGCCGAAAATTATGTGCGCTGTTAGTTATGTCTTCAGCAGTTTCAAAATTTGCGCAGTAAAATGATTAAGCATATAGATGAATATGGGAGAACCATCACATACGGCAAGGAATTTAAAACCTTCATCTGTCCGCCGACGCCACTTAAACCTACTTTTCCACCTACAGTAAACGCGGAGCATTGCCGGTTTGGGGTTTAATTAGGGCTACTCGGGGTTTCGGCACGTCAGCCCGAATTTCATTCAAACGCCTCTGCACTTTCCCCCCTCCAGATTGCTGAGCTTAAATGGATTAGTGTCTGCTCCGCGTCCCCTGACCACTTAAATAAATCCCGCCGAGACGTACCGAGCGGCGCACGCTTCCGCTTCGCATCTTCCTGCCTGAATTACGCGCGGGGATTGGAATGCCACGTGCCACGCCACGATCGTCCAAGGCGTCCTCCTGACTGTCGTGAAAATACGAGACGATAGTCTTTGTTGAGCTAACTAAACGGGAGAGTATTGGTCCGTCCGTCGGCCTGTGGGTCCTGTCTGTCTGCCTGCCTGCCTGCCTGTCTGCCTGCCTGCCTGCCTGCCTGCCTGCCTGCCTGCCTGCCTGTCTGTCTGTCTGCCTGCCTGCCTGTCTGTCTGTCTGTCTGTCTGTCTGTCTGTCTGTCTGTCTGTCTGTCTGTCTGTCTGTCTGTCTGTCTGTCCGTCCATCCGTCCGTTCATGCTCCTGCCTGCCACTCAATTCGTCTTCCCGGACAGAATGAAAGAACGGTTGAATACGAAGCGTATGCAACCAGGACACTTCGAAAACACGTAGTGCGCTAGGATGGTTCGCATATGTCCACATTACAGACCGGAAAGAATACCCTAGGCATATTTGAGGTAAAATAAACGTACGCGGTGGGAACAGCGCCAAAGAAAACAAAGGCCTGCGCAGACATGGCACTGTCTCGCAAATGAGTTTTGTTCAAGGAAACAGCCGTACTTATACTTGTACGTCACACCAATT
This sequence comes from Haemaphysalis longicornis, assembly GCA_013339765.2. NCBI lineage: Eukaryota > Metazoa > Arthropoda > Arachnida > Ixodida > Ixodidae > Haemaphysalis > Haemaphysalis longicornis. The sequence continues at coordinate 68,092,556 of CM023449.1, read as the reverse complement.
CGCAAAGTTTTGCGCACTTTTTAGGATAAACGTACCTAACCGGAATTGCAGCGTTCCTTTACTGAGAATTCTCGTAGTACTGGTTTTTACGATCGCAAATGCAAAAACTACGCGTTAAAAACGGTGTCCAGAAGAGACGCGATGAAAGCAAACACTACAAATTGATTTTGGCACCAATCAGAACAAAAAACAAAAGATAAATAAAGGACGCGCAATGTACGAACCGAAGGCGCGCGAGCAGTGCGGACGCGGGAAAATTGAATTCGACGAACCTCCTTTGCTCTCTCGATGGTTGGAGCTAGAGAGGAAGAGAGAAGAGAGTGAGGAATGAAATGGGGAGAAAGAAGAGGCAGGTATTTGGCAGGAGGGGGGGGGGGTGGGGGAGGGCAGAGTCAAAAGGTCTAAAGAGTCAGAAGATCCAACGAGTCAAATGGCCCAATATTAGATCTTTTGACCCACTGTGGACCCTTTGACGCGGCTAAGGCGAGTCAATAAATTCAACAAGCCGAGAGGCCCAAACTGTAACAAATCACCTCCAGCCCAACGGCAAAGTAGAAGAACCAAGAACAGGCCGCCAAGGCCGTCTGAGAAACCCATAACCCGAGACGCACGGTAGAGTGCCTGCGGAGGTCGGACCCAGACAGGGCGAGAGCTTCACCCTCACCCGGGAAGAGAAACTTCTAGTCGCGGCGTAATTTCGAACAGTTGAAATTATAACGCGTCTGCGAATATAAGTTGTGATGTATATAAGGTGCGTGTCAGTTGTGTATATATTGCTGAGATCTTGTTTATGTGTATATTGCTGAAAACACCTGGCCGCGCCGGGCTGTTTTAGATTTCTCGAGCTAAGGCATGGTTTGCTGCTTTGCTCCTTTTGTCGTGTGCCGCGCCGGGCAACTTTGTTTAATAGGGAGCAGGTTTTCCCCGGTACTCACTAGCCTAGACTTTTCTTCTTTGATCAACAATGTTCTCGATCTAATTGAGTGGTTCGGTAAAGAATAGCGCTGAGAAATAAATTTTCGCCTGGAAAACGCCGCGGCCTTCTATTTGACGGCGCTCGGCCGTGCATGTCGCTCTGTTTGGCACTTCTTCAACGCTTGTGTTTACTCCTTGATTGTTGAGGAGCACAGGTTAGCTCCAATGAACTTTGCTTACTGAAAAAACCTTGCACATTTCTTGGCAACGTCACAATATATACAGAGATAGGTTTTGTATGTGTATACGTTGTTTTCCTTATATCATTCGATGAACGCAGGATGACATCAGTAACTTTGAATCTCTGTAAATATTTCTGAGAACACCTCGTTTGTGTAAAATAACTAACGCGATGCTTACGCAGTACCTAAGTGACAGGGTATGCCTGCGTTGTCGGACGTACTATAGGCGTAGACTTAATTATCTTACTTTACGAGGGGTAAGAAACGCGGTATAAGTGTTACGCGCTAAAGGAGATTAAGTTTGGAGACTATAGCATTTTAGTATTTAGTATAGCTTTTTGTATAGTATTTAGTATTTAGTATATATATTAGTATACATTATTTATTATATATTTAGTATATATATATTTAGTATATAGTATTTAGTATAGTATAGTATAGTATAGTATTTATCATAGCATTTTAGTATTTTAAACGTGACACTAGACGTTTCTGTGATATTTCGGACTTCATCTGCTTGTAAACTACTGCAGCGACGACAAACAAGTTAGGTGCGAAAAAGGACGCGGCGTCACCTACTAAGCGCAATCTCCTTTCAAAACGCGTGCGCCCGTCGCCATCCAGCGCCCGTCGTTTTAGCGGAGCGATTCTATACATACCTATCGTCATCAATAAATGTATCAGAAAATCCTGATTCAGGGAACAGTGCGCTATTTGGATGACAAGTAGCTATTTCGGGTGTTTTTAAACAGTTAGCTTCCCCGTCGCGTGAGCTTCTCGTGTGAAACCCACACACATGCGCACACACGCACACTAGCATGCACAAGACATCTGAATCCTCTACCCGATCTTTTAAGGGGCCTGACGCATCAACATATTATTACCGAGCTAACGCTTCGTGTTTTAAGAGGCGTTAAAAGTGATCCCTATATTGTACTAGCGAAATTAGGCCTTAAAAAGCAACAATTTTGGAGCATACATGAGCCTCAGCACGAACCAATTATTAATACCAGCATGACGTCATGCGTATTTTTATTACATTTATTTAATTTTATCTTTTTTTCGGGTTCGTGGTTGCGCTTTTCACTTGAGAAGGTGCTTAACACCAACGCGATGAGCTCGGTCTGGGGAGCCTGTGCAAGAACAATCAGCTGGTGCAGGAATGATTTGGGAGGGTACGTCACCTCCCGTTCGTGCCAAATGAATTCCGTTTGAAATTTGCTAAAAATCTCATCACATCAAGACGACCACTTGCCCACTTGGCAACACGCGGCTGTTCGCCGACTGCGTGGACGGTTTTTGGCTCTTCAGCACAAATGTGAAAGACATCTAGGGACAGTTCGGTGCACAAGGCCCTCGCACTATTAACGTAGTGTAACGCTGGCATAACGGCCGGATGAGCAATTTTCACCGAACTTTGTCTAAGTTCATTCACTTCTTGCAAGTTGCCCAGTGCTTCTCCCAGAACAGGATTCAGGCGCTTTTGAGTGACCCCATGGCAGTGGCCTCGCTATAGCTTCCGCCGAAGTTCGCGAAAAAAACGAGAAACTGCAGGAGGAAAGGGCCCTTTTCTCATCCTTGGCCGCGGCAACAGCGCCGACCTACCAGGGCATAATAAACTACCTGGACAGAACTGCCTCGCGTGGCTTCTTTGTGGCGAAGTAAGAGGCAGAGAGAGAAATCATTAATGAACGGACGCTGGCAGCCAGACTAGCAAACCATTGTGTGCCCATCCACTAAGCCGGTGGTCATTTTTGAACCATACAGAATAAAAGTATTCGGCTAAAACAAATAATGAACCCAATGTTTGCTTGTTTCTCCACGTGTACGCAATAACAAACGTAGAAGAAAAAACAAACATCTGCCCTAGCTAAACTTGATTCGTTGGCTACGCACATTTCTTACATTAAATAATGGAAAAGGCGACACTTATATTGATAGTAACCAAGCAGTAACTACACAATCTAAGGCGTTGTGCTACCGAACCCAAAGACGCGGGTTTGATTCCGGGCCGCGGTGGCCGCTTCTCTAGTGGAAGCGAAAAGCAAAAACGCCCGTGTGTTCGATAGTTTCGGCACGTGTTAAAGATCCCCGTAGTCCAAATTATTCCGGAACCCTCCACTACGGCGAGCCTTATCACCTGTGTAGCGTCCTCTTTGAGCCACTTCTTAAGGAGGATGCCAAAGCTGCGGTCAAGGTTGTCAAAACAGATCTGAAGGTGGACAGGATCACCTTGCGCACCTCTTAGAGGCTAAAAATTCCATCCTTGCCCGCTGGAAGACGCAGAGGCTGAATCGCAGGCTTCGAAAGAGGATCGCGAAGCTTAGTCGAGAGATTGAGGCGTACTCTGAGGAACTGATCAAATAGCAGTGGAAGGAGATCAGTTCCTCGGTTGCCGGGCAGGTGCGTGTTGGGGGAAAGTGGAACCTCCTGAAGCAATGACGACTCGAAAACTAAATGCAAAGATTGGCCATTCACAGGCTAGTTCAGAGCCGAAAAAGAAAGGGAGTGTCGGAAGCGGCCCTCCTTAATATAGAGCTGGTGGACACATACCTTCCTCTGGGCCGCTCGGGGCACGCGGATTATACTCGTTACTGGTCGGCCGCGGTGGGGGAGCTGGACGCCCCGTTCTCCGAATCTGAAATCTGGGAGGTCGTCCTCGAGCTCAACGGACGTTCTTCCCCGGGGCCGGATGGTATCTCCAACAAGCTCTTACGTAACCTGGATGGCAAGATCATCGGTAAGCTCACCGAGGAGGTCAACAAAATCTGGGAAACGGGACTCGTCCCCTAATCCTGGAAGACCGCCTCGGTGGTGCTCATCCCAAAACCTGGCAAGCCCGAGAATTTGAGGCGGATCTCGCTCACGTCCTGCTTGGGCAAGGTGGCCGAGCACGCTATTTACAATCTGGTGTCGCGGTAGATTGAAAAAAAAAAAAAAAGAACTGTTGCCCCACAACATGGTGGGCTTTAGGTCTGCATCGTCCACGCAGGATGTAATGCTCCTGATCAAACGTCAAATCATAGATGACTACACCAGGGACATTGGGGGTATCCTAGCCCTGGATTTCGCCAAAGCGTTTGACAACATTTCGCACAAGTTCGTACTCGAGGCGGCTTCAGGCATGGGTCTGGGTCATCGTTTCCACGCACATGTGAGCTGCTTCGTTAGGGATCGCCGATCTACAATTAGAATTGGTCAGATTAAATCCGGAGAATTCACCCTGGGTGCGAGGGGCACCCCACAAGGGGCTGTTTTCTCTCCTTTCCTGTTAAATGTCGTCATGAAGGGCCTCTCGGAGCGCCTCGCCAAAGTTCCCGGCACCAACCTTGCGCTATACGAGGACGACATTACCCTGTGGTGTATGGGTGGGTCCGACGCCGCGGTGGAGCAGGCGCTCCCAACTGCCTTGGACATCCCAGAAGATTTTTAGCTGAATCGGGCCTCAGCCTTTCACCGGCCAAGACAGAGCTTTTGCTTTTCAGGCCAATCCGGCGGGGCGTTAGGGGCCTTGCTCCACTGCAGTGGGTCCCCATCGCCTGCTCACACGGGACGGCCGAGCGATACCTCGGGTCGATTCCATCAGGGTCCTCGGACTTCTGTTAGAATCCAAGGGCGGTAATACACAGACTATAGCCTGCATCACTCCCAAGACAGAGAACATTATCAGGCTTAATCTTAGGGTCTGGAAACGCTTAGGATGGTTGAGCGAGAGGAATCTCCTTCGGCTCTATCATGTTTCACATGAGCCACATCAATTATGTCGCCTCCGCGATCAACTGGTCCAAATTTGAGGAGGCCAAAATCAACACACTCGTGCGTAGAAGCATAAAGCATGGGCTGGGTTTGCCTGTAAGCACTAGCGCGGAAAAGCTCATGCAACTGGTCACTAGCAACACCCTCGCGGAAAAAAATAGACTCAAGCCGCAGGGGGAGCGCCTCTCATCGTCAAGGGCCGGCCTGCGCATCCTGGAATCAATTGGCTGTGTCCCAATGGCGGTAAATGAACGTAAATTGCTGATTTCACCATTAGTAAGGGATACATTTATGGTAGAACCCTTTCCAAAAAATGTACATCCACAATAAAATGTAGGGCGCCGCAAGGCTCGGGCTCGATCTTTGTTGAACGCTGCCGCGGGTTGTCCTGAGCTCGCGATTTTAGATGCGACGCATCTCATGCTCGCCCGTCTGTCCTTCCTGCGTCTGTCCGGCGTTGTCTGCACAGCTGCGCCTCTCCTCCTCTCCTGTCTCCGATAGCGAACACTCTCTCCCAAACAGCTGCGGGCTGGCGCAGCGCACTCTCACTCCGTTGCTAGGCGCCGGTGGGCGGCGCTGCACTCGGCGCTGCGCGAGCTGCGCATGTGCAGTACTCTCTCTCTCTCCGCGCTCCTCTCCTTCGGACGCTGTGAATATAAAGCGGCATGCCGCGCTCCGACGGTCTCAGTCGGCGGTCGTCCGCGTTACGCTTGCACTCTCTCGCAGTTCTCGACGATTGCTTGATGCAATCGTCGAGCACCTAACTGTGCACTTTACGGACCACAAGGCACTCATTCTCGTCTGCAATAAAGGCCGTACCTATACGTGTACTGCATGTGCATTGCATGGTGAAAATGGAAAATTACGCCCACCTCCCCTTCGCGTGAGAATCTCTGCTATAAGCGTAATCAATGCGGTGGAAAACGCCAAGGGAACCCTCCATGAGATGCGTTGCATCACACCAGAGTTCCCGCGAGGGGAGGTGGGCGTAATTTTTGCAGACGCAGCTCAGTACGGCCGCTCCGGTTGTTTTGTTGCGGTCGCCGTAGACCACCGGGGCAGGATGCTCAACTCTGCCTCGGCCAGGAAGGTCTCCATGGCGGTGGCCGAGCAGATCGCCATCACCTTGGCCATGAAGGACCCATTGCTTCCGAATATCTTTACGGACTCGTGGGCTGCGGTTGAAGCATTTGCCTCGGAATCGATCTCGCGGGATGTTGCGGCAATCCTTGCTCGCGAGGGGGCCGCTGGACATCACACAATCAAATGGTCCCCGACCCATTGGAGACCAAAGTCCATCCCGACGTTCCCAACGCCAACGAGTTGGCCCATGACAGTGCTCGCGGGTTTACTGACCGCGGCGCCGAGAGGTTCAGGGGTTCGCGACGCCGGGACCTTGGTTCTATAAACGTTGGCCGGGACACCGAGAGCTTCACGGGTCCGCTTCCAACATTTCACGAGGTCGTAACTCACTATCTTCTCTCTCGGAGGATCTACCCACCCCCTCATCCCAAGCTTACTAGGTCTGAGTCGTCGGCCGTGAGAATGCTCCAGACGGGGTCCTTCCCTTCGCGGGGTTGGTTTAGTCACTTTGCGTCCAACATTGACCCGCATGTCCCGACTGTGAAAAGGCGTATCACATCCTTAAATCACATCCTCTGGCAATGTTCTGCAATACACGACTCTGTGTTTAAGTACAAAGAGGATAGGGAGGAAGCCCTCAAAACTCCTGGCCGTCAAGAGGGCCTACGAAGGGGCGGAGCGCCGCGGCCTTCCTGTCCTTACGTGGGAGCGGCCCGCAACTACAACCCCAACGTAGTTCTTCAGGAACAAAAAATAAAAGCTCTTGGTCTGCCTGTCTGTCGTTTTATTTCGGAGGCGTGGTGCGTGCTTGATGGCGCATCTATTTACCATCGTTCGGTCGTAACAGCGCTGCCGACTCTTAGTGCGATATCATAAAATGACCGATCAGGCGTAAACCTGCAGGCGGATTCTTTAGTTTTAATTTCATTTCAATATTGATTACAAAAAAATGGCACAGTAACATTACACAGACGAGGGTCCCCAAGTTTAAAACTGCAGTGGTGCGCCCCATTGATAATAGCAAACAATAAATTTCAACTATAAACAAGCAACACGTTATAACATACACCTTTTTTGAAAAGCAATTCTTGTCGGATACGGGAAGCGAAAGGGGTCTTAAATTGGCCTATGGCGGAGAAAGGCTATAGCTAAAGTATTTCAGTGTAAAACATATTTTAGTAGAAAATTAATACGGTCAACATTGAACGCAGGCTTCCTGGAATGCACGTTTACCATGCATCCTAGGCCTACTCCACTACGTTTCCATGGCTGTAACTGACTTAAAGTGAGCCTAGTGAAAGCATTGTGGCCTTCAACTTGAGAAAACGTCGACAACCGGTGCACGCAGCTTGACGTGCAAATAGTTTGGCGCTGCTTGGCCCGTAGTTAGGGTCAACATTAAGGCAGGCACAATGCATAGACTTAAAAAACACTAAGTGTATTTGCTAAGCAAGATGACAGCTGCCTTCTGTATAAGGCAGCTGATGGCGATTTCACTGTTTCCCATTTGGCTGTGACGCCAACGTACCCGCCCGTCATCATCGCATGCCAACTCAAAAGGATAGACCAAAGGCTATGGCGGCTGTTGAAAACCAGGGCTGGTTCACCAATTACCTTTAGAGTGCGACGTCGACAAATTCAAGCTTCTCACACTCAAAACCCTCGAGCAGGCGCTCGGCCTACCCTAAGGTAAGTCCGCGATAAAACTACTTCAACTCGGCTTTCGAAATACCACAGAAGAACTAATTGAAGGGCACGTCCCTGGCCAACGACTTTTTCTAGCGTAAACGCAAGCTGAATATGTAGTTTTTACTGGCCTGAAGTAGCCGTGAACAGAACGCACTCACCTCGTCCCAATATCAGATGTCTGGCACGAGCACAGTTCAGTTCAGCGTCTTCAGAAGAACATGCCTCCCGAGGTGGGCGGGAAGACTGCAGCCAAGCCCACGAGCGAATCTACGGCAGCATTTTTGCCGTGGACGCGGCTTGCTACAGCGAGAACCTGAGCATGGTGGCTGTGGCAACTTGCGAAAATACCCTTATCACCTGCGCGTCACTTTGGACATAATCCTCTATGGATGGACAAAGAATATGTGGAGGTTATCCAATGTTCTACAGAGACTGTAATCACAGACTTTTAAGCAGCTGGCCTGAGCTCCTGTCGGCATGAGTGCGCCTCCCCCCCTCATTCGTGGAGCTCCAAAGGTATCTGTCAGAAAACCAAGTCAACATTGTGTGGAACCCTGAGGACTCCTCACTGACGGGTAACAGATTCACCCGTCCATAGGCTCGATATCTATCCGTTTCGTTTTCAGAAAGCTGCCTCCTTTGAGATAGATATCTATCCCACGAGCGCAACTAACAACTGATTTATTCAAGGGATAACGCCCCCAAATATAAGACAAAGTTGGCGCATGCGCCGAACCACGGCCTCCGCGATCGGCTGCCGGCGGCGCGCCGCCGGGCGCCGATTGCGGAGGCCGTGGCCGAACATACAAGTACAACACGCCTGGAAAAGATGACCCATCGTCATACCCTACAAGAACGACATTAACAAATATCACTCGCTTTTATCTAAAGACAATGATGTATGACAAACGCAATTGTTCGCATTATTTATCAAAAAGGCTTCCATAATCTCACGAGCAACAACACCGATGCTCCGGCAAGGAATCGTAATCTCGTTCAGTCGAGGCCTGCGCGCGCTTCTTTTGCAATTTCTGCAATACCGTCTTGTTTCTGCAATGCTCGTCTTGTTGTCGTCTTTATGTGTGTAGTCGTCTTTATGTTATTGTTGCGCAATTCTCATCGCTTTTCAAATATTACACGACTACAAGACAGACATGGCCAAGCACTCCCACATCACTTAGGAAAAACTGAGAAAATTAGGCTGAGCCAAATACACACAGACACTTTTCTACACCCTGTAAGATGCATTCAGTGTTTCCGACACAATATGCAGCTGATTAAAAATTTTGTAATCAATTAGGCACGCTCCACCTCTGTATTATAGACTGCGAGAAAACCCCGACCTACCACTCCTTTAAACTCCGCCATCCCCAGAGCAGTGGGAGATACTGCTGGCCAGAGTTTGCCTAGAGGAGCGAACATTTCTTGTAACCCGAGCTACGACGGCGCGGTCACCACACGCCTCACTTGAATAAGAATCCACTCCTACTTTTAAAGCTCAATGAACGTTTTCTCTCTCTCAGTCACAATAACCAAGCAAAACTATCCCATACCAAATAAGTGGGAGTGGTAGTGACAATAAAAGCTGCTGTCAAGGGCTCCCGGCCATTTACCAATTACAACTGGCACAAACATCAGCATACGCATTCAAAGGAGCCCTCCGCGGTGTTTAATTGCTCATTACTTCTTTCAAAATCACAATTCACTAGAAGTGAATAGGTGTCCTGAATTTTATCTCTTCGTAATGGGATATATAGGACTTTCGCAATAAAGCCTTCATTAGACACACGCTGCGGTTGCCACACCGGAGACGGAACTTCTCTTTCATCGACATCAAAGCAGCTCCGAACAGAGCTCATTAAACCGGATACAAGACTGTTGAGTCCCTGAGGTAGAGCGTAACGACTATGATTGAGAGCTGGTACTCCTGCAATCGCGAGCTTCATTTCGACATAAAAGAGTATTTTTCGAGAAGGAAAAATACAAATGGTGAAGTACATGAAATTTCGCAACTTTCTCTACAGTTACCACCACCACTGTGTGCTTCAAAACCCATGCATCGCTTCGAAGCGTAAGCACTTAATTTTAATCGTGCTACTCTGCCGGGAATACGCTTTAAAATAGGCAGCTGATGCTCAAACTACTACAGTGTTATTCGATCGATCGGTCGATATCAATAAATAAATAAATAAATAAATAAATAAATAAATAAATAAATAAATAAATAAATAAAACTTTATTGACACAAGTATGGCGACTCGGCCTACTTGGGGGCGGGTGGGGAGGGTGGTGTCAATTCGGGAAAACTTTACATTCTCAGATGAACGCCAGTAGCAGCGAGAGCGAAGTCCCACAAGGAGGCAAACACCTGCTTGGCCGTGGCTGCGGGTGGGTAGAGCCAGTCCGTCAAACACGTAACGCTGCTGTGTTTGCAAGACGTGCGCTCCGCGTGCAGTCCCGGACACTTTCAAAGGAGATGTTCAATGGTCGGTGTGGCTCCTAAAGAGCAAGTGACGCACGTGGGTGGTGTCATGGCCGGCGGAGGTGCATTGCTTGTGGTAGTGCCTGGGAGAACGGGAGTCCTCCCTTTCTTTGGTATGTAAGAACGCCACATGAAAAGGATGTCCTCTGTAAGCGCCGCCCTAGCACGAGCCTTGTGGATTAGAACCTGAAGGCCACGTGGCAGTCCTGTAGGTAACGGGTAGTCATTAAATGGTAGTCATGTAGGAAAGGGGTAGTCAAATAAATAAATCAATCAAGCAAGCAAGCAATCTCTTTCCTTTCCTGCCTCCCCCAGTAAGCTCGCCGGCATTGATCCTTAATCTGAGTAGTATGCTCAATGGATGTCGCACCTGAGATTTGTCGACGGCGGTTTCACTCATAACATTCATCCTAGCTCAGACACAGCTCGCATCCTCTACAAACACCGCAAACACTTTTCATGTTTAGGCGTTATGGCAATTTGAATTTATTGTGGCTATAACGAGGTACGAGCATTGTGAAAGTTCATCCAGAGTTTGGTGCTCAAATCAATGATGTTTAGCTCGTAGCCGTAAGACTTTTCGCCCTACCGAACTGTATTCTTCATCCTCAAAACCTAACGCGGTGTTATTAATTTGAAACGTTTTTGAAACATCTAAAAAAGCGCCCAAGTGCCCGTAGTTTATGCCTACGATAGCGAACGCGCAAAGTTATTTAAGGCCCGTAAGCAAGTACCCGAAGTGGCGCAGAAGCTCGTAATCGGGCGTGCAAACGCGAGCCTCTAATAGGTTGTGGCTGAACGCACGTGAAGCCATCTGTAACAGTCTGAATCAGCCGCTAAATGGGACCGTGGTTCCAGTTTGGCGCGCTTTATTTAAAGCGCGCTAGAACTCTTCCGCGCGAGAGAGATTTTCTCTTTAGGTGCGCCAATTTTCACTCTTCTGGAAATGACAACATTCTCAAAATGCTGGAGTCTTGTAAATACAATTAAATATACGTAAGTAAAACCTGATGGATACGCTCCGATTTTCAGCAACAAGTGAATTTCTTATTGATTGAAAAATTTGCTGATTGAAGTTAATTATATTCTCATATTCATTTTTTATTTACTGACCTTACTCTTTAATAATCATTTATTATTAGATGTTGTGTCAAGCTTTGCCCCGTTCCTCCCGTTGGTATGTTACATTGGTATATGTTACATGATGTGACTACGTAGATTGGGATGTTCCTATGTCAGCACGTGTCATGATGCTCTGTGAAGCAAACGCAATACTTGTCGAAAGCAAAGATCCTGGACATTTCATTTAGAGCTTCGAGGCGGGGAACGACAAGTCTTCAAAGCACAATCTTGGCAGATAAAAAATTTCGGCCACCTTCGCAATCGAGATGCGAAGATTGAGAAAACGGTGGAGCTGGTGGCCTTCTCCCTGCAAACTGAGTCATGCTTCGCCCAAAGCATGACATTCTTACGTCGTCAACCACTTCCAACGATACGAAGGCTATTGTAGATCTCGTCTATGAGGTGCCCTTTACAACGTGGCACATATACACGCTGGCTTAAACAAAATAGGCGCTGCCAGATAGTTTACAGTTAAGTTAGTAACTTTCTTAATAACCGCACTGTCATCATTAACTTCGGTACACTTAGCTCTCCTCCTATCTCCTCAGGTAGCATTGGTACTCCTGAGGGGTCCGTTATCTCCCCGTTTCTTTTCAACTAGGCCATGCTTACTAGAGCAGGCCCACTTGACACTATTCCCGATCTTCAGTATCATCTCTACGCAGGAAGCATCAACCTCTGGATAACAGGGGGATCTGGCGGCCACATGGAGGAGACACTCCAACGAGCTACCGACCTTGGCGTAAGCACGGCCGTGACTATGAACCGCAGCTGTGCCCGTAAAAATCGGAGCTTTTTCTCCTTCCGCCTAAGCAAACAGCCCCTAAAAGCACGCTTTTATTATTTTTTTTTTGTGGCGTGACAATTTTGTAAGATTGAACTCTCACCTACATTTGACCTTATTTGGACTTACTTTTGAACGAATACCAGCGTTTTTAATTGTTGTTGTTGGTGCGCCTTTAGATATGGCACATACCCAATCAAAGGATCGGCCAATCAACGGAGGATGGTTAAAATGAATGGAACTCTTATCTAATCACGAGACGTTTAGGAAAAGATAATTTAGACCGGTTGGAAGGAGTTTTGAAAAATAAAATACCCTGAAAAATCAAAGCGAGGGTGACCTATCACAATCATAAAGAGAATCGTTTGGAATTTTCAATGTAGTGCAGGAGGGCAGAGCATACATCCCGGTGGCAGAACCCCGTTTCGGATGCCCCGAATGATAGTATAGCCAGCACTGTTAGGGATATCCCCAAACTATAGAGCGGCACCTCCAGGGACTGACGTCTCAGTCGGAAAAAACGTCGGCATGTAAAAAGGTAGTGTTCGACAGACTCGTCTTCGATGCAATAGCTGCAGAGAGCTGTTGGCGCCAGACGAGACCTGTGTAAGTACCTATTTAACTGGGGTACTCGATAACGTAAGGCTGTAATAACCACCTCTAAGTTGCGTGAAGGGCACCATTCAGGTTTCCATGAGAATTTAAGATGATTAAATCTCTTAATGACAATAAAACCGATTCTTGCTGTTCTTGGAGTTTCAGCATCCTACGGTACCTAGCTGCTGTTATTAAAGGTGTCGGCTCAACGACGTCTACTACAGGCCCGGAAAGTGCGATCCTTGCTAGAGAGGCAGTCTGCGGTCTCGTTGAGTGTGATCCCCGCATGACCAGGAACCCAAAGAAGGTTAATTTCAGTGAAGTGTGGTGGCAGGAGTGACCGAAACGTCCGCAGGAGGCGAGTGTCTTTAGGTGAAGAAAGGGCTAAGCATACAGAGAAAGAATCTGAAAATATGACTGGAGATGTAATTGATACATCCAGCTTCCGTAGCGCCAGGAATTTGGCCGCAAATTCGGCGAAGAATATGGGGATAAAATTAACCACACGAACCAAAAAGGTCCAATTAAGGGAAAGGGAAAATATGATTGATCTAACTTCATTGTTTTTGGAACGCGTTGTAAACTGAATGCTTTCGTGACAGACTTGCCTATTGTTTTCCAGCCGTGAATAATTTGACGGCTCTCTTTTCCCACATCGCCTGTATGAGAACGCTTTTGCAACCGGTGCTATTTTGAAGACCTTTGTTGCTGGCGCAGGCGTTGCCGCGTCTTTTTCAGGTCACGCTGCGAAGTATAGGCCCATACAAATCACTACTAAATGGGCAAAGCAACACCGGCAGGACAAGGAAGCTTGTCCTGCCGAGGAAGCTTGGCGCCTTTCTTAAGCCCCAGAGGATTTCAAGCGCGAATTTGTGATAAACAAACAAATAGGCGCTACGTACATGGTGAGGAGAACTAATGTATTAGAACATGGCACGATATTAGAATGACAAACGTACATTGGAGTATGCTTCTTCCGTGTAGAATCCTCCTCATCTCTCCCGGAGTGACAAGTTAGGAAACAATTCAAAGAATAGCGATGCGCTTCATTAGCTCACGATACCACAGGGCAGAATCCGTCAGAAATATGTTAAAATCATTCAACCTGGAACAGTTGCAAGTGCGCCGCAAGAAGCAAAGGTTGAAACTAGTGCTTCAAATGGTAAGGGGCAAAATAAAAATAAAAAATACATATGTACGACCTGCCCACACAGGAGGAGGTGGGTCGAACCATAATGACCCAATAAGGCCTTACTGGCCTCGTCTTTACGGGTTCAAGCATTCTTTTTCCCCTTATTGCGTAGAACTGTGAAAAAAAGCTTCCAGAGTGTGTTGTTGCTAGTTCTAATGGTAAATAACTTGGAATTCTCTCTAGAATTGGGGTACCGACAACACAAAACCTAACGGCCTTCTTATTATATAATATTTTATTGTATGCTCCTCCCTAATAAGGACCCTCGAGGGTTAGGGTTACGAATAAATAAATAAATAAATAAATAAATAAATAAATAAATAAATAAATAAATAAATAAATAAATAAATAAATAAATAAACGTAAATAACCCGCCGCGGTGGCTGAGTGGCTAAGGCGTTGTGCCGCTGAGCTTGAAGACGCGGGTTCGATTCCCTATCACGGCGGCGCAAAACGCCCATATGTGCGAGATTTAGGCCCAGGTGGTATCAAAACCAGGTCATTATAACACAGGTCGGCATTAATCCCGAGTCCTCCACTACGGCACGCCTCATCATCTGCGTTGCGTCGGCGTGTTAAACCGTAAAATAAAAAATTAAAAATAAACGCATGAACGGATAAATAAATAAAAGCATAAACTGTCCCTTCTCTCTTTCCTACAAACAGTGTTTCCATCGGTTTACGTAGGAAGTATCTAAACTTCACAACTCTCTTATTACCAGAAATTTTGTTCAGGGGTATTTCTGGGATATAGGGAGGGAGAAAGTTTGCCAAAAACAACACTAGCACTAGCTTACACGCTGCCTGAAAAAAATTTCCGTCCCCCCTCTCCCCGGCTACGTCCCTGCTTCGCACGCCGAAGTTTCGCAAAGATATGCGTGAAGTGCGATGTTTCAGGCTATCTTATCAATGCCATTTTGACGAAGCGTACCCAGCTTATCGTCATTCTGTTTTACTAAACGTTTGCGTGCTAGCAAATCCACAAGACCCATAAACTGATTTATTGCTCCGTCAATAAGCCGTCAAACTCATCTCAGCCAATAGGTACACACCTACGGGGCAGAAACTTGGAGGCTCACTAAGAGGGTTCAACTTGAATTCAGGTCGCTCGCTCGATCGGCGGCACTTTCGTCATCGGGTTGTCGATATGCCATACGGCGGCTTCCCCATTCTCGGCGGAACTGTTTACGTAACGAGAAATGTTTCGAAACACCGCGAGGGAAAAATGAGACAGCGCACTTTATTTGATTATCAATCTATAAGCGACAGCGAGCACAGCTTTCGTCGCGAAGTGTTGTACAACCTTTTGTACAACCATTTGTACAACCCTGCTAGCAAACGTCGATATTTTATGGAGGAAGGCGTAAGGAAGGTGTGCTTTTCAGATACATCGTTCTTCTGTTGAAGGTTGTACTTCAGAATCGTTAACCCAGGGGTAAGAACGCGAATTTCAACATTACAGTGACGTTTCGTTGCATGCAGTTCCTAATTGGGGTGCATTCTAAAAAAGTGTCGTGGGTCTGCTTTTCCACAATGCACGTGCATGATCAATTTCTACTTTCAAGGGAGAAATTTTAACATACGGGGAGGCCAAGCATATTTGTAGATATAAAAACGGGATTCTCGCTGTGCAAAGCATCGTTTTGCATATTGTAATGAGTCAGAGTAGGCTACAGTTCCAGTGTAGAATGATAAAAAGGGCCTCTTCATTGGCTTACTCTTCTGTGAAGCCGCAATGATTGGCCAATCAGGCGCATTGTCGGCCCAGTAAAGAGGCATCCTGGTCTAGGGACGCGTGAGCACTACCATCTTCCATTTTCCTTTTGCTCTATAAACGTTTACTAGTAGCACTGGTATTGCTACTAGTACTGCTTTGGCGCGTTTTGGCGAAGTGGTCCGGTGAGCGCTTTTAGAAGTTTGGCTGATGCTTATACATTTAAGGAGAAGGTAAAGATCACTCACGCATGTCAAAGCACTGTTATGCCACTTTCACCGCCTTGTAACAAGTTCGCGAAGAAAAACACCTGCAGGCGGTCGGCATGTTCCACCTTACTTGTCAAAGGTAAAAAATACAGTTCTTCCTGTGCTTCCGATTCAACTCCTGGCAAAGTTTTCGCTTGACACAAGATGGCACCATTGTGGGTAGCATGTTCTACACACCTTTTTTTTTTCAGCAGTAACGAAGAGGACAAACAAAGCTTTTCTGTCGTCGTATAAGAAAACTTTCTTCTGTATGCTTGTTTCTGTATTGCCGACAAGACATTATGCAGAGCGGGTCTTGTTTTTACAAAAGAAGGGACACGGTATGTGGCATGTATACCTTCAGAGCATGAATTCCATGGGCAAGTGGGGAGCCACGAAGCCACTCGCACCACCGCTCTGACACTGTTTCTAGTTTTCTACTTTATTGCTGCCAAGGTGCCTTTCAGCGCGTACCTGAAGCAGTATTTAGGAGAGCATGGGCCTCTCCTGCATTATGCTCTAAAACAGAGAGACCTCCCGTGTCTCAAGCGCAAGAAACATTCGCATAATTGTAACTTTTGCCTTTATGTTCGCGTCACCTCAGCTAAGCAGACAAAGCGAGAACCGCTCTGCACTTGCTGACTGAACACAACGCACGTAAGCTTATCCTGTTGAGCAACTCACACCTCGGTGAAGTCAAATATTACTGATAATTTTAGGAACTAAAATAAAAATCTTGTCATCTCACGGCTCCTCAACCCCGAAAAGTCACGGGCACTTTTTTTGTCAATGCCCGGATACGCCCACATTTCTAGAGAGAGAGAGAGATCTTTATTGAAGTCTGGCGATGTTAGCTGGCTAAAAGGGCTAACTTGCTACGCCAGTTGATAACGCAAGAAGATGATGGCGATGATGTTCAAGAACTTGATGCGCACAAAAACGCCGAGTTATTCACAGCGACTTGTCTAAATCTGTGTGTTGCAGGTACTCTATCAGAGCTTTGGTAGCCCATGTACACATCGCATCAGGGGACCCGAGGTAATCCCCAGGGTGGGGTGCTGAGCCCTACACTCTTTAACATTGCCATAGTGGGCCTGGACAAATGCGTGCCACAGTCGGTAGAAATCTCTCTGTACGCCGACATCTGCATCTGGAGTTCTGGCCGCAATAGGCGAGTGTTACGGTCAAGACTGAAGCGAGCAATTGACTCCATTGCGGCATTTTTGGCAACTAAAGGATTAGTGACTTAAGGGAACAAATGTGCTGCGATAGCCTTTACAAAGCGTGACCTTACGCGCTACTTCCTCACTGTTGGAGGCACCGCAATTATGATAGTAATCTCACCTGGTCGCCTCAGGCTCGCCACCTCAAGGACAAGATTACTTCGTTCGCCCGCATATTCCGCATGCTCTCCATCAACACTGGCCATTGTTCAGTCAATTCTCTTGTACGGGTATACATTGCGAGAAGTTTCTGAGTTGATCTTGCTTGTTCGAGATGTCGGCGCGCGTTAAACACCCCGGGGGTGAAAATTAATTTGGAGCCCTCCACTACGGCGCTCCTCATCGCCTGTGTAGTGTCGGCGCATTAAACCTCACAATCAATCAATTATGAATCAATCAATCAATCAATCAATCAATCAATCAATCAATCAATCAATCAAGAAATCAATCAATCAATAGAGTTGATCTTGCTATTTTCCAGAAGCTTGGAACCCTATTTTCGCCCCCAAACGACAAAATAACGCACGCTGCCAATGCTATCAGGCAACGTTAAATACTTTGACATTGCATTTACTTCCTGAACCGCAAGATACTTACCATAACTCTGAAGTAATTAACTGTTAGTTTACTCGAACAAACGTGCCCTTGGCGCAAGCGCCACCAGAAATCCATGAACTTCAGCATTCAGCGATAATCTAAAAAGTAGGTGTGATATAAAAATTCATAGAGCTATCTCAGTTCACAATGACGAACGTGTGTGTACCGACAGTCTTCTGATTTTATTCGGGACAGTAAAGAAAAGAAATGTAAAAGAACCTGCATAAAACAGTAACCGCTAGGCTGTTTAGTATATATATGTCGACTAGACATGCATTAACCGAATCCAAACCTCGTTGAATGCTTGCCATAAGCTTTCCATTTAATTCTTACAATGACAGGATGTGATACCCAAGCAGGCTCACTTCATAAAGCTTCTTACACTGTCGGCCCAAGCAAAAAGAAATTGAATATGCGGTCTCTAGCACATGTAAAACGTCGGAAGTTCTCAAGAAGAACTGTTTTACAATTGAGGAGTAAGGAATTTTTAGATGCGAAGCATCTCATGGTCGGGGATATGTCCCTCCTTTGTCATTGTCGTTGTTGCACTGTCCACACCCCCACTGCGCATGCTCGGCTTGATGAACGCTAGGTCGTGTCTTACCCTTCTATGGCTCCTGGAGCGACAGTGTTGCCGGTGTCTTCCTGGGCCGGCACGAGACGAGCCCGCTTCACGCGCCTTCGACGGTTCATTGTTGTCGGCAGCGGCGTGCGTCAGCGAGTCTCGGCGGGTCGTGATTACAAGCAGCCCACAACCATTCGGGGAACGTGTATCGACCTCATCTTCAGCACCTTTAGCGTTCATTCACTACAACAGCCCTTGAATTTACATTTCACAGACCATAAGGCGGTCATAACTGTATCGTGCAAGCTGCGCATGCTCGTACAAACCGGCCGTGGCTATCAATGCAAGCGATTACAGCCACACGTGACTGTGTTCGGCATAGATATAAAAGCACGAAGCTACAACCAATAAAGGCTTTTCCCCCCGTTCTGTCGTGACTGATACATGGTGTCAGAAGGGGATTCAGTCAGCTCGGGCCCTAGCTTGAAAGGGCGTCACCGAAGGATGGAACTGATCAAGCCACCGGATCAGCTGCTGCTTTCTGGTTGCATTGCAAAGAACTGGGATCTCTTCAAGCAGAAGATTGAGCTGTTCCTGCAGGCGACAGCGGACCCGAAAGAACCAAGGTCGGAGGTGACGAAGACTGCACTGCTGCTGAGTGTCGCTGGAAACGACGCCCTAGAGGTATTTAACAACTTCACTTTTGTGGATGGCGAAAGCAAGGAGGACTACGCTACGATAGTGCAAAAGTTTGAAGCCTATTGCAAGGAACAACTAAATGAAGTCTACGAACGCTACATGTTTCGGCCAAGAACTCAAGCTGAGGCGGAGCCGTTCGAGCATTTTTTGCGGGACTTGCGGAAGTCGGACCGACTCTATGATCCGTGACCAGGTTGTGTTCGGCACAAACAATGTGAAGCTGCGAGAAAAGATGCTAAAGGTGAAAGATCTGACACTGCTCAAGGCTGAACAAATCTGCAAAGCTTCGGAAGAATCAGCGCAACAGAATGAAACCTGGGGACAATCGGAAAGGGTAGTAGCAGCGGTGAAGAGACGGCAGCAATTCCGGTGCTCGAATTGTAACAGGTCGCACGAGCGCGGCAGATGCCCTGCGTTCGGGAAAGCTTGTTTGTGGTGTGGTGGCCAGAACCACTTTGCGGCATGTTGCAAGTCAGGGCCTCGAGTCGGTGAAGTAGTGGAGCAGCGAGACACCTTCGACATTCTCGACGTAAGAGTCTGCACCGTGGAAGTAACGCCGACTGGATTGTGAACGCCCAAGTCGCAGACCAAAACACAGTTGTTAAGGCGGACACTGTATCTCAGGCCAACCTGCTCCCTTATTCGGTGTACCGACGGTGCCGCAATGTGACTGGCCTGCAGCCAAGCGGCTCCATTCTTCGCTCGTACAGTGGGGACGTCATAAAACACATCGGTGTTGCCACTCTACCAGTCGTGGCGAACAACAAGTCTGCAAGCTTCACTTTCTTTATTTTGAAGAAAGGACGTTAGCCCATACTCGGACTACAGGCGAGCGAAGCACTGGGGACTAGTTTGCCGTCCAGTAGATGCGGTGACAGCCAGCAGCAGTGAAGGAATACTGCAGAATTTTCGCACCTATTTCAAGGCACCGGCCGCGTGGCCAGTGAGTACCGTATGGTGATGCGAGAGGGATGACGGTTCCGGTGGTTTCACCAGCCCGACGTGTGCCTGTGGCACTGCAAGAACCTTTCGACAGGAGTTGGAGCGCCTGGAACGAGGCGGCATCATCGAAAAAAGTGGAAGAGCCAACTGACTGGGTGAGTCAATTCGTCATTGGGCGGAAAAAAGGACGGCACGCTACGGGTCTGCATTGATCCTAGGCGCATAAACGAATGTCTGAAGCGCGAGCACTACCAGATGCCAAAGCGGGAAGAAATCGAAGTAGTAGTAGTAGTAGTAGTAACTTTATTTGAGCTCGAGGCGTGTTCAGACGCCAGACGGAGCGGTTCCCAGGTCGCGGGAACCGTATTGGGCCAGCAGCTCCTGGCCCCTGGCCGTCAGCGCGAGCTGGATCGGCAGGGCGGGGCTGGACCGCAAGGTCTCCCATCGCTCGTTGGAGTGGGGTAGGGGGGGTGGAGGGAGGGTGGGGGGTATAGGGGCCTTTTAGTTCAGTGCACTCCGCCAGTATGTGCGCGAGCGTGCCGCTGTTTGTTTTACAGAATGGGCAGCGGTCCCCCTCGTGTTCAGGGTAAAATGTATGCAACAGGACGGGTGGGCTAGTGACCCCGCCTGGATGCGCCTGAGTATTGTCTGTTGCTCCCTGGTCAGGGTGCGGTGTGGCTCGGGGAGGGTACGCCGCTCGTCTTTGTATTCGTTCGTAATTTCTTTATATGTGAGTGCCGGAGTTGGGGTGTCCGTGTCCTGCCCTGCCCGGAGGGTCATTGCTCGGGCGTGGTAGTCAGCGATGACGTTTGCCGGCTACCTTTGTATGGGCAGGCACCCATGTGAGCTCTATGGCTCGGTCCGGTGCCCTCTTTTTCGATAGTATTGTGGCTGCCTCTGAGGAGATCACCCCCTTTCTGAAACCGCTGTAGGCTCTCTTTGAGTCAGTGACCACCACCCCGACGCCCGGTTGAACGAGCGCCAGGGCTATGGCCACTTCCTCCGCTGTCGTGCGCTCCTTAGTCTTTACCGCCGCGCTGTTGATGAGTCGTTCTGCATCGGTGACCACCACCGCTGCGCGATTGCTTCCTTTCACAAGAGAGGCGTCTACGTAGAGCACCCATTTTCTTGTTGTAGTTGCTGGGACACTGCTTTGGCTCGAGCATGCCTCCTACCGTCGTCCTTGCCCGGGGCCATGTTCCGGGGTAGGGGCTTGGTCTTTAAGGTCCTCGTCCATTCTGTTGGTATGGTGGTCTTGATTGTTGCCTGTTCTTTGCGCCATCCTATCTTGTCCAGCACCGCGCGGCCGGGAATTGTCTGGCTCAGGCGGAGACGCTGGCTGGATAGGTGGGCCTCGATGAGCTCGTCAACCGTGTTATGTACGCCCATGGCTTGTAAGCGCTGGGTTGACGAGTATATCGGTAAGCCGAGGGCCTGCTTAGTGGCCTTTCGGATGATGGTGTCGAGTGTAGTCTTCTGGGTCTTGTTGAGATTGAGATACGGTGCCGAATATGTAATTCTTGATATTATGAACGCTTGTACTAGCCTGAGGGCGTCGTCCTCCTTCAGGCCTCTGTTCCGGGTGGTGACTCTTCGCAGCATCGCAAGGATCTTCTCAGCACTGTTCTTAATTTTATCGACGGCGGCGTGTGCCTTTCCGTTATCTTGTAGGGTAAGCCCGAGGATTCGGCATTTGTCCGTCGGCGTGATCTTGATGCCTTCGATTTGGATAGCGATGTCAGGCGGGAGCTGTTGGCGGGGTTTGCCGGGTTGGACCACGAGGAGCTCCGATTTCTGTGGCGCGCAGCTGAGTCCGCAGGTCCTCGCGTACTCGTGCACGGTCAGTGCCGCTGCTTGGAGGGTCTCCTCTATCCAACCATCGGAACCCGCTTGTTTCGTCCATATTGTAATATCGTCAGCGTAGAGCGCGTGACCGATCCCTTCAATTTGATCCAACAGGCGTGGGAGGGGTAGCAGAGCCAGGTTGAAAAGGAGTGGTGACAGGACTGCTCCCTGAGGGGTGCCTCGTTCCCCAAGTTCGATGGGTTCCGATCGCTCGTTGCCCACCGAGATTTGCGCCGTACGGGAGGATAGGAAATTCTTGATATATCCGAAAGTGCGTCTGCCGCATCTCGTACCGTTGAGGTTCGTCAGAATGCTTGCGTGTGTAACGTTGTCGAAAGCCTCCTTTAGGTCTAGGGCCAGAATTGCCCTGGGGCTGTTTCTGGTAGCTTGCTTGATGACTAACTCGTGAAGTTGGAGCATCACATCTTGGGTGGATAGTTGTTTCCTAAATCCATACATTGTCTTTGGCAGTTGATCGCTGTTTTCAAGGTGCGCTTGGAGTCGACGGAGCACCATCCTCTCCATCACCTTTCCCACGCATGAGGTTAGCGAGATTGGCCTCATGTTCTCTATGGCTGGGGCTTTTCCGGGTTTAGGAATGAATCGCACTTCGGCTTCTGTCCATTCTGGGGGGAGCTGCGAGCTCTCCCAAGCCCTATTTATATGTTCGAGGAGGGACTGCGCTGCCCTGCTGCTCATGTTTGTAAGTAGTCTGTATGTAATAGCATCTTTGCCAGGGGCACTCTTCTTATTACTATCGTCAATTGCTGACCAGAGCTCCGAAAGCGAGAAGGGCCTGTCTAGGTCCTCGTTATGGGGACCTGTGTATTCTTGTGGGGCCGGGTGTTGCCCCCGCTCCGTCTGTAGATAGTGCTCTTTCAGCGCCTTGATCAGCCGGTCACCATCTCCGTCAGATGTGTTTAATACTTTTGTCAACGAGCGGTGGCTTGCCGTCTTGCTGCCTGTGGGGTCGATGAGGTGCCGTAGCAGCTTCCATGTCTTTCCCACAGACAGCTGGCCTTGGAGGCCGTCGCATATCTGTAGCCAATTTTCTCTACTAAGTTTGGACACATGTTCTGATATGTCTGCGTTGAGCTTAGCTATGCGGCGGGCGAGCTTTTTATTCCGTCTCTGTCTCTTCCAGCGCCTGGTGAGTGAATGCCGCGCTGCCCACATGTGGGCAAGCCTGCTGTCAACAAATGGTACCTTTGTTGTTGTCGCGATTTTCCGGGTGAACTGGTCGAGGATCCGCTTCTGCTTGTCAGCCCATTCCTTGTACGATAAGTGAGATGATGTCGTTTCTTCCGCGTCGTCCTCCGATTGTTGTGTGCATGTACGCATGTTGTCCCAGTCTGTGATGTGGGCTGTTCCCAGCTTGGCTCGAAAGTCAGGACCTCGTACTGTGAGTGTAACAATGCGGTGATCAGAGCCTAGATCCTCGTCTTCACATTTCCATGTGACGTCGAGTAAACCGCTGAGCCATGACAGGTCCGGTGTGGTGTCTCTAGATGCGCTGTTCCCTCTTCGTGTTGGTACTCCCGGTTCGTTGAGTAGCGTTATATCCAGGGCCTCCATAGTCTTGACTAAGGCCTTCCTCTCTTTGATTGAAACCTATATCCCCATAGTGTGTGCGGTGCGTTGAAATCCCCCAGGATCAGAAGTGGCCTGGTCCTGGCCAACCTCTTCGCATCCAACACAACTCGGTCGAATTCGTATTGTTTTTAAGACGGTCTACAATAGACACTCATTATAAAGATATTACTTTTGCTGCCGATTTCCTGCGCATGTATTTCAACCAGCGTGTGTTCGCACCCCGCTTGCGCTGTCAGGTGCTGTGTTGCTGCTATGCGATTTTCCACAAGAATCGCCGTCCCCATTGTGGTGGGGTCGGTGTACGTAACGTACCCTGGTACTTTCGGGATTCCTCTTGTCTCTTGTAGAGCAATGATAGCTGGTCTAAGTTCTACTGCGTTCGTGTATAGTGCTAGATCCATGTCTTTGTTCCGGATGCCTCTGCAGTTCCATTGGAAAATTGTCGTAGGCTCATTGCTGCCCCGCCGTCTCTTACTGTGCTTGGGGTTTGAGGTCATTATCCTCGCTGTTCGTGACTTCAAGCCTTCCGCGCCGCTTGGCAATGGCTTCTTTTATTCTACCCATTCGTTCTTTCTTCAGTGACATGGATCTCATCCTGATCTCCAATGCTGCAATACGTGATGCATGTTTCTCGTACTTAACTTCAAGTGTGCCGAGCCGGTCTTCTATGCGCCTTAGTGCCGTGAGGATGACCGTTTCCCCGTGCGTAAGTTGCTTCTGCTCCTCTGCCGGCGGCTGTGTGGCTAGTTCCTTGACTGTAGTGTCCTCGGCTTCCATGGCCTCTTGCCTGTGTTGGGCCTTCGTCGTGCTTGAAGTCGGAGGGGGTGACCTCCTGCAGGGCATTTTGCGCGGGCCCTCCGCCGCTGGTATCTCTGCCTGGTCCTTTAATGCTCCCTGACCTGGTCCTCTTGTTACTAACTGTTCTAGCTTATTCATTAGCCCTTTGATTTGGGCGTTTTGTTCTAGGATGTGCGCGTTCTGTTTCGGGATTATTTGTTTTAACTCTGCAATTTCTGCATTTTCTTTGGTTGTTGACTGAGGAGGGGAAGCGGGGGAATTTAGGGGAGGGAACTCCGAGTCGGACATTTTGGGAGACCTGCTAGCCCAGCCCACCTTTTTGGTTGCTGGTCCGCGTTGATATCCGGGCCGCCCCTTGGACCTCGAACGCCGCCTCCGTGCCGACGCTTCGCCATCTTCGAGCTCGTTCCGCCGTCTCGAACCACTCCGTGCGGTAGACGCTCCTCGCCCCGCCGTCTCCCAGTGGCGGTTGGCACTCTGCACCGGCCTTGAGTGAGAGCGCCCCTGTCGGCCGCCGGCGCCACCGCGCATCCGAGATTGCGACCGGGAGCAGCTGCGCCGACGACCCCCAGCGCACCTAGTGGCGTCTTCGATCTCGATCTGCTGTCAAGGTGGGGTCCGCCTGCAGGACCTCTGCGGTCGGGGCTTCGTCCCCGTTCTTGTTGGTTCTTCTGTCTCCTCTCCCATCGACGTTGCCGAACGATGAAAGGGGTCTTGTATCCTGCTCTGCAGGTTTTGTCTGCTGTGCTGTGGTTGCCTCCGCAGAGACCACACTTGGGCTCGCACGCGTGATCCTCAGCGGGTCCGGCGGTCCCACATCCCCGGCAAATCTTGTCTGTTGGGTCAGGGCATACGTCGAGGCGATGCCCCAACCGGCCGCAGGCTTGGCAGGCCTCAATCTGTTTACGGTATAGCGTACACTCCGTGAGGAGGTTTCCGTACCTGACGTAGCGTGGAACTTTCCTCCCTGCGAAAGCAATCACCACTGATCGTGATTTGCCGATGCGGTTTGCTTGCAGTGCCGTTGGATTATATTCGTGGACCACGTGCTGTTGGATATCCAGAGCTGAGTCTTCAAGTGGTATATCGCGAATCACCCCCTTCACAGTTCCGTGGGGGGCGGCCTCGTACGCACATACTTCGTATGTAGTCCCACGTACATCAATGCGCTCGACCGCATTGTAGCGATCGGCGTTCCCCCGTCGGGGCGTGCTGATCACCAAGATATTCTGGTGGCTGTTGGGGCACACAACATCTCCCCTTGCATCTTCCGCCGCAACTTGCGCTGCCGCCGTTATTGCTCGACTTAATTCTACTCTGGTCACAGCGTCAACTCGGAGCCCTCCACGCGGGCGAACGATGATCTTCATGTCGCCTCGCGGGAGCTCCGGCATCCGTGCCTTTCGTAACAGCTTGCCCTTGTTAATAGGCGGGCGCGTCACCCGCTCCACGCCGTCTGGGGTGGCCTTGGCTCTCCCCCCGCCGTTGCCGGGCGTTGGCGACATGGCCGCCACGTCGCCGTCCGACTTCTTGATCTTTTCTCCTGCCGTACGCCAGCCGTTGGCTCTGGTGCATGGCTCCGGGTCAATCTCAATCCCGTCAACTTCAACTCGCATGGCTGTTGCCATTTCCTCAGTGGACGGGGGTCCGCCGGGGACCCGCCCCGGCTCCGGCAGGGCCGTAGTCGAGGTTAGGGTTAGTGCGGAGGTGGCCACCGGTCTCACTCAACGTCTTGTAAAATTATTTCCACGGGTCACCCACCTGCAATAGTGGTATCCGCATGACCGGTAGACCTTTCCCGAACTTTGATGGTTAAATCCAGGCTCTCTGGGTCAAATAATCGCCAAAATTGGACGCAGAAGACGGAGCGATTCGTGCTTGCGAATTCCCTTGTCGTCGTCGTCGTCGTCTTCCTCGGAAGAAATCGAAGCAGAGCTCGCGGGGGCTTTTTGACGGGGCTTAGTCGAGGGGAATTTGGTGAAATCCGGAGTTCGCATCCAGCCGCGAAAAATACTTTGCCCCCGCGAGCTCGTCTTCCTCGGAAGAAATCGAAGCAGAGCTCGCGGGGGCAAAGTATTTTTCGCGGCTGGATGCGAACTCCGGATTTCACCAAATTCCCCTCGACGAAGCCCCGTCAAAAATCTGCACATTCGGTACACCCTTTGGGCGTTACCGCTTTTTGAGGCTACCATTTGGCATATCGTCAGCACCCGAGGTGTTTCAATCGACTTTGAGTGGAATTTTTGATCGGGCTCCGGGTGTGCGCGTATATGTTGATGTCCTAATCTGGGGAGCCACTAAAGCAGAACACTACGCACGCCTTCGCAATGCCCTGCAGCTAGCAAGCCAAGCTGGCTGACCTTTAATCCACACAAGTGCAAGTTCGCGCTTCAGGAAGTAGACTTTCTAGGCGATGTTATCAGCCACAACGGTATAAGACCAAATACCGCACTTAGCGCATCACTGGCCGAGATGCTAATCCCGGAGGACAAGGCAGCCGTACATCGGATGCTGGGTGTAGCGAATTATTTTGGAAAGTACATTCCCAATCTGGCAGATAAGACCAAGCTACTGCGCAGCCTTGTCAAGGACAGTTTTCGAATGGAGTGATAATCACAAAGCGGAGTGGAAAGGCATATGCGAGACACTCAGCAGTGCACCGTTGTTGGCACTCTTTGACGCGGCCAAGGAAAAAAAAATTAGCTCAGATGCGTCAAAAGATGGCCTTGGAGCCGCACTTTTGCAACTTCACGGTGATAACTGGCGTCCGGTCGCCTACGCGTCACGCGTTATGACGGACAGTGAACAAAGATACTCTCAGATCGAGAAAGAAACAATGAGCATAACGTTTGGTTGTGAAACGTTTCATCATTTTGTCTACGGCCGACAGATCACTATCGAGACCGACCACCGGCCACTTATAGCGATCGCGTCCAAAGGAATTGGGGATATGCCACCCCGCCTTCAATGTTTCTTTCTGCGCTTGCTGAAATATGATTATGTGCTTCAGTTTGTCCCAGGGAAGGAGTTGCTGCTAGCCGACATGCTGTCGAGGTCACCCCACCGCAACGCAGGCGACACTTCAGGATCGACAGAAGACGTAGATATTCATGCAATCGCCACGGTCTCGGACATGGTAAGCAAGAAAACATTTAGTCGTCTGGTTGATGCTACTGCGAACGATGCTGATCTGCAGAAAGCAATGGCGTACTTGAGAGGAAATGGTGATCTCGGTGCAGTTTGAAGCCATTCGCTGCGGAACTGTCGCCCATTCAAGGCATTTTGCTGAAGGGCACCAAAGTAGTTGTCCCTAAGTCGATGCGAGCAGAAATGCTGCAACGCATACATGAGGGCCATTTGGGCATGAACAAGTGCAAAGCGAAGGCCCGACTGTTGGCGTTCTGGCCTGGGCTCAACGGCGATATGGAGACAATGGTGAAGGAATGCGCTGTATGCCGCAAGTACGCGTACAAGCAGCAAAGTGAGCCATATATTCTTAGACCAATACCGAACTACGCTTGGTACAGAGTCGGCGTCGATATCTTCCAACATGGGGGGAACTATTATCTGTGCGTGTTTGATGCGCTCTCCAATTTCCCAGAAGTTGAACGATTAAGTGACACAACATCAAACAGTGTGATTGACAGGTTGAGTTGCATCTTTGCGAGATACGGGATTCCAGTCGAAGTATGAAGCGACAACGGCCCTCAGTTTTCTTCTCTTGAATTTGCTCTTTTCGCATCTAGGTACGATTTCAAGCACGTGACGTCGAGCCCTGGATTTCCGCAGTCAAACGGACTTGCGGAGAAAGGTGTCCAAGTGGTAAAAAATTATACTGAAAAAAACGCAGGAAACCCATGACGACTTTTGGCTTGGCCTTCTTGGTTACCGTTCGACTCCGCTGGAAAATGGTCGATCACCGGGTGAACTTTTACAAGGGAGGAGGCTGCGCACCCAACTACCAGACTTCAGCCTGCAGCCCAGATGCCGGGTTTTCAAGCGCAAGCAACGTGATCCCAGTAAGAGGAACCTGACAGACCTTAAGGAAGGGGAGGTTGTGAGGGTTCATGGGAAGGCATGGAACCGAAAAGCTAAAGTGGTAGGACTGATTGCGCCGAGGTCCTATCGTGTTGTTACCGAAGATAACCAAGTGCTCCGACGTAACCGCAAGCACCTGATGCCTACGCTCGAGCCGTTTCAGCAGATTCCGGTCGAAAGCGACGAGTCCGACAGCGAGGAGGGCCCGGACGTACAACCGCCACCGATGCCGCAGTCAACGGTCCTTCAACCGGCACCGCTGGAGCAAAGATGGTCCGGTCGAACAACTCGCCAACCAAGACGCCTTGGCTACGACCAAAACTTTAACCAAGTGGATTCCATGTATGCAACTAACCCTTGAAAAACAAGAGATGTATCGTGCAAGCTGTGCATGCTCGTACAAACCGGCCGTGGCTATCAATGCAAGCGATTACAGCCACACGTGACTGTGTTCGGCATAGCTATAAAAGCGCGAAGCTACAACCAATAAAGGCTTTTCCCCCCGTTCTGTCGTGACTGATACAATAACCAAAGCGGAGCGCCAACCACAGCTCTACGTCACCTACTTTGAACATGATGATAATGCTTAAATAAAGACAAACTCATGCCACGTACACAACGTCTCTCTCTCTCTCTCTCTCTCTCTCTCTCTCTCGCTCTCGCTCTCTCTTTAATGCCTCTCCACTCTTACACCCCCCCACCCCCTACCAATAAAATTACACCATCTTCCCGTTGACCGTCAACGCAATTTCCCATTTCGTAGTTCCGGTAAGTGAAAAGTGTGGCAGTTACCATGGAAAACAAACGGTAAATATAACGGTAGCTACGTACCTCAACCTCACGGAAACGACGAACTGAAAACTAATGGGCACTTCAATCGACCCCATGCCTGCTTCGCATACTACTCAGGGTTCCCCTACAGGAAGACGGTGTAATTTCGGCATTGCTCATCACATTGTAGATGCGACTGCATCTCATTCACTCGCCTTGTCCCTGCATCCGGCATCGGCGTTGTTGTCGGCGTCCGCCCCTCCCCCATTCTCCTCGCCGCGTCAGCTGCGCTCTCCGCCGCTCACCCCCTCTCCTCTCCGATACCGAACACTCTCTCGCGAGGGGCATTGGATTGGATTCGTATGAATTGGCTTGGATTGGCTTGGCTTGGATTGAATTTGATTGGACTTGGATTGGATTGGATTAAATTGGATTGTGTTGCGTCATAGCCGCGGCAGATGCTCTGGCGCCAGCGCGTCCCCTCACCGTTATGCGCGCTATAAAACGCGGTGCCTGCGCCGCTCCGCTCCATTGTTCCAGCGCCGTTCCTCCGCTGTCCAACGCTGCAACGTGAACCCCATATGCGTCGCATCTACACAGGGGTTCCCCCGAGGGTAGGTGGGAGATTTTTTGCTGTATGCATTCGTTTCCAGTATCCAATATTCCCTCGTTAACTCGAACATCTCGAAATGTCGGGTAAACTGTGAATTTACCTCCCACACGTGTCATCTATTTGTTCCCATTTACCTTGAACCGTTTTCTCGGGGGACCACGGATATCTCAAATTGTTGACAGAAGGGAAAGAAGGCAAAGTCCGCTACAGGCAGGTGATAACTTTTCCGTTGGCGAACGCGGTCGTGAATGGCATATTTTAATTTTCCGTCACCGCGGCAGTTTCCAATATGACGTGTCAAACAACTCGGGAAGGCTTTCCTTGGACCAAACGCGAACGCAAAACGGGGAGAATTACTCAGCTTATTCTCCCGCAATAACGAAAATTCGCTTTTCGTGCAAATTATTCTGCCTTCATTAGGAAAGCTCCCCTGTGCAGTGGAAATTTTATTACCAGCACGAACTGGTGTTTTGGTTAACATGGCCCCAAGTTTTCGGCATTTTCATTGACTCAAAACTACGCTTATCTCGAACTTTTTTTTAGGATTTTATGACTTCAACTTAACGAGATATTACTGCAATGAATAGGCGGGTGAAGGGAGGTATCTTCATGATAGGTTTCGGAATATTTGAAAAATTAACATATTATAACTGTCTTTGCCAAATTAATAATTTCGATCCGTAGTATGAAAAAATTCAACACCGAAAAAGTATTGCGTGGGAAGCATCCGGTAAGCAATCTCGTATCCTCAGCAGTAAGCTACCCTTATCAAAAACAGGATGGTATACAAACAATTTGTACTTCCCGTAATGACGCACGGGTTCTCACTACGAAGCATGTTGAAACAGAACTTACGGTCGCATTCTGAGTCGGTTCCCCACTATATGTACTTCGTCGACTCAGCAGCTTGGAGGATACCCAATGCCTTTACTTGCTCAAATCAATTTGAAGGATCTTCTCGACTCGAGACTCGTTTGGAGGATGGATTCACAATATCACCTATAGATCGGCCAAACAGACTTAGGAAAGAAGAATGCTAGGGGTAACGCTCGAGATAAGAAAACAAGAGGGTGGATTACGGAAAAAATCTTGGGTGGGAGACATTCTTCAGATCAAGTGAAAAAAGAGGGTTTGCAGTACACATTTGGCGGGACAACACCTGGAACATGCATTATGGGAAGGATAACTGATAGATCATAAATGAAATGGGAGCAGCTGGATAACTTGGTGGATCAATTAACTACGAAATTTAGGGACCAAAGAGTGGACTTGACAAACTAACAGTAAAAGAGGCTAGAAATCTTCGGGAGAGGCCATTGTTTTACCGTAGACCCAAGGACCATTGTCTTACCGTAATTAGGATGAGAATGATGACGATGATGAATAAGCTCCACCCTCACGTCACCAAATGGTGTACTACGGTGCGTGTTACGGCGCGTGTATGCCCCCACTATTACCTGTAACTAGTGGCACTAGATAAGATACAGAGCACCGTCACTGAGGCACGCAGTAAGCAACGGTGGCCATTTTGGTGTTTATCAGTGTTGCCAGAGCTTCGCTTATGTGGCCTCACCTCTAACTTTGAAGAAGTCATTTGTAAACAACACTGCCGAGGAAGCAGCAACACGGCATTTTCGGACGCACTTCTGCTGCTGAAATGCTGTGAAGCGCGCTATCTTTGATTCGCGTTCGGAACGACGCCAGTCACGCGCAGCCGCAGAGCAGGGAGGACAAGCTGAGGCTACCACAGTTGACCGACAGAAAACGCATAAACAACAAAATGGTTGCGCCCATGAACGGTCGCAGTGCAAACAAATGTCACGTGATGTGAACTGACCAATGATAATGCCGCCGGCACGGAACAATATGAGAAAAGAGCGCCAATACTCTGTAACCTTATCTAGGGACACTACCTGTAACCTTTTATAAGCGACTTACCCACCCACACTGAAACGAGGTTTAGCATATGTGTTCATTGCTGCGTCACATACACCACCATTCTCCGGTTCCCGGACAGCACCGAATCTTCGTCGCTGTCCCCTAAACTTATCGCTACTTGAAGGTCGACTTCTAAGACCGTCCGAAGTTCCACGCTACTAGATTTCTCATTGACTTGACGTCAGCAGCAGGGCGTACGCAGCGCCACCGCTGTCAAGGCCGCCGCTGGCTCGGCAGACGTCACGCCTCTCGGTCGTACGCTGTCCTCCTGTCATTATCTATCCACGGATTGACGGTGAATAGCCTGCAGTTATTGCCGGAAATTTTTCCCCAAGCACTAAACAAAGTTGTGCGCCGCATCAGAACAGTAACGAGGGTGTATGGTCTCATAAACTTGGCTCGAAAGAACATCCGGAGGAGAAAGTGCACTCAGTGCACAAAAACAATCATGAACTGTTCATACCGCCAACCTTCTAAGGCACAATTGCAAGACACTACTCGTGTCTCCTGAGTCCGAGTTCAAAAGCCTGATGCAATGTGAGAGGCGGCGGCGAGCGTCATTAATGCAACGATTAAGAACTGTGTTATTTCATCTTGAATACGCTTGAAGTCATTGATTACACTTTTAAACCAAGTCACTTAAAATGCTATTTATGATTTCAACAACTTTAGGAGCAAGGCACAGAACGTTTGTAATCTTTTAGGAAAGATAAGGATGATAGTAAAGAAGAACTGAGTAAAGAGGACTGTATGATTTGGTACGGGAGAAGGCGCCGTAGAAGTTTCTATTCACGGCCAACTTGATACTGGCTATGGATCAGAAAACTTTAAGATTTAGCTCATGCAGGATTGCTTTTTTTGTATGCTGCCACCGTGCCTGGCACCGAGCGTTTTACCGAAGAATGAAGGTGGCTTCGCATGGCCCTGCGTGGAACCCTGCTACCTCCGCCGGATACTTCAATAAAGTTCACTTCTCTCTCTCTCTCCACACAACCCACACGTATGTGTTCAGCTTGCCTAAATCGCAGTTGCTGCTGAACGACAACTATATCTGCATCTTGCTGCA
Source organism: Haemaphysalis longicornis (assembly GCA_013339765.2). Lineage (NCBI taxonomy): Eukaryota > Metazoa > Arthropoda > Arachnida > Ixodida > Ixodidae > Haemaphysalis > Haemaphysalis longicornis. The sequence continues at coordinate 68,060,044 of CM023449.1, read as the reverse complement.
CTACAAAGCTACAGCCTAGGCACCGATAAAATAACAACTGCATGTTCCCACGCACCGAACGCCCAAATGCGGCGAAGATGGCTCCTGACTTTTGTTAAACCAGAAAGCAAGCCTGCCGTCCCGTCCACCCTGCCTCCACGTTCTTTCTTACCGCCATTGTCCTGTGACACGGAGTACCATCCATGTGCATCGTAACGCCCACTCCGCTTTCTTAGGAGAAGAGGCCCGTGCCAAGCGCGAGCCCTTTTTCGAGACGCTGCAAGAGAAAGCGGTCGCCTCTGACCTCCGGCGGCCCTGACACCTTCGCGAGTCAGTGCCTCTGACGCAACAAGTGCTCGACCACGCCTCCCTTTCCATAGCCGCTCCGAATCGGGGCCAAGTCGGTCAGCCGCCGATCGCCTCTTCTCGCCTCGCTCCAGGCAAAAGGCGACCTTTCTCGCCGCCGTCTCAGTAGCGTCTGAACAGCTGACGGGGCACCACATGGCGCAGCGAGAGCCTTCGTTGCTGCATCTTTCATGGGCTCGAGAGAAAAGATGACGACGCAAATCGTGTCGCGTGGATGGCTAAAAGGGATCGCATAGGTCAGCATGTATTAGGGTCGCTGCAACGTTTTATCATGTCTTTTTTTTTTTTTTTTTTTTTTGCATAGAAAGCTTTGCAGGGACGTTGACCATAGCTTGACGCCTTCAGTCGTGCGATGTAGAAACTTTCTCTAAGGGCTACTTGTGTGCAGGCATCATCATACTTAAGGAACACCAACCGCTTGAAGGAGAACAACACGTGACCGTATACAAAACAGAAGAAAGTTACTCCTGTAATACGTAATTCAGTATAGCGATAAAAAATCTAATTTGTTGATGAGGTCTTGGTGTGATTGGAAACGAAACGACTGGACTGGATTGGACTGGAAAAGTGTTTATTTTTAGGTGTTTTTTTGGGTGGATAAGCGGCACTCCGCAGGGGTCTTGTGCCGCGTGCTACAGCTACACTGTAAAGGGTACTTCGCTGCATACTCACTGATCGGTAGAGAAAGCCAACTTCATAGATGCGGATGTGAAGTTAAATGCATATCCATGTAGAGTTGCTCAACATTATAACAAACCCATTTTAACAAATACAAACGTGCACATGCACACATACGTGTATACACACGTATATGTTGGCACATACGCTTCTTAAAGTTTTAAGCAGTTTCTTTCAGTCGGTGTCTCCGTTTTATTGCAACTTGTCAATATTGCTTTTCAAGGAGTGCTTGGTTAAGAACATATCCTATGAGGACAATGGCAAGTATGACAAATTGAAAACAAAAATTAAATTTAAATTTTCATATCAGAGGAAAATTCCCTGAGGCGTGATTACTTTTGCGAGAATAAGGTTAATCAGAAAGTCTCTGATGTGACATCCAGTTCTTGCTGAACCTAACATCATGTGTTCAGATGAGATTGTTTTGCCTTTTTATTGAGCTACTATTTTAAAGAATACGAAATACGGCGTGGCACCGAAGGCCTAAATTCAAAAGTAAATGCTTCAAAAAATGGTAAGGCAGGCAATACAAGGAGGCAAAACGCACAAGTGATCTATGAAATACAATTGATTTGTAAGGGTAGAATGGCCTAGAAATCAGATCATTTAATGGCTAAGCTACGAGAACTGTGAGCGCGCAAAACGCGGAAGACCGTACGGACGATCTTGTCCGTATCAGTGGATAGATGTTCCAATCTATTCTTTTTATTTCTAAAAACACCAGCTGCAGCATAACGCAATTAGCGCAATTAGTGCAATAACGCAATTAGCTTAACGCAGTTAGCCTGAAGTAGAAATACTGATTCATAAAATATTGAGTTACAGAGTCAAAACCACAATAAGTAAAAAAATAAACTGATACTAGCAAACAACGTTGCTACGACTCAATTACAGTTATATCGTTTTCGCAATGTAGACCGAACCACACAGCGCCAATGCCGGCATTCGATATTGATTTTAACGAGGTGCAACATCCTTGCGAAAAATGAAACGAGACAGCGTGGATGCTGTGTTATCTGTCACACACCAATGCACCAACTATAATAATTTTTTTTTGCCTACTACTCACATATCCACAAACTACAATAATTGGAACGTGCCTGGTAAAATCTACTTCTGTTCAAAGAGAAACGTAGCAGCTACGATTTTTTTAAGGAGAAATGCTAACGCTGTTCTAACTAGTGCTCCTCCACACAGAGCAGATTTCTTGCGGACCGCGTTTTCTATGTCCAGCCATTCTGGAAGTAATGTGACAGCAGTAAAGTGTAGATGCATCCTGAGGAAAATGAGCTCTTCGCCATAGCTCTCTCTCTCGTTTTCTCTCTCTGCCTGTATCTTTGTCTCTATTACTCTTTATTTCTTTTTTCACCCATGCCTGGTCGGGCAAGTTGGGTCACTTTGTTTTAAAGGTTGCTCATGAGGGATGTGTATTAGTTCAATTTTTTTACATACTCCATTGGAATATTTTTTGCGAAAAACTTAACGCAGACGAAGTATCCAGAGTGCCAGATGTGGGGAAAGGGGGAAATAGGCAAATGAAAGAACCAGACCGAGCAAAAGGGCGCAGTAAATGTGATGGCTACCATACGACGCTCTTCTCGGAATCGTGGCGCGCTCTCCAACCAAGGAACACGTTTCGTCGGACCGCAAAGTCGGGTTAAAACCAAGGGCCCGCTTCACTGCGGGTCGCAGCAGAAGCAGAAGCGGTGACGGTGTAACGCGCGCAGAGAAGGATTATAGAAAAATAGGAAGATGAAAAAAGGAAGAGAGAAAAGGATGGAAATTAAAAGCAACATTTCCTTCCGCCGACGCAGAACGGAATGGAAGAAGAAGGGAGGATAAAAAGGAAGCGGCGGAGGAGAGGCCCGCGTTGCCGATCGATAGCGCGCGCGGAACTTCCAGCAAGAGGCGGCGGCGGAGGCTGCTGGAGCGGCAGGATGTCGGACCCTTCAAGAACATTCTCAGCCGCTGTTGCTGCTTTTGCTGCTGCTGCTGCCGCTCTGGGTACGCTGCGTGCGCTTTTGGCATTCTTTCTCCCTCCTTCCCCCCTCTCTCTCCTCCTTTTTTTCGGAATTGCGTCAAGGCAGCCCTCGCCCAATACTTCGCCGTCAGAGCAACACCCGCCAGGAACCCAGAAGGCCTCAGTGCGTGGTCATCAAGCGACATTTCTGTGCTAACCGCCAAAGCCACGTTCCAGATAAAAGCGCAAAACGTCGGCCAAAGGCGACGAAAGAAAGTTCTGTGAAGCAGTAGCTTTAAAAGTGCAGTGAGCGTAGGTGACGAGGCCTATTTCCGGTCTAGGAGGTGTTGCTCCGAGCCTCCCCGTGAGGTCGGCTCGCGCACCAGCTGTTGCCTCAGCGAGACTCATTTCCTCGGGTATCTCTGAGTGCGCGGCCCCGGCCGCATGCATGCAAGGTCCGGCAATCCGGCCACGGCATTCGCGCACCCTTTTTGAGCACCCGCTGCTTTGAGATGGGCTCCTTGAAATAACGTTTACGCCGGCCATCCGAAACACGCGTAAAGGGCCCGAGGTATCTGCGCATTCTTCTACCTCTCTCTCTCTCCCTCGAAGCTGCTTTGTTGAACTTTTATGCGCCTTTGGACTGCTCAGCTTCATTCGTCCGCCCACGGATCTGCTGAGTATTTCAGGTCAGCTACGTTGACTTCCGGGTAGCGGTGCTCTGACTACTGACATCCGCTGCGGGGTGAAGTGGAGGAGAGAGGAGGAAGAACCCTTTCATTCCGGAAACGCTCACAAGATCCGGATCCGTAATAGAACCCGTACATTTTCTGCGGAAAGGAGAGGACCAACGCATTCTCGTCCGCCATTGTCGTTTAAAGGGCAAACCGGGCGACAAAATAGGACACCGAATCGGAAACTCTTGAATCACCGGCCATTTCCCTTGGACGTACGCTCCAAACGTCGTTTCGACGCCTAATTGCTCCAACGCACTATCTCTGTTTCCTGTGGAACAACAAAAAATTTCCCACCGTTGCTCATTAGCCAAGTGTGTTGGTTGCCAAAACGTCTCCGGTTCTCCGGATCTGTTGAAAGTCCAACCCATTAAAATTCTCCGCGCGCCGCAGTTGAAATGGCCTTATCTACTTGCCGAAACAATTTGGTATTATCATTGCAGCTTCCTTATACCTTCCACCTCAGTTCTGTTTCATTTTTTTTCTTTAGGCGAACTCGATTTGTGCTTTCTCGGCGGGCAGGCAGGCCCCCACTTTCGGCGGCTCCAATTCTAGAGTTTCTTTTCCCGTTTTTTTTTTCTTCAAGTAAAAATTCGAGCGACATTCCTTCCGTTCACTCGCAAAGGCAACGGAATACGTTTTCATAACTCGCCCACACAATTTCCGGCCGTTTTGCTTTTCTTACAAAAAGAGGAATTTTCTGGTCTCGTTTAGGTTCCTATTTCATTTTATTTTGTTCAAGTTGGCCACAAATGAATGCGCGAGTCTCATGAATGGTGCGTTCATTTCGCCGGCACCTATAACGCACAGTTCTCTTTTGTACCACCAGTCCTTTTTTTTTCAGTCAAAGTGTATTTGGCGGGACCAAGGTGTTCTTTTCGCAGTGGTATTGTAGGCGTTGCCCTTTCAAAGCCGCAATCACCTCGTGCGATCTAAAGAGCACACACAGTACGGTTATAAGAACACGTTTTCAACTGAATGCAAAGAATGTAACGTTTTTTTCTGAGCTGTCCCCTACACAAGACGAAATAAGGTAGCGCACACGCCGCGTTTTCCTCGAAATGAAAGCTTGGTCACTTTCCAAGCTTAACGTAGCCGCTTAATACGAACGGATAAAGGTATGCGAATTGAAAATTATCTCTAGCCTTCCTGCCTTTCCATAACATGTCACCGTGAGAGAATGTCCAACGTGGTCGCGAGAAAGTACTTTACCGTCAAAACGTTGCGACCGGGCGGCTAAGGCCTTCTCGTGTGTTCAAAATAAAGTCTGCATTGCGCGTCTTGCGCGTTTTTCTTGCGGGGTTCCCGGGCTCTCGCTGTACAAACATGCGAACGTCCCTAAGACGAAGCTGGGAAGATGGTAGGCAAAATGAGCAAACAAGAGACAAATATTTGTTCAGTGTAGCGGCCTGAGTATGGTGTCAACGTTTCAATAAGACGACTTGCCTACGTCAGGGCCCTGATGAAGCTCTGACGAAGGCAAGTCTTATTCTCGAAATGTTGACACCACAGTGAGACGGCTACGCTGAACAAAGTTTGTTCTCATATATATTCGACACCACACCAAGTGAGATAGAAAAATTGGCTGGCGATTACGATGCTCCCTAATGCGATATTTGGGCGCAGCTGTTAAGCTGTTTTGACTGTGCAAAATATGACGAGGCAAAGAATCTCAGGCGAACATATTTGTAGGGTTACAGAAAACTTGTATTTGCAGTGGCTGACGAAGCTCATGTACCGGTTGCCTCGCTCCTTGTTCCGCACTCACTCGGGGTTCTGGCGTCGGCGGTGCTGGGCCTCCGCTCGGGCAGCTGACCAAGCACACGACCGGTTGCATCACTGGCAGTTCAGCACTCACTCCTGCTGGCTACAGTGCGCTGAGGTAGCACCCACTTGTGGGTTCTCTCGACGCACCCGTCTAAAAGCCCAAACTCTAGCTGGCTACCTCAGCCGCCTGCCTCCTATTCCCCGCTCAGGCGAAATCTTTATTAACAAATATACCGCAAATTCAGCCTACACATTCGAAACACTTCGCAAGTGGTAGACCCCTCACCTGCCCCCTCGATGTCCTTACTGTCATTCCACCAATCCATCAGACCTCACACACCTAGTTTGGTGGTGCCCAGCTTTCGCCGGGCACCCTACATTCAAACCACCCTAACCACATCCCAATCCACAACAACCTGCTTAACAACTATTATATGAAATAGCAGTGTATTCAATTAAAAGCGGTCTAGCACGGGTTGTTTGACTGGGTCCTTCCCCGAACGAAGTCGGATACCTGCACAAACTCTTGACTCTATTGCGATCCCTATTGCGATCACCACGATCACTATTGCGATCACCATGAACTGGCCCATTAATTGCAGATTTCAAGAAGTGGCCCAGTTATTGACTACTGAGAACGATCAGCGTTTGTTTATTTTCTCTTACTCTCCCTGCCCATTCCTTTCGTCTATCTTCACCAGTGGTCATCCTTTTCTAATAAAGGTTCTCTCTCTCTCTCTCCTCTCTCTCTCTCTCTCTCTCTCTCTCTCTCTCTCTCTCTCTAGATGGCAGATATGCTGACCCTCTGCGTCGGCGGCGCGAACTGAGTCTCAGGAAGGGACAGCGAACTGCGTCTTAGGAATCGAGCGCACATCATCGCCACGCTCACGCCCCCCTCACGTTTTCGCCAAGAATCGCGCAGTCGAGCATCTCGTGCGGCCATAGCATACTGCCCCCTCCCCCGCACACTTTCGGAGTATCGCCTCGCGCCGCCACGGCGAACCGCCCTCTCCTCTCAATTTCTCGACAGTCTCCTCCTCTGCTTCCTTTGACTCTGCGGAATGGCCATCGTTCGCCCCATGGAGGAAATAAAAGCTTTCTTTCCTCCATGGTTCGCTCGATGATGCCGATGGCGGCGCCCCTAAACCCACAAACGGGCGCCGAAGGGCTGCGCCCTGAAAACACAACATGAGCTTTCAAGATTGAGCCGGCTGTTTACTGACATACATTCCGCCGTCGCACAGGCTTCTGTAAGACTAGAAATATGAATAACGAAAACAGCAGTTATCCTGCGCCTAGAGGCAACCTTGAACACAAACACAAGGCAGCGAAACCGATCCCCTGAAGACAAGCACGGACAAGAACGCAAGTTTACAGGCTTGCAAGCATGCCTAACCCTGCTCTTATAATCCAATTTCGACATGTAACAGAACTGTATTTGCGTTCCGGTGCTCAACAGTTTCGTATGATTGCGTATCTCAAGACAGTCCTTCGTTGTATCTATGCGAATTTCTCCTACTCTTGCAGCTGATGCTAAATCGGAGGCTATTGTAGTTGGCTTCTTATTTTTTAGATTTATTCTGCCCTCATCCTAGTCACTTAAGGTCTTGAAATTGTCCTTCGGATTTATCCTGCACCAGTGTTCCTGGTACGTTAGTGACTGAAAATTCTGGAAAGCTTTTTGTCCTTGGCAATGTTTTTTCCCTGCTTGAACTACTAATTACGCGCGTTAATGTTGTATGGTTAATGCACTTTATCTGCTAACCAAAATCTTCCTCGTACGTGTATTTGCCGTTACGATGACTCTACGTTTATGTATTGGCGCGTTCCCATTCCCTTGTCCTATCGTTCCGATTGCGAAATGAACTATTTATTGGAATTCTTTTATTTCCCTCGGAAATATAAATACGTGCTTCAAAATAGGGCCATCCAGTGCACACATAACAAAGCATTTTCGATACACCTTTTTCCACCGGAAGCCTATAAGGATGCTCTAAGGCCCCCTATAAGAACCTCGACCGGCAGGCTTCTGAAATTGGGCCTACATAACAAGGCCGCCGAACTAGTCGAGGCCCACTTCGCCAGCCAGCGTCTACGACTAAGCACGACACCCTGCGGGGGGAGTCTCCTCCTCACCAGGCTGGAAAGGGCCTCCCCCGAAGAAAGATCCCAGCAACTACGAGACGTACCTCCAAAAATAAGAATAAACATTGGCGTTGCCCCTATACCGCGTAAAATGGACCCTACTCACCACGCAGGGAGAAGAGAATGAACAGCGCGCACTTCCAACAAAATATACAGGGACATAGACCACACGGTTCACACCGACACTTCCGGCTTTGCCAGAAGGGGAGCCACCACTGCCGCGGTTACTTCAACCGTGAAACACATTACCAGCGTCACTTTATCCTTCACAACCACTACACAGGCCGAGGAAGCGGCCATTGCTCAGGCCATCTCCCAGACAAATGCGGATACCGTTATTACGGACTCGTGACAGGCTTGCCGAGACTTTCTTTGAGGTAGTATTCCCAAGACGGCTCTGGAAATCCTGCTGCACAAGCCACCCGGAAGAGAAGTGAAGATCGTTTGGACACCAGCCCACTCAAGCCTCCAGGGCAACACGACCGCCGACTACACCGCCCGAGATCTATCCCGCCAGGCGCCACGAGGGTGTAGGTTAGAGACTGCGTGTCCTTTGGTTGCGTATCAAGAGATAGCGGAGTACTATAAGTACCAAAGAATGATCTATCCTCCCGCCGACGAATCACCAACCAAGTGGCAGGAGCTCGGCCTCCCGCTCCTCCAAACAAATACCTTTCCTCATCCGACCAAACTCTACTTGCTTGATCCTACGCAGCACTTCCCGCTGTGCAAATTCTGTGCTGCCCCGGGCAGCCTGTATGGTATGGGAGTGTTCGGCAAACCGTAAGGTTCAAAGAATCGCGCACCCTTCCCGTGAGCAGTGGGATAAGGAACTGTTCAGCTCCGGTTGCGACTCCCAGCTTAGGCTGCTGGTGGAAAGGGCCATGGCAGCAGGGGTCTCCAATGGAGTCCTGGGCTGAAGACCCCACCTCACATTGTATGCTAGTTCTCTCTCTCTCTCTCTCTCTGTTGCACTTTCGCGTTGAAGTTTACCGCAGGAATTTGTTGCAGAGCGTACACCTTTTTCATATCCGATTCAATGTCTTTTAAAGCTGCGAACAGCTTTGTCATGGTAGCTAAAAATAGGCAACAGATGTTCACCGCTTCTGACAAGTACATTCTATTCAGCTTGAACCTCATGGCTACTGCCGTCTTATTTACGCCATTAAGTTAACGTACATTGCTATATATATTCTTAGAACTGCCATATAAATCTCTCTCATTCCTGCATTGTGTACTTAAAACAGCTTGTGACACCATTCAACGTACTTAAATCCCCGCTACAATTCCTCTGAGGTCACTGAGCCTTTTGTCATCAACGTTTTGGCTTATTCTAATGATGCAGCTGACCTACCTCTACCCGAAATGCTTTTGGCGTTAAACGCAGTCAGTTTTAAGTTGGAAGGCCGAGATGTCTTCCATCCCCGAAATTCTTAGCTCTATGGTGTGTGTCGCTAATCGGATAACCATTTCGCTAAGGTACTTCACAGCTATAAAAATTGGGCAAAACGTTTTGAGAATTGTCTAGCAATGCGCAAGCATTGTTACGGCTATTTTCTGTTCACCGACTTCACGTTTCCTTGGTGGCGCTAACCAACAGGTAACCGCTTCAAGGTGGCCGTATTTGCTGAGGCAGAATGCTGTCCGATCGCTGCTTCTGTTCTTTTCCAAGACCCAGTTCCTCTTCGTGACGCAACCACTCTTTCTGGCTTTTTAACGGCAGAGCTGTTTATGCCGACACAAATACCTCCGGCGTAGACAGAATACTCCGAGCGCAGGTGAGTGCGTGCCTCGCGGCGACCCCCCAGCGTCGTGCAAGCTAGGTCGTAGGCTTACGCTACATGATGAGCTCCGGCCTTCGTCGTCGCCGCCGTGTAGCGACCAGTGCGCCACGGGTCCGCTGCGCTGAAGACGGTGACGACGAATCTGTCAAGCCATCCCTTCACAATCCACGCGTGTAGACGGCCACCGGACCAGCTGATGAACAAGCGGAGGCGAGGACGCGCCACAAGAGGAATTGCATTACGCGGCTGTGCCGTCGGAAGACGATGACGAAAGGCATGACGACGATTGCTACGGAATAAATCACTGTACATACTTTATTGGTCTGCTTTGCAAGCCGTCCAAAACGGCTTTGCACTTCTGGGGTCCTGCTGCTCCCTCTCTCTTGGTATCCGCTGTCAGAGTGGGGAGAAGCTAGGTCGACACCCAGCTCAGCTGTTTCTACAGCCTTGTACCACTAGTGCAAGCTGAGCCAATTTTTATTGTCCCTTTTTGCGACTGAGACATGGCGACGGCGTGATTTACTCTAAACTCAATATCCCTGCCTTTTCAATTTCTGTCCAACGCAGAGCACCCTGTACCACTACGTACGGAAGTGCCGACAAACACCGCATCCACCCTCCATCTCCTTTTTCTTTTATGACCAGGTAATGTCGGGCCGACTCTGACCGTCCCTTCCAGCAAGGATCGATGAAGAGGACCTGGACGGCAGACCACAGACTCGCTATCCCGGGCTACATGGACGGCTTTCGCGGTCTGGTGCCCTCATATCGACACTTACGGTCATCCATAAAGATTTATTCTCTCGCTCTCTGTGTCGCTGTGCGAAGACTAGCCAAAGGTCATTGATGCCGTGCGACTACCCATTATCGCGCACCTTGTGTATAATCAGAAAGCCCTCGAAGAACCGGCACAACCCTAGCGCTGCTTTGTCTTTCAAGGATTCATTGGGCTGCTGTCACGCCGCACAAACACAGGGTCACTCAAGATGGGCCCGATGTAGGAAACAGCGGACCCGTCCTTTATTTAGATGGGGTGGTACTGTTTGAATTTTTTTTATTTATTGACTGGTTTATCTGTCTATTGTAAGTGCTTACCAACAATGCTGGGCCTTCTATGGTGAGGCACTGTGTACATGAGCAATATAACGCAAACAGACAGGCAACGTACAAAGAAGGGTAGTAAACTGAAAATGAGTATCATTGTGTAGAAATATACAAAAGTGGAGTTCTCCATACTTTGTTCACCAGCTTCGCAAATCGAAGCGTGCTACCCTGAGCAATACAAATCGTTCAGGTCGAGTGATAAAGCGGACACCGAATTTGATTGCCCCTTTTATTAAAAATACGAACGCTTCCTGCGTCTTTCGAAAACGAAGGCCATTAATCCAGCAGGTTTGCTAACGACCGCTGCGAAAATACTGAAGCCTGCCAGGTGGCACGCTCAGAAACAATCAGACTTGTACTTAAGGCGGTACGAGTACTAATAAGTTTCTTCCAATCTACTTCTTCGTAACGCGCTACATGCAATAAAGTTATTGTAATTTATTACACTTAAAGAAATTTTCTAACGCGTCAATTAATTTCTAACGTCTCATTTTTGTTTTCCTCTTGTTTAAACTGCTTCTTTCTTTTACTTGGGCTGTGTCATGTTTACCCTGTACGTTGCCTAAACCTCGAAAGTGTAATATTGTAATCACATTGGAGGAGGGGGGAGGCAGGAGCTAGTCAAGCTGTTCGCACAGCTTTTTTCCTTGCCTCCCTCATCTCAAAGGTGGAAGGGGCGCTGCAGTCCTCGAGGAGAGCAGACATGCTCACATCAGCTCCGCTATTAATATCCGATTACGCAGTGCTGGTTGCTCTAATCCCAACGATTTGTTACCAGTGTGTGCGCGAAGGTAAGGGCCATCGACCGTTACCGGACTTTCAGCAAAAGGTGCGTTTTTCGGCAATTTATCCAGTTCGCAATTTTTCTTCGCTGGCGCGGTGAGGCGAAGTCTAACGCACTGAGCGATTCCTAAGCCTAACCGCCGGCGGGCTGCCGGACACTATGTAAGAAGACGCAGCTAGTACGTCATCAAAGGAGGGGTCAAGGACCCGGATGTGTATACGTATAGATGGGGAGGAAAATACGGCAGAGGAGTTCACGGGATCGACCGGTTCGCTTCACATCGGCAACCACGACAAGAAGCAGCAGCAGCCGGACCAACGAGACGCCCAAGGTGAGCAACCGCCGTTACCACCATCGATATTTCTGAGCTTAAAGGCAAGACTACGCCAGACAAGAGCGTGAGGAAGGAGGTCATTCGGGCCGCCCGCATGCAGAATATGCCTGCAGAAGACATCAAGATCGTGCTTAGGCCCCGTAACGGGCTAGCCATCGCGAGAAGAGGCGCATCGTCCGTCGCGGCGGCCTACATGGCGGCCGCAGAGGCATCGAGAGAACGGAGCGGGCCAAAGGCAAGGCGTGTTCCAACTACCAGCACAGCATCATGGTGATCAGTACACTGAAAGCAGAACGAGCAGATAGGTACGTCCGAGTTCTGGAGATCGAGGTCCAGGGAACCGAGTACGAGGTCAATGTGTACGGGACGGCCGCACACGGCATGGTTAAAGGAGTCACCAAGGGAATAGCGACGGAAGACAGCGACACAGAGACCCTAGAGAATATATTGACCGAGCACAACCCAACGGCGATTGGCAAGCGCATCGGCACATCGATTACGGTGATCGTCGCCTTCGAGAGCGAAAAGGTAGAATGGTACGTGAAGTACACACTACCAGTGTAGCGTGTACAGGAAATAAATCGAGGTGTGCAGACGCTGCGGCAACGTCGGCCATCGCAATGATGTGATTTCCCTGCAAGAACGCGATAGTCTGCCTTGCGTGAGGCGCAAACAACCCAATAGACGACCACAAATGCGTCCCCAAGTGCAAGCTATGCGGCGAGAGCCACCCCGCGGGAAACAAGGCCTATAGACAGATAAAGATAGATAGAGAGAGGGAGATATACAATTTATTTGCCCTTTAGGCTAAGGCCTCTTTATTCCAGGGGGCCAGTGGATTTCCTAATTGGTGGGTCATCCAGGGGTCTTGCCGGAAAGGCGGTGTACCTATGCTTTTTTGGACAAAGGCTGCCGACGATAGCTGCTGCTCTGTGGCCGGTTAAGCCAGCCACTCCGTGCGGATACTGCTGTCTACTTTGGAACATAGCCATAACATACGCTCTTGATTAATCGGCACGTGGCATTCATCACACACTGGCGGGGAAGTGTTTATAAAGCCTTTGTACATGCATACTTGTAGGGTGTGAGTGGCGTTTGCGTTTGCGTCAGCCTTAGGGTGTTTTGCTGTTTCTGTATTTTTCCTGGACAATTTCTTGTGCGGAGCAGTGGATTTGCGTTTTCCGTCTGTTTATTCTTTCAGTTGTAGTTTTGCCGGGGTAATGGGCTTTTGTGTTTGGCAAGTTAGCAGGTGCCCGGAGAAGCGCTCCGCGGGCGAGCAGGTTTGCTCTTTCGTTTCGTGCCAAGCTTGTGTGTCCTGGTACCAAGTGTACCCTTATCATGCCTTTAATGTGTTAAAGCTCTTCCAAAGCCGGTTTAGGAAAGAAGCCTTGTGTCAGAAGGGTGCAGACTTTCTTTTTGCCAGTGTATATGTTAGTAAGAATGTGCTGTGTCGCAGTGCAGGCGGCTACCCAAGCTATTTCAGCGGCCTCGGCTTCTTCGACGGAATAGTCATTGCCCCGGTTTGTCCCTTCCTGTCCTTAACTGCTCGTGAATGCTATGCCATAGCTATATCCTTGCACTGCAGAATAGGTGTAAACATGGATCTGATAAGCTTCTCCGGTGCCTTTCTTGACATAAAATTTGGCCCGGATGAGTCTTCTTGCTGGGTTGCATTCCTTGTCCATATTTCTCGGGATGGGTGCTGTTGAAGTTCAACAGTTCTGGTGGCAATATAGCCAGTTCTCCGGTAGTGGTTTGCAAGGGTTTGTAGCCCGCAGCGGGTAGAATGTCCTGGCCTTGCGGGGATTTTCGTAGTCAATCCAGTTGGTTATATCTGTGGACTGTCAATACTTCTTGGAGTGTATTGATTGGTTCTGTGTCGAGTAGCAGCTTGTTGCTGGCATACAAAAAACGGTGAGGGCGATCTTCGTGGGCTTCCACAAAAGCGTGTTAAGTTTGTTTTGCTGAGTTCTATTGATATTGACGGACGGTATTTGATATCTGATTTTTGATGTGATGCGTGCATCTCTCAGAAGAAGGAGGTCATCTTCTAGGAGTCCTCTATTTTTGTTACGAAAGATGTGCAAAATCTGTTCTCCCTGTCTGAGAATGTTATTCACCGCCATGTGTCCTCCTCTGTCACTCTGTAGTGGCAGTCCTAGTATTTTGATGTGCCTTCCCGGTACGATGGTGTGGCCGTTCAGTGATAAGCGAAGTTCTGGAGCTTTACATCGATGACTTCGGACTGCCAGAAGCTCTCTTTTCTCCACGGAGCAGTTTAATCCTATCCTTACAGCGGCAGCTTCTGTAGCCTCGACAGCCTGTTGTAGCAGGTCTTCTATGTGTGTAGGATTGCCTGTGTTGACCCACACGGTAACGTTGTCCGCGTATAGGGTGTGACGGATGTCGGCAGGTACCGATTCCAAGGCGCAAGATTCAAGATCCCGTTCATGGTTCGAAGACGAAGATGGGAGAGACGAAACGCCGAGCAACAACGGATGGTGTGCGCGCTGTCGCCAGGCTCCTTCCCGCAGCTGGGCGACGTGACGTCACGTGGCGCGGGCGGATCACGCCACGCATCGCGCAGCGCATCACGCCACGTATCGGGGAGTGCGTCACGCCACCGGGCATCACGAAGTGCGTTACGACGACCGACGTCACAGTCACGTCACTCCTACCGCAGCGCCTCATGTGGCGATCAACAGCCTTGAGGAGTGAGCTGGGCTGACGCCCCGAAGGGAGAGAACAAAATGGCGATGAACGGGTACAAGTACGGCGGCAACCAATCATGCGAGCAACTAAGAATGGCCAACGAGGCAATGGCGATGAAGCGTGTGGAAGTGTAAAAGAGGCTGGGAGTCTACAACCGCATTTGCAGCAGCAACAGCAGCAGCAACAACAGCAGAAGAATCAAACGGGGTCAACTACCATGATGGAAGAAACCACTTCGGCAGGGAAGCAGCCACCGACGCAGGAGCAGCAACCAAGTCAGCAGAATCAGCAACAGCAGCAGGAACAAGTAGAGCAGCAACCAAAGAAAGAAGTAACGGCAAATTTCAAGGGAGGAAGAAGACGGCGAAGTACCAAAGAAGGGAGCAAGACCATCGACTACGAACTACAACGCCCAGACCGAGAAGCCGACAGCCACTGTCAACAACCTCTCAGCCACGGTCAGCAACCTGATGGTCACGGTCAGCAACCTAGCGAAGGTGACAAAGCAGTGGTCCGCAAGACTAGAAGAGATGATCTCCCAGTTGGTGGTGCCCCATAGGAACCTGAGCGAGCGTTTCGAGCTCTTAGAGCAGACGCAGAAAATCATTGTACGCTGCCCGATATTCGCGGCACAGTTCGCCAACCACCTGTACCTCCAAGAACAAGTGCAGTAACCAGCAACACAACGACCATGCCAGGGAAATCTCCTCTCCCTATAAGGACGGAAGCGAAGTCGCTCACGATCAGGCAATGGAACTGCCAAAGCCTCGGAAACAAGAAAACGGTACCAAAGCAACACATTCGAAACTCAGAAGGGAAGAAGACATCATCATGCTGAAAAAAACGGTGGCGCACGACGCGACACTGCCGGTGTGCAGAGCCTACGCCGACACGTCTGGTCGGCGTGGGATCTGCACCTTCGTGCGAAAGAGACTGACCGCGATTATGCAACAACGGAACAAGGGCAAGAAGCCTGAATACTAACACGTCGGCGTCGAGATCGCACCGGGCAAAACTGCAGGCAGGGGCTGTACGTGGTAAACGTCTACGGCAACCTGAAAGTCCACAGCCGGAAATTCAAGACCTTACTGAGGGCAGCGAGTAACCTGGCCAAGAGAACCACGCTAATGGGGGGGGGGGGACTTCAACGCACCACACCACTCGTGGGGTGGTACGTTTTACGAAGAGACGTACGGAACAAGGATTCACCTTGATCACGAACCCCAAGCAACCTACGTGAACGGGCCTCACGTCGACTCAACGGGATAGAACGCCGCACTTAACCTTCATCAAGAACGTAAGAGATGTTACGTGGTGAAACGCCGGAGAAGATCTGAGGAGGGACCATTCTATAATAGAAAGTGAATTGGCAGGCAGAGGTGAATGCAAGATCCAATACAAATAGACTGACTGTGACGCATTCCGGAAGCAGAGAACAGACGATCCTGGAGCGCTCCACATCGAAGACATCGAAGCGTGAACGACAAAGGAAGTCCACGGAGTTAACACGAAGATCGAGACCAGCTACGACATTACATGCGTAGACAGCCGACTGGCGCACCTGATCGAAGTGAAGGGGTCCATCAAGGAGCGCTAGAAGAAGCAGCGATGGAACAGATGCTACGAAAGAAAGTGGCGGAGCTAAATCGAGCGATCGAGAAACAGAACGCGTTATTCTGCAGAGCGCAGTGGGACGAGGTGTGCAGCCGCATCGACGGCAGCATCATCCACCAGGGCAAGGCCTGTCTCTGATCGGACATTTGTTCGACGAGACCAGATTCAAGTCATTTCAGCAGAACCGCATAGCCCAGCTCATCTACAAAGCCGAGAAGACCATAGGCAGAGAAGAGCTCCTCATGAAGCTGAGCGCCAAGTACCTACCACCGATGACGGCCGAACAACACCCGGGAGAAGTAGGGACGCCCGACGGCAGGCTAGACCGCTACATCGACGGCCGAAGTTGCAAAAGCCCTGCGGGAGCTGAAAACCAGATCGGCAGCGGGACCAGACAGAGTCTCAAACAAAGCCCCGAGAAAACTTAAGGACTCGTCGATCGAAGCGCTGATAAGAAATTACAACAGATGCTGGCGAAGCGGCCCACTACAGAAAGCGTGGAAAACAGCTAAAACGGTACTCATTCCCAAACCGGGCAAACCACCGATCATCGAGAACCTGGTGCCCATCTCGCTAACGTCGTGCGTGGGGAAGCTTTTCGAGCGCGTGCTGGTGAACAGGTGGCAGGACTACCTAAAAGAAGAGGGGCTGGATCCGGACTTGATGATCGAGTTCTGGAGAGGCTTGAGCACCCAATCATCGAGGGCGATACAAGGGACAGCAAGGTGATATTAGGCCGAGACCTGCGGAGCGCTTTCGACCGAGTGAGGCACTAGATCATCCTGGCGCAAGCGTCAAGGCTCAAAATGGGAGAGCGGAGTTACAAGTGCATCAAGGACTTCCTGTCAGGCCGCAAGATTGAGCTACACGCGGAAGAGATCGAGTTATCAGAACAAGACGTAGGCAGCCTGGGCACGCCTCAAGGGTCGGTGATCTGGTCGCTACTGTTTAACATCGTCATGACCCGAGCCACCGAAGCGGTGTCGAAGGCGTTCAACACACCATGTGTGCAGAAGATATCACCCTATGGACGGCCGGCGGCACCGACGCAGACATCGAGAGAAGGTTTTGATTGATTGATTGATTGATTGAAATTTGAAGTTTATTTGGCAGAATGGCATACATGGTGCCGAGGCTAAAGGCGACGTGAATGTCGCCTGGCTTGACCTCTGGCTCCCAGTGACACTGGCAGCACAGACAGCGTTTCAAGCTTGGAAACGTTTCACATAAAAAAAGAAAAAGAAAGGAAAAAAGGAAAAAGAAGGGGGACAATCAGATAGCAACACAGAGTTATACAATAACCAACATTTCCCACGAGAATTAGCAGGATTACACTAATACATACATTGTAGCCAGCAAACAAAAACCAGCAAACAAATAGGGTTGCATAGTTTACAATCCAAATAAACACTACATAAATAGATGCAAAGAGCATGAAGGTAGCAAATCAGGTCGCAGAAGGCGATCTCGGCCATGGAACACCGGTGGGTCGGAACGGGTCTGCAGTATTCGCCGTCCATTTCAGACCTCCTGGTATACTTGCTTGGCCAAGTGGGTCGGCAGCCGCTGACCCCGAGGGAGTGCGATCGCCTGGAGCTGATCACAATGACGGACCAGCGAATCCCCGAAGTGCCGGAGATCAGGGTGCTGCGCGTGCTTATTAACAGCAACGATAACAAGGAGAACCTGATGAAGAAATTGGCGACCAAGACGGCAAGCACACTGCGGCTGCGCCAGCGCGTACGCCCAAAAAGATGGGCATCCGCGAAGAGAGGCTCACGAGACGAGTGCAGCCTTTCGAGATCAGCCACCTGGCATACACGGCAACGTACCACAAGTAGACACAGACCTACAAAGCCAATATCGCGATCATGACATGAAGAATGTATAAACGGGCACTAGGACTGAGCGAATCAACGAACACAGAACGACTGCTGTAACTCCACAACACGGTGGACGAGTTCATCGAGGCCCAGCTAGAACAACAACGCGAACGACTGGCAGAGACCAAGAAGGGAAGAGCCATGCACGAGACCCTGGAATACGGCTACAATATCACGGGAAGGCAATTCCGAGGCCTAGACGCAAAGGTGCGCGAGAACGTGCGGCTGAGTCCCATTCCGAAGAACATGTACCCAGAACACAATCAAGAACGAAGACGCGCAAGGGTCAAATACACCATCCAGGAGTACAGTAACGACCCGCGAACACGGTACGTCTATGCGGCAGACTATGGCCAAGGCAGGCGAGCGATGGTAACCATAAATGCAAGAACGGGAAGGGTGGCCAAGTCAGCGAGCGCAAAGTGCGAGAACGCCACCGAGGCCGAAGAGATTGCCATAGCTGGCAATGTCCGAAACCGGTTGCGACACGATCCTGAGAGTCGCGCAAGAGGCCGTCCGCAACCTGGCGAACGGCCGGGTGAGCGACAAGGCAGCCAAGATCATCGAGAAAACGGGTGTCCAAGAAGAAAGAAGAGTAGACATCAAATGGATCCCGGCGTACGTGGGCGAATTCTCCCCGTACTCACCGAACCACAACGAGACGGCCCACAGGGAGGCGCGCGCAACAACACCGCAGGGCCTGGTGGGCAAAGACTAAAGACAAAGCCAGGGGTTACGGCGAAGCGCTCAAGAACATGCGGCTGACGAGAAGAACGTATCCGCCGCCCCACAGAGCCCTGGCTCGCGAAGAGGCACAGTATCTCAGAAGACTACAGATGGCGTCGGTCACGTCACCGGCAGCGCTATACCATATGTACCCTGATGAATACCCAAACGCCCAATGCAGCTTATGTAAGAAAGGGCTAGACAACCGGTGTGACGTCATGTGGGACTGTGCCTCCGACCCACACGGCGCAAGTTTCGCAGAATACCTTGCGGAACTCCAAGAAGCCGTCGAGTCAACCAAATTGCGGAAAATGCCAATAGGTATAACGCATGGGATTTCCACAATAATGCACATTTTGCGAAAGTGCCACCTTTAATCGTTGTAATAGCGTAAATGGAGATAATGCGTAGAACAAAATTTTGAAAAACTAAAAGAAAAATATAAAAAGTAACGGGAAACTGGCGATCGTGTAACGCCCTCCATTACAACAATAATGAAGATTTCGCGAAAGTCCCAAATGTAACTGTTATAACTGCGTAAATGGAGATAGATGGTGGAAGAAAATATTGCAAAAAAAATAAAGAAAAACTACGTAATTACGCAAAATGGTAAACCGTATAAGGCCCTGCATCCACAATAATGCAGATTTCGGGGAAAGTTCACGTGTAGCCAGTGTAAATGGAGATAATTGGTCGGACAGGATTTAGAAAAACCAAAACATTTAACTGAAACAACTCACATTCAAGACAAGTGGCATATCACTGCTACACATTAGGAGATCATTCTCGGAATTTCTCCGCAATTTTTAAAAGAAAGACATTTCCAGTCGAATCCAACCCTCATCTCAAAGAGCGGAAAATAGAGGAATTACTATTACTTCCCTTAAGGAGTAACGATCATTGTAATTCGATTACCTTCTTCCTGTAATCTATTACAGAATGACCAGTTACAATAGACAGCTTTAGCATAGCGCCTAGCGTACGCTACGCGAGGGGCGGCCGCTACCGTGACCCAACTGCATGTGCACGCATTCGTTCGGTGACGTGGCGCCCACGCCAGAACGAATGCGCGTTGGCCCGTTCATTCCGGTGAGGGTTGGCCCACGTCGCCGTGCGGCGCGCGCATGCGCAGTCGAGTGTCGGTACCCACCGCCGCTAGCTTATAGGCACTCAGCTCCGGAAAAACAAAAACGGTTAGTTCCTTTCTTCTTTTTCAAAATCGCCAATGACAGAACCACGAGGACTACGGCGCCGCTCCATTACGCTTCGTTCCCTGGGCAAGAGAGAGAGAGAGAGAGAGAGAGAGAGAGAGAGAGAGAACAGACTTTATTGTCATCCCTTTTAAGACGAATGTACCGTGCGGAAAAGTCCGGTATCTTCGTCCCATTAGACGGCGGTCAGGAACCCGTGGTCTCTGGCGGCGTCCTCTGCCAGTTGGATGACAGCAGCTTGTATCCCGGGAAGAGAGCTGAGCAGTGCGGCCTCCCACTGCTCACTACTTCTTATATGTATTACTTGTTCAAAGGCCCGTGGTTTATTGGGACATTGCCAGACCATATGTTGTAGTGTGGCTGCTGCAATGTTGCACCACTTGCATCTGTCCGTGTACCTATCCGGATAGCTGCGGTGACACCGGGCGGGGTGAGGGAACGTATTTGATTGTAACCTGCGCCAAGAAACTGTCTGCCATTTGTTTAGAGCAGTGTGGGCAGCAGGACATTTCAGTCGGCTCAGCCTATAGTGTTGAGTAATCTCTCGGTAAGTTGCCAGTCTCTCCCTCCCCCCCGTCACAGACGGCACGTTGTCGGATTCGAAGTCAGCCTGGTTCGTGTATCCTCGGGCTGCTTCATGTGCCATCTCGTTCCCCCGGGAGAGACGAGTGAGCTGGCGTCCATACCAGGCGGATGTGCCTTGAAACTGGGGTCGCGCTGTTCGTAAGGATTTTGGCGGCTGTGGTGGAGATCCTACCGCGCGCATAGTTGCGCAGGGCGGCCTTGGAGTCCGAGATGATGGTAGTAGCCTGCGTGCCCATAATTGCAAGAGGTATGGCCACCTCTTCACCCGTTTCTGGATTGGACGTAGGGATTGAACAAGATGAGGTTGCATTTCCCTACTGATCTACCACCACGGCCACTACCGCACGTTGGCCAGGGTAGCCCGCCGTGTCGACATAGCATACCGCTGGGTTGGCACTGTACTGCTTGTGGAGCGCCTTCGCACGGGCAAGCCGTCGGTCTTGATGGAATTCCGGATGCATATTTCTAGGCAGTGGGGCCACACTTATTTTGTCTCGTAGGTCCGCTTCAATGACGCCTTTGGTTCCATTCTGGTCCGCGAAAGGTATATGCAGCGACTCGAGAGGCCCGCCCAGTTGGGGTCACCGCCAGCCTGTTGTATTGGGTAATGCGTTGTGCTTCTATAAGTTCATCCAACGTGTTGTGAATTCCCATCTCCAGTAATTTTTCTGTGGAGGCAGCCATTGGAATGCCTACAGCCGCCTTGGTGGCTTTGCGAATTATTCGGTCTATTTTCTCTTTTTCTGCTTTCTTGAGTTTCAGGTACGGAGTAACGTAAGTTATTTTGCTGATGACAAAGGCTTGAACTAACCGAAGGAGGTTATGTTCCTTGAGCCCATGGTGTTTATTGGCTATCCGGGCGATGAGTCTGCCAATTTGTACGGCTGCATTGTGCAGGGCCTGTATGGTAACCGTGTTGGTTCCTTTCTCATGTATTCTAAGCCCTAGAATTCGTATGCATTCAGTTCTGGGTATTGGGCTGCCCTGCAGCAGGATTTTTATGTTGGGGTCATGTATTTGTCTCCGGCCGGGCCTAGCTGGGTTGTAGAAGAGGACTTCCGATTTTTGTGGTGAACATTCGAGGCCTCTTTGGGTTACGTATTCTTGAACCGTGTCAGCGGCTGCTTGCAGGCGTTCTTGTATGTCCCCATCGCTTCCTCCTACGGTCCAAATCGTGATGTCATGAGCATAAATGCTGTGACTTACATCCGGAATTTGTCGTAGTAAAACAGGTAGCTTAATCATTGCCACATAGAAAAGAAAGGGCGATAAGACCGAGCCCTGTGGTGTTCCGCGGCTGCCCAAGCGTATGGGGTCCGACTGGAGGCCTGGTACGGTTAGTTGTGCGGTTCGTTGCGCTAAGAAATCCGCGATATAGTTATAGGCCTTCTTGCCCACGTGGAGGTCGCTCAGGTTGTGGAGAATAGCGCTATGTTGCACGGAGTCAAAAGCTTTGGTCAGATCTAAGGCCAAGATTGCTCGAGTGTCTAGTGGGGTACAGCGGAGTTATCGATGATTTGATGCTGTGACTGGAGCATGACGTCTTGCGTTGATAGTGATGGCCGGAAGCCCACCATGGTATGGGGGAAGAGTTGGTGTTCTTCCATGTACCGATGCAGGCGGTTCAACACTACGTGTTCGAGCAGTTTTCCCAAACACGAGGTCAAAGAAATGGGCCTAAGGTTCTCAAGCTTCAGTTGCTTTCCGGGTTTGGGAATAAACGTAATGAGGGCGCTTTTCCACGTAGGAGGAAGACGGCCGTTGTCCCATACTTTGTTCATGTAAGCTGTGAGGTCTTCTATGGATGAGTCGTCCAGATTGGTAAGTACCTTGTTAGTGATGCCATCAGGCCCTGGCGCAGAGCGAGTGTTCAGTTTAGTAATGGCTTCACAGATTTCAGCTTTGGTAATAGGCCTGTCCATTTCGGGATTGGGGTTACCAGCATATGGGTCTGCTGACTCCTGAGGGGCTTCTTGTATGTAAAGCTCCTGCAGTTTCTTCATTAAAGTAGATCCCTGTCCTTGATGTGCATGTAGGATGGTCAGAAGGTTGCTACGCTGGGTTAACGGCCTTCCGTCCGGGTTCAGAAGGCTGCGGATGGTGTGCCATGTTTTAGGCATATTCATTTGTACATCCATTCTTTCGCACAATGCATTCCAGTGTTGGTTAGTAATATATGACGCGTGCTTCTCGATCTCCTTGTTTAGGCGCGCTATCCGGCGGCGTAAGGACCGGTTGTGCCGCTGCCCATGCAGCCGTTTCTGAAGGCTGCTCTTCGCTTCCCACATGTGAAGGAGGCGAGAGTCGACTTTGTCTAGGTTCGCTTCCTCTGGTACGATTCGAGTAGCCATCGTGGCGTGTTCCTGTAAGCATTCGACCCATTTTTACAAATCTTCAATGCCGGAGTTTTTTACTTTTGAAATCTCGGCCCTCCGTATATTACGGAAAACATCCCAGTCGATAATTTTTTGCTCCCGGCCGCTGTACTTTGGCGGTAGGTACGTAAAGGCACCGATTTACCGGCGGGCTCGCTATGCATATATCTATTCCACGCTAAGTAAAACAGTATAACCAGGTACAAAACAGTTACTACGTAGAATTATCGAGGGGAAAGGTAATCGATTATTCTAAAGTATTTTTTGATTACTTGTGTGAGTGGGCAATTCTAACTTTAATGTGTTATTTTTTAGTAACCTGTGCAGTTCTGGAAACAATCATTCTGAATGGGCATCGGACTTGAGTGTGCTGGGTGAAAGAGAGGACGTTTATTTTTCTGCATCTGCGCTTCTCCAACTGCGCTGCTGTCGCCTTGCACCTGCGCAGGTCCGGGTTCTGTCCACCAGGATGCGCTGGAACGGTGGGTCCGAGAGCGTAGGCAGACATCCAGGGTGCGAGAGGGTGGTTTGTGGTGGGGATGGGAGGACGCGACAATACCAGATGGGGTGGGCGCAATGGGGAAGGTGGAGGCAAGGTAGAGAGAGGGAGCAGTGTTTGTGAGTAGCGCCCTGGTGGGTAGGAAGTCTGTATTTATTTGCCGCCAAAGTTGGGCTTCATGCGGGGATGGCGCTGGGTGGCTGAGAAAAATGCCGCCTAAAAAGCGCTCCGCTTTTTAGGCGGCAATCTTGCCAAAGTTTGCGTCCTCGCACCGTTTTTATGGATTTTTGTGCAACCACCCAGGTCGGCATAAGGAACACCGGGATAGTTGCTTATTATTCCTTCTTTTGGTATTTCTGTGAAAGTACACAAGGGGACGACTACAAAGCCACCTTTGTTATCAGATAGCAGAAGCTTTAGGTCTGTATCACGAAGAGAAGGTACCACTGCCTCGGTGTGAACGGTACGATTTGTTTTTCGAGAAATACGCGCATCCACTCACGCACCGGCCGAACTCTTCATAGTTTGAGCTCACGGTGGCAGTTCCCATATAGGATAGCAGCCCCACTTTATCTGCTAAAGGTGTGCGCAGAAATGTGGTCCCAAGTTTGCGGTTTTCTTTGCCGGCGCAGGAACATCAGAAGTGTCAAATAATGTGAGCAGCCTTGCGAACTAAAACTGGGAAAGGTTCTCTGAAAATCTTATCCAAAATACTTGGCCGGGGAGTGACGCGGAGTGCAGAGCTTCCTAAATGCGTTTTTTTTTTTTTTTCATCTGGCATGTGGTGCTTTTCTAACCACGCCATAAGAAGACAGTCCTTGATGGCCTCCTACCTGTTCTTTGTATCACGACGAAGCGTCCGACATAACGTGGATTCCTTCTTTCGTGGAGGATTATTACGCGTATAGAGGTGTGAATGGGAGTTGTAAGCTAACTAACCTATGCACACCGAACAGCCTTGGAGACCCAGCGGAAGAGCAAAACGAGAGTATATTGTCGTAGATAAAGCTAACCAGAACAAGGATTGTAGGCGGTCCAGTTGCCACATATCTGAGCATTAGATACTTTTAAAATTAAATTTAAAAAATTAAAAAAAGAATATTTTTTGTGCTTCCCCCTGTTTATAGTACTCAAACCTTTTTTTTCCCGAGATAATATTGCACAATTTCTTGTTATAGTGTTTGCATATTCAATTAGCGTGCTAAACTGACCCGTACCTCGAGTGCCTACATATTTTGTAACAATATTTTCGTATTTCCTAACAGGAGGTCCCCCCGACAGTTTTACTTTGGGACCTCCTTCTGTACTAATGACTTCGTGCTATATGTATGTACCGAAAAATGTTTAATAAAATCCTTGAAATCCTTGAAATTAAACACCGCAGAAAAAAACGAGACGGCTCCAGTATGCACGCAGACACAGCACTGAATAACAGCTAATTTTATTTTCATTGGAAAGAAATGAATAAGAAAGGATAAATGAGATGTGTGACTTTATATTTCGAGAATATGAGAAGAAGTACACGTTACAGAAGAACACATAAAAACAACCACGAACAAGAAATCGCAGTAATTTAGCACCGCAGACTTCCGGTACGAAGTGTGGCTTCCCCACTGAGATGCGGGCTCCACCACACGCCCAATCACATTTACCAGAAGGAAGGATATGGCGGTACATGAAATGCAGAGAGGAGTTTGATTGGATGCCCTACACACGGGAAGTGGAGAAGGCGGGGTTTAAAGAGAAAGAACGGGCATATAAAAGACTAGAAGTGGAGCTGGAGGAGCGAGGAAAGAAAGAATAAAGGTAACTACAAACACAAAACCACACTTTTAAAAAAAAAGATCGTGGCACTTACTAACAGAACACCAACAAGAACAGAACAGAACACCAAGTTACTTGTCACAGTATCCACTAGGTACCTAGTGCTCGTATTAACTGACTATACATAACCTAATAAAAAAACTATGCGTGACAATGTGCTTCGGCTGAGCAAGCAGTTCGACACAGATACATCCAAGACGCACGCATCACACTTGGACAACAATAATTTAAGAACGCCATTGTTATGCACGAAAAGAGCAAGTATAACTAATGCCTTTGCTACACGGCAACTTTCGATAAACAGTTGAACGCTAATTTAAAGTCGACCCTATGTATTTGCAATCGGGAACTTGATAGACAATTGGTTCGAAGGCCTTCGGAAGGCCTTTGGAACGGCAGTGTCGGTTACCTTAGAAAAGTATCTACTCTCCTTGCTTTTATAGCCAACGGCGGAAAGACCTCTGATAGTCAGTGGGCTTGTCGAAAAAATGAAATATTTTAGCGATAATTTCAGAATTGTGCATTTTAATGTGACCATATACAAGTCAGCATGTGGATTTTGAAAACCTTTTTAATTGCGCTTTAAAGTTGGAAAAGTGTTGTAGTTATTATGTTCAATAAATCAGATAATTTCATAACTATCAGTTAATGTTTGTACGAAACAAGCAGCAGTAATTAAGTGCACGGTCTAGACTAGTTACGATAGCACTTCGGTTTCATACTTAGTGGCAGGACTTACGTACCGTTCCGTGGGGTAGTAAAGTTCGTAAAGAGTTTGTAAATACAGCCCGTTACTACCTTTTTACAAGCGTTTTTTTTTTTTTTTTTTGTTAAGAGTGCGTGGGCGATAATCACTCATAAAACAGATCAAGTAAACTTGCCAAATGACGAGTGAAAGATCGTACACGGTGTCCCTACAATCATTCAGACAAGCCTGTGGCCTTGAAAAAACGAAGCATAATGCTTTTGTGGCCTCTTACTACTGCGATGGGGAACGCCTGTGAATTTAATAAAGACGGCAAATGAGGCTGCATTTACCGCCTCTTGCTGTATCGTAAGATCATCCAGTGCTTGTAAGGCATTTTTTTCTCCTTAGAACTTGAGGCCAGGCTTTTGTGCTCATTAGTGATCGCTCGCGGGTTATGTATTGACATTTCCAGCGGGAATGTCTACACCATCGCGCACTCAAGGCTACCACAAATATTGAAAATCGAGCTCCGTACGGCTGAAGGGCACTTCCCGCTTTGCTTTCAAGTCTGCTGAGGGGTGCGATGCAGGCAAGCGCATTTTGACTCTCGGAACTGAGCTGCCCTACAAAAAGCTCTCTCGTAGTCGCAACCATGAATACTCGTAAGCGACGACAATGAATATAAACAGTACGGTGTTGTGACACAAAACGAACCATTAGTGTTGTTCACTGACAACCCCACACTATGAAATAGTGCTCCCAGCGGGATGGTCAAGAACACCGACACGTTTGTAATTCATTCCGCCCAAACGTATATCATCTCCAGCCATGTCGTCCGAACGTTGAAACACGGGAAACCGCTTAGCCGTACCAGGAGAGACCCGCCGTGCGCTTACTTCCCGGGGAGCGCGTTCCGAACTGCGAACTGCCAGGTGCCCGAATCTGGCAGCGGCGACCGCTGCAGTTGATGGTGTCCAGCGTGCGCACCGCTCGTGCTCAACGATGGCCGTAATTTAAAGCTCATTAGGCAGCGTGGCGCGTCCCTTGCCCTCGCCGCGGATGCGCCCCCAACCGCGGCCGAGGTCGGCCCGGAGTCCGTACATCATCCAAACGGGGGCCGCCTTCGCTCGCAGAGAGAGCGCGCCGGGGCTTCTTTCTGCTCCGCATCCTCCGAAAGCCGCAACATGAACCGAAAGCGGCCCGATGCAAATCGGCCGCGCGCAAAGAGCTCGTTAGGGATGCTGCGGCGATCCGCCGCAGCATCCCTACCCGGGAAAAAAAGGCCCCGCCATTGGGGCCACGCAAGACCTCCTCTGACTGCGCTTTCTCGAATCTTAACGAATGAGCCGCTCCAATCCAGCCTCTCTCGCTGTGCCAACTACCGGAAGACGACAGTTAGATAACGAACGAGAGCTTGGGTTTAAGATGACCAGGGTTCTTTTTCGAACCGGCGTTGCTCGCTATCGCCCTCGATATAGGCGCAGATTCTAGATATACGTCGCATGCTGACTACCGGCTGCGATTCTTACGTTTTCTTTTTGCACGCCGAGTCGAAAAACGTGAGTCCTTCTAGTGAAGCCAATTCAGCTGAATTCACTTTATTTTCAGGTTGTTATAGACGGATTCCTTCGCAAAAAAGCTGCTAATCAGTTTGACTGGGGTCCAGGAACGGATACTTGGTGTGGCATACAGAGTATAAACGTAAAGCACAAGAAGAAAAGTTACAAGGGTACCAAACATGCCAAAAAAAGGTAAAACAAAATAAACCACCAATTTCGCTTAAATACACAACAATATGCATAAAAAACATGAACAATAAACTTTAACAGAACACAAACGTGATCTCTTGCTGCCAAGGGACGCACTGAAACAACAGAGCATTGTGAGAGTTGGCACCGTCGCCTTGGAGATGATAGCTCGTTCCTCTTACGCCAACGTCCTGCACGCTACGAAGCCGGCTCGAAACATCTAAGCCACTGCCTCGGAGCTGGGAAGGAAAAGGATGTGTGAATATGTGGCTGAGTAAGCTGTGGAAGGAGCAAAGTGGTCGTCGTCGCAACCGCCGCTTTGTACGCGTCGAAGGGCCCCCCGTCTTTGATATGTAAAATGCAGCAACTCCCGCCGGGTTTAAACATCCCTTCGTTGCAGAAAGTGGGGGAATTTAGACATATTTATGCACGCAAAGGCTGCCTAAACTGTTTATCGACCGTTTTGCGGGCCGAAAATGTGGCCGCAAAAATGTTCCGTCTCACTGAATATCTAAAAACTCAGAGGAAGGGCCTATTTTTGTTACAAAAGAGGCTTTTGAACGGGACGTCTTTATCAAGAACTTTTTGATCTTGCTGCATCTCATTTTGCGGCCTCGTCTCGCCGTTGGGATTCTCAATGAATACACTTGGCGCCGAGAACACCTTTGCTGCATATGGGCTAATATCCCTCACTTTCGGCGCGAGAAGACTGCACAAGGCCAGAGTGAAACTGGTTTGTATCAAATCATTTTTTCAGCGTGGAAACACAGAGGGCAAGTAATGCACGATCGAATTTCATTTTTTTCCTTTATTTTCTCTGAAGAGCGGTCAAGGAAACGAGGGTGCCGCACTCCTATTTAAAACAAACTGTTTGACATGACCGTCTGAGTTTCTCTATTTTATACTATCTGAAAATTACTGACATAATAAACTTACATGGTTTTTTTAGTTGCCAAGGAAGCTTGAGTAAGCGTTCATATTTGTTTAATTTTGAGCTACCCAATATTTATCTACCCCAATCCCAATTTTGTAATCTACCCAAATCCCAATACCTTGATGTGCGTGTGTGCGTGTGTACGGGCATGCGTGCGCGCGTGCGTGTGCGTGTGGCGTGTGCGTTTGTGGTGTGTGTGTGTGTGTCCGTGGCCACGTGTTTGCTCGCTTCAGCGGCGCCATGGTCTGCCTGTTGCTCCTTTTGTGGCCCACCAGTGCTATCGTTGCCTGCTGGCCGCACTGGCCGCTGAGTCGATTTTGAACGAGCACAGGCGCTCGCAGGAGTAACAAGACCCGTCGAGGCCATAGAGTTTCATACTAATATACACTAGAGGGAAACCTGGCGCGACTGTCTCGGTGAGCCGCGCTCCAGCGAGCGTTCCGTCATGTACCGGGCAGGCACGTTCCACTTGTCCTTGGCATGGCTCACGAACAGGCTGAGAAGTTGGCTCTGGCTGCAAAAAATGCAACAATATTACTGCAGAGGACTAGTCGAATTTGTTTTATTATTGTAAAATTAAACCTCCAAAAAGATGTATTCGTCAGGGAATATTTAGAAGCCAAAAAAATACAGCGCGACTTGGACAACGACAGTAAAGAAGGACGACGGGACAAGCGCTTGTCCCGTCGTCCTTCTTTACTGTCGTTGTCCAAGTCGCGCTCTATTTTTTTAATCATATTGCACAAACTTGCCCAACAGATTCGCTTAATATTTAGAAGCTTCATGCAAAATGAACAAAAAAAAACGATGTTACCAGTTTTTATTGATTTTGGCTTCAAGGCGAAATAGAAGCCATGTGGCTAACCAAGCCAAGGAGGCGAGGAACGTCGCTAGCTGCAATGGTGCCGCCCACGGCGGCCTGCGAATGCAGCGCCAGATTTCCCTCTAGTATATATTAGTATGAAACTCTATGGTCGAGGCAGCAGCAGCTGGTACTCTGCGGTTCTACTTGTCGCCATGGCAGAGTGGTCAGCGTTCAGGAGGCCCTCCGCACGTTACCTCCACTTTGCCGTTATCTTCTCCTCCATCGCCAGCTGACAGAGCGACGCGGCTCTGCTGACGGAGCGACGCGAAAACCCCTGTTGCTCATGGAATAAAGAAGGAAAGAAGGAACAGTATAGGAAAGGCAGTGGTGTTAACAAGGGAGCTATCCGTGTTGGCTACCCTACACATGGACATGGGGATATGGGTGTTGAAAGGCAAAGTAAGGATAACGGTATGTTAAAAGAGCAAGAACAAGAGCAAGACAATCAGAAAGGAAAAAAAAAAACGCGTGAATGGTAAGTACAAAGACCGTACAATTCACGCACGAAAGAAAAAATAGAAAGGGCCCAAAAGGCTATCAACACGAAAGAGGCGGACGAAGGCAATGCACGCTAGTAACGTCCCTACAATCGTTTAAAAAGGCTTTCAACTGGATAAAAAACGATTAAATGAATTAATGATTTTAAAAAATTCCCAGGAATTTTTTTAGTCATCAAACTGGCTTTTTCTTAAAACTGTTTGGTTGGCTTTTCGCTTTATTTGTTTATTTATATTGACTTTAAACCTGCCATAGCCTAGCGGAGCAGGTCAAGTTCCCTACATTTTTTTTTTAATTTTTTCTTCAGACAGGGAAGGGAAGGAACCTGGAATTGGAATGGGAATTGGATATCGAGCTTGATTCATGTAGTCGCTAGATTAGGAATGACCGGCAGTGATCAATACTTGTTCCTAAGTCTAACGTTCATGTTTGAACACGTAGGATTACGCGAGAGAATGGTTTGCAGCAACAGGTGACCTATTGATTCTCGACTACCCTAACGTGAAGAGTGAGCTTTCTATTTCCCTGGTCGGGTTTTTTCTCCTCGCTCCGCAAGGTAGCAATGCGAACGCTTCCGGATCCCCTTAACTGTGGCGCTGCCAGAAGGTAAAGCCCAAAACCCGTGACATCTGCACCAGTAACGCAACCGTTCTAACTCGTGGACTTTTTTTTTTTCAAAATTTCGAGCCATACGAGAAAAAAGAATGCCAGAAAACAGCGTTGGAACCTTCCGCTGGGAAGGCCAGAACAGCCAAAGCACGATGAAGAAAGAAACAGAGAAGGAAACACGATAACAAGACACACAATGCCCGGCAGTTCCTGCAAATTTATTTGCTTGCTCCCAGTCAAAGAGTTTTCCGCGCGATCCGCGCGCGCTCCGTCGAGATGACGCGTTCGCAAACATAGTGTTTACACTAAGGAGAGCGGTGCTTCATGGCGGGAAGGGGGTGTGTCTGCTTATCGCATTTTCTCCCCGGCCGAGGCTATACCCGGTCCCCCCCCCCCCTTTTTTTTTTCCCTCCTTCCCTGCCTCCCTCCTTTCGCTTTCGTCAAGAACCTCTTCACATGCCGACGCACCACAAAGCCTCCTTTCGCGTGGTCTCGCAACGAGTGACTTTTCTCTTTCTTTCTCACTCGCGGACCCCCCAAATGTGGGTCTCGAACAGGCGCGTCTCTCTCTATCGATTTCCCGCCGCCCACGCACAACGACGTGTGGCTTCGGGATGGGCGTGAGCGCGACGGCAAAAGGGCCCTCAGTTTTTGTTTGAGAACGTGACCACTTGAAGGACCATGTACGCGATCCCGGACGTGATCGGTTTGGATCGTGCGGGCGTAATGCTTCCGGAAAGATCTTTATACAGCGCTTCCTCAGGCGAGGCTCCCGTTCTGCGAGAAAAGAAGAAAGTAGCGGTGGTGGTGGGGACGTTGCGTCTATTTTTGTACATGGTGCGTGACGTATATGGATCTGTTGTTCTTGTGCTCAAAAGAGCTTAAAGATGGCGTTATGCTGCTAAAGCACGCGAACAAAAAGGGAATACCTTAAAATCCGAGGGCTGATTTTAAATGTCTCGGTGTCCAAAAAAATTCATACCGGCAAGATGGTGTTCTTGAAGAAGGAATAAAAGACAACAGCCCTTTCTTTGCTCCCAAAGAAGGCCAAAAGCAGCAGACAGTCGGTGCTTGGGAAAGTGGTCGCTTGATATAAGACCGTGTAAGTGTGGTCTCCGTCACCCTACACATTCCCAAACGTGGTCGGCACGACTTCCAGCGTCACATATCGGCGCGCCGCTGACGTGCGCCATGTGTCAAAGCAACTGGGGAGGAGAAAATGTTTTTTTTTTTTTTCGAAAGCAAGCATTTGCTTCAAGATGGCAGTGGCACCATTCAGCCCTGCGGAGGGAGCCCTTAGTCCGGGAAGTCCTGCTCCTGGATGGCTGCCGGGGCTGGCTCGTGGTGGTCATCTGAGGCTCGTAATTAGTGTACGACCCGTAGTTCGAACAGCTTGTACGTGCGACGCTTCTAGCTTACACCCCGTCAGTGACGCTGTTATTGCGTTTGGTATAGGTGATTCGGCCTACCTCGCTATACGTCAGCTGGCCTTGCCTTCGACACGCATGGCCAAGTGAAGCTCTCTTGCAAGTCTACCTTCATTTACCCCTTGGCAGCTGGCCGCTTCGCTGAGCCGCAGCAGCCGTCAGCTGCCGTGGCTGGTGAGTGGGCCTGAGGAATGTATGCAGGCGAAATTGTGGTCTCGAATTTTATATATTTTATAGTTATGTTAACGCGCGCGCCTTCTACTGGAAGCTTTCGTTACTGCTCGACTTCTTTGAACGCCGCCCAGGATGGCTATGGTCGCGCGCTTAAAGGAGCCATGAAGAGAAAATACAACTTTGTTTAATTTGAAAGAACTAGAATTCAGCATCTCACTCAGCTCCATTACAGCCCCAAAAGATGTTTTTTAACGAAAAAAAAGCAACAAGTATTTAAAAACTTTCAAATTTTGCGCCACAGTGACGTGTTATGAGCAAGAATGACGTCATACGGGCCAACAATAAAACATAATTTTCAGTGCGTTAACTGCACGTTAGCATTCAAGTGATGCGGTCAAATGAAACTAGAGGCCCCATTACAGACGTCCAGTCATGTGTCGTCGCGAAAGGTCAGTTTGGCGGCCGCCAATCGCACAAACAAGGTTCCGTGACGTCATAGAAAAGTTGCGGGAAATTGGCTGGGGGGTCGCGACTGCTTCACACGTTTTCTTTAATATCTCCGTTATTTGTTCGAAGATTGCGATGATATTTGTATCATTGTTATCGGGACTGGGTAGTCTTTCTAATAAACCCAACTTGTATTTTGTCTTCATGGCTTTTGTCTTCATTTTGTCATCAGTGAGCAAACCTTCGTTTGCTCACTGATGGCGACCGTACGCAAAAACGCGCTGCAGAGAAGCCAGCTTTACACAATGGGAGGGCGTGATTATGATGGGCTTCCCCAAAGGCACATCAAGCGCCTAAAAAAAACACTTGTCAGAGGTGTAATCGGACCTGGGTTCCTCCCGTTATGAAGCCGACGTCTATCCTTTCTTTCTCTTCATTGCATGGGTGAATACGCTCCAACGTAGCGGCAGTAGGAGGACACTACGTAGTCAAGCAAACAACGGAATACACTAAAGTTAAGAAAAGCGCAAGTAGATAAAAGTTCATGCAAACACACACACGCGTTCAAAAGACGGAGGCAGTCAGGTGGTTGGTGGAAAGAATTATACACACTATGTACAGACGCCACAGTTTCTTGGTAATACGACTTTATTGATCTAGATGGCTCGGCATGCCGACGCATATCCGACTGCACCATTTCGACACGCTCGAAGGAGTTTGGATTTTGCACGTTGAGCATTGAGGCTTGAACTTTGGTCGTTTGGCTTCCAGACTTCACTTTCGACTCGGGTTGCGCTGGAAGAAAGCTTTGCGTTTGAGCCAGATTTGGTCGTTAAACTTCTTTAATTTTTATATGCGAAATACTGCAGGCTGGAAGCCCAAGCAGTAGTATAGGCCATAATGAAAAAAAAAGGTGCACGTCATCACACAAAAGAATAGCCTCAATGGGTGAAAAAAGGGTGATTAGTGTAAGAGAAAATCTAGACAAAAGAATTGGTCGCTACCCCGCCCTGCGAAAGCAGATATCCAGCAGAACTGCTGTAAACTACTTCAAATGCTGATGGACGAAGGTATGAAATGCTTCTCGTTGCGTCAGCTGGATTGACGCTTGCGCTCCGGTAACGTCACCATATCAGCACTCTTTTCTATTGTTTCATGCCGCCGCCATTATCATTGGTTAGTTCGCATTAAGTAACATTTGTTTACACTGCGACGGTTCATGAGCCCCGCCATTTTGTTGTTCTAGTCGGTTAATTCTGGTAGGCTTAACTTGTCCTCCCTGCTCTGCAGCTGCGCGCGACTTACTTCGTTCCGAATGCGAATCAAAGATAAGGCGCGTAACAGCATTTCAGCAGAAGAAGCGTGTCCAAAGATGCCGTTTTGCTGCATTTTCGGTAGTGTTGTTAACAAACAACCCGGTCGATGCCGTAGACGCGGCAATCTCGCAACACTGACGAACGGCAAAATGGCCGCCATCGCTCACTTGCGTGCCTCAGTGGCGCTCTCTAATACTTTATCTACTGACAGTACGCTCGGCCATAGAGTTTCATACTAATATATACTAGAGGGAAATCTGTCGCTGCAGTCGCGGGCCGCCGTGGGAGACGCCATTGCCGCTAGCGACGTTCCTCGCCTACTTGGCTTAGCTAGCCATATGGCTTCTTTTTTGTCTCAAAGCCAAAATCAACAAAAAATGGTAACATTTCTTTTTTGTTCATCGTACGTGAAGCTTTCAAAATAATCCCTGATGAATTATATGTTTCTGGAGGTTCAATTTTATAATAACAAAACAAAGTTCATGAACCTTCTACAGTAATAATACTGCTTTTTTTGCAGCCAGAGCCAACTTTTCAGCCTGTTCATGAGCCATGCCAAGGACAAGTTAAACGTGCCTGCCCGGTACATGACGGAACGCTCGCTGAAGCGCAGCTCCCCCAGACAATGGCGCCAGATTCCCCTCTAGTATATAATAGTACGAAACTCTACGCGCTCGGTTTCTCTGGCGGCAAATGCTCGGTCCTGCCTAGCCTGACGCATGTGCTCAGCGTCTTGAGCAAGAACTGTTTTACTTAGCGGACACTATTCCTGCCTAGCCTTCAAAGATTAATAATTTGCAGACATTATCTTTACCAGGAAGCGCATTGTTGGTGTTCCAGTTTCCAGACGCCTTATCACCCATGATGCGATTTCGTTGCTTGTTTTGTAATGGTTTCCTTGAACGAATTCTGATCTCTATACTCTATGCCTGATTAGCATAACGCATGCGCTCGGCGTCTTAGGCCTTGGCCCCTTGGCGTTTTCGCCCATTGAGATCATTTTGTGCCCACATCGATGAAACCGTTGGGGGGGGGGGGGGGGGGGGGGGGGGGGGTAGAAGGCATACAGCTTTGTTGTAAAAAGGAAAAAAAGATGCGACACCTAACACTGCTAGAAAGGAAAGCAATTCAACCATACCATAGAACAATGGGCGGATAACTGCAAAACATTATTACGTCAGTATTTAACTATGAGCGTCTACAGAATGCGGTGACACAAAGGCGGCAAAATGGTAAATTGTTCCACTCGGCGATCGTACGCAGAAAAAAAAAATAACATTTGAAAATATTTGTTTTGGCGAAATATGAAGTTAACGCAAGAGCATGTGAACGACGAGCGCGCCGTGTTTCGGGCGGAATGAATGCTTTAGGTCTGTATTCTAATGTTGGGATACCATATCTTTCCATCAAAGTAGATAAAGAGTCTGTTCGCCCGTACGTACCTTAAATAAAGCGAACGGCTCTTTTGTAAATTTTCTCAAGACTATCAATACTCATTTCCGTGTGGGGGTCCCAAATAATGCAAGCGTATTCAAGTTTTGATCTAATGTTTGAAGTGTAGGCTAGGTACTTAAGTTCTGAGGGAGAACCCTTAAGTGTGTCGCAATGAGCAAAGTTTACAAAAGCCGGAAGGGCATATGCTGGTAATATGAGAGTTCCTACCAAAGGTACTGGAGTTCCAACTTAAGGCCGAGATATTTATGTTCATTTACTTGTGTAAGTGGTTGCTGAAAGACATAAAAGCAAATTCTTTTTTTTTTTCTGGTGATAGGGGAAAATACTGTTTTGTCATTTTTGAGTTGCAAGTCAGACATTTTGCTCCAAGAAACAACATTTTCTCACGCAGGCAGGCAATGGCAAAGGTGGACGCCGACGGAAAGCGTCGTAGCGCGGCGATGGCGGTAGCGTTAGCCACAACAATGAGCCGCGTAAGACGGGCCGCGTAGACGTGCTGGGTGAGAACGTATATATGCAGGCCAGGCAAGATGTAGCGCCCACGTTTTATAATTATGCGTTTCTTGAACTCCTGCTTTCTTTACTGTCGCTTCACGCGCTCTACCTTTATCGGCTTTCTGACGTAGCTCCCGACGTTGTTGCGGGCTTGCGTCACTTCTCATTTTGGTATCGCCGCTGGGCAGGCAGTTGACGAGCGCTGCGATCAGTGTTTCGCCCACCCATGTTTGTGCCTGACAAGTCATATTCTCCTGGCGCGAAAGCCCTGTACCGCCGTGCTACCGTACCGAAACAAGCTCGCGTATACCGCCGGAAAACTATACTCAAGAGCATTAAAATCTCAACAAACGAAGGCGTAGTGGCGATCGTGATACGCCCGCTGCTCCGAGCAGAGAGGCATGGTTGCTGGACTATCCAGCCTCGTGCAAGCCAAAGCACAGTATTTTGCCCTATTCCCCCTCCAGAATCGCGAACGGAAATGAAGCCTCAAATCCTGCGTCGTCCGCGGTCCGTTCGCGAGGGTCACAAATCGCTGACGCTGTATCACATGGTACTAATTCCGCGGTCTGAATCAGTGATTTCGTCCGCTGTGTGAATCGCCCTTTAAAGGGCACAGTCCCGAATCAGCCGACTCTTGGCCTGGTGCGAAAACGCCTCTTATGATACCGGCACGAGCCAGGCAAGCTCCAAAAATGGGGGAAAACCACGTCGCATTTGAGCCTGTACGGTGACCCCCAGCGCGTTCATCCACTGCGTACGAATCGGCTGGTGATTGTTACGATTCCAAGCCGTCCTGTGAGGCCTATCTGACGCATTTTACAGCTGAAAAAATTTCTCCCACCTCCCCTCGCGGGAACCCCTGTGTAGATGCGACGCATAGGGGGTTCCGTTGTTGTTTCCGTTAGGTTGATTCTCCCATCGCGTGAAACGTGCCGTGAACCCCCTGCCGCGGCTATGACGCGACGTGGCGCGGCTATGACGCAACACAATCCACTTTAATCTAATCCAATCCTAATCCAATCTAAGCCAAGCCAAGCCAAGCCAAGCCAACCCAACCCAACCCAACCCAATCGAATCCAATCCAATGCCCCTCGCGACAGAGTGTTCGCTATCGGAGAGGAGAGGGGGTGAGCGGCGGAGAGCGCAGCTCGCGCGGCGAGGAGAATGGGGAGGAGT
Organism: Haemaphysalis longicornis; assembly: GCA_013339765.2. Classification (NCBI taxonomy): domain Eukaryota; kingdom Metazoa; phylum Arthropoda; class Arachnida; order Ixodida; family Ixodidae; genus Haemaphysalis; species Haemaphysalis longicornis. The sequence goes on along the minus strand of CM023449.1, from coordinate 68,023,145 downwards.
GTGGACGGACAACAACAACACCGTATGGGGGGACAAGGCGAGTGAATGAGATGCAGTCGCATCATAAACATGGCAGAATAAGCGTGGTATGTGAATTACTGAGATGTCGACAATGCCAACGCAACGATAACGTCGGATGCCAAGCATGTTGTGTCAGAGAACCGAAACCGAAACAGGTTCGAATTCTAATCTCAGAGGTCGTCCAATAACAGTAGCATCTCATATGGACATCATTGCTTTAGTTGGTGCGGCCCACGCAGATCGCGTAAGGTAGTTTTTCTTCTTTCAGGCTTATAAAATACATACCGCCTTGATCGACCGGATAAAAGATGAATCGTGTTTAGTTGAGCCAGTCTACTCAGTGCAAGGAGCTTGACAAATTCACTTTAGTGTCCCTTTAAGGTAGGCTACGGAAGAGCTCATTGGTAATCTTGTGTTCGCCAGGCGAAGTGTATCTTGTGAGTTTGGCGGGGCTGTCTCCATTTAAGCTTTTATAATGGGCCGATAAGGTCCGGATTAGGCTGGGCATGGTACGGCTCAGTACTTGTCAGGCTTGAGGGGATTTCACTGGTAAACTTGCGTTGAATCTTAACTAGTACGGCTTCTTGTGTGCTTGAGTATGAGTGGATGATTTTTTGTAGACCGTGCCTTTGCTGCGTTTTCTTGTGTAGTCACCAGGACGGCTCTTAAGGTGTGCCAGTTTCTTTTTGTGCTGAGGGTGCCCTGAAGTTGATCCCATTCTTGTCCCAATTTTGTCGATACAGTACGGCGCCGTATTCCTCGGCTTGACGTAGTGATCGTGACGATTTTTGGCTTGCGTTTTCTTTGTACTTTTGTCTTTTCCACAGTTTGAGAATGCTTATTCTTGCTTCCCAACAACGGGAAAGGTGAAGGGCCGACAAAAATACAAAAATTGTACCAGCACGTTCCAGCAGGTGCAAATTTCCCGCCCGCGTCTATAATCAGACTACCTTGCCATGCACTTGTTTTTGAATAGGCCCATTTCGTTGAGAGTGGAAGTGCAAGCTGAGGAGCTTGGGATTTCTCTTAGCGAGGCTTACAAAACTTCGATCACCGACCTTGTTGCTCCTTGGGAAATGTCTCCTGTTTCTTGTGACTTATCTTTTAGAGTCATTAACAAAAAAATTGCACCAAGAGAACTCATCTCACAGCACTTCCTACACCTACGACACAAATATCCTTACACAACGTTTTACGCAGAGGCCTCAAAGTCCGCAACTTCTGTGTCATGTGCTGCACATGGCTCTAACTTCATCATCACAAAGACAATGAACAAAAATACCAGTATTTTTACACTAGAGGGATACGGAATTTCAGCTATATTGGAACACATTACACAAAGCAAAATACACCGTTACATTATTTTTACAGACTCCCTGAGCGTAGTACTAGCTCTTCATTCAGGAAAACCAACCAGAAACTTCATTTTAAATTGTCTTACAAAATTTATAATATCTGCCTATGCTCTAAAATTGACTGTAGTAGTTTGTTGGGTACTTGGACACAGCGGGGCATTTCGGGAAATGAAATCGCTGACCAGAATGCCGCTGTGGCTGCTCTTCGCAGTGTTTTAAATATTTTACATGTTCCCTACCTAGTCCGGAGTAGGCTTCGGAGGCGCTGGCAGGTACAGTGGTACACACAAATCGAAAACAAACTGCACAATATAAAACCACAAATAGCGGAATACAACACAGAAAAACAGGAGAGCGTTCACAGAAATATCAATATGCAGATTAAGAACAGGTCACACACACGCTACACACTCATATCTTTTAAACGGAGCCCCACTACCAGCTTGTGAGAAGTGCGGACAATGACGTACAGTTCTCCACGTATTGATTGAATGTTGGCATACTTTGATGCAAGAAAACGACACTTCCCCGAACTATACGCCTACACGATGCCTTTAGACCCATCAGTGTTTATATCTGATCAACCGTGATCAGAAGTGAACGCCTTTTAGTTTACCTCGCTGACATTGGACTTTTAGCAATCATCTCATACCATGTGTGACATCAGGGCCACCCAATGCAAGAGCGGGTGGCTCTGAGCGTTTTCACACTATCTGACATGTTATTGCGTAAAAGGGGCATGTTATAACGCCCTCAGCACTGTAACACTTAAACATCGTCATTGTTACCTCGCATTTTAATCATGTTCGCTTTTTTAGAGTTAGGGCCCTTTACACCCAGATACAAACTATTTTACCAAGTACATCACAATGATTTTACCAAGTACATCACAATGATCGCTATCGTATTTTAACGACAAACGTGGCAAAAAGCATTGTCTTGGCGCTCTTTCGCCGCAGATGACCTTGCGGCAATAAAACACACAGAAAATAAAACACACAATAAAACGCAATAGCAGTAGCAAATTACCCGTGCTTTTAAAAAGAGCTCATTTCAGCTAGCCCGCAACCTTCTACACACCTGACCCTCAGTTCTTCGCAGCAAGCTACCCATAGCTACCGTGCCCTAGGAGAGGGCCACTTCGTAAAGGTCACTGCAACACAGTCGCCAACCTCGCACGTACCAAGCGGGGGGGGAACCACTCGCGCTCCCGCCATTTCCAGAACAACCGCTGTCGGTGCTGCGCTCGAGAGGAAAACTTAAGCTTCGCCTCGCACATTTCCAGAGACGTCAAAATACCCACCCGCAATTCCCACGAACCCGCTCAAGGATATTTTCCAGAGATGATGACAAATGCCGTCGGAATCTCGAAGCCGATTCACACATAACAATTTAGCTGCGGCGCAAGCATATCTATCACCATCAAGGATCGCATTCTCTCATACCTCTCGCTTTGCACTGTTGTGTGGTGGAGTTTTTAGCGTCTTCCTGGACGACCTGGCGCCCACATAAGAATTCCTGAGACGAAGAAGTGAGGGAACAAAAGAATGCATCACAACGAGCAAAGAGGCGGCAGGTCCTCGTTACACCGAGAACTCACGACCACCACCGCTAGCGTGGCGCCAGAGTAACGCCACGCGAGTTTACGAGACGCACGGTGACAGGTGAATGAAGAGTTAAAGGAACACTGCAGCAGTTGCCATGAACGCTTTCACTTTTTATTTCGCGTCTGGAAACACTGCGAAAGCTATAGTTTCTGCCAGCGCGGTGCGGCGCTGCGTGATTTGCTAGTCGCAGCACAACTATCCGCCTTCCTTTTCTGCTTTGTTTTTGTGGAATTCTTTTTCTAAAGTAGCTATCGAATACGTTTATTGCTGTAACAGAAAGGAAGTATCTAATAGCCACTACATTTCTGTTTTGAAGCAATTCGAACGCTCAAAGAACGCAATACTCGGGAAAGAGAGAAAAATCCTTGACCAGGTTTCCAATTTATCACATGGGCATACAGCAGTAGTTTTTGGCTGAGGAATTTTGTGACCCCTATTCTAAGCACTGGATGTGTTTCTTTATTACATTCTGCAGGCATTTAGCAATTAGGAAGAAGTGGAAAAAATTGTTCCAGGGGCCCATTAACACAACGCGAGCCTGAAGCTGCTTAACGTCGATAGAGTGAACAGGCTGAAGAATAACGACAACGCGAGACGGAGGCCAAATATCGCAAGCGCTAAGAAACAGAGAAAGCTTTCACCCATACAAACGTTACGAGGTTAATAAATTTTAATAAACGGTCGGAATATGAATTATTGCGAACGTGGCCACGTCGGTAGAATCCCAATGCAACCACGATTGTATAGTTCTAGAGTAAAACTAGCAGTTTAACCGTTTACTGCATCTTTGTGTTTTAAATCCATATACCAAGTTTTCGATATTGTGACAAACTGGTATGAACTGATCGAAAGTGTGTTCCTTATAAAGGTTGCTGCATAAAGCTAGCGACATCAATTAATTTGAGCTGAATGGAGAAGGCAACAACGAAAGCAAGACATTTTCCACTATTACTCCTCAAAGAGCCCATGACGGCAGGGTTGCCAGATGCTAAGGAAGTCGCCAAAAAAAAGGCGCCGGAAGTAGTAAAAAAATGTCGCCAGCTTGAACGTTTGCAAAACAACATCTAGGACCCTGGCCACACGCGCAGCGTTCCCACAAGGCATTTAAAGCTGTGCTGACATTTCTGCGCAGCAGCGGCCTCTCAGCGATATTGTAGTTGAGGCCCGTCCGGCCTAAATTTAACATATGCACAGTATAAGTATAGGCATCTTCTGTACATAGCCATTTATTCATTTCTCCGCCATCTTCATCTCTCTCGTCCTCTATCCACGCTCTTTCCTCCCCTTTCCCTTCCCACACACAGAATAGCTGGCCAGGTATACTACCATCAGGCCGACCTTTCTGTGTTTTTTTCATTTCAGTAAAATTCCTCTCTCTCTCTCTCAAAAATCGCCAGTTTCAACAAGCCGATGATACTTCAGAAGGTGATGAAGGCTTCCGTGGAAAAAAAAAAGCAGGAGGTCCTAAAACTAGCAAACTGAAGAGAAGCAGTGCGCTATTGTAACAAAAAAAAAAGCTGAGACGTGGAAGTTTATGTAAGTTCTTGAAGAATACGCATGTTCATAAAACGTGTGCTTGCTGCACACCGTTTTTCACAACTTTCGCTGCCTGCTTACGTTCAGGTGCCTATTAAAGGACCCTGCAATACTCTTTGAGCAGTGCAAGTAAACCTGCGTGACGCTTAGCTTTCACTACCAGATATACGCTGTGAAAGACGCGGAAAAACCAACCGCGCTCTCTTGCGTTCTCCTTATTATGCACCCCTGACATGGCCTAAACGACGTCATTGAGGCCATGGCTGTCCGATCGGCTGTCACTGGTCAACTACGCGGCTAATTTCTCGCATTTCCTGTGATGATCCGCCGTCGTCGACGCTATGGGCGAACGTCTTATATGCCTGAACCTGTAGGCAGAGTTTTGCCGTTTCTTTTGTGTTTCAAGTGTGCGCGGAGTTTGAGTGATGAACTCAATACTTCCCTTTCAAACAGACCACTCGACAGCAAACGTTTATTACCTTCAAAAACGCCCCACCAGCCCGAGCGGGCGCTTGTGAGCAAGCACCCATGCCTGCTTTTTTTATGGCACCAGACCGGAAATAGACCCCTCCACGTTGCGGAGAAAAGCAGAAAACTCCCCGGCATGTGATACTGGCCTCGAGGACATACCATGGTGCCACCTACGAGTGACGTCACTTGTATGACGCCGAGTTATGCTGTCGTCTGCTAGAACACATTTCCTGTGCTTATGCGACCGCACGTTTTTGTTGTGGCCACCGCGTGCCCCCTCTACGCGGTTTTGATGCAAATTACAGAAGAAAGTTGTCTACAGACCAAATAACCCGGGCAAGCCAATCAGCGACTCGCTTGTTCCCGACGACACCACCGCGGCTGGGTAGTTGCTACCATCGCCACCGACAGCTCGTACGCGGCCAGCTAACGCCAAAGACGATGCAATTATTGCCGAGAAAAGTACGCTGTTCATTCATTATTAAATACTTGCGACGTGACATGACCGAAACTGTGTGCGCAAAGAAAAGTAGACCTCGCAACAGCGACGGAAACGTGCCGCTCAGTTGTGATCTCACCACACGTACTGCGCGCGTTGCCTGGTAATGAATGACTACGTGAGACCAGTGAGCGGATTGCTTCGCCGCACATGCTTAAAAGTGCTGGTACGATCTGCACTTTGGCGTAAGCAGTGCCTATTTCCCCTCCAATGTTTTTTTTATATTATGCACTGATTTGATTAACGATCACTAGTACTCTGTATGCAGATATATTTACATTTCGCAGCAACTTGTCCGCAATGTACGAATGGTATTAATGCACCGAGTTTTCAACGCCTTCGAGCGGGTTTAGACGTGGTTATGTTTATTTTTATTTAATAGCCTCTGCAACACGAGCTTTTGTCTGTTTACAATGAGCCCGCGCCTTTCTCTAGCATCAAGTTCGAGAACTCATGACTGGTCACACAAGGCGCGGTTGTGTACGAGGCGAAACACGTCGTGGGTTTATGGGGAGTTTAAGAATATGGGAACCAAGCGTTGCAAGGCCCCCAAGAAGTTAGGGGAACCCAAAGCAACACGCTTGCGCGCGGCGAGTTTTAGAAGAGGGTCTTCTCCAACATCTAGCTTGCCGCCGGTTTGGAATGCGCGGAGTCCGATGTTGGGACCTGTAGGGTTATTGTCGCGGCAGATATTTCATCGTCGCTGTCGTTGCAGTCGCGAGTGACAGTCTCTAACACAATTTTTCACCACACTGTCACCCCTTTCTTGTATGTTGAAGTTTGTATCCACGGTGAATGCCATTTAAGCGATCGATGATCAGAATAACTGCCACGGCCTCGGCCGATTTTTGCGGGCAGGTATCGCACCCATCGGCCGCTCGCCGCACCGTGAGCGAACGGGCCGGCGGTGCCAGGACCGACGTCCGCGGCCGGTCGGCGTAGATCGCGGCAGATATTTGAGCATCGCTTTTAAAATCACAGCTAATGACACTACCTAGCACAATTCTTCACCACACTAACATCCACTTTCGCGAATGTGAAGCTCCTTTTCCGCAATCAGTGTGATTTTAAAAAGCGGCAAGGTGTTGCTGTCGCGACCTGCGTCGGTTCGAGCCGCCGGCGGACAGGCACGGCGGACGTGGGGGCGGAGCGTTTCTGCGAGCAGTAAAAACTTCATGATTTCCTGCTTCATTTATTTCTTGCGAACGACAAGCGAAATCTAGATATTTAGCTCGGTGATCGTCGTAGCCGAGCTAAATGCTTACCGGGGAAACGAGCCGCAGCTTACGCTTACACCGGGTTTGGTCGCGTACGTCCGCATACACCACCACGCTCAAGTCGTTTGCGGGCAGCCTGCCACGGTTGACACAGTTATAAAGTCCCCATGAGGTCAAACTACGCTTCACGCACTGATAATTAACTTCAAACGACGGAAAAATAACACGAAAATACACTTAGAAAGCGCGTCCTAGACGAAATGTCACGCGCTGCAAGCGAAATACGCAGCAAGTTAGGAACAGGATCCTACAAGTGACGTCAAAACGATCGCAGCGGCGGCCTCTCCAGTGGTGGCCCTCGCGGCCCCAGAAGAGAACGCCGCTTGTAGCTCCGCTCTCCGGGAGAGAGCGCGCAGCTTTCGTCGCGTAGTCCGCAGTCGAGTTGATAGGGAATGATTATGCGCGATTTCTCATCGCGCGTAATTTCGGTGATAGGGAATGAATTTTCATAATTCTTGCGGAAAGAGATTGCTGGGACAATAGACTTTACCCCAAAATACATTCCTAGTAGTCGATGGTAAGTGCTGCAGGGCCCCTTTAAATACCGTCGAACACGTTTCCCACCACTCCGAATAGAATTTCAAGTGTCTGTTAACTGCCGAAACACCAAACGTTAAACCACCAGCCTTAAGACTTTCGCGCGATTCCTACTATAAAAAGTGGGCTAATGAAGCCTTCCCCGATGCTGTATTGTGTTTGTAAAAAACACTGCACGTTGGAGCGTTTCGATGTTTCCTTATTTTCGACATTGCCACATCAACCCAATCTTCTTAGAGCTTGTTGTGACTGGCTTTCAGTTTTGTCTCGATTACGAAAATTCGGTGAAGACGAAAAAACGCCTCGTTTTCTCGATAGTAAGGTGGTTGTTGTTGCAACGCTAGTTGGCCATGATGGCTCTAAGCCACACGGAGGATGTAGGGGATGGTGTGTCATGGTGTGTCATGGTGTGTCATTGGTGTTCAAGGATGGGTTCTTGAGGACTCATAGATTTATTGGCTTGCTGGAGAAGGTATCTGATTTTGTTGAGTTGACCTTCAAAATATTCTTGCATGCGACGGCCGTCCTCGAGCCGCGTAAACCGTTCTTGGTGCAGATTGTTTACGCCAGTATGCTTGCAGTACAGCAAAGCGCTTTCAGGCATTATACGTTCTAGAATCATGTAATGAATGCATAACTTGTAAGGAATAAAATAAAAATGAAATTTCGCACTGACAAAGACCCCCTGATTCTCGAAAAATAGTCAAGTCTAAGCAAAATCTCCTGAAAGAGACCCAGCCTTGTCTTTTCGCGGGGTTATCAAATTGGCAATGTGGGTTTATCGCGTGGTGTCGGCTACTTGCACCCTTCAAGTTTCTGTTATTTAGCGGCTTTCAGCAAATCCCTACACCACGAGCGTTTTATTTTAACCGGAGCTTTCCATGCCTCTTTTGCGCCGTAGATCGTAAAACCAAAACGCACTGCAGGAAAGCCAGCTTTATAAAAGTAGCAGTAAAAAACGTTTTATTCTGCCGGTAAAGTGGAAGTGGTTCCCTTTTTCAGGAAGCCATGTGATGAGCGGGCAACCTTCGCCCTGGAGACCAAAGAGTCTGGACATCCAGACCATTGCCGGTCACCACGTTCTCCCAAAAGCTCAGGTGTGGGAAAGGGTGATGGAGGAGGGGGAGGGGGGTTGCGCTTGCGCTTGCACTCTAATATGACATGAGGAAGAGTGACGGGTTTTAAACAGAACTTGCATTCGGCAGGAGACTGCGTAGGGAACATATGATGGAGGCGGACTGGGTGAGAGATGATATTGCTCTGCAGTCGGAGAAGTACTGATCCTTCTTCTTTTGAGAGTTTAGGATGTGGAGGAGGGAAGTGACGTAGTTCGGAACGGTAATATTGAATTATATCTTAGAAAGTAACACGAAGGACGGACGATGCGGTCTTTTCAGTAGCCTGCAGAGAGGCGGGGGAGGCTTGCTGCTGAGCAAGGTTATTGCCCGTCAGTGACGAATGGCCAGGAGTCCAAATGAAGGTGACTTTGCGGCAGGGTTGATGCTGCGAAAGTAGTTTCAAAGTTGACGTGTCCACCTTCCCGGCTAAGAAGCTTCTGCAGGCTGCTTGAGCATCTGTGATGATGGGGTTCTGCTTGTGAAGGAGGGCCAATGCGATCGCGAACTCTTCGGCACTTCGTGTTGACGCCATCTTGATTGTTGCGGAAGTGACGAGGGGTGTCGTGGTGGTCTTGACTACGGCTACTTTATGCTGTCCGTTGGGGTAGGTAGTCGCGTCCGTGTAGGAGACGCCTGTACGCTTTCTAAAAATGGTCCCGTGCGCTTGGCTTCGCGCTTTTCGGCTGCCGGGATGTAGGTCAGAGTGCGTGTTTTTTGGCAAGGGGCGATCCGGATATGACTTCTCCAGTGATCAGGGAAGGGCTGCGAGGCAGTGGACTGACGTGGGACGCGAGGGCTTTTCACGAGGGTTTGGGTGAGACTGAGATGTTGAATTGATAAATGGCCTTCAGTAAACACCGTGTTGTGGAGGCCTGTTGTAAGAGGCGGGCCGTGGAGGAGTTCATGGGAAGATTCACCACTTGTTTGGATGCTTTGCGTACAAACCGGTCAATGGTGTCCGCCTCACTTTTGGTGAGGATAAGGTAGGGTGGGACATACGCGAGACGTAAGATCAGGATGTGTTTACTTTCCGCAAACGGCACATTATGATGGTGGTGATGACGGTGGTGATGGCGATGGTATGATGATGACGATGATGATGATGACGGTATGTTTATTATTATTATTATTATTATTATTATTATTTATTTATTTGTATTTTATTTTGTATTTGAAAGATGTGTACATTATGTTTCGTGTGTTTCTGTTTCCGTGCGCCAGCACAAAGGCCCCCCCGGCTGTTCCTGGGCACGCAAATAAATGATTGATTGATTGATTGATTGATTGATTGATTGATTGATTGATTGATTGATTGATTGCTTGATTGATTGATTGATTGATTGATTGATTATGACATCGTCGACAACGATGACTATTATGATGATGGTTATGATGATGGTGGTGGTGGTGGTGGTGGTGGTGGTGGGTGGTGGTGGGGTGGTGGTGGTGGTGGTGATGAACACGGTCGCAGCACTTTGGATTTTGGACTTTGACTCAGGTTGCATCACAGAAAGCTTCGTGTTTTAACCATCTTTTTTATAAAAAAAGAGCTTCAATTTTTTTAGAAAGAGATTATTAAAAACAATAGCAGATTCAATTTACGCGGCTTTGAAACGCATCGATGGCACACCGGGCCACCGTAAAAAACCACAAAGATCGGTGTGAAGTAGCCCGGGTATACCAACATGGTATTTTGTACTATCGAACCACTCACTATTGCCCAGTTTTTCAAATGATTCGTCCCGGCTGTTTTTAGTGTCCACAAAGCCTTCTGAAGACTTCCAAGCTAAAATCGGCGGCGAAGCAGCGAGAAGCTTGCCAGGAATCGTACTCCCGAAATCCAGGCGCTTAGGGATATTTGCCTGCCAGCACGAGATAAAAGACTTAGCGAGAGAAGCAAGCTCGCTGTCATCATTATAATGAAAGTGCGCGTAGATACAGGCAGCATTAAAGTGATTCTTAACCTGCACGCGCTCTTGCGGCGTCGTCATGGTTTTTAATCCCGAGTGCACTATCTTCACTGTCTGCAAAATAATCCGCCCAGGACTCGACTCCCGGTGCCAAGACTGGAGCTCCTCAGTGGATTAACGTTTTCTCGAACCGATCTTCCTGAAAAAAAAAGGACAGCGAAAAGAAGTAGTATAGGTGCCGCAGCCGGCTCTGAAAACCAAATCGCGAAGAGATTTTCTTCTAGGCACACTTGACGATGTGTTTGTTATTTTATCAAATGCAATGAGATCTTTATTGTTTTTCTTTCGTTTGAAGAGAGACGCAGGAAAAGGGGAAAATCTGCACCGTTGCAGTTGACGAATGCCGAAAACCCGCGTTGATATTGTTCAGCCTAATTCAACACACAGGGAAATTTTCAACACAGCAGCTTCTGCACACAGAGCTCCCAAATTAACATTTTTTTTTTCGAATATAAATAATAACACGAAAACGTCCAAGTTATAGTAGCGTACACCACCACCAGCCGAATATCTGTACGAGTTCCGTCTCGCATGTACATTCCGGACATCTATTCGTACGCAAAATGAGCAGTTGACAATTTTTTTTAGTCTTGCTCAACGGCATTATGAATACAATACCCGAGAACAAGACACTCAGCATTATTATCACACATCCTACGGATCTCAGTTGATATCTCACAACATTGCAGTTTTTTTAAGTATTCTTTCGTCACACCCCCTTCAATTACCCCTTTGCTCTATAATAAATGTTTGTTCATCATCATCGGATATTCCCGCTTCCACGTCGACTCGTACGCTGCTTGTGCGTTTTCTTTCTGTTTATTTGCCGCCAGTGAGTAACGCAATGTTTTCCGGTTTTGTTATACTGTTCTTGTGTTTCTCGTGTCTTTTATAATCTTCTCTTGTTTTTCCCCGTCTATTTTTTTCAACTTTTAACTCAATGAACCGTACGGTGTGCCGATAAGTCATGGGCGTCAAATGCACATTATTTACTCACAAATATATGTTGGGCCGTTTCATTGACATGTCTGAACTTAGCAACTGTCCTCTTGTATTATATTTTGTATATGTGTATTTACATGTGTGCATACACATGTGTGCATGTATAAATGTATATGCGCGTATAGACATGTATGTGTGTATATAAGTATGTTTACGCATGTGTATACGTGTATTGCATTAAGCGTGGTTTTTCGAGAAACCGGTGATTTATGCTGTTCATTTTATGTGCTATAGTAACCTGCGCATTGTTTCTCTTTTGTAAGTTCTAAAATACTTGTTTGTACGAACCTCTGTGTTCCACACTGCGTCGAAGCTATGGCCTGTTTCCAAACCGTATCGAACAAAACAAAGCGTGGAAGGTCTTGATCTCCGTCAAGCTGCAAATGTGCTGCCTTTCCCCTTTTTTCCTCTCTCTCTCTCTCTCTCTCTCTCTCTCTCTCTCTCTCTCGCTCTCTCTCTCTCTCTCTCTCTCTCTCTCTCTCTCTCTCTCTCTCTCTCTCTCTCTCTCTCTCTCTCTCTCTCTCTCTCTCTCTCTCTCTCTCGCTCTCTCTCTCTCTCGCTCTCGCTCTCTCTCTCTTTGAAGGAAAAACAACAATCAAGATTTGGTTTATTTGATAAGTCACCAATACCAGCCTGAATAACTAATGTTCTCGGGAAACAATCGGTATGTCGTCAGAAAATAAAAACGAAGGCGAAAAAAAAATCAGAGAATAAAACGTATCACAAAATCACTAAGAATATGGACTGTTACATGACAAATACCCGTTATACGGCATGTTGTTAAGACCGAGGCGTACGAGTACGGCCAATCTCGTCAAAGTAGCGTGATTGGCGACCGGCTTGCAGGAGAGTTGCTTCTGTTCCAATGGGAAGGAGCCAGAGGCGAAACTTGAACTTTTTTAACCATGGCCCGCGGTGAAAAGCGACAGTAGGACGTCCCACTGGCGTGCATGCAGCATATTCACGCGGCAAGAGTAAGATTCTCCACCGTAGTATGAAAACGCACTGGAGCGGGTGACCAAGAATGAGCAGATAGAGACCGCTTACAGCGAACAGTTAGCCCCCCCCCCCCCTAAACCAGACAGCGCTAGCGTCGCACTCGCCACTAGTGGCCTTAGCGCACGGACAATTTGGGTTTCCACTAAAATCGTCTACAACCAGCAATGTCAGGGCACAATGACAAAGCTAAACTCTCAAAACGAGCTTTAGAACGCCTTTATTACTTCCATAATTGTGTCGTATTACACAATGTTAAACTTGTAGGCTTTTTCACTGCAGCGTAGAACATAGAAATAAAAAATGCCGTCCGCCAGCCACATCGCGGGAAGAGAAAATTGGCTGGCAATCACGATACTCCCTAATGCAATATTTGGGAGCAGCAGCAGTGCTTTCAGGCAGCACTCACTCGTGGGTTTTCCCGACGGCAGCGATGATGAGCCTCTGCGTCGGCGGCGCGAAGTGCGTCTCAGGAACCCGCGTCTTAGGCAGGGAACGCACGCCCCCCTCACGTTTTCGCCAGCGTCGCGCAGACGAGCGTCTCGAGCGGGCACAGAATACTGCTCCCCCTCCCTCCCCACCCGCACACTTTCGGAGAGGGCTCGCGCCGCCACGGCGAACCGCCCTCCTCTCACAATTTTGCGACACTCTCCTCCTTTGCTTTCTTTCACTATTCGGTCTTGGCATCGTTCACCCGGTGACGACGGCGACGCGGCTCAATCCAGAGACGGGCGCCAAAGGGCTGCGCCCTAAAAACTATGCGACGGAACTGCAGCGCTTGAACAGCCTTTACGCGCAATCTGTTGTCCCTACTAGTCTGAGAGTAAGGTAGAAAGCCGGGCCAGTTGGTTCATAGTCTTTGGTGGGAACCAGTATTTAAGACCCTAAAACAAGGGAATGATAGACACGGACGGCACTGGATCCGTGTCTATTCTTCCCTTGTGTTAGTGTCTTAAACACTGGTTCCCACCAAAGAATAATCTGAGAGGTTGGCACACGCTATCTGTTCGTACCTTGTGTCCCCATTCACCGTGAAGCTAAAAGGTGACAAATTTTCAAATTTTATTTGTTCTGGAGCTCGCTGGGGCACGCGGAGCTAGTGAGGGTCACGGCGGAAAATGGGTTCTAAAAGACCAACAGTGGCAAATGACATTTATCGACTAAGATGACCGTGCCCACGCCGCTGTGTTGTAGGTGGCCTAAATACACCCTCCAACGCCTTTAGTTCATAAAAATATCTGGACATATTATATATCTGGTCTTTCGCAACCTTTGAATGTGCACCCATCTCCCCACTGTCATAAATGGCTAGTTACATCGTTTGATTTAATTTCGGCTTTGTCATGGTTGTCACCATACATGTCCCGATGTATATCTCGGTGTATGACACCTAGTACCCCTCACCTTTTTTTAGCTGCAAAGCTGTTTAGGAGTTCGTGATGTAGGTTTAAGCTCGTCACGCCAGGTGAAGGTACCCCGCTGGGCCAACCGATATGACGCCACCACCTCCACGGCCGTCCAGTGCGCTATAGCCCCGCTGGTAGCGTAGTTGTCATCACACCAGACGCGTATTCTGGAGGTCGTGGGTTCGGATCCCACCCGGTGGGCGTTTTTTCTCCACTTTCTTTCTGTCTTTCCAAATTCTTTATCTTTTTCTATGACATACCACATTCTCCCCTACCTACCACGCCGCCTGGTGCTAGCATCCCAGCTATCATCCTCTCAACAATTTTGAGTCAGCAAAAAGTATCAAGATCGCAAAAAGGCGCCCTTTTAGCTTTAGTTTACTCCTTGAAACGGTACAAGAAACCGAAAAGTGTCAAAAGGCAAAATTGTTACTTAAGTTACATTTCTGAAAACGGGGTAAGTGACCTTGATTTTTTTTGGAGTGTCGTGTGGTGGCTAAGTTCGTAGGACAGCAACAGGCGCAAATCATGCAGTTTTTCTTTGTGAACTAATTCTCGAAGGGTGAGTTCACCATCACTGATGTCTAGCATTGCAGTTTCGTTTCCGCTCCATTCACCCCAGCATTAACCCGAAACCTGCATGTAACAAAAAACCTGCATTCATGATGAAATGTAACAGCGGAATAAAAAACGACGAGGGATGCAGAAGAAATTCACGAGACGGGGGCTCTGTGTCCCTCGTAACCTGCAGACGTAACGAAGTTGACATATTCAGTCGCAATTTTTTCGTTACATCCAGGGTTTCGTTACATCCAGGTTTCGAGTTAAGGCTCCCGGGAATGCAGCAGAAACGAAACCAAAATGCTAGAAATCAGCGATGGTGAACTCACACTTCATGGACTTTTTCTCACAGCCAAAAACTACGCGAGTTGCGCCTCCTGCCATCGCACGAGTTGAGGCACTACGCGGCGCCCCAAAGAAGCAAGTTCAGTTACTTAAGTGTCTTAAGTAACTTAAGTATCACTTTTAAGTATCACGTAACTTAAGTATCACTTTTTCCTTTCGACAGTTTAGGGCGCCTTTGCACTTTACAAGAACCAAACGTATGCTGAAAGGGTGCCTTTTTGCGAACTTGATGCTCTTTACCGCACTCAAGATTGTTGAGAGGGAGCTAGCATGGGGTTCTTTACAAGGCGGCAGCATTCTTCTTTCTCGCCAGCGGAGACGGAATTCAAAATGCTGCGCTTTTCTTGAAATGACCCAACTTTCTTTTTCTAGCAACAGCACTCATCCCCGACCAACCGATACCACAGATAAAACTGGAGACGCGCGAATGCACGCCGACAAGACGACCTAGCCCCTCAAAACTTAAGTC
>CM023449.1:67871249-68007875 GCA_013339765.2 Haemaphysalis longicornis | reverse complement strand
GATCATGCTGCACTTAAGGTGGATGTCAAATTTCCTCTCGTAGAAACTCACTCCACATTGGGAAATTTCCCTAAACAGGCCGATTGGGTGTTAGATGTGTTTCCATTTCTTTTCTTTTCCAAACATCTTGTGTTACCTGTGCATAGGACGGAACAACAACTTCAGTTGCCCAATCTATTAATCTCAGATCGCATTTCAGATAGATATTCAATTATTTCTCCTCGAAGACAGGCGGTACAAAGGACAGAGTGTAACGGGAGACAGGACATGTGGTTGTTTGCTTTAGCAATTATCGATAACACCACCACAGCAGTGTTCAAGCACCATCGCTATGAGCGACGCCAGTCTGGTATCAAAGCTGCGCTGCCATTTACCGAGACATTCTTTTTTTTCTGGGATGGGCCTGTTACATATCCGGCAGGAATTTTAGTGCGAAAGCCTTAAAGCGACGTTGTTGTCTGGTACATAAAATGGACACCGCTGTAAAGAGGAGGAAACACTAACAAAAACTTGGGAACTTGTGTCGATGTGCATATGTGCGTTAATTTCGTTAGAGCAGATAAATTGGTTTAAAAAGAAAGTTGGACACATTGGAGTTCCTATAAAATCAAACCCAAGCCTACAGAGTAGAAACCGAGTGCTTTACCAGCGGCGGAACAATAATTAGCCTGCGGTGCATGCGTTGCTGACGTCGTATCACGTGATAGGTGAACGTGACGGCTTGTGAGTATAAAAGGTGCACCCTAGCTACGGAAAACTTTGATTCTGAGGAAGCTGTGGCATGAAGTGTCACCGGTGTACATGTTGAAGTAATTAGCTCCACAATACGAATAAACGACACCTTAGAAAGAGACGCAAACCTAATGTAGCAGTAAATACAACTTTGATAACTATTGCCAGGGGAAGCCATAATGGTGTAAACCATTTTACAGTGCACTCTAAATATATTTACACCGTTCCCGTCTATAATTACGCCCTTACACCGTTTTTAAAAACGGAAAAATACCACTTAGAGGGTGTAATTTACGATAAATGACCATTTGGAAGGGTGTATTCTTGTGTTTGTGCAAAGGTGGGGGGGGGGGGGAATTATAAAGGACAAAATACCCTTAAGGATGTTTTCCTTCGGGTTTTGCTAGTGTGTAAGGGTGGTAGTTATAGGCAGTGATTTACAGTGTGTGTTTTACAGGCAGTGCTTTACACTTTCACCCTAGCAAAAACAAAAACATTGTTTAAGGGTATCTTACCGTTTATAAAAACTTTGCACCCCAGAAAAAACACAGAAATACACCTTCCAAACGGCGTTTTACCAATAATTACACCCTTTTTACACTGTACAGTCTAAAATGATTTACATCCTTAAGGGTGATTTTTGCCCGTAACTAAAACATTTACACCCTAGCAAAACGCAAGAAAAGCACCTTTAAAGGGGTGTTACAAACGACAAAACACCCTTTAATATGACGCTCCTATTGCGTTTTAGCCAGGGTTTAAGGGTGTCAGCTACACTTACACCCTTTAATAGTGTTTTCTTGTGTTTTTAGGGTCTAAGCGTCTTAGTTACTGACAGTGAGGATACCCCTTAAGGCTGTAAATCATTTTATAGTGTCGGCTTCCCAGAATTCTTGGCGCCTCATTTTCCCCGGTTAATGTCGGAGTCTGTGGGCGCAGGGACTGGCGGGCCAAAGCATTCTGGCCATGCTGGAGAGCGGCAAGCGACTGGAACGGCCGGACGACTGCCCCGACCACATCTACGAGCTGATGCAGTCCTGCTGGAAGTACAAGTACGTCACACTGCTATTATTCCGAGAAAGCGCCCGAACACATTGCGCACAGACTCCTCGTTTATGATATCGTACACCTTGTTCGTTGAAAGAGCTGTGCTTTGACTGCGTCGGGCTGAAAATACGAGGTTTTGAACAGAGAAACAGCAAAAAAAAAAATGCGCCCATGCACACGGCGAAGCTGTAATCAACGAAGCTGTACATGGTTGGAAAAGCGCTAGCTACCAACTAGCCCAACAACAAGCTTTACTCAACGAAGCTGTAACGTGCGGCCTGTGTAACTGTGTTTACTGGTGGGTTCTGCTGCCGCCTATGCGCCGT
Source organism: Haemaphysalis longicornis (assembly GCA_013339765.2). Classification (NCBI taxonomy): domain Eukaryota; kingdom Metazoa; phylum Arthropoda; class Arachnida; order Ixodida; family Ixodidae; genus Haemaphysalis; species Haemaphysalis longicornis. The sequence continues at coordinate 68,005,770 of CM023449.1, read as the reverse complement.
TCCTATTCGCCAGTGTCGGTAAATGGGGTGTGTAGGTGCGTACGTCGTCCATAAACCCAGCTAACATCTCTATCCTTACTTCAGGCTCCTCTCCTACCTTGAGCTTTCGTGCATGTGCGTGTTTGCGCCGGACGAGTTTTCTGCATATACGGGACCACCGGATTTTTCCTATCCCCTAACCGTATAAAGCTTCGCGTGTCCAGCGTTACCTCCACACCACACTGTAGAATGATTTATACCCCTAAGGTGTATATCACTGTCTATAACTAACAGCCTTACACCCTAGCAAAAAAAAACAAAAAAAAACATCCTTTACCGGGACACTCCAACACCTACAATAAATGCTCCCACTTTTTCCTTCGCGTTTGGGAGCACTGCGAAAGCTATAGCTATCGCCAGCACGGAGCGGCACGGCGTGATTTACTCGTCGCAGCAGATGCGCGTTCCGTTTCTGCTTTGCTTTGTGGCTTTTTTTAAGCGTTCATTGCTGCCACTGAAGTGGAGCCGGCCAAAAGCCGCTACATCACTGCAATGACGTAACTCGAGCTGTCGAAAAACGCCAAGACCGGGAAAGAGAAAAAAAAATCTTTTGAGCTAGTTTCCAAGCTATACGGTGAGCATAGAGTCTTAATTTTGGCTGAGGTGCCTTGCGACCCCCACCTAAGTACTAGAGGTGTTGGTTGAATACTCCCTGCAAGTATTTAAGATTTCGAAAAAAGTTTAAAAAGGGTTGGTCGCTTAAGGATATTTTGCCGTTTATACCACCCTTACACCCTGGCCAAAACACGAGGATACCGTTTAAGGGCTGTGTTATCATTAATTAAACCATTTTAAAGGGAGTTTTTATTTGTGTTATGATAGGGTGCAAGAGCGTTAACAAAAAAAGTGTCAATAATTTTACAGTGTAGTTTTATTAAGAAAAACGGTCACCCTATACACCGTGAAAGCAAGACCGCCATTCAAAATGTACGAAAAAAATGTAAGTTGAGAATTATGGTCAGCAAGCGTTATGAAGTTTTTAACCCTCATCAGCAAATAGAAAAGATAAGATGACAGAACAAACGGTTTTCTAGTTACGGGGCATAAACGTTCAGTACCCGACTTCAGACGCCAGAAAGTCTGCGAATACCCAGCTTCAAGAATTGCCTTTTTCTTATATTAAAAGGAGCAAAGACGGCGCACTGTTCAGAACCATTCCATCCGACAAACAATGCTGAGAACCGGCAGTAGAGTCTTACTTCCGCATTTATTGCTAGCGTCTGAATATTGCAGCCCATTTTCAGCTTAGATACTCCCACTCAGGATTTTTTTATCCGAAGGCGTGTCCTGATTGCTGATATAACTTTTTAGTATGTTACAACACAAAAGATGGTAAGGGGGAGCACTGAAATCCTTACAGTGAAATGCAGTACAGAACAGAATGTCGTGCTCGAACAGATGCATTTTTGAACATTTTGGCATCTGGGTTTCTTCTTATCCATTATTTCTCGGTGGCAGAAATATCTATTTATTCTTTTTCAGCCTTCCGGAGTCTGTACAGACCCGTGACCCTAATATTTGACGAAATGTTTCCTGTGAAGTTCAGAAACTTTCTCGGAAAGACTTCCACAATACATTTGTACAGATCTCTCTGTTTGCCTCTTTATAAACTGGTGCTTTGCTGCTGTAGAACTTCATTGAAAGACTTCCGCGACAGCTTTGTGTAGTTCTGTGTATTTGTTTCTTAGCTAGAGTGCTGCTTGGCTGCAGCAGTGATGACATGAAAAGGGATCCCCACGCTGTTTTTACAGATATTTCTGGCCCTACCTAACAATGATTGTAGTTGTGAAATAAAATTCACCTTCAAATAAAAACAGCTCAATTGCAGAGCAGAGGAGCGCCTATACTAACCACCAGCCAACGTTCTATCTATATTGACGATTTATTTGCGTTCACTGCTGTTAGTACGTCCAGGCAATCTCTCCCGCAAAACAGACGAATTCTGTGTAATCTGTTTTTGCTTATTGATTTTCCTGACGTACAAGTATAAGTGCGGTTGTTTCCTGTGCTATAATTCAGTTGCAAGTCAGTGCCGTATTTGTCTTTGTCTTTTTTGTTGTTGTTGTTGTTGTTGTTGTTGCCACTAATGTGCACCAACCTATTCAGTTTAGCCCCTCCACCTTTGTGACTCAAACATTATAAAGTGTTCAATGAACGCAGTAAAAGCATTGATTCACTTGTGAAGAATATCTAACTTTCAAGTTTTTGCCTGGTTTTACGTCCCGTAGCTACACCTATAGCCTCTCAAGCGGTGAGGGCTATGAATAAGTGTACACCATACGGTTATATTTAACATGCGCTCAAAAATCGACTCATGGGAGCTATCTTTTTTCGCCTCCATTAGTAAAACAACCCCTATAGCCTCTCAAGCGGTGAGGGCTATGAATAAGTGTACACCATACGGTTATCGTTAACATGCGCTCAAAAATCGACTCATGGGAGCTATCTTTTTTCGCCTCCATTAGTAAAACAACCCCTATAGCCTCTCAAGTGGTGAGGGCTATGAATAAGTGTACACCATACGGTTATCTTTAACATGCGCTCAAAAATCGACTCATGGGAGCTATCTTTTTTCGCCTCAATTAGTAAAACAACCGTCGAGGCCGAGATAAAACTTGCGTCCTTTGGCTCAGTGTTTGCTCAGCAGCGCAACGTTTACTTCCGAGTTTCCTCGCTGTAGTCAGTTCATTGATTGATTGATTGATTGATTGATTGATTGATTGATTGATTGATTGATTGATTGATTGATTGATTGATTGATTGATTGATTGACTTGTGAAGTCTATTTTGATCGTCTGGTCACTCGTATACGCGAAAAAATGAGCTGTTGTAAAGTTCTTTCTTGGTACGGCGTAAGTCGTACCTGTACATCTTGAAGCAGGACCTTATTATAGCAGACAGCGTTTGCTCAACGCTGGCTTGCCGAGCTCGCTGAGGAGTTCGGTTAGTGAGAAGGTGATAAGAAAACTGCCCCCCTTCTTGCCCCCAGGTAGAGTGGGACAGACATTGCAAGAGAATACTTAATAGCAAAAAAAAGGGGAGGGCATATATTTGGATGTATTTGCAATGTAGACAGCCTATTTCGGGAAGGTTGAAGTTAGAGAAGACAAAGCAAGTGTTCAGTTGGGGACCGAAGCCACTACCTTCGGATGGCGCTACCGACGCCTTACCGACTCGGCTACGTGAGAGGCGCATTACAGGTCATTTCCTGGATATTTTGTTTCAAGTGGAGAACGTGGATATAAATAGGTGGAACTTAAGCGCGAACTGACTCAGAGACAAGGAAGGAAAACGACATGAGCGCTTGTAGTTTCCCTTTCCTATCCCTGTGTCAATTCGCGCTTAAGTTTCGTTCACGGATGTTTATGCTGCTGTATTCGGCGCTTCGGCGTGGTAGCCGGCTCCAGTGGTGATGACGACGGGCAAGTTTATGCAGTGCTGGGACACCGAACACTCATGATGCTCCATGCTTCCGCACAGGCCCGACGAAAGGCCCACGTTCACCGAAATCAGCGCCACGCTGCGGGAGGCCCTGGACGACAGCACCTGAGCGCGCTGTCCGTGACCTCACCAAAAAGAGGGCCCGGAGGTCCACGGCGGATAGATCGATCCCGCCGACAGCCAATCCGAAGCGCCAGTGGCTCGGCCCGCTGCTGTACCTCAGGACACCGATCTGTGATGTTTTTACCGCACGGCAGAACTCGGACGAATACCGGCGCACAAGCCGACACATGCTCACAAATGCTTCCGTCACTCTTCGAGGTATCGGCCCCGTGTTCAAACTAACAAAACACAAAGGAAAGATAATTCCAGCAGCAGCGTTCTCGAAAGCGCTGACTACGCCCAATGAAGGAAAGCAATCGGGTTTTTCGTGCGTGTTGTTGAGAGCGGCAAATGTTCACTATATGAGAGAAACATGTTCGTGTAGTCATTCCCCTGGTCATCTTCATAAAAGTTTGCCGGCCAGTTTTGATGAGGAAACGGCCAGCACAGATTTAGTCGCCATATAGCGCCTAGAATATACTATTCTAGGCACTATAGTCGCTATGTGTTCGTCATCTCACGTCTGTACGCCGAAGTTGGCGATTCATATCGCTTCGTGCCAGTCCGTATAACGCGAAAAAATTGCGTTTAAACTGGAACTGCAAAAAAAGAACATTTCTTTCAAAAACAAAAAATATAGTGCACTCCTGCAGTGGAAGAGGCAAAAAGTTTGGGAAAAAGACAGACCAGCAGATGTTAAAAGTTCACGCTCTTAGAGTTCAGACTGACTCAAAAAAGACGGCAAACTCTGCAAAACTTGAAACCCTCTACATTGAAGGTTCTCATGTGTAGCATGGTATTATTGTTCTCTAACTTCAGTTTGCATTGTGTAATTTGGTAGCCTTATTTTGTTATGCTTTCAAAATATAAGCCCACGACGATGTAACAGGCTTGCTGGCTACCCACCTTATTACATCACTGATAATGTTTCACACATATTTAGCGCGTTTTTTTTTTTTTTTCAATCCAGGTGACCCGTTGAACTCAAATACGCGCGCAATGGCTGTTTTTGCATCAAGAAGCAAATTTGTGACGAAGGCGGTAGTTATTTGTGTTGAGGTGCATTACATACTTTCTCTCGTCAAGGACGTATATCAGTGAAGATTAAATGAAGCTCCCGTTCAGGTTAAGAAAGCGGGCAAAAAAGTTTGCATACTTTCTTGAAGCGGATGCGTATAGGCCTCAATCTGTAAACAACACTACGTATCGTAAACCTAGTGAGACGGCAGCGGAATCACCGCAAACTATCGCAGTAGTCGTTTCTTGTTCGAAGCAGAATGAGTTTAAGAAGCAACGTTAAAAGTAAAGCATTTTTTACCGCATAAAGAACCCGTGAATAATTTAAAGCTTCAATCTTCGTCGCTATCGAATCGTAAGTCGTTTCATTCATTCAGCCGTCCGATCTGGGCGTCGGCGTTTTTATGTGGAACCTATGTGGAACTTATTAGGTTATGTAGTGAAGTTTTGTTCAAAGTTTCAACATTTCAAGCTTCCCGTTTATCTTGCTTCACAGGCAAATATCGGTAAGATTCACATCTTTCCGTTAACCTTAGAACTGCGCGCGCAATAATTGAGTGGTTATACGAATAATTTACTAATTATTGAACGCATAACGATAAAAGATGCTGCTGAACTCCTATGAAGTGTAGGATGCAAACAAATTTTGATGTGTTGTGTAAATTGCACAGCTTGTTCATCGGACTCCGGTGTCCATTGCCTTCTAACGTATGCGCCACAGTATATATTTATTTCCTTGTGTCTGAAATTTATTTCCAGTTTTTCTTTGTGCCCACAGCGAAAAACAAACTTCTATTGACTGAAATACGGTTACTTTAATTTCATCCAGATTAGGTTCACTATTTTACGGCAAACAGTGTCTAGTACGGTTCATAAGATAAATCCCGAGTCCTAACTTGAGAGCTATTATTTTTTGCATAGGTGTTGCGTTTAAATAGGACAACTCCGTTAGATGTTTGTAAACGTATAAAAAGTGCAAAAAAGTGAGTCGTGCATCGTTGTTGTTGCAACATTGGCCTAAGGTCACCAAGACATTTTGGGGTCATTTAACGGTAAAATCTGCGTCCATCCCGTTATCATACCGGACAAGAAACACGTTATAGACTAACAGCGCATTGAAGTTCTGCCACACTTGGAAATCATAATTCTGGCCACTTTGCGACACTCTGCCGCAAGGCAGTAATTCCGTTTTGCGCCGCTATGTTGAGGGCTTCGCGCACATTTAAAGCAGAATAGGCTGTGAGGCCTATTTGAGTCAAGAGAAAGAGTCAAGAGAGCCCTTGAGGAGGAAAAAACACGAGTGCTTGGACTTGTATAGGCGATTTACTGCAGGCGAACAATATTTTATTATGGGGTGTAACGCGCCTATGGTTCACAGACGATGAGGCTCGCCGTAGTTGAGGGCTCCGGACTACCTTTACCACCTGGAAACCTTTTAACGTGCGCTGAATTCTCGAACACAAGGGCGTGTTTGCTCTTCGCCCAGGTTAATATCATTGGGTAGGTGCTCTAATACACCACGTTTTTCGGCGAGACAACTTACCTCAACAGTTTCATAAAAAGGGATGACCTTTTAGCCGTCAGCCATCCTGGTTCGGGGATTTCTACCAGTAGTAGCAACTTTCCGGCTTTGGTTGATTAAGCAGAGTCACCGGAGTAGATCAATAGGCGGCGCTGAATGATCAGGAGAAAATACGTAAGTACCTTCCTGCACACGAGTTCAAGCGCGGGCAGCAATAGTTTCTTAAGCGTAAACTACAGGTCGCGCCCCAGCCGCCGACAATGCGACTACGACGCAGCGATGCCGTTAAAAGCATTAAGAAAGCCCAAAGAATGGCGTAAGGGTTTGATGAGACCGCCGTACGCTTCTCTGCTGTTCTGTTGTGAGCCAATTAGTGAACACTCTGCCACTGGAGCGCTGGCGGGATTGCCCTGGGTGCAACTAATCCGCCTATGGCTAATTTCGATTCCGCCACTTGAGATTGCCAGTACTAGGACTTCGCCAGAACTCCAGGACCTCATTCTCCCAGTCCTGGCGTAGGACTAGTAACGGCCCCGGACGGTTACCATTCCCGGACTAGCACAGTCCTTAACTATGCCTGTCCTGGCGTAGGACTAATAACAGTCCTGGGGCGGTATTCTTGAGTTTTGTCCCTTTTGCGTCCCCTTCAAAAGTGTCCCTTTTACGAGCCCTGATTGGCTAAAAGCAAACAACCGGAAGTGACGTAACGCAAGCGCGGCAAACCTACTGCTAACGCTTACTGCTTAACCGGAAGTACGTCACGACGAAAGGGACGCAAAAGGGACGTTTTCAAAAGGGACAGTTACGAGAATACCGTCCCTGGACTGTTACCCCCCAAGGACTAGCATAGTTCTGAACTATGCCGGTCCTCGAATAGGACTAGTAACGGCCCTGGACTGTTACCGCTCCTGTACTAGCATATTCTTCAACTAAGCCGGCCCTGGCATAGGACTAGTAGCGGTCCTGGACAGTCCTCAATCCAGGACTGGCATAGTCGTAAGCTGGGCCAGTCCTGGCATAGTCGATGATTTTGCCAGGAATAGGGGACAGGGGGAATTTTCAGCGCCCCTTGCCCTTGTCCTGGCGGCTCTGAAGAGTACTTAAGCCCCTTCGCGCTGTGCGCCTGGGGCCTCGCGTGCGCCCACGGCCCGGTCCGGGTCGCCTTCTAGATTGCCATCACCCCTGCAGCTGAGACGACAGCGCCTGCCGCAGCTGTAGCATCTATGCATCGCAACGGAGTTCGGGCCGGCCTCTCCCGGCTGGCCTGTTGCTCTCCTGCCGCTTCATGTGTTAGCGCTCTAGTGGTGGTAGCAGGCGAGAGAGCTCCCGCCCTCTCAAGTTTGTTGTTGAGGCCAGCGAGTAGTTTGGTGGTGTTGTTCTGTGCTGTCGTTCGCGGTCGTAAAGGGTGCCTCTGCGCGCCGCTGGGGCCACTGGGCAGCCTAGAGCTTCTTTTCCCCCGGAAGTGTGCACGCGGTACTGTTGTGACGCATTAATGCGTTACTTTGAGGAGGTGAGAAACAAATCGTGGAGAGACGAAGGAGTGCAAAGCTAGAAAATTACCAGTCACCACTAGAAGTTCTCGTTGTTGTTTGCGCGTGATTTGTGTGCTCCAAGACGCAACTTCTTTGCGGTTTGTGCCAACGGGTACTGCTTTGAATATACCTGTTGTGGCCTGCATCATTTTGTCCTTGAATGCGTATAATTTACCCGACCTGACACCTCGACTTTTGCCTGCGGCGTGCAAACTTTAGTTCGTTGGCAGTGCTGCCGGTTGCTCACGATTCCTCAAACCTCTCACATGGATATGCAGAAGTTTTCTCGTCAGAAAATACGGCTAAGTCCAGAAACGCATATCTGCGGCACTGGCTAATATGAAAAGGCGGGGGCATGTTTTCACATTTTTATGGGTTCCTCAATGGTCATTTGTGTGTGCTTTGAAGTCTTTCATAGTCGCACATTTCTGTTTTCGCCAACTGAAAAAATGCCACAATTTAAAAGGGAGAAAAGGTTTGTGCAAAATATAATGCTCAAAAATTCAAGCCAGAGGTGCTCGTTTTATTTTTACACTTTTTGCGGGATATTGCCTCCGAAAACAAATATGCGCTGAGTTAAATGTGTGCGTAAATTTTGTACAATACTAATTTTATGAACTTCCTTGAGGTAACATTAGGCATGAAGGGACGGTTGAATAAATGCGATGCAGTTGTCCAAGTGAGAAGGTCACCATGAACTTATTTTGAATGCTTGTTGGCCATGTCATTACGCAATTCATGTTGTCAGAGTGGATGCAGCAGACGCACATTGGTAAAAAAAACTGCACTCTGCTCAAACCCTGGTGTTCTACAATAAACTGTGAAGTGGACATATTCTTAAAATCTTTCAAGAGAAACCGTCTATAGGCCAGTATAAACTTGAAATTCCTTTGTCTTTTTTCTGGAGCTGGAATGGGGGTGATGTTAACGAGCCAAAGTTACACCTAGACTATGAGGTACGCTGTAGTTGAGGGCTAAGGATCAATTCCCCCGACCTGGGGAGGTTTAACGTGCGCCGAAATATCGGCACACGGGTGTAGTGGAAAATTGACGGTAACTACTAACACTGCTTGTTTCGAACGTAACCAGATTTTCCGAAATTTTAACGAATACCTAACCTCTCTCTTACTCAGCTTTGCAACCTTTGGTTCCCGACTTCTGAGTGAATAGTTCCTAGTTAGCCACATCGCTTCACACCAGTCGTTACCAGCTGCTTTGCATTGTTTTGTTGGCTGCTTTTGCGAAGAAAAATGCGAACAACCCCGGCGCAGTCCACTGGCCCCAGCCCGCGCAAGTCCCCCGCTTGCAGTCAGGTCGATGCTACGGCGCCCCTTAGGTGAATAGCGTTTAGTTGACAGAGTAGCTCTTGGCACGCAGTACTCGGTCTGCTGTGATAACACACTGTGTGTACAATACTGTAACAGCCGGAGAACGGCCCTCGTTGTATAGCGAACGTTTTTACACTGGTGCAGTGGTTTGTGTGTGTCTGAGTGAACAGTGTACATATGTACATAAGTGGAAATAAAACAGCTATAATTCTTGCCACTGCCTCTGCGCTTCCTTTTCTTCAAGTGAACGTGTTGCTTGGCGTGTTTGGTTTAGGGTTACGAACATACTGAGTGGCGCAAATACGCAAAACACAAGAAAGGAGGGCACGGAGAGGCGCTACACTTCCAACAGTGTAATAGCAACGACAGCAACGTACATTTATACATACATCCCGGCATGCACAATAGACGTGCACACAGGCGCCAGCGCAAGACTTTATCTAAAAAACCGCCCCTCAGCTTTGAACAATACCACCGAAGTATCACTAACGCAGTTCCTTCCCTTCAATCTTATGCGATGCGCCTCGAGCAGTTCTCGGGCCTTCTTGCTTTGTCTCGAAAACTCGTGGCTCACAGTTTGTGCAGGAATCACAATTTGGTTGTCAAATGTGCGCCATTATTACACTTCAGATTTGCGCATGCTCCCTGAGGGGTCGTTCAAACATCTCCAAGTTTGGACGATGCAGGACTTTCAACAGGTGAGGGGGATTTCGTAAACCACCCCTAAAGCGCAATCAATGAACGGCTTCTCATGTCGTTTTTCACAGGCCCTATCAACCTCAGCCTCTATCAATATCAATCTGAGCTACCCCTCAAAGCCCTGAAGATCGAACGGCGGACCCTCCTTAGCAGTCGTCAAAAGAATGTCGCCAGTGTTGAAAGCGAACCAGCAGATGGCATTAGCCAGCAGATGGCAAGATATTGCACCCTTGTGTAAAGCTATTTCGTCGGGATAGTTTTGCCTGTTTCGCGAAAACAAAACCACCGGCAAACTGTCCTTGTGCAGACTACTCAACAACGTACTGGAGCACATTGCACATAATGCAGAGTGGAGGTGGCACACTATAGTCAACAAGGTGCCCCAGCTAAATTGACAAACGGCTTGACTGCTCATGGTCCAGTGCACCGGAGAAAACAAACAATGTGGCTGCGAGTGGATGTTATTCTGTAAATGAGACAATGCGGGAATAGTAAGGCAGTACATCCCGCCGCCCCCTTTCCTTTCCGCTCCATGTTTACTTAAGAAGTTATCGTAATTGATGGCGGATGTGTCTTTGCTCGATCATCACAGAAATGCGACGAGGTGGAGGGGTCATCACACGCACCCAAATTACACCCACATTGAAGTGATATGGAATGGGCTCAGTGGCATGAAAACGTGTGTGCGCTGTGCCCATTTTTTCGCAGAAGGTTGTGCGTGACTTGACATCATCTATTCTTTTTTTTTCTCATGTTTCAATGCCAGGAACCAAGAAAGTTATTAATCACCAGGAAAATTCAGCCCATCTGTGCGAAATTTTTCAAACGAGATTTTTTTTTTGCATTTCTTGCGATTATAGCTTCTGCAGCACTGAAATATTATTATATACCTTCCTCTACTTCAAAACTTACAAGTAGGCAGCTTGCCACCGGCACGGCAAGAAATTGGGGAGAGCATAAAGCCGCCGCATCCTCATACGCCACAAGTAGCCAGGATGGCCAACGCAAGGCATAGCAGGCGTGCTACGCCACGGCATTTTCTTATCACAGTTTTTGCGAAGAAAGCCGGTGTGCGACCACTTATAATACTCTAAACTTGTACAATATGGACATAGAAGGCATTGATTGATTGATTGATTGATTGATTGATTGATTGATTGATTGATTGATGATTGATTGATTGATTGATTGATTGATTGATTGATTGAATTGATTGATTGATTGATTAGGGTTCAACGCGCCTGACGCGCAGGCGATGAGGCGCGCCGTAGTGGAGGGCTCCGGATTAATTTTCGACCACCTGGGGATCTTTAACGGGCGTTTTTGCTTTTCGCCTCCATCAGACACAGAAAACAACGTGAGCTCGTTTTAGGATTCGAACCCAGGAACCAGAATTTCGTTTCGGAGGGGGCCGGAGCCAGGAAAAAAGGGAGAAAAAGTAAAAAGAAACACAACGCAAACAAAACTAACAATTAATAAAAGAACTTTGTCATTCATTGGGGGCACACTCTAAGCGACTCAGTAATAATCTTAACGGCATAGCAAAATCGCTGACCGTGTTGGCAGCGAGAGCGGGAACACGCCCACTTGTCGCACCCAACTCGTCACAGGAAAGCTGGTCATAGGTGAAGGAACGAAGGATAATACAGTGCATGAAAGGCAGGGAGGTTAACCAGGTTACAGCCCGGTTGGCTACCTTACGCATGGGAATCGGGAAAGGAGGGACTTAAAGAGAAAGAAAGGATATTGGAGAGACGGGGAATAGAGCTTCAGGGGTAAGAAAAGAAAAAGAAAAGTAGCTACAACAACAATACCACGGGCAATTATAAATCCTAATACTGCAAAGGTAAACTCACCAAATGACGAATCAAAAATGGTAAACGGTGTCTCTACAATCGTTCAGACGAGCCTGTGTCCTTTAAAAAACGAAGTAATGCTTTTGTGGCTTTCTGAGACTGTGATGGTTAACGCATGTGACACAAAACAGTCTACACAGTTAATGGCTGGTTGTCGAGTTCCCGCAGTGAGGTTGACAGGTGCAGCCTCTGCGTTGGAAACCGGACACAGTGACGCAAGGGGTGTTCTATTGTTTCGTCCGTGGAACACACGTCACAAGCAGCGCTGTCATCCATGCCGATAGTGAAGGAGTAATCTTTGGTGAAAGCAACTCCTACTCACAGGCGGCACAGTAGGGTTGCATCTGAGCGTGGCATGTTAATGGGTAAGTGGCGCTGCAGGTCGGGGTCGAGCAAGTACAGGCGGGAGTTTAAAAACTCCGGCGTATTCAAAAGAGTAAGCGTGATTTTTCCGGCGATGGAGCGCAGTGACCGGGTAGCATCATGGCGCGATAACGGGATGTCGGCCAATTGGGCACTTCCATGGGCATAATGAGCCGCTTTGTCTGCAGATTAATTTCCAGAAATTCCGCTGTGGCTTGGGAGCCAATGAAAAATAATATTGTGTGTATGCCTTACTAGAAGTCATTTCTTGGCGAATCTCGGCCACAAGCTGCTCGTATACAGGCCTCGGCGAAGAGAAGACTGCAGACACAGTGAGAGCTGGCCTGGAGTCGCAAAGCACAGCCCATTTTTGTGGTAATTCTTGCTTTAGGTACAGAAGAGCCTCGCGAATAGCTGTGAGTTCGGATGCAGTTGGCGTTGTTAAATTGTACAGCCCGAAGTGAATGCCTACATATCTGGGGGGCACCATTACTGCTCCCACAGAACTGGAGTTCGTTACCGAGCCATCAGTGTGAATCCGGTCTTTGTAGGTTTCATGTAAAAAGTGCATAGAGAGCTTTTGAAGACCTCGTGGTGGCATATCCCCTTTCTTGGTTATTCCCGGGGTGGTTAGATGCACTTCTGGCTTCGAGAGGCATTAAAGGGGTAATGATGGTCGTGCCGCAGGTGTGTATCCTGAGGGGAGGCTCTCGCAGTGAGCAGCGACTATCTTAGAAAAGGACGCCCGTGGCCTCGTTGACGGCAGGGATGCAAGGTGGTGATGAGGCAGCAGAGTGAGATGTCTAATGTGAGCCCAGAGTGCATCCACTGCCACGTAGGTCGTTGTCGCATGAACTTGTCAGTGGGTATCCCGTTCCAGGTGTTGCCTTTCTTCTTTTTTTGTATTTCCTTCTTTTCTTTTTCTTTTATTTGCGTTTTTTTTTGTGGGCGAAACTCGGGTGGCTTAAACCTGATGACTGTTCGCATTGACCTCGTCGTAGTTTCCGGACTGGTTTCTCCTCTTTTTTCCCCCTTTTTGTAGAAAGTGTCTAATGATTGGTTTTAACTTTACCTTCGCCGCCCTCTTCTTATTTTATTTCTCGTTACGGAAAAATTCCTCCCATATATTTTTGCTCTTGGGGTCAGCCTTTTAGTCTTATCTTCAGCTTCGATGTCCCTTCGGTTATTCTATCCTTTTTTTTTCATCAAACATATTTTCTACATGGTCTCTTGAAGCTGCTTTGCCACATCATTCTATAACGCTTCGCGAAACGTTCGGCTTTAAATTATAGGTGGGTGGCTCGATTAACCTCCTGATTCGTCGATTAAAGCCCTAGTCGCGATTAATTTTTTAACCGGTCAATCGGTTGAAGTCATGGGAGAAAACTGAAACATGACTGTAACATCTGTGCAAGCGCATTGAGGTCATATTCGCGTTCGATTAACCCGACTAGCGTCACAACAGAAAGCGATGCAAGCATACTCCGAGGTGATAGTGATGAAAACTGCAAGCTGATAGCCAAGACAGACAGGAAAATTGCTACTTTGATTATAAATATATACAGTACAAAAAGCGGCGAGCGGGCACTTACAACGTTTGACCGTTCTTTAAACTGACTATGTCGCAAGTAAACTACGATCCATCGGTGCCCCCTGCAATTGCAATAAGTTTCGTTGTTCCTGATTCTAGAAAAGTAACGCGGTGAGTAGCGTCTCACCCGAATCACCATCATGATGATGACCTGCTTACCTCATCTGGAATGCCTGTGAACAGGCTGATGAGCATAGTGATCCTATTTTTATTATTATAATGAATAATATCATTTGGCCAGTTTTTTCTGAACCAATTCAATTGATTAATCTATCAATTACCCAAAAATTAGCCAATTAATCAGGTTGAAATTTTTAACCGGCACCCAGCCCTACTCTTTAGATCACTCTTCGCATCAATTGATGTCGGCGTACATATTCGCCGCCCTCTGTGAAATAACACATTTTTATGTTTTTTCATTCGTTCCGAACGAATGAAGGAACATCTAGGTTAGGTCAAGTCAGGTTAGGTTAGGTTAGGTTCCAGTTTGCGGTTTCTGATAGTTCCTTATGTTGCTACACCCGTTGCAAATATTCCCCTTTACCGCTTCGATCAATATCGTGGGGCTTAACGACGTGATATTTTCGTGTTTCGGGACGGTTGCTATATATTTGATGATAGGTCAATAGTGTCGACACTCTGCCTAGCAACGGGGAACAAACGCTGTGAAAGCTGGCGAACGCGAGTGCGAGTGGAGTTTTACTGCGTGTATAACTGCTCCCAGGCAATAGGACCTTCCTTCGCACGACTTGTGGAGGGCTCCGGATTAATTTTCGACCACCTGGGGATCTTTAACGGGCGTTTTTGCTTTTCGCCTCCATCAGACACAGAAAACAACGTGAGCTCGTTTTAGGATTCGAACCCAGGAACCAGAATTTCGTTTCGGAGGGGGCCGGAGCCAGGAAAAAAGGGAAAAAAGTAAAAAGAAACACAACGCAAACAAAACTAACAATTAATAAAAGAACTTTGTCATTCATTGGGGGCACACTCTAAGCGACTCAGTAATAATCTTAACGGCATAGCAAAATCGCTGACCATGTTGGCAGCGAGAGCGGGAACACGCCCACTTGTCGCACCCAACTCGTCACAGGAAAGCTGGTCATAGGTGAAGGAACGAAGGATAATACAGTGCATGAAAGGCAGGGAGGTTAACCAGGTTACAGCCCGGTTGGCTACCTTACGCATGGGAATCGGGAAAGGAGGGACTTAATGAGAAAGAAATGATATTGGAGAGACGGGGAATAGAGCTTCAGGGGTAAGAAAAGAAAAAGGAAAAGTAGCTACAACAACAATACCACGGGCGATTATAAATCCTAACACTGAAAAGGTAAACTCACCAAATGACGAATCTAAAATGGTAAACGGTGTCTCTACAATCGTTCAGACGAGCCTGTGTCCTTTAAAAAACGAAGTAATGGTTTTGTGGCTTTCTGAGACTGTGATAGTTAACGCCTGTGACACAAAACAGTCTACACAGTTAATGGCTGGTTGTCGAGTTCCCGCAGTGAGGTTGACAGGTGCAGCCTCTGCGTTGGAAACCGGACACAGTGACGCAAGGGGTGTTCTATTGTTTCGTCCGTGGCACGCACGTCACAAGCAGCGCTGTCATCCATGCCGATAGTGAAGGAGTAATCTTTGGTGAAAGCAACTCCTACTCACAGGCGGCACAGTAGGGTTGCATCTGAGCGTGGCATGTTAATGGGTAAGTGGCGCTGCAGGTCGGGGTCGAGCAAGCACAGGCGGGAGTTTAAAAACTCCGGCGTATTCAAAAGAGTAAGCGTGATTTTGCGGTGATGGAGCGCAGTGGCCGGGTAGCATCATGGCGCGATAACGGGATGTCCGCCAATTGGGCACTTCCATGGGCATAATGAGCCGCTTTGTCTGCAGATTAATTTCCAGAAATGCCGCTGTGGCTTGGGAGCCAATGAAAAATAATATTGTGTGTATGACTTACTAGAAGTCATTCTCTTGGCGAATCTCGGCCACAGGCTGCTCGTATACGGGCCGCGGCGAAGAGAAGACTGCAGACACTAGAGAGCTGGCCTAGAGTCGCAAAGCACAGCCCATTTTTGTGGTAATGCTTGCTTTAGGTACAGAAGAGCCTCGTTAATAGCTGTAAGGTCGGATGCAGTTGACATTGTTAAATTGGACAGCTCGAAGTGAATGCCTACATATCTGGCGGGCACCATTACAGCTCCCGCAGAACTGGAGTTCGTTACCGAACCATAAATGTGAATCCGGTCGTTGTAGGTTTCATGTAAAAAGTGCATAGAGAGCTTTTGAGGACCTCGTGGTGGCATATCCGCTTTCTTGGTTATTCCCGGTATGGTTAGATACACTTCTGGCTTCGAGAGGCATTAAAGGGGTAATGATGGTCGTGCCGCAGTTGTGTATCCTGAGGGGAGGCTCTCGCAGTGAGCAGCGACTATCTTAGAAAAGGACGCCCGTGGCCTCATTGACGGCAGGGATGCAAGGTGGTGATGAGGCAGCAGAGTGAGATGTCTAATATGAGCCCAAAGTGCATCCACTGCCACGTAGGTCGTTGTCGCATGAACTGATCAGCGGGTATGCCGTTCCAGGTGTTGCCTTTCTTCTTTTTTTTTTTGTATTGTCTTCTTTTCTTTTTCTTTTATTTGCGTTTTTTCAGTGGGCGAAATTCGGGTGGCTTCAACCTGATGAGTATTCGCATTGACCTCGTCGTAGTTTCCGGACTGGTTTCTCCTCTTTTTTTCCCCCTTTGTGTAGAAAGTGTCTAATGACTGGTTTTAACTTTACCTTCGCCGCCCTCTTCTTATTTTATTTCTCGTTACGGAAAAATTCCTCCCACATATTTTTGCTCTTGGGGTCAGCCTTTCAGTCTTATCTTCAGCTTCGATGTCCAATCCGTTATCCCATCCTTTTTTATCAAACATTTTTTTCTACATTGTCTCTTGAAGCTGCTTTACCACATCATTCGATAACATTGCGCCAAAAGCTCGGCTTTAAATTATGGATGGGTGGCTCGATTAACCTCCCGATTAGTCGATTAAAGCCGTAGTCGCGATTAATTTTTTAACCGGTCAATCGGTTAAAGTCATGGGAGAAAACTGAAATATGAGTGTAAGAGTGGTGCAAGCGCATTGAGGTCATATTCGTGTTCGATTAACCCGACTCGCGTCACAACAGGAAACGATGCAAGCATGCTCCGAGATGATAGTTATGAAAACAGCAAGCTGATAGCCAAGACAGACAGGAAAATGGCTACTTTGATTACAAATATATACAGTACAAAAAGCGGCGAGCGGGCACTTACAACGTTTGGCCGTTCTTTAAACTATGTTGCAAGTAACCTACGATCCATCGGCGCCCCCTGCAATTACAATGAGTTTCGTTGCTCCTGTGAGTGACGAACGCGGTGAGTAGCGTCTCACCCGCATCGCCATCATGATGATGACCTGATTACTGCATCTGGAATGCCTGTGAGCAGGCTGACGAGAACAGTGATCCTAGTTTTATTATTATAATGAATAATATCATTTGGCCAATTTTTCTCTGAACAAAATCAATTGATTAATCGTTCAATTGACCAAAAAAAACTATCCAATTAATGGGGTTGAAATTTTTAACCGGCACCCAGCCCTACTTTAGATCACTCTTCGCATCAATTGATGTCGGCGCATATATTTGCTGTCCTCTGTGAATCAACACATTTTGATGTTCCTTCACTCGTTCCGAATGAATGAAGTAACATCTAGGTTAGGTAGGTTAGGTTAGGTAATTCGTTCCGAATGAATGAAGGAACATCTAGGTTAGGTTAGGTTAGGTTAGGCTAGGTTCCAGTTTGCGGTTTCTGCCACACCCGTTGTAAATATTCATGCACCTTTACCGCTTCAAGCAGTATCTTAACGGCGTGATATTTTGGTGATTCGGGACGGTTGCTATATATTTGATGATAGGTTAATAGTGTCGACACTGCGTAGCAACGGGGATCAAACACTGTGGAAGCTCGTGAACGCGAGTGCGAGCGGACTTTTACTGTGTGTATAACTGCTCCCAGGCAACAGGACCATTGGGGGCCCAGCAACCCTCCTGGAAAATCAAAACTTTCCGCCATGGATGGGTGGTTTCCGTGGTCTGGCAGTCGAGCATCATCAGGTGGCATTGCTAGCTATCTGGGCATTGCTTGCTATCTCACCTATTGCTATTGCTTGCTATCTCGCTGGCATTGCTTGCTATCTCGCCTGATTTCGCATGCACTGCGGCTGCAGACGAAGCTCCACGCTAGCGGCGCCAAATATGCGGCGTGTATCACACTCGGTGAATCCACCACTGAGGGCAGCGCGGCTACGGCGCCGAAATGAGAGGCAGGCGAGAGGCAAGGCGAACTGACGGAAATCCTCAAAGGGGTTTTCAAGCAAAGCTTTCTAGCTCGACCAGCCAATGGTTCTTTCGTGGCGCTCGGGACAGAAAACCCCCAACGCGGCGGATTCGGAGGCGGGGGGAAGAACACAGCCAGAAGAGGAAGTATAGCTGTATTAAAAATGTTTGCTTTTATGGTGAACTTTGTATTCCGTTGGGAAAGGGGAGGAGGAGACTGCGTCTGCAGATCACATGTCAGCGAATGACAACGCAAGAGCAAGATGTGCCGTATCCAACCAGAAACCGCTGAATGTGGCTCTGCAGCATATTCCACTGTATGCAAACAAATAGGACACCTCGTTGTCAGTAACGTCTGCCCGATCCGCTCTTTCTCCTAATAGAAGCATACTATAGTGTAATTGCAGTAGTTTCTCTTAAACCGGCCCGCTCCTCAAGTCCGAGGTGAAGACGCTCCGTCCAATGATATTACTGCCTCAGGAAACACGTGGTCCTTGTAAAATTTTAGATTATACTACCTTTGCAGATCCTACTATTCCAAGCCAAGCCCGCTCCCCATGCGGCCCGACCCCATGGGGTTAGCTGCAGTACTTGTTCACGAATCCTGCCACACTTTCCAGCACCGTTGGGACCAAGCACACAATGACAACAGAGAAGTGGTTATTGTCCTTGTAGCGCCACCCGGAGGCACACCGATGCTTCTCGTGTCTGTTTACTACAAGCCAAGCTCGAGTGTCATTCCCTCAACACAATATGGCTGGATCCCATATCTTTTTTCACCACGTTTCACCGGCCCCGTCATTATCGGGGCAGACTTTAACGCTCGCAACACTCTTTGGGGCTACTCGTCCGCAAACCGTCGAGGCCGGTTTTAGAGCGAACTCTTGAGTACAGCCCCCTTCAACTAAGACAGAGAAAGAGAGAGAGAGAAGGCTCTTTATTTAAAAAAGAAGAGAGTTTTGCCGGCGTTTGCAATCGCCTACATACTTCTCTGCTAGGGGTCGGAGATGTAGGGAAAACAGGCCATGAAAGAGGTGGGCAGAAAAAAAAAACACTGGCGTGGCTTGATGAGCTTGAAGGACTATCGCGTAGATTGTGTCACAGAATTCACAATTTTGAAATGTGACCAATGTCCTCCAACGACAGGCTAACTGCCATAAAAGAGGCTGAGGAGCACCACCTCTTGCCTTCACATTTCCTTGCTTTGCCATTTTCTTGTTATGAAATGTTTCTATGGGGGAACAAGATACACATGGACACCCCAAAAATACAAAGGCTTAAAAAAATCATTGCAGCCATTAAGAGGATCTTAAATCCCCAGGGAGAGAGACTAAGAATTTAGGAGTTCAAAAGGCTGCTGCTCCCTACATTTGAAGGTATGAAAACATCTATGTAAAGCTTAAAAGCAGCACAAGCAACAAAGCAGCAAGTGCGCTCAGACACCTGCAGCACAAAGGACATGCTCCATACTGCAAAACACGGGAGGGGTACAAATTCTAAAACCCCGGCTACACTGCTGCCCGAATGAAATTTAGACTAAAGGTCATTTGACTCAAATGGGGTGCTTCGAATGCCATTCAGAATCCGCCATGCTCCACGACAATTTCGATGGCATTTGAAAGCTTTAACAATCGCTCGCCGTGCTGCATGGCGCTGCTGCTGTCGAGTTCTGTTTTTTACACAGTTATGCAACAATCCAATTTAGCGGCAGTCTTTAGCATTAAAATGACATCAAATTATAAATAACGTAAGCTTTGACACGGTTTTTGCTTAACTCTGAATCGCAATCGAGGCTTTTTGTGCTATTTGGAAGCACCATGGTTTGTCCCTTGCTCGCACTGCTGCTGAGAGTACGAAATTATTACACCTTGAAATCACGATTTAAGTGAACGAGAAGTAAACAGTCCCACAATTAAGAATATTTTGTTTGTTTTAAGTACGCCAGTATTGTAATTGTTTACGCTGACTTGGAATGATGTGCACGAGAGTGCTAGAAATGGCATTTGAGAGCCCAAATGCCTTTCTGGGTGCTCGTTTGGCTCGAATGTCATTTGAGCCGAATGGAATTCCAAAACCCAGTGGAGTAGCACAACTTCGCATTTGAGTCAAACGGCATTTGGTTCAAATGACATTCGGACGCTAGTGCAGCAGGGGCATAACACAAACTGTTCAGTAAAATGTATTGGGCACGTTGGTACACAGTTCTTTAAAAGTCAGGTCCGAAGCACATGACAATGATAGGACAACCGCTTGCTTGCAACTAAGTTCATTGAACGCATCGTCCCAAATAAACACCTTTTAATAGTGGGCCGCACAATGGTAACGAAGGAATCATAGCGAAGTTTCTAAATATTCAAGTTCATTGCCACACAGGAGCACAGATTCACTGTGTGCCCCTTTTCTTGGTGTAATAAACATCCAAGAGCTCCCTAATAAGTGCTTTTGCTTTTTTCCAGAAGTTAAACTTGACCCAAGAAAGGATTTACTTGCATGATTCATAATGAGTGGGTACATGCCAAGAGCCTTGTCGCCAAGAGACAAGTAGGATATCGACTTCTCTAGAGGAGAACGGCACATCATAGATCACCCCCTAACCCCTGGGCACAAACTGCTTGGTGTGCTTGTTCTTGCGCTTATCTTTTGCTTTTAGGCTTGATAGCAATTTGCCTCCACGTTCAATCTACGCTTCACTGAAAAACTTTCACACTTTTTAAAGTTATTCAAAAAGACTAACTACTTATTAATACTCTGCAGCAATGTCTGCACTCCGTTTAGTTTTTTCCTTCAACAGTACATGTTATAGGTTAAGTGAGAGCATGAAGCCCTAAATAATGCTTACCGTTATAGTTATCGAGATCACACTTAATACTGATGGAAAAGAAACCAAAGTTTCACTACAAACTACAAAGGGCACCACTGCCTTTCTATGTGTCTCAGTTTCATCGTGTTTTTAGTGGCCACAAGAAAAAATTTGAACCATTCGTATATTGAATTCAAGTTAACATATTAATTTCCGTACCCCTATTTTTTAATTCCTCATGTCCTTCGATTTGCACAAAACTTCTGAAGTTTCTGATGCACTGCACGGGCTTTTCTGCACAAATTGCGAGCGATGTAGTAAAGCTGACGCTAGTATTCTAAATTTTTTCCACTATTGCTGGTTTGTTACACACTTCTTTTTTCATTTTCTTTTATGTTGACAAAAATCTTCAGTTTGATTTTTTTCCAACCCTATTTATGAAAACATAACAACTGGTGTTAGAAAGGGCGCTCAATTATTTACATTTTTTGCCACTGCACAATGTGCCTAAGCAATACGTTTGGCATAAAAACATGTTTTCCGAGAGCCATAAAAACTGGTAAATTTTCTGGAGTAACCAAAGACTTGAGATCAACTCTTCTGTCAGCTTCCCCGCATCACTCTGAATTTGTGCACAGAAGCCCCTCTAGTGCATAAGAAAGTTGAGAACAAGTTTGCATAAAACAAAGAACATACAAATAAATAGGGATTGGGAAACTAATTATTGTGGCATGTCCCATCAAGGCTGGTGTGGTGACGGCTTGGCCGACCCCGAGTTAGGCGTCATGATCTATTACCTTGAAGGACGCATCGTCAGCGTGCAGGGGCCGTCAAACGCAACTTACCTGCATTCAGCCTCAGAAACTCCGTCCTCGTGAAGAAAAGATTGAACTTAGTAACGACAACGACTTATCTTCTTGTCACCCCCGCAAACCTTCGGGACGAAATTTTATAAGCGTGTCATGACGACCCGTCTTCCGTACATCTCGGCACAGCACGCACCATAGGAAAAATAAGGCGAAGTACTACTGTCCCCGCCTTACATCCCACGTCTCCCACTACGTCCGGAGTTGACGTGGCTGCTAGCGACGAAAAACGCCGCCGACGAGACCTGCCGGACTTCTGCAGCCGATTGTCGTCCCATCGAGGCCCTTCCAACAGATTGGGGTGGACCTTTTGGCCCCGTTCCCTACGTCACGATCCGAGAACAAGTGGATCGTCGTAGCGACAGACTACATGACGCGCTACGCAGAGACCACCGCTCTTCCAAGGGTGACTGCACAGGAAGTGGCCAAGTTCTTCATAAACCAAGTAGTGCTGCGACATGGAGCCCCTGAAGTCCTAATCACGGACCGCGGAACGGCCTTCACTGCGGAGCTCATGCAAAGCGTCCTACGTTAAAGCAACACAGATCACCCGAAGACGACGGCGTGTCATCTTCAGACGAACGAACTAACCGAACGCCTGAACAAGACAATGACCGATATGGTGTCTACGTACGTCGACGTTGAGCATAAAACACGGCACGAAATACTCCCTTATGTCACGTTCGTATACGATACAGCTTTCCAGGAAACTATGAGGATGACTCCGTTCGAGCTTGTCTACGGTCGACAGCCGGTGGCGATGCTCAACGCCATGCTGCCACACTTAGACGGCGACGACCTCAACGCGGACGTCCAAGGATACCTACAGCGTGCGGAGGAGGCCTTCCAGCTTGCTCGCGTACGTACTACGGACCAGCAGCTGCCGGATGCTGGACGCTATGTAACCTCCCACACCAAGCCGCCGAGTATCACCCAGGTGATCTTGTGTGGGTTTCGACTCCTGTTCAACCTAACGGATTCTACGACGTGTTCGCCAACGTACCTACGACGTCATATCCGACAATGATTCCGGCACATCACGACAACGCACGTTCCCCGAAGTCGTTCACTTGGTTCGCCTCAAGCCTTACTACGCAAGGTAACGGACATACGCACGTTCCCCGAAGTCGTTCACTTGGTTCGCCTCAAGCCTTACTACGCAAGGTAACGGACATTTTGTTTGTTCGGAAGTGTTTTATTTTAGCACCAGGTTGATGCACTCTTAGAGGGGATAGTGCCGCAAACCCTGCACTGGGTTCGTTTATGTATGTGTTTTGTTCTACCGCCCGGCCACGACCGACTGTGTTCTCTGTGCGCTAAACGAAACGCGGGCTTCTTTTCTTTCCTGTGCCGTACGGGTCACCTCCTTTGATAGTGAGCGTGTTTTCTCTGTCGTTACTGAACTCCATGTAATTCGACGGTTCGAACAAAAATCATGCCGAAAGATAAATGCTCGCCAAGCAGACGCCGCGGTATTCGGTTTTCCGACACTCGCCTGCGCAGGTCACTTCGTTGACTGGTGCTTCACCGACTGTGTAGTCTGAGTTGTTAGGAGAATTAAGTTCGCTCCAATTAACTTGCTTTTCCTTCAAGAAAGCATCGTCGACTTTGGCTACGTGACACTATCATCATCGGAAGCTATCCGCTGGCAACGTAAGACAGAAGACCAGGTTGGACTGAAAAATAAAAGTACATTTCATCTACACTAGACAAGGAAGAACCGTTCTCAGCTAAAAAATAGCGGTTCAGAGAAACACGGATAAACGCATTGTGTTGCGTTCGATGGAAGCACTTAGTTAGTTGTTTACAGTGTGTTCCTTCTTACATTGCGTTGTGGAGTGGTTGCTTTACGAAAAAGACAAAGTGCCTCACAACAGACGATGACGAAGAAATGCGATGATACAGGACAAGCGCTTATGTTGTCCCTTGTTTCTATATCCTCATCGTTATGTGCTATTAGTGTCATCATGCATAACCAGCAGGTCCAAACCATCACCATACTTATGCCTTAGGAATGCAGAATCTGTTGACAGAATCTTTTATTGTTTCTGCAACTAGAACGTGCATGGTCACTAACGGTTTTGGTGTCGCAACCGCAGCCCCTGGTGTTGTATCTATGCCTGTGCGCAAAACCTCTTCCCCGCTTCGGAGCGACCATGATAGCGGCACTCGGGGTTGATGCGATGCTTATGCTACTTGGGTCTGCAGGCGAAGCGTAACCCGCATTTATCGCACGCATAGAGACGCATACAAAAACTGGCAGGTCGATTCGTTGATTCACTACTCCCTTAGAGTATAGATGAAAAATGCCCTCCAAGAGCAGTATATCGTGATACTACCACTTTAATTTTGAACCGCGCAGGGGGAACTAAAAGCTCGCTCTTTGCGCATTGCTGCGCATTTTACCCTACGAGCGCCCAAGTTCGTTGTAACGTTAGCCGCTGTGTTTTTCTCAGCCCATGTTGGGGACAAACAGATGCGGGGTGTCCCGTCGGCCGTTGAGAGTCCGCGCGCGACCGACACGGAGCCCAACTCGGAGCTGATGAGAGGCCTCCCTGCGAATCACTGGCAGCTTCCTCCGGGCCTTTCTGTGCAGCAGTCCTGAGCCCACGAGCCTGGCGGAGAAGAACGTCCAGGTCGGCGGAGACAGGAGGCCCAAGTTTGTGCCACCATCGTCTCCGCAGCCTGAAAACGGGCGGCCGGGAAAGATAATGGAGGGACCAAATGTGAGCACTTTGATCTCATTTAATTTCATTTGTTTCAGCCTAAAGGCTAGTCGCACTACAGAGGGGAGTGGAAAAGAAAAAAATACAAAAAAATCGAAGACACGATGCAAAGATATCGTTTAACACTGATGTGGCACCAAACAAAAGTACTTAGTGGCGACAATAGTGACTAAAAAACACAAAATATTGGAAACGAGCAGCAAAACAGGAAACAAGCTGCCCAAGACTTCTGAGCCTTTCTCTATTTCCAGCGTCTTTCTAGTGACTTTTTCTCGATTTTTTTTTTATAATTTCGAGCGGTGCCTTGGAGACAGTGTGGCCTTCTGCGGCCTTTTTAGGGTCTCCAGAGCAGGACAGTGACGTATCGGTTTCCGGAAAGATTGCGTGCTGGCGTAGTGTCCAACCATTTTACTGATAGGCAAGACCAGACTGTAGTGTTTGTTTATGTATTAACGGTTTAAGTGTATCATTGCCTGAGAAACCAGAGTTATTGTCTAGTGCACGAAATGGCCACTGCTGCAAGGGCCTCCACATTCGAAGTCCAGTGCGTTACCGGCACACTGCCTTGGCACGTTGCTAGCAGCAGGGAAAAAAGCTCGACTGGTGCGTTGGGCGTTGATGTCATACCGCGTGACAGGTAAACGGGACGGCACGTGAGTGGAACAGGAGAATACTAGTCATGGAGAATTAGGACTCGGGGAAAGCTGGGACGTGGAAGGTCGACAGTCTGCCTATCAAGGCCAGTCACCCCGAGAGACGAAGGAACAGCTAAAAACGAAAAAAGAGCCGGAAACACCATGTGGCAGAAGAGAAGTTGTTCATAGGTGTCACTAGGGGAGGCCATAATGCTACCTTCGAAGCAGGCAAGCAGACTGAAACGGAATTTATGTCTGCTTTTGGAGCGTCACTTCAGTAGCTGGCAAAGGCTTTAACGCCTCCGCTATCATCCCCTGTAAGGAGAAGAATACAATGTCCAGTTCGCTCTTTCTCCTAGGTAAGGGTAGGATGAACTGTATACCGTAAAGCCCGCTTATATCGAACAGCGCGAGGATTGTAAAATAGTTCGATATAGCAAAAACATTATGTAGAAAGCGAACATGAGAGCAATCTTGCCGGCGGACTCACGAGCTAACGCTGAGCTCTTAGCACCCTGCAGTTAACCATTGATACGACACTTTCTCAGAAAGAAAAGAATAATTTATTGGGGCGAAAGAACTGCATGAGTGTAGCCTGCTTCTTGGAGCGCAACGTGTTGGGTGACTGCTTGCTCCACGGTATCTAAACAGTCGACAAGCACAAGACCGCTGCCCTCAATGGGACTGCAGTATCGCCGTAGCAGGGCCACAGCAGCGACGGCTTCACTCGTGCTCGGAAGCGGTACGGAGCCCTCTGTGTCTTCGACAGAGCGGAGACAAGCATGGATACAAGCGAATAACGGCGAACCCAGCGAACCGAGCAAGTGCGGGCAGCGAGTGGCGCGGACTTGAAGTTCGGTGACACCGCAGCCCGCAGCGCCCAATGTGGCGCTTCCGGCTCCAACGGCATGCATGCCTGGAGCTGGTCCACTCTGCCACGGCCGGTTTGGACGCGCCCGACCTCGCGCGGGAGTCGCAAGCGACACCCGCGCCACGGCTGCGCGCCGATGTATTGCGGGGAAGCCTGCCGCATGTCTAAGGAGAGCGAGAAACCCCGCGCCGGAGAGTTCAACATATCCATTGTGAGTAAAATCGCGTCCGATATAAAAAGCTTTACAGGAATCATGAAGAGAAAATACAACTTCGTCTAATTTGAAAGAACTGGGATTCAGTATCTCATCAGCTTCATTACAGCCACAAAAGATGTTTTTTAACGAAAAAAATCAAGTATTTAAAATCTTTCAATTTTGCGCCACAGTGGACGTGTTATGAGCAAGAATGACGTCATACGGGCCAACAATAAAACAATTTTCAGTGCGTTAGCTGCACGTTAGCATTCAGTGATGTGGTCAAAATGCAACTAGAGGCCCCATTACAGACGTCCAGTCATGTGTCGTCGCGGCAGTCAATTAGGCAGCCGCCAATCGCACAAACAAAGGTTCCGTGACGTCATAGAAAAGTTGCGGGAAATTGGCTAGGGGTCGCGACCTGCTTCACAACGTTTTCTTTAATATCTCCGTTATTTGTTCAAGATTGCGATGATATTGGTATCATTGTTATCGGGACTAAGCCGACTTTCTAATAAAGGCAAATTGTATTTTGTCTTCATGGCTCATTTAAATGCATGTAATTTTTACCAGGACCCGCCGCGGTGGCTCAGTGGCTAAGGCGTTGCGCTGCTGAGCACAAGGTCGCGGGTTCGATTCCCGGCCGCGGCGGCCGCTTTTCGATGGAGGCGAAAAGCAAAAACCGCCCGTGTGTACGAGATTTCGGCGCACGTTAAAGATCCCCAGGTGGTCAAAATTAATCCGGAGCCCTCCACTACGGCGCGCCTCATCGCCTGCGCTGCGTCGGCGCGTTAAACCCTACAATCAATCAAATCAATCAATTTTTACCAGGACTATGCAAGGGTTCGATATAGGCAATACGATATATCCGTGTTAGATATAAGCGGGCTTTACTGTATCCGCTTTCCAGATTAGTAATGCAACAGATCAGAGGCCACCTTCCCCTTTTTGGAACGGACTCGATGTCCTCCGATAGCTCTTTGCAACAGCCAAACAATGTGTGGCTTGGCGCGCTGTGTTTATATAACGTAAGTGCTTTTCGGCTCACTTACGCGCGACTGCGGACTGCGGCTCTCCCCCTCTTCTCGTTCCCACGCCGACCCTCCGACACCAGACCCCATTGCAGAGTTCTCGCAGCCGTGTTGTGACTCTCAAAACTAAATGTTTCCTGTCTACTGCCCGCAGGGGAGTGTTAAACATAAATGTCAGGACGACATTTTTCAGAACCCCGGAATGTGGCGTGGCGCGCTGTGTTATTATAACGTAAGTGCTTTTCGGCTCACTTACGCGCGACTGCGGACTGCGGGCTCTCCCCCTCTTCTCGTTCCCACGCCGACCCTCCGACACCCAGACGCCGTGCCTGCGGGCCGCGGGGTTCTCGCCCCTCGTGTGCTCGGAGCGAGAAATAAACAGTTCTTGTCTGACTGTAGAAGCGTTGAGTCGTGTCTGCGGCCCTGGCCGATCTCTTTTTCCCCGACGGCTGCTCTGCGCCGTCACACAATGTTTTCTGTGGTGGTGATTTACGCAACGCTTGATGGTTATCTGCTCGCATTGGCTGACTTAGGCGAAATGAGGCCGCCTCGTGCCGTCCTCGGATCGCACCTACCCTCGCGGGCGTTCTCACTCTCGTGGCTCGGCTGGCAGCGGCTCATCCGGGCAGCCAGGCCGTGCCTCGGGAGGTGCCACTCGAGACGCCATTCGCCGGAGGACCTGGCTGGGCACGAACATGGGCGCATTGTTTCCGCCCATGCGCTCTCCCGCCGTCGGCAGATCTGGCTCAGTGAGCAGGCGGTCTTTGTCTCGAACCGTCCAGCAGCGGGGGCAAACGTAGGCCTCCGATGACACGGGGCGTTGCCGCGAGCTGCATCAAAAGGATATCCTCCAGCCTCGCTTATTTTCCAATCTAGAGCAGGCCGGTAACTGCGGCAGCTATGAACCACGGAAGCGGAAGAGGAAGCAATGGCGTCGCCAAGCGAGTAACGGAGGATCGCCGTCAGCTTAGACTAGGCGCAGTTGGCAGAACTCGTAACGCCTTTTGTAACCACGACCTACGCAATGGCTTAGTGCTGTAGCTCAACTGTAAAGTGCGTTGCTCTGCGCGCTCCGCCTGCTCTACGCGACCGGGCGAAACCGACAGAGCAGGGCAAAAGATGTCCAATAAAGATCCTCAGCAAAGACTGGTGCTTCTTTTCCCTCTGTGAAGCCTTATCGGAGCAGGTATACTAGCAGGTACACTTTTTAAGTGCGAATGCACTTCTTAAGCGACCCTGAATCACGCGTCCACCGCCGTCCGTCCATCCGCACCACATACCCACTTAGGGCGATTGGCCAAGAAGAGTTTTTAAGTGCGAAAGCGACCCCACCACATACCCACTTAGGGATATTGGCCAAGAAGAGTTCCTTCGCTACCCATTCGGCGTATCTTCGTGATACTATCCACTTCCTACGGGAAATTAACAACATAAAAATCCCTGATGGCGCCTTCCTTGTAACTATAGATGTAACTTCTCTGTACACAAATATACCTCACCGAGATGGGATTGAAGCCCTGGTTGAATCCTATAGCATACATCGGGATCACGAGGCGCCAAGCCCACAAGTCATTGAAACTTTGACCAGGCTAGTGTGGAATTAAATAGCTTTTAATTCCACAATCAGTATTATCTTAAGCGACCCTGAATCACGCGTCCACCGCCGTCCGTCCGTCCGCACCACATACCCACTTAGGGCGATTGGCCAAGAAGAGTTTTTAAGTGCGAAAGCGACCCCACCACATACCCACTTAGGGCGATTGGCCAAGAAAAGTTCCTTCGCATCACCCGTGCATTCGCACTTCCCCATGCTCCCCTTCGGGGAAATGCGGGTTAAATTTTTTCACAGGGCAGTTGCGACAGTATGAGTGATGGCGACCGACACTGCGATATTGAGACCGATGATGGAGATGGCGGCTAGGGCAGCGGTGCCATATGGGGGCGTGTCTGAAGGAAGCGTCGCAAGGGGAATTCACTGCCCTGGCTATACTGGTGAAGAGGCGCGGGCAAACATAGAGAACGGTGTTTTCTACCGGGAGAAGCCTTTCACCGTGCACGCGACACTTGTGCTGCCCTATCGAACAGGATGAATCTGGAGGGGTAACAAGTAAAAGTCGTACTCACGCATTTTCAGGCTGCTCCTGGGATTCTCTCTGGCTGTAAATCAATAACAGAAAAGCGTCGGTCTACTTTAACAGCGCGGAAAACACTCAGGCTGCGAAGTTACTGCATTTTAAACCTTCGCGAAGTATGCGCTCAAGTCGAGTTATTTTGACGCTTATTTGGTAGGCATTTTTGTTTCTTTTTTCACAGTGCCAGGAAAGCTTCTCATGGGTATGTTTAGGGTTCTTTCCTTTTTCTTTAGCCCACCACACGTGGCATCACGCTGCCCCATTCTTCAATTTCATTGAAAGGCTTTCTTGGGTTACTTAAAAGCGAAAACTTTGGGCTGCCTGCCTGTCTGTCTACCTTTCGTTCAATTCAGCCCCTCTGCCAAAATTTTAAAAAATATTTGAACGAAGCGTTCATATAATCACAAAATTAGCACCGGCTTAGCTCGGCTATGCCAGGATATACGTAGCGTGAGCTAAGGTTCAGCTTCACTTCACTTAACTTTATTTCCTTAAAAGACCGCACAAGGGGGTGTTACATAAGGGGTGGGTTGTACAGTGATGTAACAAATGCCACAATTTTTTTAACAAGACAGGTACATGGATATACTTTGAACAAAATGTGATGGACAGGTGATAGAAACGATGTCGTGGGGAAGGCCATTCCATTCTGCGGGTGCGCGGAAGAAAAAAGATGCCGAAAAAGTTGTAGTGCCAGAACGTGTTCGGGAGACTTGAAGTGGATGGCCCGTGCGGGGGGAAATGCGCGCGGCGGGAGCGATGTAGGGTGGGTGGCTGAAAGAACTGTGATAAAGCTTGTGGTAGAGTGATAGTGTAGAAATTCTGCGGCGAGACGAAAGAGTGGACAGACCAGATTCATTTTTAAGGGATGACACGCTGATATCATTTGAATAGGAAGAATGAATGAATCGAGCAGCACGATTTTGCACTGCTTCGATAGCGTTGATCAGGTAAACTTGGTGAGGGCTCTAAATGGGCGATGCGTACTCAAGTTTGGGTCGTATTAGTGATTGGTAAGCCAAAAGTCTTACGTGGTAGGGTGAGTGTCGCAGATGGCGTTTTAGAAATCCTAATGACCGGTTTACCGATGAAATGATATTAGTAATATGCGTGCGCCAGGAAAGATCAGGGGTTAGTGTAACACCAAGGTATTTAAAAGAGATACTACGTACGTAGCTAGCGTGTTTACCGGGACCCGTCTGGGCACTTGGGCATTCGTCACGGTAGGGGGATTAGTTCCGCGCGCCTGCCTTCGTCATGTCAGCGCCTCCTCACCCTTCCTCCTTGCCCTTCCGCGCGCGCAGGCGCAGACCGGTTCCGGTGAACCCGGTAACAGAGAGAGATAGCAGATCGGAAAAACGGTTCCGGTACGGTACACGGTAGCCGCTACGGGACCGTACCGGAAGGCTCGTTTTTTTAGAGTTATAGCAGACCGTAACTACCGGTCATGCTACCGTGACTGGGAGCGACTTGTCTTGTACGTCGTTTGGCAATTTTTCGTGAGTCTGTGGCGCTTCCTGTGCTGAAATATAGTTTCAGTTTTCAAAAGCGCTAAAGACAGTATTAGAAAAAAAAAAAAAAAACATCCAACTCCCCTACGGAGATTCGAACTGCGACTGCGTGAACATGGAGCGGCATTTTAACTCTACGACGGGGCCATTCAATAGATGGCGCCAGTAGGTCAAGCTCAGTACATACGGCTGGCTGTTTCTAGTTAATCGTTGTATTTGAGAGTCCCTCGCACTGATACCGCTGTTCCTCACTCGCCGATTTGTAGACGGGCCCCATGTTGCTGTTAATACTAGTTAAGTAGCCGTATCGTCGCCTTTATTTAACCTAGAAGAAAGCTATCGGACATGCGTCGTTCGACGACACAAGCCACGGCAGTTGGGCCGGGACCGTGTTTCGCTTAATTTTTCTGCTTGAGCTGTCAGAATCGCGTGGATTTCACTTGCTGCAAACTCATTTTTCTTAAACGATCTCATATTTACAATCCGTTCGACTAGGCGTGAGCCAATCGTACGTATCCTAAACTCTTCCAAAGCGGCCGCCCGCTTCCGAACGACGGACCACGGTATGTCTCGTACCGCGCGGCTAGTCGCTCCGGTATACGGTACGGTTCTGCGCATGCGCGGTGGCGTCCAGACGGTAGACGTTACCGTACCGGAACCGTTTTTCCGATCTGCTATAACTCTCTAACAACGTAACAAACGGAACGGACCAACAACGGACGGACTGCTAAAACCCAGAGCGCGCGGAAGGGCAAGGAGGAAGGGTGAGGAGGCGCGGACATGGTGAAGGCAGGCGCGCGGAACTAATCCCCCTACCGTGACGAATGCACAAGTGCCCAGACGGGTCCCGGTAAACACGCTAGCTACGTACGCGACGGAACGGACGGACTGCTAAAACTCTCTATTATCAATGCGTTTTAGCAGTGAATTTTAGCAGTCCGTCCGTTCCGTTCGTTACGTTATTACCGGGTTCACCGGGACCAATCTGCGCCTGCGCGCAGACCGGTCCCGGTCTGCGCGCAGGATCCTGAGCCGCCGGATACCCATCGGTTTCTTTAAAAGGGTACAAGCGTCCCCGTACCGTAGCTTGTCTCGACGGTGGAAAAAACGCTTTGAGCTTGACCACAAGCAGCCATGGGAGGCCATGTGCACCCCTCGAACCCCTTCGGGCGGAGTCTGGGACCTCTGGGCACCCGCCAGTTCAAAGGGTACAAGCGCCCCCTGTCTCGGCGGGCGATGAAGGGCTTGGACACGCACTACCACTGCGGCAGGCGTGGTAGGTTCCTCGGGACCCGCTGGTCACCCACCAGAATAAAAATGGGGACAGGCGCCCCCCGTACGGGGGATCCAGTGTATTGGAAACCGTTCCACCACGTCGGTTTGTACCATGAGGTACGAGAATGTGGGAGGTACTTCGGTACCGCTGGGCACCAACCAGTGAAAAATTGGTACAGGCACCCCCTGCACAGGGGATTTCGTGCTTGGGAAGTTACCCGACTTTGTCGGGAAATACCCCGGTGGAAGGGGTCGTAACTTTTTTTCTGCATTCAATCAAAAAACCGACGTTCATCCCGACAGCAAGACTTTAGGTCACGGTCTCTGCGAAAACGCACAAATGGGATACCTGAGACTTGCATGGCACTCTTCAAAGTCCGCACCCACCCAGCACATGCACCTGGGCTTTTCCCGTCACTCGTCCTTTCGAAACTGGACACACCGTCCCACCAGCAACAAATCCCGCCTCGTCGGTGCTTGAGCGACACCACAACTCACCACAACACACTTGGTCCGTGCGTCCCTCAGAAGCCTCATCTTGGTGGGGTCATGGCAAGAAACGGAGGGAGTTTGAGGGGAAGGGGGTGGGGGAGGGGGGGGGCATCATCACAGCTGGCTGGGGCCGGGGGAGGGCAGCCGTTGGGGGCGAGCATGCGCTGCTGCCTTTGCATGTGTGCATTTTCAATGCGTTTTAGCAGTGAGTTTTAGCAGTCCGTCCGTTCCGTCGTGTACGTTGCTACCGGGTTGAACGGGACCCGTCTGCGCCTGCGCGCGGAAGGGCGAGGAGGCGCGTACATGGCGAAGGCAGGCCCGTGACGAATGCCCGAGTGCCCATACGGGTACCGGTCAACAGGCTAACTACGTACCGGACGGAACAAACAGACTGCTAAAACTTTCTATTATTCGGGTGTGCATATGGGCGTGTTGGTGGACATAACTGGTGCGCGCAGAGAGCAGTATTGCGCTAACGTCGTCTCGTTGGGCGCAACAACTGTGTACTTACGCAGCCTGTCCTGCTGCTGCCTCGGCTGGAACCACACCCCCGTGGAAGAAAGCGACATTGACCGAGTCAGGACATAATAAATGGAAAGGCATGTCGTTGGCGATCAATCGGCTCCCAATCTAGACATCCACGTTCGCTTACCCCCTTTGGCTTGCAATGGACGCATGGCTTCCCTTGTTAGAAAAACTTAACCAAGTGCCAACAATGAACCTCACAGGAAGTTGGGGGGCTTCTGCAGCGATGCTCCGTAACAATAATGCAACCACGTTACAATGCTCGTGTCAATGAAAAACTGCCTCTGCTCACGGGGGCCAACAATATCTACGACAACTTCATGCACGTCTTTAACAACATTGTTTAGAAAGCAAGAATTTTGTGTACCTTGCCCCTGACGGTACTTCTGGTTCCTCTTCGCTGCCTTTCGGCCACCCCGGTGCCCACGTGCTGATGGCATACCTGTGAATCGACCAAGCGAACATTGTGCTGTCGCGTAACGTGGCGGCTAGTTTGTACTGTGGTTATCCATGGTTTGCGCGTAGTTGTGTGCATGCTTTGCTGCAAGCTCGTGACCGCACGGGTCATTTTATGCCGTGCCTTGAGAGCGGAGGGGCATTGTAAGGTCCACTCATGAGGTCAGTGGCCGGGCGCTCCTGCCTCGCGTGTGAAAGGATGGATCCCCGATACGGCTGACACTACGCTGTGGCCGTCGTCAATTCGCTGCGGCGCGTTCGGGAGACGGCTTGTCTGGATGGAGGAATGCCGCGGGAATAATCCCGTTTAAGAATGCAGACGGCCCCGCCAAGTACCGAGGATCTTTGACGTAGCGGACAACGAAGGGGTTATTAGAGAGTTTTAGCAGTCCGTCCGTTCCGTTAGTTACGTTGTTACGGGTTTACCGGGACCGGTCTGCGCCTGCGAGCGCGGAAGGGCGATGAGGGAGGGCGAGGAAGCGCGGACATGGCGAAGGCAGGCCGGCGGAACTAATCCCCCTACCGTGACGAATGCCCAAGTGCCCAGACGGGTCCCGGTCAACACGCTAGCTACGTAGGTACGCGACGGAACGGACGGACGTCTGACCGCACGGCGGCGGCGGCTTTTCCGCGAGATCCCATTGTCGCGCGTCACCGTCGGAACGGAGCCACCGCTTTTGACCTCCACCCTTCGGAGGCACGTGTACTCGCCCCCACGTTTTTGCTCGCCCGCGTACAGGCTTTCGACCCGAAGGTGGTGGTGCCCTATTGAATATTCGGCCATTGGCTGAGTGACAGCTGTCTACATGAATTTGGGAACTCCTTAACGCGTGTACGAAAGCTAGAGGGGCGTGCCCGAGAGAGAAAGTGATACCAAAGTGTTATAAGGCCGAACTTGGCAGCAAAACAGCGTTCTTGTCTGAGCTCTCAGCTAGGCAGTTCCCCGGCGAGACAAGGAGTCTCGACAGCTGAAGCTAGGTTGGGATTTGTGAGCCCCCTAGGCGAGAGGTAGACTGGGGGATCGCGTCGGAAGTTTAGGGTACAGCTGTGTACCGGGCAACTAGACGGGTACTGCGGCGAGAATAGAGTCCCGGCCGTCGTTTCTCGAGCTGTTTGTGTACGCTCCGAGCATAGGATAGTTAGACGGAGTTGAGGCTCTCGAATGACTTGTGCGCACTTGGGTCTATAGCGTCTAACTGGAGTTTGAAGTTTTTGTTACTCATGTACCCAGTTACTGTAGTGTAAATAGTTTTTTGTAAACTCTTCCGTTTCCCTTCATCAAATACAAACGCCTCGTATTCATCAATTCGGCCACCCTCTCCGCGAGAACTTCAACACCATCTCCCTGCGAGCCTCCTGCCAAATCAACCGGAGCCCGGGCGATGGGGTTCCTGATCGGCAGCGGACTTCAGGGAAACGAACATTTACAATCTTTACAGCCATGTTTATCCGTTCCCTTTCTCGCGTGTGGCTATGCAGAGTGAGAGGGAAAGAGTGAAACCAGGTCTTCCGTAACGGGATGTTTCCAGACAGAACCGCGCAGCAAGGTAAACATGTCCACACCAAACCTCAGGGAAGTGGATTCGAAGACTCTCGACCGCACACGTCACTTTATTTTCTATCCTTAATGATCCCGTACGCGTATGTCGCGGATCGCGACGTAAGAAAGGAGCCCGACAGCCGGTCGCCCGTTCGATGGGCTCGTCACACAGAACTGCCCGAGCACAGGCGCGAGCTGGGCCCGTGCCCCCGTTCCCGTGCAGCGGCCTCTTTATTACTATCATCATTGCCATTCTTCAACACCCTCCCCCGCCGCCGATTCTGATGGCCTTGGCGGGTTAGCCTCAAGAATATAAAGGCGCTGAACTGGACGTCTGATTTCTTGTCCGGATGAGACGCGCAGACGACACGACCGTACGACCCCGTCGCGGCCTGGAAAAGTTTCCAACACTCGGCCTAGCTTCCACAGCATTGGGGACGAGGCGTCGTCTTGGATGACCACAACGTCGCCAATCTGCACCTCGGGTCCGGGTGGCGATGCAGCTTCGTGTGCAGATCGCAAAAGAAGCAGGTATTCTCGGCGCCAACGGCGCCACAGGTGCGCCATGATTGCCCGTCGATGTCGTGCTCGACGTTGTATCTCTCCGCTGGCGGACGTCGGCTCGTTCAGTCCCAGCCTCTGTGGCAAAGAGGTAGTGCGCCTGCCAGTTAGGAAGTGAGCCGGGGTCAGAGGGGAGAGCTCTTCGGCATCTGCTGCTAACGGCGTCAACGGACGGCTGTTGACGGCCGCCTCTACTTCGCAGAGAACCGTCTCGATCTCTTCCGGGGACAGTCGACTACGTCCAAGAGCCCTCCGGAGCGTTTCTTTTGTGATCCTTATGAGCCGCTCCCACCATCCGCCCCACCACGGTGCCCTTTCGACGCTAAACTTCCACTGAATTCGGCGGCCGCTGCAGAAGTCGAGGACCGCGGCCTCAGACATGGTGTGAAGAGACCTGGCGCAGTGGTGGAATGTAAGAGCGTTGTCGGAGTAAATCGTTGTTGGAACTCCACGCCGGGATATAAAGCGTCTCAGAGCCAGCAGAAACCTTGATGCTGTCATACCAGATGAGGGCTCCAGGTGGATGGCCCGAGTGACGGCGCAAGAGAACACGACGATGTAAGCCTTCCCATATTCCGGATGCGACGACTGGCAGTATAAGGGTCCGCAGAAGTCAATGCCAACCACGGAAAAGGGGTCAGCTTCGGTAATCCGATCTCGGGGCAGAGGGGCGACAGGCGCTGTTTCGGCCTTTAGCCTACGTCGGCGGCATGGCAGGCAAGCATGTAGAACACTTTTCACAACCTGACGGCCCTTCAATATCCAAAAGTTCTCCCGAAGCTCACAGAGTGTTAGGTCTACACCGGAGTGGATCAACCGCTCATGCGTGGCTGCTATTACGAGACGCGTGAAGTCCCCTCTGTTCGGCAAAACAACTGGATGACGGACGTTCATCGGGGACTGCAGTTCTTGCAGGCGGCCCCCGACGCGGATAAGCCCATCTTCGTCGATGAATGGGCGAAGCAGCGATAGGCGGGTTGTCGCCCTACTGGGTTGGTTACTTGCCAACGCCTCCAGCTCCTCAGAAAAAGCTTCTCTCTGAACATGGCGAATCCAATAGTTCTCTGCTTGGGCCAACTCTTCAGTCGTCAGTGGCCCGGCTGTCGACTGTCTGGCTGTGGTCGCATTGTTGATGAAGCGGCGAACCCAGGCAGTTACCCGGAGCAATCGGGCGTATTTACTGTACCGGTTAATTTGAAGCAAAGGCTCAGGATGCACGCTGCCGATTGCACAGGCAGCGTTTGGAACGGCTTGCCCCTCATTGCTCTCGCCTAAGATTTCGAAATGTTCCACTGGCCATAACTCTTCCGGCAAAGCAAGCCAAGGCGGCCCGCACCACCAAAGTTGAGAATTTCTGAGAGCGGATGCTGGTAAACCGCGTGTGAGAAGGTCAGCAGGGTTGTCCTTGCTTCGGCAGTGTTGCCAAGGGTGACCCTCCGTCAGCCGCTGTACCTCTTCGACGCGGTTTCGGATGAAAGGCGGCCATCGACTAGGTGCCGCGGAAATCCACGAGAGAGCAATCTGGGCGTCCGTCCAGAAGTACAGTTTCGCGGTGGCCCAACACGGAACCTGCCGCAGATAGTTAGACAGCCTCGCTGCGACGAGACATGCCACCAACTCAAGTCGTGGAAGGGTCATACTCTTGATGGGTGCTATGCGGCTCTTGCTCATGAGGAGGTTCGTTTCATACGAATTCCCATGATCTGAGGGGTAGCGAACGTACACAGCTGTTCCATATGCTCTGGGACTAGCATCGGCGAAAAAATGCAACTCCATGGCATCCCTGCGATCGCCGTTCCTGATGCACACCTGTCGTGGCAGTCGGATTCCCTCTATATCAGGGATCTCGCTGCACCAGGAGTTCCAGGCAGTGAGTTGCGCCGGCGGCAAGAGTCCATCCCAAGGGTGGTTAAGCTTCCACAAATCTTGGAAGATAAGCTTGGCACGCACTGAATATGGTGTTATAAAGCCGAGGGGACAGTAAAGTCTGGCAAGTGACTGCAACATTGTTCTCTTCGTTGCCGGCTTCGTCGAAATGAAGGCCGCAATCTTGTTAGTGCTCACAACTATTGTGTCGTCCGATCTGTCCCATGGGAGCCCAAGAACCTTCATTCTATTGGGATCCCCCCCTTCGGTCTCGAAGGCAACTCCATCGGCAACAAACTGGTCTCGCAAAGATGAGGCGTTGGATGCCCACTTGCGTAATTCCATGCCTGCATCGGTCATGATGGTTTTCGCTTCCGTGTAGATTTTGTGCGCTGCTGCCTCGTTGTCAGCACCGACGACCAAATCATCCACATAGAACGAACGGAGAAGGCTTGACACCGTGTCTGGGAACCGCTCTTTGAGTGCCAGCAGATGATGACGCAGGGTGGCTGCCAAAAGGAACGGGCTGGAGGAGGCGCCGAATGGCACCCTGGTCATTTGCCACCTTGCAATAGGCGGAAATGGTTCA
Organism: Haemaphysalis longicornis; assembly: GCA_013339765.2. Classification (NCBI taxonomy): domain Eukaryota; kingdom Metazoa; phylum Arthropoda; class Arachnida; order Ixodida; family Ixodidae; genus Haemaphysalis; species Haemaphysalis longicornis. The sequence goes on along the minus strand of CM023449.1, from coordinate 67,967,852 downwards.
TCCTCAGTTGGAAGGCGCTCAATCCACAGGAACCTCAGGGCGCGTCTGTCTTCTTCCCGTATCACCATTTGCAAGTAGGCCTTCTTTATGTCGGCTACTAGCGCCACGCGCTGAACTCGAAAAGCAAGAAGTCGTAGGAGGTCCGCATCCAACTTGGGTCCCTTTAGGAGCACGTTGTTTAGTGAAGGATGGCCCGGTGCGTGCGACGAGGCGTCGAAGACGACTCGAAGTTTAGTCGTGACTGCATCTTGTCGGACCACTCCATGATGCGGCATGTAATATGTATTCGGCGTCCCGCGCGTTCCTTGAGTGGGTACTCGCTCAGCATGGCCCTCGTTAAAATAATCCCGTATTGTCTTGTCATACTGTGACAACAAGTCCGGTCGGCTGCGGAAACGCCTGAGCTGCATGCGCAATCGCTGCTCCGCAAGTGCATAGTTGTCTTGGTGGGCCTCCAGTCCTGGCTCTTGAATCAGGAGCGGGACTTCGTAGCGCCCGTCCTGCTTGCGGATTTCCCGCTCAAACTGCTTCGTGGCCTCGCAGTCTAGCCCAGGACCTTCTGGCGTTTCCTTGATGCCAATGGCTTCTAAGCGCCACAGATCTGACGGGTCCCTCTCTTCGTCGGAGTTGCTTCCCGATGGGTCCGCGTGAGCGACGAACATTGCGCAGGATGGTTCGTATGCGCCATGGCTGCCGTTGTCAAGGTCGGCTCCCTGGACAGTCCACCCGAAGATTGTTTCGGCTGCCGTGAGGTGAGGGGTAAGGCGTGATATTCTTCCCGACGACACCTTCCAGTACGAATCGGAGCCAATGAGGATGCTGACTCGATCCTCCATGTGGGTGTCCGTCAGCCGAACGTCTGCAGCAGTCAGGTTACGCCCTGCCATCTTACTCAGGACTTCTGCGTTCACAGGTGGACTTGTCACCGCGCAAATTTCGGGGACCTCCAAAGCCTCGATGGTGATGCGTCTCCCGCCGTGCTGACTCTTCAGAGTGATTGCGACGCGATTGCATCGCACGGATGACCTCGGACGGGAGTCTCCAAAGGTAACGAGCGACAAGTCCTCAACACCCCGAACTGGGCAACGCAGTGTACGTGATAGGTCACGCCGAATAAACGTGCGCTGACTGCCGGAATCCAACAGTATGCGGACCATCAGCTTGTGGCTGGCTCCAATCGCCCACGCCCTCCCGGTTTGCAGGTAGATCCGCGCCGCGCTGCAGTCTCCGGACGATGCGGACGTGACGCTAGGAGTTGCCTGTCCGTCGTTCGGCGCGGTGACCTGACCCCCTCCGGCCATTCGAACTCGTCCATTCGCAGTTGCCTGCGGCGGGTGTGCTATGTCGCATAGAACTGTGAGATGCCCTTTGGAGCAACGGACGCAAACCAACGACCTCGACAGTCTGCAGCACCGGGCAAAGTGACCCTTCGTGCCGCAACGGAAGCAGCGTCCCCCGGTTCGTAACTTGCGGCGATTTTCTTGAGGCGACATCGGTACCGTGCACTCTGCTATACGGTGGTCTGCCGCACATAGCGGGCACTGCCGCTGTGATGGTTGTGACCGTGGTTCCGCCCTGGTCGGAGGCAGCGAAGCACCCGCTGGCAAGGCCGCAGCCGATGGAAGGCCCGAATCGGAAGTTGGGGCCTCGCGCTTTTCGTGAGGGCGCCGCTCTGGAACCCTGGGAAGGTCGAAGTGGCCTTCCTCGCGGACTTCTACCTGAATGCGCATGAAGTCCAGTATTTCGTCCACTTGCTTCGCCCTTTCCGACGAGCTGGCTCTCTCGCTCACTTGCCTCGCACTTCCGGACGAGCTGGCTTCTCCGTCCGACGAGGATGCCTCCTTAGCCCTCTGCCGGTACAGGATCCCGAGGTCGGGTGGCAGGGCCTTCATCAGTACACGATGGAGGACCACCGCGTACTCCGTCGCCGCCACTCCCAGACTCTTCAGAGCGTTTACACGGAAGGAAATCTGGTCGTAGAGGTCTCGGAGTTTTCCGACCTCTGAAGAGCTCCGCACAGGGGCCAAGGCGAGCAAGCTGTCGATATGGTCCTCAACGAGCAGGTCGGTCCGGCCAAATCGGGCGGTGAGGGTGCCTATCGCCACATCGTAGTTGGCCTCCGCGAGTCGGATCCCTTCGATTGCCGCCTTCGCCTTGCCCGTCAAGTACGATGTCAGATACTTGAATTTCTCGATGCGAGCCAAGGCAGGATTGCTGTGAATGGTGGCATCGAAATGGTCCCAAAACGCTTGCCAGCTCCGTCGGTCGCCCGAAAATGTCGGGATGTGCAGCTTGGGCAGCGCGGCGAAGCGCGCGCTGGCGATAACGGGAGAGACCACCGGCTGACGCAGGGTGGTGCTCGAGGCGTCGTCCGGGCGATCTCCCGTTCCCGAAACCCCAGCGACGGCGTGTGGGGTATCAGCGGGCCTTGTGGCAAACTCGACACGCGCCCGAATGTCCACCACCTTAGCGTCGTAATCCCACGAGGCAACCAGATCCGCCTCGAAGTCCTCCTCGCTGAGGCCGTCCTGAATCTTCTGGTCGAGAGCCTTCATCTCCTCATACCTCATGTTGACGAGGTTCAGAGGTCCTTGAAAAGCAACGGCAGGCGTGGCCGGATCCAGAAGCAGCGATTCAATGGTGGCAATCCCCTTGGTTATTGCGGCCCGAACCGCCCCACGGTGGCGGCGGACCTTGTCCATAGCAGGAGACTCGCCCAAACCAGGCGCCCCGGTGTCCTCGGCACGAGCAGCGGCGGCGGACAGCATTCGATGACGACGCCGGCGGAATGGCGCAGCCTCCCGGGTATCCCAGGCCTTGCGTCCTCGCTGTCTGCGCCGCGTCAAGTCAGGTCTGCTCGTGGGTCGGCTCCCGGGTTTCGCGGCACCAGAATGTCGCGGATCGCGACGTAAGAAAGGAGCCCGACAGCCGGTCGCCCGTTCGATGGGCTCGTCACACAGAACTGCCCGAGCACAGGCGCGAGCTGGGCCCGTGCCCCCGTTCCCGTGCAGCGGCCTCTTTATTACTATCATCATTGCCATTCTTCAACACGCGTCAGGTTATGAAACGTTCGAGCTTCAAAGGACAGGAACCCTATAGGAACTATATATATATATGCACAGGAGCGCGCGTACTTTGCTCGCACCCAACAGCGGTGGATTTGGTCGCCACTGGTGGCTGCAAGCGGAATGTAACCAGGGCCCTATTCTCGACTGCTCAAATTCCCAGGGAACTGAGAATTAGCCGGAAGTCTTTTCTGATTGGCTTTTAATTTTGGTCACGTGCTTCCTGTTGACAAAGCGGTTCTGTGTGCTTTCGCCATTTTGACGTTTCATGACGTTTAGCGACACCACTTCTAAAGTTTGCCTTCTCCTTACTGAAAAGCAATAATTCTTGGCCGGCAATGAAAAGCACCGGACATGACAACGTAAGCCTATCTTCGCTATTCAGAAACAATACTGCTTGTAATAGGCGCCCTTTCTGTAATAGGCTGAGAAGGCGTGACGTAATGTAAACAGTTGGCGGGAACAATCAGGTCACACGTTGGCAACTTCAGCCTGCGTAAAAGTGACGTAATGTTACGTAACAGCTTGAAAATGGCGGCTGCTTTTGCCGCGAAATAGGGCAAAAAATTTCACCGGGATTTGGCGCCGCGAAATGTCCGTGAATTTGCAGCAGGCGCAGTTTCGCATGACGCGCGGTTTAAAGCATGTTTTCTACCGAAAGAAATAATAGTTTCGACTGTTTTCCAAGTCAGCGATCACGGAGCATACAAATTACGTGCAGTATTTTGCTTTCATGTTTGGCAATAAAATAAAAATTATTTGTTTGGCATAACCGCAACATAAGAGGGCTGTACAAGCCTCTCTATGACAAAAAGAACCGAATGCAAGGCATTTGTCCACACTCCTCCTAGTAAGCTGCTGGGTCACATGATCGAAATCAAGAGAAAAAAAATAAAGAAAAGTGAGTGAATCGGCGACATCGGTACGCCCTGGGTGTCATACAAGCGATGCATCCTTTCAGACTTATTAATCATCTTCGGCAAACGCTGTAGAGAACGTCATACATGGCGCCATATACGTCCGATTTACTATATGGAGCAGACTCTTAGCTGCGCCGAACCGCTAGCAGGCCCTACACCACGAAGCGCTGCGTTCATGACCGTATAGTGCACCGAAATGAAATCACTCGCTCTATACGGCTGTTAGACGCGACTCTGTAGAGGTGGTGTTCTTAGCTGACCTTGTTAAGATGCGAAAACGCACCTCCGTCCTCTTTACGCTACGCTGGGGTGCTGCTCTTCCAGTGGCTGCATTTAGCGTACTAGCAGCGCCAAAGACACACAACGCGGACAGAGGCTCGAGCACTAGGCTGACCACTGCAAGCTCATAAATCCGGCGGGCTCAGTCGGGCTACCGCCAGTACCGCCGACTCGGAGAAGGAGAACTCACCGTGGGTGTTGCCTCAGACAGGGGAATTCGCGTCCTGGTTGGTTGGTTGGTTGGTTGGTTGGTTGGAGCCAAAACAGGAATGGCACTTACTTACTGTGGAGGATTGGCCCAGTCTGATTGTGGTTTCATTGTTGAAGAAGCTTACGAATTCAAACTGAGGGAAAATATAAGTAGGATAATACTGGGTAAACTGATGCTAACAATTTGAGAACCTAAAAAAACAAAAATTCAATACTGCTGTAACAACAGGTATTTTAATAAAGTACTAAAAAATTGGTTGATGTGATTGGCTAATAAGGCAAGCGACCTGACTCGGCAATAAAAGGGTGAATAACGCGACAAACATCACCGTTGCACCAACCAAGCCCGACTGCCCCAAATGACAATAAATCAGGCACCGACAAGGCGAGACCCGGGCGTCGGAGGGGAACCTCCAGGTAACGATTTCGGAGGGGGGAGAATCGCCGGCAAAACAACCGGAACTGGTCAATTGTTTCCTCCTCTTGACAGAAGCCGCACATGGCCGATGACGCTAAGCGTGTGCGGTATAGAGAAAAATTCAAATTAGGCGTTCGGCAGCGAAGGCAAGTCAGTGTGACCTCGCACAGTCGAGACTGCTCAAGGTCACACTTCCTATAGTACCGGAGATGCCTAATGTCAGGACAGCCAGAGATGCTGTCTGGTGGTAAGCTGTCCAGCGAACTGTACCTTCGAAACCTATAGTTGCAACAACGTAGGCTATCGGGGCACAGTATCAACCAGAGGGCCATTCAGTGCTACTCCTGCATGCCAGGTAATCGGCGGTTTCGTTGAGTTCAAAACCTCTGCGCCCTGGTACCTAGACCAGACGTATTTCCCGGAAATGTGCCGATATAAACATGGACAGCGATCGGCAACGTAGAATAACGGTTGGAGAAGACAAAGCAAAGCAGACCGAAAAAGAATTCGTCACAAAAGAATCTGTCACTCTTCGTTGAGTTTATCACCTGAAAATGTTCTTCGTTGAGTCTTCGAAGAGCGAGCGCGATTCCCAAACATTCTGCCAAATATATTGATGTGGAATTCGGAAGACGCAGAGGGAATCCCCAGTCAAGCGCAGGTGAAAATATACCTGCACCAGCTTTTTTGTCCCGAACAGAAGCATCTGTGGCTACAACCACATTGTGTCGGGATCCCTTCTAGGTGGTTTTCTAAAAGGCCAGATATCGTCCTCTCCAGCGAGCACTTGGCATTGTAGGGGCAGATGTTGTCAAAATCAATGGCCTCCATCGCATTGCGATAGTCAAACGTTGGTACAGATAACATGTTGATATTTAAGGGGCGAGTACGGACTGGACGAACACCACTTGTGGACGCTTGTACGTGGGCCATGACTGCAAAAAAGGACGCTGGGGAGTGTACAAAGACGATTTGTGATCGTGATATAGGGAATTCCATTGCCCGAAAGTATATGCCTCTACTGACAACACCTTGAAGCGAGAAATCAGACGAAGGATTCCAGCCTCCCAGTACAAAACTCGAATGGGGACGTACCTTGGCAATCCCAAACGCAATCTCAAAGCTTGTCTTTCTAAAGTAATCAATGGTCGGAGCTTGTAAGAGGGATAACTGGAAAAAAGGATGCAGCCGAATTCAAGAATAGGGCGTACGTACAGGCGATAGAGCGTAAGGAGGACGTCTCTGCGCATACCCGACTTCTTATTGAAAGATCTTTTTAGCAGCGAAACCGCTCTCCCCCCTTTCACCGCAATGAAGTCAATATGAGGACGCCAATTCAGAGTGCTCTCATATATAACTCCTAGATATTTCAGAGAGGTAACCTGCGGTATTATTTTCTGTCGGTATGTCAGACCGATCGAAACTGGGTCTTGCACCGGGAATGCCAAGAGGGCACACTTGTCGACATTTACAAATAGGCAGAGGCCGTCCAGCCATGATTCTAAGGTCGACAGATAAAGCTGCCCTGACTGGAACAAGGCATGTATATTACTTGAAGAGCTAAACAATGCCATGTCGTCAGCATACAAGATACGACTGTACGCCCGCAATAACAGGAACCTCGCTGAGTAGCACATTAAGTAAAACAGGAGTACAGAAGTCGCGGCTGATATTTGAGCATTGCTTTGAAAACCACTGCTAATGATACAACCTAGCACAATTTTTCACCGCACTAACATCCACTTTCACCAATGTGGAAATACTTTTCCACGACTAGTGCGATTTTAAAAAATTGGCCGCGTATCTGCCCCTTTCGTTGCAAATGCCGTCAAAAGACGATAGCCTTTATCGGCTTTTGCGAAGTAAATGCCTCCCTTCGCTTTCCCGCTCACCTCTCATGTTGTTCCTGTTGTGTCGCGCTCCTCCCAAGGTAAAGACGCCAAAGCTTTGCTTAAATAATTTTAAATTTCCCGCGTTCCACTGCTCCAAACCGGGTGTCTCGATGCGAACGCTGCCGTACGGCGAAGACGCGCGTTAATCGAGGTGCCCTACTTCAGCGTTTATGGAACCGCGTTTCCCTACTCCACGTGCGTTGCAAGCAGAACGTGGAACCTATCTAGTGGAACCTTGCGTAACTGTTGCCGGTTGATTTTTTAAAATGGCGCCAGAAGCTAAAGTGGTGCGGGCGACAGCAGGCGACGGCGGATTGAATTCTTTTTCTGCAATTGATGAAGTATTTAATTTCGCAAAAGTCAAGCATGTTTGATTTTTTTATTTTTTTATAAAGGAACACTGCAAATATCACTTCTGTATTGATTTGTTGTCTCATATTTGCGTAATGTCTTGTTCTTCTTCAACAATGTTGACAAGTATGAACATTACACCGGACATAGACGGGTAGATTTAGCTGTGACTATATAAGACTATTCCGCAGGCATTGTTTTGCTTCGGCCGGGTGGCTGAATCGAGTCATAGACAGACGGACAGACAGACATACAGACAGACCAAAATTTCTTAGTTTAAGTAATCCAAGAAAGACTATCGTCTTTAAAAAAATTGGGCCCATCTCCCCGCGAGGGGGACTCGAGTAAATGCGTCGCATAGGGGGTGGGTGTATTGCGTTAACGTTTAGTGTTTGGGGAGTTGGTGGTAGTGAATGCGTTGTATCAGCAGCTTCTTGACGTAGTTTGAATGAGTCAAGGATATAAGGCGCGTTCGTAGCCTCCCATTCTGTGTCGGCTTTGTGGCGCAGTGCATAGAGCACCGTGTTCATTGCGTTCCGCCCGCAGGGGCGAGGGATCGAAACCAGGCGCGGGATAGTATTTTTTTTATATAGTGTGAATGAGTCAAGGATATAAGGCGCGTTCGTAGCCTCCCATTCTGTGTCGGCTTTGTGGCGCAGTGGGTAGAACACCATGTACATTGCGTTCCGCCCGCAGGGCCGAGGGATCGAAACCAGGCGCCGGATAGTATTTTTTTATATAGTGTAGGGGGAGGGGTGCGGACAACGACGGTGCGGACTACGACTACGGACGTCAACGCGGGTGACATCGTGAGTTACTGAAATGCTCTGCATTTAAAACGCGACAAGTAGCTGCCGCGACCTGCGACGGTTCGAGCTGCTCCGTCGGCCATGCATGCGGGCAGGGCACGGCGAGCGTGCACGTGCGGGGCGTTTCTGCGAGCAGTAAACGCTTCATGATTTCCTACTTTGCACATTTTTTGCAAACAAGGGAAACCTAGAATCTTATCTCGGAGACCATCGTTGATCTCTTGTTGATCGGGGAAACGCGAAATTGTTGATCGGGGAAACGAGCCGCAGCCTCCGCTCCGGTAACATGCGTCATACACCACCACGCGCAAGTTGTTTGCGGAGAACGTACCACAGTTGATACGGTTATAAAGTCCCCATTAGGTCAAACTGCGCTTGACGCACTGAGAATTAACTTCGAACGACGGAAATTAACACGAAAATATTTTTAGAACGCCCTTCCTAAGCGAAGTGTCACGTGCTGCAAGCCAAGTACGTAGCGAGATACGAACCGTGATCCTACAAGTGACGTCAAAACAACCGCAGAGCCGGCCTCTCCACTGGTGGGCCTCGCGGTCAATTGAGCCACAAGCCAATTAAGATGAGCAGAAGCAGAGAAAACAGCGCTGAAATTTCATTGGAGTACTCGTATACATGTCATGGTTAGCCAACCTGTATACGGCCTGTCGTAGTAGTCTTGCGGATGATTGGTAGACTACACCGAACTTTTTCGAATTTTATTATTCTTTGGTTTGGGAACATTACTGACCACTTCATCAGTGGGGGAGAGCCTGCGCCTTTGTGCCAATGAGGAGGACTGGCCTACCTCCATCTCATCCGAGTACTCAACACAAGCGGACAACATTTATGGAGGCACGGGGAACTGTCCTTCTAGCTCAGTAGTAGTAGTAGTAGTACGAAACTTTAATGAGCCTTATAAAGTAGGAGTGGTTCCCTAGTCCGGGAATCCAAGTGATGACCAGGCGACCGACGCCCTAGATGCCAGTAGTTGTTGGACGTCCAAGTGGTCGCTGGTAATCAGGTTCTCCCACAGCTCATGGATGGGGAGGGGGGAAGGAAAGGGTGGGAGGTCAGGGTTATGCGCACACTCTAATAAAGCGTGGACAAGTGTGCCAGGCTTAGAGCAAAAAATTACGCCCACCTCCCCTCGCGGGAACCCTGGTGTGATGCGACGCTGAGGCGGGCTCAAGCGCAAGCGGAGAGCAACCGTCGACCGAAAGGCCGCCAGAGAGCGCCACACCGGTTATATGCGCAGCGCGCCCGAAGAAGAGGAGACCGCGGAGAGAGAGAGTACTGCACATGCGCAGCACCGCGCGCAGCGCCGCCCACCGGCGGAGTGAGAGCGCGCTGAGCCGCACACCCGCAGATGTTGAGAGAGAGTGCTCGCTCTCACCTGGGCACGCGCCGGCGCCAGTGCGTCTGCCGCGGCTATGACGCAACACAATCCAACACAATCCACTTTAATCCAAATCCAATCCAATTCAAGCCAAGCCAAGCCAAGCCAATCCAATCCAATCCAATCCAATGCCCCTCGCGAGAGAGTGTTCGCTATCGGAGAGGAGAGGGGTGAGCGGAGGGGAGTGCGGACGCCGACGACGGACGCACGCAGGAAGGATAGGGCCGCCGACAAGAGATGCTCTCAGCGTCGCATCTAAAAGTGCATTGGGCGGAAAATAGGGAAACGTGTGGTGTAAGCGAATTGGATGGACGATGGTATTCGTTTGGATGCGACGAAGAGTCGTTTCTTCTGATTTGGACAGCTTGGAGTGAGGTTGAGGGAATTGTTGTCTGTCGAGTCGATAATACTGCGTAATGTCCTGAAATGTAGCCAATGGTGTGGACTCCGCTTGTTCTTCTGGGGCCTGGGAGGAGAGTGCGCAGGCTTGATGATGGGCAATAGTATTTATTGCCCGTCAATGTACAGTGGGCGGGTGTCCAGACGAGGGCGACGTTTCTTTGTGGATTATGTTGAGAGAGGAGGCGGAAAGTTGGTGGGCCCACCCTCCCCGGCAACAAGCAGCTTGGGAGTCGATTAAGATGACCGCGCTCAATTGGTGTAAATAAGTGCGAGTGCGATCGCCAGTTCTTCGGCAATCTGCGCGGATGTCCTTTTAATTGAAGCATAGGTTATAAGGGCCGATTTGGTGGCGACGGTTGCAACCTTGTGCTGCCCACCTGGATACGAGCTAGCGTCTGTATACACGACGTCCAGACGGTTCTCATAGATGTTCTCGTGGGCTTGACTCCGTGTTTGTCTTCTGACCGGGTGGAGATCGGGGTGCAGGTTCTTTGGTATTGGTCGAACCCGTACAACAGATCTCCGAGCCACGGGGAGGACAAGAAGAGCAGGAGGAGATGCTGGGTGCGCGAGCAGTGGGTGTTTTAGTAAACCAAGGCCTGCACGTGTTTGAGTGAGCCGGACACGTTGGCTGGCAAGGTGGCCTTCAATTAATTCTGGAACAGTATTATGAAGCCCCAGTTGTAGAAGCCGCTGAGTAGAGGTGTTCATAGGCAGGCCCAATGCTTGTTTCGATGCCTTGCGTATGAGCTTGACAAAGGCGTCCAAGTCTCCTTTGGTGAGGCAGAGGTATGGAGCAACGTAGGTAACTCTAAAGATCATAAGTGCTCGAATCAGTCTAATCATATCTTGTTCTTTCAGGCCCCGATGGTGGTTAGAGATGCGTCGGAGAATGTGCGTAACTTGAGTGAATGTCTTGGATAATTTGGATAAGGTCAGATCGTTCCGCGTATTCGCTTGTATGGTGAGACCGAGAATTTTTATTGAAGAGCTGGGTTTGATATCCTAACCGTCCAAATGTAAGGATATGGGCTCAATAGCTCGAGCAGGTGAGTGCTTGCGCACAATTATAATTCTGACTTATGAGCTGTCCATTGAAGACCCACTGACAATGCGTAAGACTGCACAATGTCAGTGGCTTCTTGGAGAGCATCTTGTATGTTTCCTATAGAGTCAGTATCTGTCCATGTGGTGATATCATCTGCATATAGAGCATGATGTATCTTGGCGATGGCATCCAGTTGTTGGGCAAGTCGAGTAAGGCCAGATTGAACAGAAGTGGGGACAATACGTAACCTTGCGGCGTGCTTCGATATACAAGCAATATAGGATCCGACGTGAGGTCGCCAACTTTCAGGATAGCCTGGCGTTGGGTTAACAAATCTGAAATGTAGGAGTAGACGCGATGACCATATCCAGTCTGATTGAGCCGGGAGAGAATAGCTGAATGTAAAACGTTATCGAAGGCGCCTTTAAGGTCAAGTACTAGGATGGCCCTGGGAGAATTACGGGGAGCCGGCGCCAAGACTTCTTCCTTCAAACGAAGGAGAATGTCGTGGGTACTGAGGTGTTTGCGGAACCCATACATGGTATTGGGGAATAGGCCTCAGTCCTCCAGAAATTGTTGAAGACGTCTCAGTATAAGCCGTTCTACCAGCTTGCCCACACAGGATGTGAGGGATATCGGGCGCAAGTTCTCCAGATGAGATGTCTTGTTGGGCTTTGGTATGAAGCGTAGCTCCGTGGTTTTCCATTGGGGAGGAAGGCGACTAGATGACTAGTGGGTATTAATGTGCTGAAGTAGATGATCTAGGCAGTTGCCTTCCAGGTTTTCCAGAATCCTGTAAGCTACTTGGTCTGATCCGAGAGCGCTATTCTTCTTGCGTTCTGAGAGACCTGATTCAAATTCGTAAATCTGGAAGTCCCTATCGAGTAGGTCATTCGGCAGGCCTTATATGGGGGGAAGAAAAGTTCTTGCTGGTGTTGAGGTATCGATCTGTTAAGGTTAGTGGAAGGGTTTTTGGGGAGCCTTGAAACGGATGTATCGTCCGAATCATGTTTCGTCGGGATTCACTCTTGCTAGTTAGGGGGTCGATCAGATGTCTGAGTAAGCGCCAAGTTTTACGTGTGGTTAGGGTCCCTTGAAGACTATCGCATAGTTGAAGCCGATTTTCTTTGAAGCCTCTTGCTTCTGGAGCATTCGTGTTGGGTACTGTTGCGATCGTGTGGGCCGGCACGAGCCGAGCTCTGTCGCCTCCAACATACGTGTGGTAGCGTGGTGTGAAGAGCGGCCAGCCGCTGTTGCAGCCGTGAAGAAGTCCAGAAGCCGTAGGCTAACATAACTGCTTACTTCATAGCTAGAGGTGAGCCGAAGCCAAAAAACAATGCCCCGACGGGCGAGGTAACAGTACAGGACTCGAGCAGAGTGACAGCATTGATTCTCTGCTCTTACAGGAATGGATCTACAGCGCTTGGGCGGCTATATTTATACCCAAAAGCGGCAACGGTCAAAACAGCGTTCTCTCTAGAATGTGCACACGCCACGAACGTCACAGACACACACAACGCTCTTTCCAGAGTTCGTGAGCAGTCGATAGCATCGGCGCACGTTGAGTCCGAGAGAGGGGAGAGAGGAGGACTCCGCTGCGATCGCGGGGCCTCTGTGTTCTTGAAGCGCGTTGGGACACGCCTCGCCGGGCCGGCAACCATGGAAGTTTGAAACGCGTCGAAAGCGAAGCGCCTGACCCGGGCTTTGTCGAGACGTGAAAACATGAGTCACCGACTCGGTGGGGCGTGTTTGAAAGGCGCGCGTAGCGGCTTCGCCGCACAGCCGAGGAGTGATGAGCCGAAGCCCAGCGACGGGCTCAGACGTAACAGTACGGACGAGTGGTACGCTTTGTATCCCGATAACTTGGCCGCTATTGCTGTCTCTTGCAACGCTATGACATCGGGTGCCGATTGGGAGTTTTGAACCAAGTGGTTGATGTGTTGTTGCAATGCTCCCCGCTTAGATCTGTACCCCCGACAGTTCCATTTCCATGTGTAGTATCGATGCTTATCTTTGTTCGGGTGCATACTATCCGATGTTTTGACATGAAACTTGTTGGATGGTGGCACTATTGTGTGGCCCTTCGGTGCTGGTAAATATGGACGGATGTACGAGTCCAGTTGGGTTGTTCTGCACACTGATCTCCACTTAGTTGCTGGACGGCGCATTGCCGCTGTCGCGGCCGGGCGCGCGCACGGCCACCGAGAAGTTCAACGGCTCGTCCCGGAAGTCGGGCGGTCTGCTATGCTTTTCAACCGCTGATAAGCGTCCCGATTGGCGGATTTTGGGCATTTTGTTCTCACCTTTATTGCATTTTGGCTATACACATGCGTTCAGATCGCAACATATGCTATACCGAAATATGCGACGTTAATATGAAGCAGAATTTAATTGCAAAGGAGAACGAAATGCACTTGGGTCTTGGTTTGAGAGACGACGCAGCTCTAACGGGATTTATGCTAGAAATTTATGCTAGGGATTTATGCTAGGAAGAAACAACGTGGGCACGGCGACAGGCTGTAGCCGAGTTCGTGCGCCCGTTCTGACAAAACAGTTGTCAGTAAAGTGGTCACTGCAGAGCCTGCTGCCTGGGGATGGAGAGCTAGTTACACGGGCACAGTTAACCACGGTTAAGCAAACCGCGGTTAGACAAAACCGCAGTTTGCTGCGTTACACGACAGACGAAACTGCGCTTACGTCGCTAACCATGGTTAGCGCAAACTGAGCTTGGCACCTCACTTCGGTTACGCTAACCGCACTTTCTGCAGCCGCAGTGCTCAAAATCGCACAATTCAGTTCGGACGCAAGTGGCGGCGCCTCAGCGGAGGCGAAAAAAAAAATCACCTGGCGTTCGGAAGAGACAAAGGTTCTCAAATAGCGGGCGCCCAAAAGCTGTCCCCAAGACGCGCTTACGTTCTTTGCATCGCTCTCGCAATAAGCGCGACTGCCCGTCAGCAGCGGCTCGTTTCCCGATCCGCCCGATCAACTACGACAAACGCCGTGCTAAATTTGTAAATTCCGTGCGTCGTCCGCCAGAAATGGATATAGCAGGCAATCTTGAAGCGTTTTCAGCACACGGAAACGATCGGCGCGCGCGTCGGCCGTGCCTGTAAACACGCCGGCGCGCCTGCCCGCACGGCACTGCTTGCGGCCCGAACCCTCCCAGACCACGGCAGCAACAGCTTATCGCATCGCCGCTCTTCGAAATCAATCTGATCGCGGAAAAGAACTTCCGCATTCGAGAAAATGGATATTAGTGCGGTGAAAAATTGTGCTATGGACTGTAATTCGCAGTTGAAGAGATAGCGGTGGTCAAATATCTACCGCGATGCTAAGATGAAAGTTCCCAACACCGAACAGACCTAAGCAAACCAAGCCGGTTGCGAGCTGTTGGGGAAGCCCCTCTTCTCGCCACGCACGAGTGCGTTGCGTTTGTTTCAGAAGCGAATGCTTTAACGATATTTCTTTTTGTCTACACTGCTTCTCTTTTTTTATCGTGAAGTTAAAAGTGTGGTAATTTATTTTTGTTGCGCTCATAATCAAGTGACTGCGGTTACCAAACTTGCAATTTCGCGTGCAACATCCAAAACCGCAGTTGGCGATAACCGCGGTTAAAGTTTAGTAACCACGGTTAAACTTAACTGCGGTTACTTTCGCCATGTAACTAGGGTATAAGTTTGCCACCCAACGCAGGTATAAATCCGGCTTAGAGCGAGGGAATCTGCGTAACAAGAGCCCCAGCTTAAAAACGACACTGATATGACATTTGCGTTTCGCTTCGTATCACGCACGTCGTTCAGAACATTGTAATACTTCCAAGTAGAACGTCTTCCCAGACGACTTCTCTGGTCTGCTTGTGCAGTTTACGGCGCAACAAGCAGGCATTTTTGGCGGAATGCGTGCGAAACCAGCCCATGCGTAGCATGCGCTATGATGGAACGGCCCGACTTCCGGGACGAGCGCTCGAACTTCCGGCGGCCGTGCGCCGGGGAGCTCGAATCGCCATCCAGCAACTCTGGTGGAGATCAGTGGTTCTGCACTTGCGCCAAGCTGTATCACAGGGCGGTAACCTTCCCTCTGATCATTTCTCTGAAGTTAGCGAGGGCTCCGGCCAGGGTGGTAATGCTGTGATTTAGCTTGTCGAAACTCTGGTCGAGTTTCTTTTCTACTTTCGCTTCAAGAGCGTATAGGGCCTGTTGTCCTGTTGGCTGCTGGTCAACGGTTTCCTGGGCACGTCTTTTCGGGGGGGAAGGGTTGGATTTCGAGGATTGTGAATGCTGTGTTGTGGGCGGCCTTACGGTAGTCGTCGTGGGGGTGCAGCTACTTTTAAGTTGTGCGAGTTCAGCTCGAAGCTATCTGTTCTCCGCCATAACCTGCTCTAATGTGGCTCGTATGCTATTTAGTTCAGCAGAGGTGGTGTCGTAGGGTGTTTGTGAGGGCAGTGCAAATGTATGTGCTCCTGAATTTTTTGTGGGAGGCCTTAGCTGCCCAGCTCACCTGTGAGGTTGCCGCTGGGGTCCTGGTGCTGCTCCGGTCTCTTAGTTGAACCGCCCGGCCCTTGTCGGAGCCTCGTTTCTTTGAGAGGGAGCGAGACTGTCGTTGGGCTTGAGCACGGTTATCGTCTCGACTTGGTACTGTGTTTGAAGGTGTCTCAGCGCGGGACAGTCTTGGGAAGGAGGCGGAGCGATCTCGTTGCAGCCTGGCGTCCCTCGCGTCGCGGCTGTGCTCCCGTTCTTTTCGCCAGTGGCGTTGTTTTACAATGAACGCAGGGCGGTAACGTTTCTTGCACTGTTTGTCCCCGGTGACGTGGTCCTTTCCACATAGGGCGCACTTGACTGTGCACAAATGCTCGTCCATGGGGTTCGCAAGTCCGCGGGAACTGCAAAAGGCTCGATCCGGCCAGGGGCAAACGTCCATTCGATGCCCAAGCCTTCCGCATGACGAGCAGACTTCGTACTTCCTCTTGTGAATATAGCACCGATATTCCGCTCCCCGGTAGTACACAAAATAAGGAACTCTGTCGCCGGAAAATGCAATAATGACAGAGTTGGTGCGGCCCATGCACCGTGCATGCAGGGCGGTAGGGTTTCTCGAGTAGAAGACGCTCTTACGTTGTCCTACGCCGAGTCATATGCGGGGATGTTATGGATTACTCCTTTGACCGAGTCATCGGTTGTCGTGACGTAAGCCCGCGCGCATATCGCTCGGTTCTGGCGAGGAGTGGGGTGCCCACCACGAGGATGCTCTGCTCGGGATTAGCCCAGAGGAGATCTTCAGTGGCTGTTTCTGGCTCCAGACCGGCAGCTAGCAAGATGCTTTCTCTCAGCGTGGCGTCACTAACTCGTGCCACGTTCAAGCCGTCCCGTGGACGGATGACGACTTTGATGTCATCCTTGGGTAGTTTGGGGCACCGAGGGCGTCGGGATTTTGTGGGGTGGACTCTCTGCGTGATAGCTTGCGCTGTAGTGTTGTTCCTTGCGGGTGTGGAATCAGCTGGTCCGGTAGTATTCTGCTGCAGGTGGTGTAGGTCTCGACCACGCGTGCGCCGGTGGCATTGAAGCCACCCAGTAAAGTCTTCATACTCGTCGGTGGTGATGACTTCGCCTTCTACTGTAGTCACCATCCGTAAAGCTCAATCGTCTATTTGTTGCGACGTAGAAGGAGCCCTAGCTGCAACCACGCTTGCAGCTAGCCGCTGGGCCTGCTCGCGCCACCGCCTGTAGTTCTGCCATAGCACGTGCGACCTCGCTGCCGCCTCGCCGAGGCTTAGCGAAGCTGCAGTGTAAAAGCCGTGCTTTCGGTGATGCTGTAAAGGCTTCGAAGGGTCCTACTTGGTGCTGTTTGGCCTCCCCGGGTGCACGAAGCCATCACGAAGGTCACGCGATGATCTGGCAAGCGATGTTTTGTGGGGATCCGACGCTTGTTCTTGAAAACACGGAGCCGATGTGAAGATCGACCACTACGCTCTGAAACGGCACGTGCCCTCTCCTTTACTTTGAAAAAAAAAAATTAATAGTGGCTTAGCTCTGCTATGCCAGGTGAGCTAAGGTTCAGCAATCCAGTCCAATGCAGTCCAGTCCAGTCCTGTCCAGTCACTGCTCCTCGCGCATGCATGCTCAGCCCGGTTCTTCACGAGCCACGCGAAACGGCTATCAAGCGGCTCCGGTGAAGCGTCAGACTTGGCTACTGCGCAATTGAGGCGCACACCTGGCCACGCGCCGGCGCCAGTGCTAAGGTGGCTAGAATGGGGAGGTGTGAGTACCGCGGCGGCTTCCTTCGGCCGCGCGTGACTCCCTTGCGCGCAGATGACACCAGGGAAAATGTGGCGCTGCCCGTCGAGGCGCGGTAGCCGCAGCCGGCCGCGCCGTCCTGCCCGCGCTCTCCCTGCCCTCGCCGTGGCCAGCTTCGTCATGCGTTGTGGACTGTCTCGCGTCGTTCTCCCGTTCGGGCATTTGTTCGGGGTGCGATGCTGTCGACAGCAAAGAAGACGGAGAAAACAAACTAACTTGCGCATTCAGCGTAACACCTTTGCATGCTAAAGCCGCGGCAGAAATTCGCTAGTCAATGGGTGATGTGCCGCAGATTGGCTGCCGAGACCATTCTGCTACCCTGAGCTTCCCGCTATACGGTTTTATTGCCTTAGGAGGATACAGTTTCTACTTAAGGTGTGAACTAGCAAGGTAATGAGAAGAAACTGAATGCAGTGAAACCTTGCATGATGCAGGCTGAATTTTACAATTTTTTTTAATTCTTCACTTGTAAAAAAATTCAGGGAAGCTTGCATTCACGCGCAATACTTGAATGACGAAGCTCTTGTAGTTGGGCATTCCCGGACGCGTAGTTAAGTTTTTAGTATCATTGTTTAGTTGCATTGTTTGGGAGCTAGTATCGTCGTCATATGCATCAAAGATGCCGTCGTCTTCGCGGCGAGTGGTAGATGCAAAGCCATCCTCAGCATTGTAGACTTCCACGTACCGTGCTCTTCTCATCAATTCTCGAGGCAGCGGTGGCGGGAACTTCCGCATTAGCGCTGAAGTTTTTTTTTTTTTCTTTTTACATGGACGGTAGGGCTTGACGACAGCGCTGTTTTTTTTTTTTTTTTTACTAAAGCCCCTTCCCGTGCCGAAGGCGCTCAGTGGTCGCCGCGAGGCACGCGCTCACGAGGGCTCGGCATTTTCTTGGTATCTATTTTCTCCTACGGCGAACTTACGGCTTGTACAACAGCTCCGCTGTTAATACTTTTTCTTTTCCCCCAATAAATATACTTTTGTTCTCTTCACCTGTAAATACTTTTTGTTTCTTCATCACCTGTCAGTAGTTTGTTTTTCTTCACCTGAAAATAGTTTTTCCTACTTCATATCTTATTTTAGTATCCTCACGATGAACATTTTTTTTTCACCTGTTAATGCTTTTTTTTTCTTCTTCACCTGCAAATAGTTCTTCCCCAGTGAATAGTTCTTGTTTTCTTTTAAGCGGTAAATGATTTTTGTGTGTTTCTTATATAGAGGTGCTAATGGGCACCTGTAAATATAGTTAAATTTGCATCTTCACATGTAATAAACCGTTTTTTTTATTAATACTAAAACGATTTCATGACGAGACCAGATGTGTTGCTTCAAGTGTCTTGCTATCATTTCTGATGTGAGCGGGATAACTGCATGCGGTCTAGCGGTTTGTTAAGGGTAGCAGAAAAGCGCGGGTTACTCCGAGACGCTTCAGTTATTGACAGTTTGCAGGCCTATGCGGTAGTGCCGATCTCGAGGACGGCGGCCGTATTTCGAGGGAAGCGAAATGGAAGGCGCCTCTGTACAGGGCCGTGTCAGTGCACATTATACAACTCCAAGTTTTTTTTTAATAGAAGCCGGAGCCAACTTCACGTAAGTGTGCAAAACTGTGCTTTTGAAACTGCAGGCAATGCGAACTGTTCCCGTAAAACTAAATTTCATGGGTGTAATGAAATGGGCTCACAAATTTTTTAGTGATAAATATTCTCTTTTACTCTTACAGAAAGCTCGCTATACCGCAACGGGTTCGTTTCCCCCTTGATGGTAGAAATGCAGCCGACGCGATGCCGGCGGCGCGCTCATTCCAGCTGCGCGCCTTACCGCGCCCTACCGCGCCTTGGTCAACAGCGCCGCCCGTGGCATCTGCGCGCTTTGGAGTCACGTTTCCGCCGCCGGTACTCACACCTCCCCATTCTAGCCACCTTACCAGTGCGTCTGCCGCGGCTATGACGCAACACAATCCATCACAATCCACTTTAATTAAATCCAATCCAAATCCAATGCAATCCAATCCAGTCCAAGCCAAGCCAATCCAATGTCCCTCACGCTTGCGCAGAACGGCCCTTCACGGCACACGCGAAACTGCTCAACCTCGGACAGTGTAGCTTACGCTACAACAAATAAACGTTATTCCGCCTCCTCAGCAAATTCCAGCGCTACAGCCTGCTTCCTGCAAAGGGCGCTCCGCCTTCAGCTTACTCTTTCAAAGAAGAAGCCCGCTTTACAAAAGCTCACTGGCGGGCTGCTTTGCTTAAAAGGCACACGTGTACTGCGTGATGTTACAGCAGCGACGGCAGTCAATGGTTCTTTGCCCTGGATGTGCAGAGAGCGTGTGTGTGACACCACGAATGCGCTGTCGCTATCAGAGCGCATGCAACACTCTGCCATTTGACCTAAATAGCAGAAGCTCTTTTGCTAGTTTGGAATTTGTGGGTAACGATACTGAAATGCCGCGCTAATTCACCGCCTTGAACAGCACAAGGTATCACAGCGAAGTTGTATGTAGGTACCTTCGGCGGTGCCCGATGTCAGTCCGTCTACGCGCCGCGTCGACGCGAAAAACTTTTCCTATTCAGTTTCTCGCAACTGCTTTGTAGCTCCCAATCTATTGTACGTATCCTCAAAAGAAATCATGCTGAAATTGGCCGCTAAGACGCTTCTATCATTACTCTGATTTTTATTTACTTGTCATATAGCTCGTTACCTCACAGTGAAGTCGTAAACGGTGCACAATTCCTGTCTCATGCCAATACATGACCATTTTCGGGGCGAGTGTGGTTACAGAAAAAAGCTGCAACTGTTGTTTTATCAAAACTATCAAATAATATTATATGACAATTGGTCACTAAGAAGACTAATATTACGCCAAGTTTTATCAACTTCACAGTGAAGTAGTAAATATCATCGCAAGGAGAATTGGCTGTCCAGCTTGGCTACGCAACGCGAGAGAGAGAGAGAGTAAACATGTTTATTGCGAAAAAGCAATGGGCAGGAGTTCCTCAGTCCAAGACCCCTTGAGCTAGCCTCAACAGCCTTCAACACCAGCAGGAGCTGGTCATTGAGGTCCGGAGCTGGTCAGAGCTCTTTCCAAAGCTCGCGAAGGCAGTATGTGCATAGCCTATGGCGAATTAAGGCGATTGGCCATCATGTCTGGCGATTCCGGAGGCAACGAAGAGGAAGACGAAGCTCGGTGTCTGGCTGAGACTCGCGAGCTACTGTCTAGCTAGAGGTCCTCGATCATTGCCAAATATATTTTCCTTTCTTGTTGTGGAGTTAGTGTCCGCATGGCCACCCCTTGTACCAACTCCGACTACCGCAAGTGAATAAAATTCCCACGATGAAAAACGAGGAGCAGGACGAGTGTTGCACGTCCTTTGGTGCCAAGCTCATTCCGGGAAACCAAGGACGCGCGGAAGGCACGAAGAGCATGCCGGAGCACTCCTGAACAGCCTGGGCTTGCATTGTGCCGCACCTTCATCCTCCCATGGGGGCCTTCGTTTCCTGGAGAGCGGCTGCATGCCGAGCGGCCCAAGAGAGACCAATGTGGCCCTGACGCAGGCCTTCGCTCCCCACGGGCCACTAGCTAGGCCTACCCTGCGGGTCGTTCGAGTCTCGGCGGGTGGCGCTGGCGGTGGCGGTGTCCGTTGCCCTGGTCTGCTTCCCTACGCGAGGTAGAGTGGCACAGTCAAGATGACGGAACTGGGGTGGGTATTCTCGTAACTGTCCCTTTGAAAACGTCCCTTTTGCGTCCCTTTCATCGTGGCGTACTACCGGTTAAGCAGTGGGCGGCGTTAGCAGTAGGTTTGCCACGCTTTGCGTTACGTCACTTCCGGTTGTTTGCTTTTAGCCAATCAGGGCTTGCCAAAAGGGACACTTTTGAAAGGGACAAAAACTCGAGAATACCGCCCCTGGACATGTAGGGCGAAAGGGATGCCGGGGAAACAACGGCACCAACCCATTGGAGGAGCCGCTATTTGCAGAATCCACGAACTCGCTATCAAATCCACTATCCCATACCATGCCCCTAATGCAGCAAAATTAAGTGCCGAGAAACAATCTACGGTGGCATCGCGGCTGCTGCCGCCTCCCTCGTCAGTGAACCAGGGAGGCCCATCTACGCACCATCGGTTCTCATTACCTTATCTCGGTAAAAGCCACGACGACACTACAGCGGGAAACAACCTGTTAGCCACAGCGAAGCAGAAAGATCGGCGGTGTATAAGTTGAGCGTGAAGGGGGGAAAGGAGCCCCACCCCGGGTTTGTCCCGGACAACGGGAGAGGAACCACTAGACCAGCACCGGGCCCCGCAAGGCTTCTTAGGGGAACCGACTGCTAAGGGAACGAGACACTTCTTTCGATTGGACCGGAAAACTTGGGCGCAAGCGATGCAAGGCTCTGCAGAAGCGCAAGCCTGTGGTCTAGTGTTTGAACGAAGATGGCGTTGCACCAAATGACGATGGCGTTGCACCAGACATGATGGCCAATTGCCTTAATTCGCCATAGGTTATGCAGCTACTACCTGGGTGCGTAGCCAAGGTGGACAGGCAAGTATCCTTGCGACAATATTGTGAAATTGGCGTCTGCTGTCATTTTATACACAAGCGTCAATGGAGTGAAGCGTCAATGGAGTCATGCTTCTATGGCCTTTTATACACGGGCTTCTATGGCCCATGGAGTGAAGCAGACAGCCCCCCTCATAGTATTCCTCTAGAATAAAACTCTTGTTCTTCACAGTTTCATTCAACTAATCTAAACTAGGAAGTATGCACAAAACGTGTTCTTTTGCAAGTTGTGCACAACTTACAAACGCGTTTTTTGTTTCGTAAAATTTCATCCGGAGCAGATTAGAAATCTGATTGCATATATGACAAGAGGAGCTCAATATTTACAAGCTGTGAAAATTTCAGCCTCCTTTAAGGTAAAACACGCCACAGGTGGAAGGGTTGGTATTTTTTTTTTATTTGCTCTGAATCGTGTCATGTTCTCCTGCTGACAAGTTGAGTATGATGTGCAGTGAGTAAATTTCTCTCGCTGAAAGTTTACGGTGCGTGATTTGGCATCCAATCACAAAGACAGCATGGGCTTAGGCGCTATGCACGCATGGAATGTTGTGTGAAAGAAGCACGCGTTGCTGCTTGTGAAGCGTTGTTCAGAACCCCACTACAGGTGTTCAGTACTTTGTGGGTTTCAGTCCTTCACTCATTTACTCATACTGCAGGCCAGGATGCTGGCCCATGGAGGAGGGCAATACATAACGCGGGAAGAACAAAGAGCAGGGGGGTGAAAAGGGGCTCTACACCCCCGCCCCCTGCCAGCCTAGCTGCCCAGCAAAATTGCCCCGCCCCCTAGCCCTCTCTCCCTTCCCCGTCAATACAATGGGTTTCCCCCCTCACGACAAAATCCTGATGACGCCCATGCTATAGCATGTTACAACATGACTAAATGCTAGCCTAGTACAGCAACAACAATACTCAAGAACCATATACGATATGCCACACTTCAGCAGAATTTTAGTACACGAACAGGATTCAGACTACGGTCACAGATTTCTTTTGGTTGTCCCTTCCAGTTCTTGAACTCCAAGTAATTCATCCTCCACACATTCATTGCTTCGTGCGTGCAGCGTCCGTCGCAACACGCGCTGCAACAGCTAGTGTGTACGCCCCAGCTTATTAAGACTTGCTCAATACGCCACGGCGGATATGCCTCTGCTGGTACATAGCACTTTGCTACAATAACATAGAAACAACTGTACGGCATCCATACCTCGGCAAAACTGGGTGCCACTGATCACTCCCACATACACAGAAAAGTATATTTTTCCTCTTGCGCTACCAGTTGTCCTCACTCCCACTCACTCTCACTATGCACCCTCCACCACTTGCAAGCACGTTCACCACTCGTCATGATCACTCGCACTCACTTGCACTCACTCGCACTCACGCTCATCACTCGCCATTACCATTTGCACTCACTCACGCTCACCATTTGCCGTCAGCACTCGCACTCACTCGCGCTCGCGCTCACCACTCGTCGTCTCCCCTCACACGCGAGCGTGTGCAGCAGACCCTCCATGCATCATGAAACCGAACAGTATTAGTGCATTACGGTGTCAGAAGGCCATCCAGATCATATTCCCAAATCAACACAACACCAGAGAATTAATTCTAGAGTGCCCCATAGCAGGAGCTCAGTGACGGCATATTTCTGAAGCTAAAAGCGATCCTGCAAATAACAACCATCACAGCGAGTGGCTCCTGCGACGAGTTGCCAACAGCCGGTAAGCCCCGCAAATGGCACGAGTAGCACGAGTGCAATTGCAAGTGGTGAGCGGGGCTCACGGTTAGTGGCACTTGCACTCACGAGTGGCAAGTGGGGCTCCCCACGAGTTGCTCTCGGACTCGCGAGTGGTGAGCGGGGCTGTTCACGAATGGCACTCGCACTCGCGAGTGGTGAGCGGGCCTCACTGCGTGTGGGGCTCGCACTCACTCGCACTCTCGCTCACCAGTTTAAAACGATGGCGAGGCTCACTCACCACTCATGAAGGGCCCTTCAGGAGGGTGCGGAGGGGAGAGCGACTCGGAATTCGTGCATATATGGGTCGTGCGGACGGGGGATAGCGTGCCGTGCTGCCAGGCGAGAATGCAATCGCCCAGAAGAACTAGTAGTGCAGGCCCTCAATGGCGAGGGAGCGCTCAACGAAGACTTTGCGGTGGCGGACAAGTATACGAAGAGTGAAGAAGGCACTGTACAAATAAAATATACCTTACTTTGCGTATGATTTGGTCTTCTGCTGACGAGCGCCACAGACGTACACAGCTCTGCTGTGACATCAGGCTTGCACCGTTATGCAAGCTGGCTTTGAGCTTTTTTTTCCCCCTAGAGTCGAGTGGAAAATAGGACAGGGATCTTGGCCGGGCTTCATATAAAATTACGGACAAATTTGCTGTAACTTTTGGGGTGATTAATTATAACCAGCGAAGCCTGTTATCATTTCTTCATTTCCGTGAAGACAGAACACAACTTATAACTCACTCAGATCTATTCCGGTCATGAAAGATTTTTTTTAACTGCCAAAACACGGGGACTATTAAAAAATTTCAATTTTCGCACTACACGATTGTCAATGGTGAAGTAATGAGGAAAAAAGACTAAAGACATAGTTTACCCGTATGTTAACTGCACATTAGCATTTACCTTATACGATCAAGCAAAGGCAAAGGCCCCACTATGACTGCACAGCGGTGGCTTTGATCGGCAGTCACCAATCCTAGGACTCTGTGACGTCATAAAGACCTTGCCAAAAAGGCACTTGGCCACTCCTTCGTCTGTTTTCTTCTATGTTTATACTAAATGTGTGCAGCTTGCGATGAAACTGGCATCGTTCCAGTGTTTTGAATAAACCGAACTTGTGTTCTGTTTTCTGGGCCCCTTTAATGATGACACAAAAGACGGAATATTGTGCCATGCGAGGGGCTGCAGGATAATTTAAACCAATTGAGTATCTTTGTCCCAATCTCAAATGCCGTACATACAGGCATTTTTTCGCCCTTACCAGTAAAAAGGTCCGCCATGGTCGGCAGCAAAATCCACAGCCCGGCATGGGCAATGAGACCATAGTTTTGATATGTTGGGAGGAGTTACGGGGAAAGCAATCACACAATTTAGAAACGTCCACGAGGACTGGAAGTGGGAGTGCGAACAATGCTTTAAGGGCACGTGGAGCGCCGAAGAACTCGGACGAGCAGAATGGACAGACCGCTATCATTCAATGAGTATTGTACGCCGAGTTCAAAGGGAACATTCTACCAGGATAGGTGCAGGTCTTGCGATGCGGCAGTGATCATGCGATGACACGTCGCATGACGTGTGGGACAGTGCGTTGGATGAGATTTTAAATCGTGTTTTTTGCACGTCGCTGCCGCCAAAAGTGCACCAAGTTGAAAGGTTCGAATAACCAGGAACCGCTTGCTCGAAGCCCAATAAGACAGACTTATTCGCAGCCTAATCTTATTGGCAGATTTATTTGGAGTTTTATATTTCGTAGACTTAATGACTTAAAAACGCACAAGTAAACCAAAAAGTGGCCCACACAGTGGCCACTTCCGAGAAGGCTGCCCGAAATTGTGCACGGGACATTTCGGAGATGCAAAAAAGTTTTTATTAGCTATCTCAACAGCAACAGGTACAAAATCCAGTCAAAAACTGCTGGAAAAAGACAACAAAGAAAAAAAAAAACTCGGGGTGAGGGGGGAGGGGAATGGGGGGGAAAGGAGCAAAACAAACGAAACTCAACAAACAGGGACCCGCGTGTGCGGAGTGGTGTGCATCACTCTACTGGCTCGCCAAATACCGCCCTCCCCCCATCCTTGAAAAAGTGGGGGAGGGGCGGCGCCATCTATCCAAGGATTGCTTGACTAGAACCTTCAACAAAAGCCCGCCACTACTAAAGCCGTACTCTGGAACCCCACAAGCGTCAGGGCAGTGGCCACTTTCAATAGCGTCCAACTGCGACGGTGCACTGTTGAGCTACCCGACTCCGACCACCACAACCGGCAACACATGCTGCGGCGTCTCCAAATAACGACCAACAGCACAAACACCGCTACGCACGCACTGTGAAAGCAAGGCAACAGTGCTTATCGTATTGCGTGACCAATCATCTATGGCGATTTCGCAACGCATGCATGTCCTGTGACCTCGGTACCTATTAAGACACTGCCCACATCAGCAGATCCAAACAAACGACCTGGTCTTTGCAATAGCACCAACATTCTGACAGATCGGGGGGAATTTCTGGAGGCACGGAGCAACAACGTGTGCAGTCACCACAAAAACCATGCCCGCTGAGTAAGCATTGCACCTTGCGTAAAACAAGCCGCCGGTCGGGCTAGTTTTGCCGGTTTCCCCAAAACAAAACCACCCGCAAACTGTCTCCTTGTACAGACTACTCAACACAGTATGGGAGTGCATTTCACATGATGCAGAGTGGAGGTGTCGCAGTAGTCAGCAATACATCTTAGCTAAATCGGTGAACGGCTTGGCTGCCCATGGTCTAATGCACCGTAGGGGAAAAAAAAAAAAAGAACAATGTGGCTGCGAGTGGATGTTATTCTGAAAGTGAGACAATGTGACATACTACATCTCAAGCTTTTCAACAGATGTAATTCGATAACAAACTGCATCGCAAAATCGGAGCAAATGCTACATTGTGGTGACACTCAAATACGAAAGTGTTGCAACGCCTTTGCGTCGAAATTGATGGCTCCAGCCTTCGGAGGCAACAAGCTGCGTCACCAGTCTACGAGAACCGACGAGGTAGAAGTGTTTGTGCCATGCAGCTCTACACTCAGTGACGGTAAAAAAACATGTGCATCCTTGCCACCTCATCGAGAGCCTCAAAGAACTGAAGGAGCACTTATCCGTTTCCACCAATTCTGCTTTTGCAGAAGCACCACTAGTGCAGAAAGGGAGAACCAACTACACGTCGCAATGCTCATTTGTGTTGATTACACAAGTATGTTGCCTTAATTTATTTCTTAGCTGCTCCTTAGCCTGAAAATGTATCTGTGCTCATCAGGTTGACAAGAAACAGCCCCAGTCACGCTTGATAAGAAGCAGCTTCTGCTGCATTCATAAGTAAAACACTAACTGTGCCTTACTGCAGCACAAATTAAACGGACAGAATATAAATTTGCACTGAGTGACCTATACTTCAACGGTGCACAGAAAACAAATGAGTGACCTGTAGGCTTGCTTGATTTAAAATGAAAGGCTGAATGAGCCATGTACTGCCCATTGCGAGGAATGAAAATAGCTTTTTGCAAAATTTGCCAGACCAAAAAGTTTCGTTATTGCTCAAATTCCAGATCGATTTTGTCTGCAAAGGCAAGGCCGCACGGTGTCAAAACTGACGATGACGACAGCTTTCTAGGAAGGAGCCAAAAGCCCCAAATACAGAATAAATAAAAAAACTAGGTCTTTTCGGTGCCTCTTATGATACACATTACTTCATTGAATAGTACAAGTTGTGCCGACATCCGTAATTCCGACTGGGCTGCTGTGCGCAAAGATGTTGCTTCTACAGCGAACCCCAATTATAAGAGCACAGATCTTGCGACGTCCTAGATTTAATGACAGAGTGACGCAATCCGGGGATACTTCTCAGAATAAATGTACAAATGCATCGTTCATACACTGCTAGCCAATCACATGCCGCACTTGATATTGTGGCCCACCATAGTCTATTTTGCCTTGTTCATTTATTGTGTTTGCATCCCGAAAGTGAGAGAAGCTTTGCCGACTTGTGCAATCTCTTTCTTAGAACCACTTAACATTCCCTAATTATTCAAGTACAGGCTTTAATTGTCTTTTTTAACTTAAACCTGTCAAGCAACTTCTGCGGGGTTCATCAGAAAGTTCGGCACAATTGGATCATGTAAAGCTAGGCACGAACTAAAGCTGCAATTTTCGCTGTGTAGACTATACAATATCAGTGGTGCAAAGTTTTCCACCATACCATACGAATCGGGCTCCACTGTAACAACAGTTAAATGCTTCCTTTGGAAACAAACAGTGGTCTCAACAAGTGTGCATGTACCACTCATAACAAATGAGGCTCATGAGAGCGTCCTGCGTGGCTAAATTCCAAATGCTGTCCCAACTCTAACAGCCCTCTCTGTCATTGTCACAGCTCGCTTGCCCTCTGTTCCAACACTTGGACCACATCGCAGCCACATTGTTCACACATTCAGCCACAACGGTGCAGCAGCGGACCTCCTCCTCCAGAACCCATCGAAAAGGGACTGCTGGCAGCATTTCAGAAACGTCCTCTTCAGGCAGCAGTTTCGTGTTTTTTTCTTTCCCAAGACAGATCCTTGTGCATTTTGGCACCAAACCGACAGTCTCGCACCAGAGCCACCGGAGTCCAGGAAAGCCCCACTACCTCCTTCATGTGCATGGCAGTTTGCGAGGAGGTTCGTTTCTTTCTCGCTTCCCATTCAAAATTATTGCATTTGGCAAACTTTGGCAACAGTGCGTCCTCCCAACATCGGCGTAAACCAACTGTCTCAAGCAGACTTTGCATAGATAACTAACAGCAACATCAGGTTCGTAAAAAGTGCAGCTAGTAAAGCTATACTTCTAGGCTATTTGTCAAAACATATTCTAACACAACTTTTTATTCTCCCTTTCTCTTGCGCTCTACATAGTCAGAGTTGGTTGTACTTCAGAAAATACCAGTAGCAACCCGTCTCTTTTTATGGCTTTGTGGCGATTCTGTGAAATGCGGCACTAAGTGGCAGTAATAGCAACTGCATAAAACTGTAGCGCTGGTCAGTTAAGAACAATCGTTCAAGGTCTGCTTCCTTTGCAAGAATGCAGCATGGAGAAATTGTTATTGCAGGATTTTCAGAAAAAACACAACTACAGCTTTGGCTTTGCCTCCGGGCTTTACAAAATTGCAGGTTTGTTTGCTAAGGCTCTGTGACATTCGCTTGGGCAAGAAAACGTCGTACGACTACGTTTTTTATTCTGTAGCATCTCACTAACGTTACATATAAAAAAAAAAAGAAAACTGTCTCATAAAACGTGAGCCTCACACAATTTGTAATAGCCATTCAATCGAACCTGTACAGATCAATGGCATAAAATCTTTAAAAGTGACCATGAACATACGTAAGTAGGCATGCCGCTATATGAGACAGATCACGTGATTTTCGCAGACAATGATGAAATGAGGTATCGCTAGACCTGTACAAATGAACGCGCAGTTGTGCAGCACAATCAATTAAACAAGAACAAATTACAGATGAGGGTGTTACCAAAGTTTATGAGTCGAAAGTCACACTACTAGCATTCGTGCTAGCAAAAACTGCTAAATACTCTCTCCGAACAGCACTTGAGTGAGGTCAGGGGAAAATCCCCTGTGGCATAGAAGATTAGCAAAGCTAAAGCTACTCCGCAAGTGGCTAGCAAGTGTAAGCGCTAACGCTAATCGCTAGCGAATCTGAGTTGCTTTTGTTCGTTGGGAGCTCGAAAGGCCTGGGAAGCTTAATAAACCTTTGCATGGAGTGACAGGTGTGTTTTGACGCAAGGAAGACGAAACACTCCCTCGTCAGACGCTTACTAAACATTGCCCGCGCCAAAACGACATCTTCCCCTTTTCTCCTTGGCTCTGGTGCAGACACTGTTCACTTAACAAGACACACACGACACCAGCGGGAATTCACCGTCACAGCGTGTCGACAAAGTCATTCCTTGCGCACCCCACACACACGCAAAGCCAAATACACTCGGGGTGGTTGGGTGGGAAGGTGGAAGAAACAAGCCCAGACAATGAACATACCAAAATTACAGTTACAAAAAAAAAAAGAACACAGGCTGCAAAAAGCAGCATCAGCAGCAGCAGCAGACTCTCCACAAAACTTGCATTTTTCACAGCAGCCTACTACAGAGCAGCTTTGGGCTTTTGTCTTTTTTTCTTTTAACAAGCGCGTCGTTTTTAAGTGAGCAGACGAACAGCACCGAGACACTGGGTGGGGATGAAAAAAAAAAAAAAAAAACGGCCGGGCGGCAGGCAACCTGCGCCGCCTGTCGGGTCGCTTTGCATACGGCGTAAAACTCTCGTCATTGTCAAAGGCACATCTAGACCTAGCATTTCAACAGCAGAAGAGAGAGCGCAAGAGCACACGCGCGCCACCCCTCGCCTAAGGCTATGGCGAGAAACGAACTTGGCACACACACACATGCAGTCGCAGGGGAAGGGGTGGAGGGCCCTCTGGATGTTTTGTACTAGCGCCCTCGGCGAGTTGAGGGGGATGTGGGACAGGGGGCAACAAGCGAAATGATGGCACTGCGCGCGGCCGCGTACGACGGCCGCCCCTCGCAAAAAGGCACTGAAAAACTAACCAACTTGGCTGAAAAATGAACAAAGCAGCTCGAGCACTTGATGCCCCGCCACCTACGCGGCGGAGCACTCCTTCGTGTATATATTATGTCGCTCTCTGGCTGTACACGTGGCCTTATATACAGACACAAGTGCGCAAATGTGTGCAGCTGGAGACGGAAAACAAAGAGTCCTCGCGAGTTGGCAAAAAAGAAAACAAAACGGATGATGCACCGGGCTTTTGTGAGCGCCGCTGGCTCTATGTACAGTGACAATGCATTGCCGAGCTAAATTATTGCCTCGGGAGAGAGAGTCGTGGGCAATCAATCAACCGCCCGCGAAAAGAAGGAGAGCGTGTTTTCCTTTTTCGCTGCCTCCCACTTTGTTGCATAGATTTGTATAGCGAAGTTTTTTGTTTGTAGGCAAAGTTGTGACTCTGAAAAGACTGCGGCAACCGCTAGACTGGCTACGCATGTTCGGTGTGTGTTTGCGTGTCCATGCATGTGTATACATAGTATATGTATATATATATATGTATGTGTATATATGCTATAACGTTGTATATATATATATTTATATATAACTGTCTCTAGCTTGTAAAAAAGGCCCTTCTCGTTCCTTTCTGTCGAGAAAAATGAGCTACGGAGCATGTGTGTCTAAAAAGGGCGCACTATGGTACAACGGTCTCGAGTCTCTGCCTATCACAAGAGAAGTGTGTCTTGGCATTCGGGCGGGGAGCAATGGGGGGGGGGCGGGGGACACCTTGAGCAAACGGCTCAGGACGGCTTCGACGCCTCGTCGGCTTCTCCACTGGCCACCGAGAAGAAACGTTCTGTGAAAGGAGAAAAAGACGACACAAGGACATCACGACTCTGAGCAGAGAAAACTTGAAGACAAAAACAACAACATGTTGGGCAAAAATGCCTTCAGTACTTCCCGTCCCCTCGGTCAGTCAAAGACATTCTATGCCATGTCACACCAAGAAACATACAGGTGCAACAGGACCCACTGTGACAATGTCGAGAAATGGTGCGACCATGGACAAACATCATGTTTGTAAAGACAGAATGTGCACCCACAAAGTTTGTGCAGAAGATTAGGCAAAAAACGCAAAGTTGTCGAGCCGTGATGCAAATAAAAAATGCCTGCAGTCGCTCTTTTTGAAGTGAAACTTTACTATTCTCACTGATGCGTTGTATGCCAATATGCCCTGCAGGAAAGCCAACTTTCTCTGACGATAATGATGATGAGTGATAGTGGGTGAAGTGAAAGGAAAAAAAACGCTTCCCAGCCGGAATCGAACCTGTGTACCTCGCGTTATGAAGCCGGCGTCTATCTGATTGCTCCATTTTGATACGGTCGAAGCGAATGCCAAGCAGCAGGTTCCGATTCGTGCCATACAGCCCAAACCCAAACGTTAGGCCTGTGGAGTGCACACCTGAGAGTTGCTGTGGGTTTTCTAGAAAAGTGGTGCCTGCCTCCAGAGTATATAGCGCATACTCACAGTGTGGGATTGCCGGTTAAGGAACCCATCACGAGAAAGCTTCCGGCTCAACCATCGTCGTCATTAGACGGAGGGGTATTTCTCCAAGGTGCATAGTAACATGATAAAAAAAAGCAGTTTAACTCTTCTGCTACGGCGCCCATAGGCTATCGGACATGGAGTTCTGATGACTTCAAAACCTCCTGCGAAAGCTCAAATGGCAATCTTGCAGAAAACTATCACCATCTGGCGTATTCAACTCCTTTTTCAGTTTCGTTTCGTTTGTTTGCATATCACAAACAGAGGCCCTTATTGCGAGCAATATTTGCACACAAAGTAACCTAGCTGCCGAGTTGGGCGGAAAGTGGGCCGTCCACCTTTACACGCCGCAGAAGGTGTCTATTGTCGCTGGGACGTTCAGTCTATTGTCGCTTAGACAGGACTTGGGCAGGATTTTTAAAATATCTGCTGCTATTACTTCAAGGTGCTGAACGTGATAAAAAAAAAGTAGTTCTCTGCCGTCGTGCGACTGCCCGCTGAGTGGCACAGCGTCAAGGCTGTTAGATGATAGCAGATTTGAAGGCCACTAGCCTTCAACGACGAGGGATCGTCGGATTGATTGTAGTTCCGATGAAGCAGGAAACATAGGAATGACTCGTATATTTCGATTCCCTAAGTAATTTTTTGTCATAGTACAATCGGACATTTATATCGCGTTTATACTTTTTTGTCCATTTTTTCCGCTTTTTGCAACTAAACTTTCAATAAGTGTACTCTCACAAAACTGGCTATCATTTGAAAGGGCAAACTGTACAAATTTCATGTATAACAATGCTAAATGCGTGCGTTGCTCAAAAAAAATTTGTGGAAGACCCAAAATTGGTCATTTTTCCACCGAACGAAAGAGCTTGAAAGATCACGTATATGCAGCGTTTGAAGGCAAGGAACAACTGAGGTTGTTCCTACGCCAAAGCAGGTATTATTGGCAAAGAACATGTGAGTGGATGGGTTGAATTTTGTGACCACAATTACACTAGCCAATAACAGCTCAGGCCTCATCCAAACAATTTTTACGTGGCCGTCAACCTGCAGACCACAGGGTGTTGACAACTGCTTTCATTCATTACCTTTGCCTACTGTGTTTATGAACTAACTACAGCAGTTAGGTAAATCGTGGTTTGTTCCTGTGCATTCTACCCTGACACAATGCAGCATAATGTGCATAACATATCCAATCGTTCCTTACTAACTAAATGCAGTCACCTTCTAAATGGACGCATCACAATGAAAACATTACAGCTTTACATATCGGATGAATCCAAATTTTTGTGCTGCACAGCAGGAAAAGGGTGGTACAGGTACAAAGTACGCACCAAGTATGACGGTACAATTGTATCGTGACTGCCTGTTGTGCATATGTTTATTTCTGCCTATGCACAACAGCATCTAGCCTAAGCAGAACGGCATTTGGCATAAGAGTACGCACCAAAGTGGAACCAGATTAGGCAAATGGCAAGCGGAACAACATCTGGCCTAAGCTGAACAGCATCTGGCCTAGGTAGAACCTTCTTTGGCAAATGGCATGCGTGCAGACAACATCTCGTCTATGTTGAACTGCATTGGCAAATGATGAGCAGAACAGCATGTGGCCCAAACGGAACTAGATTTGAAAAACGGCGAGTGGAATGGCATATGGCCTAAGCAGAACACGTGGAACAGCGTCTGGCTTAACGCCGAACAGTGCAAGGTCAGCACACCAGCCACACTCACCGTCATCGGGAGGCGGGCCCATGAGCGAGTTGTCGGGCGGGGGCGGGGCACCCGTTGGGGGAAGCAGGCCGGCCATCATCTGGTAGTCCATGTTCTCGTCCAGGGCGATGAAAGGTGGGTTCCAGCGCGGAGGGGAAGTGCCGAGGTCGTCGTGGTCGTCCGTGCGGTGGCCCACCGACCTCGGCGACGCCAGGAGACCTCCGCCGGCGGAGCTGAGCACCGCAGACGACAGCGTGGGTCCGCCTCCCGCCGCTCCGGGGTAGGAGAAGAGCTGCGGGAAAAAGACACATCCTTGCGGAATACCGTAGCGGAAATTCCGGGGCAACAGGTTTGGGCAGCAAATGTAGCCTGCGTTCTGGGATTTGTTCCATGGCAATATGGATGACAGACTTTACTGCCAATGCTGATGAACTTGAGAGTTTTGAGTCACTGGTTTTGTCTCCATTTTGGGCACCCCTTCGAAGATCTTTCGTGTAAAGTGTACGTTTCTTTGTGCACCAACTTGTCAACCACATCCGGCTATTTTCCCATCCCCTTTGAATTAGAGGCATCCATCTGAATACACTTAAGGACACCACAGCATTGAGAGGTTTGCATAGCACTAAAGAAGGTTTGAGGCATGTGTCAATGCATGTTCAAATGTGGCTCGTGAAAACAACTCGTAACGTTGTTGCACCCGTTGCAGCTTCATTGACGTTCCTTGGTGGACTCCAAATGTTTGTCCCTTTGCTAGGCTGCCACTTTCTGCCACAATTCTGCCACTTTCTTCACAGATGTTTGGCTAAACCAATTGAAAGAAGCAACCTGCTTGGACCACTCATGGTCCGCAGTATGTACTAAAATAAAAATAAAATAAAATAAAAACCTTGCTTGCGAATAGGTTCCACATATGGGGAACATGCATTCTTGAATGGCACTGTGTCTAAGAAGTTCACATCATCGATGGAGTAACATTTCTACACCCCCTTATCTTCACTAGGTGGTGCCACGGGTACTGCATTTGCAAGCTACGATGTCAGCACGATAAAGCCTCCCACACAGCTCGTCACAGTCGCAATTCTTGTATGGGCACCCCTCAAGATAAACCTACGCTGCAGCGGTACAGAAAAGAAAACTAAATGTACATTTCATCCTTACAGTATAAGTGATGCATTTAACGAGCGGTCCACACAACTGAGCCCCCAGGTGAAAATGCGGCTCATTAGAAAAGCGCGGAAGTCCACAAAACCATTGCTTCAACGCAAAATACGCACAGTTGAACCCAGGAACAATGCGATTTTCCATTATTGGAATACATTCGTAGAAACTGTGCTGTTTGAAAAGCTGAAATCATGTTTTTCTCCTGTTTTTTCCCCCAGATCATCCTGCCTCTAAATGTTCTCGGTGAAATACACAGTCACAACAGGCAACACACTCCCTTGATGAGCAACTGGGACGACTGTTGTGGTGCAACTCCGGAATAAAGTGAGTGAACAGCGTGTGTTTGGCTAGTTGGTGCATCATTTCCTGGGTGAAAAAACTGCGCCCCGGAAAAGTGAGTGAAGACGTGCTTTGGGATGACACCATCATCACTCTGCACGATTTTCCATGCTTCTCATAACCAAGCCACAAAGGCCCATGGCTACGATGCATTCAACAGCATGTAACGAAATAAAACACACAAAAAAGAGGAGTGCGCACTGCTAGGCAACGCCAGGGCGTGCAGAAAGCCAAGTGGACAGCAGAGAGCACCATGGCGGCAGCCGCAGCAGCCGTAACAGTTCACTGCCGACGAAGTACGAGTCCATCGCAATGCAGCTAAATATGCTGCGCTACTAGGACGGGAACATGTCATGTGACACTTGTAGCGGTGGCATGGCAGAAGCCCTACCTTGAATGCAGTGAAACAACAATCATTTGCCATGCTGCAGCGCTGATCTCAGTGCCAATTAATGCTTTGGCATTTACACATGATAGGAATTGCTTAGACGCCTTCAAAAGTATTTGTTGCGTCCTAGGTAGTCTTCCAAAGCTTGTCTTTGCCACTGTATAGGTATGGTGGATGTTAAATGTTGCTTGTTCCTTGAGGTCACGGTTTTAGAAAAAAACTGAGCCATCTCCACCAATGTGAAACCTGGGGAGGAGCGGAGCATGCAGTGCATAAGTGCATTCTTGCGCCTTGGCGTTTTTGCCTACGGAGATGAAATCGTGGGGGGGGTAGAGGTATGCAACTTTGCTGTAAAAGTCTCGTCTTTGAAGCACGAAGTAGTGTGAGGCATTGGAAAACGAGTGTCTTCATGTTTTAGTGTTGTGATTACATGAAACGACAACACCGACAGGAGATGCTGACAGCCCGAGCCCCTAGGCGCCCCTGAAAAAACTTTGCCTTATATTTGAACAAATGCGGTACTTGGCTGGTGGCAGCAGCCAGTGGCAGCGTGGGGCATGGGAACATCATAAAACAACGTTTCAGGCAGGAAACATAAGAGGAAGGTGCGATATTTCTCCTAGCGTATCCCTTTGTCCCGAAGATGCACCACAAGGCAGGTTAGCCGTGTTGGAAACCGAATCGTTTGGATCCTGAACATGCATCTAGCTGCCACCTAACACGTGCAATCCTAACAACTCTTCCACAAACAGCTACTGCTTTTAACTGGCGAAAAACCATTCTTATTATTTATTGCCACATGCATGCATGCACGCACGCGCACACACACACACCTCATTCTAAGGCTTCCGTAAGCATGTCAGAGATATGAAACCATGAATGTTGACACACGGGTCCCTTTCCTCCTTACGATGATTTGCCTGTATTTTTACACTAGTGTAAATGGCACCTTGGGTAATCTAAATCCTGGAATCGAGGTAGACTTCTTGTTTAGGTCAGCACTGTACATGACCCCAACACTGGTCATACACTGGTTGTGGATCAACACTGGTTGTGGATGACACCACAACAGGTGCTCAAAAGATGTGCGAAATGCCTGTTGGAACATCTTTCCCTCCTGCAAAAAGTCCCCGGAGGACTTGAGCAGTGCAATCGCCATCAAAACCATCAATACAAACACACTAACTCCAGGCTGACAAAAATGAAATGTGCAAGAACCGAGGAAAGAGGCCTGGACATGACACAACTGCATGACTGCCCAAAACCCCCCTTACATTTTCAACACCAGTAAAGTCCTTTTCGGTTCTACACGCATGACAACACTTTAAGGTGACACGAAGTATGGAGGCAACTCAGGGATTCTCCAAAGTACCCACACCAGCTGAACATCAGACACCACTTGACAGTGCACTGCAATGTTGCAGTTCGATTTCACATTTTCTTCCATCTTCCAAGGAGGGTCAAAGGCAGGCATAAGATTGCTGACCATCAGGAATAAGAACGGCAGAAGCACAAAGGAAGTACAAAAATGAAAACTGCAAGGTAAGAGCACACAGTCTGCAGGAGACAAGAAAATAAAAGCCCATGCGATTTCTCTGAATGCAAGCCTCACTCACCTGCCCTTGGATGTGACTGAAGCTGTGTTCAGCTGAAGACCGGGCCAAGAAGGGGCTCGATGATGACCGGACCGGGTCACCGCTGCAGCCACCTGAAAATGGGAGACGGGATTCCACTCCATGTAGTGATAACAACCAACACTGTGGTTCTGAACATGTGGTATTTTGGCGCAATATTCTGGTCTGCGTGATACATTGCAATCCACATCATTCTCGTGGACATTTTCGTTGTGAATGCTGTCGTCAGTGGTCCCCCCCAATGACATCAATCGGCCCGCACCAACTGTCAGCTCACAAAAAGTTCTCGGATAAAAGTCTGAACGACTACAACTTTGCTTGAGTGCCAACAAGGCCATCGAAAGCAGCACTGAGGGTCAACAAACAAACCCTTTCAAAGTTCCCTCCACAGTTCTGTCAGAAGCCCTTTCTGTCTACCAGCTGAAGTGGTGCCTTTTTTGCAGCAATTCTGAATGGTTACTTTATTTACGACAGCAGGGCTGGGCACAGATGCAAGTTTCAGACGTACAACTTCTTTTACTTCAGCCTGCAACATTTCTCGTCTCTAGACAATGAGTTTGAGCTAAAATATACATTTAAGAACACCAATCATAAGACTACCCAGAATTTTACGTCGAGAGTTGCAACAGCCAGAAGCCCAGAACTGCCCAGAATTGCATTGCATGCAACATACAGCAATCATTCCACAAGTGCCACCACCGACTGATCATTCAACAGTTGTTTGGTATAAATAAAAAAATTTGTTAATATTTTCAAAACTACTTTCTATACACAGAACTAACTTTGCATTAGATTTATTATTGGTAGTTACAGTTGAACCTGATTATAGCAAAGTCACACTGGCAGGGAGAATGGATTCGTTATACAGTGTAGACCATTTATAATGTAACTGTTTAGAGTGTGCGGCCGGATACAACGCGAGTTTCTGTGACCACCAGTTTGCCTCTTACCGAACTCTATGCATGAGCGTAACTGCCATGAAGACAAAATACAAGTTGGGTTTATTAGAAAGACTGCTTAGTCCCGATAACAATGATACCAATATCATCGCAATCTTCGAACAAATAACGGAGATATTAAAGAAAACGTGTGAAGCAGTCGCGACCCCCTAGCCAATTTCCTGCAACTTTCTATGACGTCACGGAACCCTGTTTGTGCGATTGGCGGCCGCCTAACTGACCTGTCGCGACGGCACATGACTGGACGTCTGTAATGGGGCCTCTAGTTCCATTTGACCGCATCAATTGAATGCTAAAGTGCAGTTAACGCACTGAAAATTATATTCTATTGTTGGCCCGTATGACTTCATTCTTGCTCGTAACACGTCACTGTGGCGCAAAATTTGAATGTTTTTAAATACTTCTTGCTTTTTTTTTCGATAAAAAACACCTTTTGTGGCTGTATGGAGCTGAGTGAGATACTGAATCCTAGTTCTTCCAAATTAAACAAAGTTGCATTTTCTCTTCGTGGCTCCTTTAAAACGCGGTTGGCTGAAGCCCAATATCATTTGTAGCGCGGTTTTTTGGTGGGTTAACTGATCGACCGGCACAGCTCGGGCCATCGTTTTAGGGTCGTAAGACAAGGGAGAGAAAAAAAAAAAAAAAGGACTCAGTTATTTGACGCAGAGCGTGCTTCCTGCTCTTCTCTAACCTTGTCAAACAGAAGAAAAAAAATAGGCACCTTTTAGTTGCAAGTTCCGTTTTGCACTCGCGTGATAAACACAACTATGCCCTTGCTTTTGGCGCACTTCGGAAGATAGCGAGCCCCCTTCCCCCTGCTAAGTTGTTTCTAGAATGTTGTGCAGACAAACGACCACCCTTAATTTCCCTTTTCGAACATCTGGAGATAGCAAGGTACGACGTGGGAGGCTTCCACTACGTGTGCATTGTGCTGATAAGCAACTGCCTCTGACATCGCGGTGGGGTGAAAAAAGAAAAAAAAAAAAAAACTGAACAAATTTCGTTTGCGTTCTTATCACGTTTTCCCACGGCATCCATTCATAGACGCTCAGAAACCGGCCGTGCTCCCTCAAAACACAACACAAAGGAAGTTAAAGCTGCACTGGCGGTTCGTCAGACCCTGCAGGTGGTGTATGAAAAAAAAAAAAGACGAAATAAAGACCGCGCCTGTGTTTGTTCCAATGTTTGTTTATAGTGCGGTAATGTTTGTGGTGGAGCCCGCGACATAAGTTATGAGCGGTCTACACTGCGTACCCGGCATTCTTGGTAAGAGTAGGAACCTAGATTGCTGACGTAGAACAGGAGATGAGCCTAGCATTCAGCAGACACTTACCAGACACAGTTAAAATGAAAGTAATGAGCGCTATTCTAAGACCTGTGCTGCCCCATAAATATATACCGCATTTTGGTACATACAACCTGCACAGCCTTGTTGCGCCTACAGAAAGAAAAAAAAAGTCCTCTCGGGTTCACCACTGCGTTGGACTGCGTAATGCACCTATCGATCAGGGGATGAGTCTTGGGAGAGGCTTTGACTCTGCACACTAACCTGAATACTACTTTTAGCCACAATATGTGCATAATTCACTCGTTAAAACATTTCGTTATAAGCAGCACAAAAGCCATTAAAAAAGCATGGCCAACTGAATTTCACATTTAGTTTGTTATATAATCGATATTTTGCTATATCAGTGCGCATTGTAATGAAGTTGGCTGCTGCATATCACTTCAGAACACCGTAAAACCCGTTGTATAGCCCGGGGTTTCTTTCTAAATTTTAGGATGCGAAATTCGGCCCCGTACTATATGCGGATCCCAAAATTTCGGCCCGAATTCACACTTTTGGTTTCAGTTTCGGTATTGGACGGTGCTATTATCAACATCAGGTGTCTGCGCGCTTCTGCGTTAGGTAGCGTTAGTGGCGTTGGTGGCGTTAGTCCTAGAGACCGAGAGGTACAGGCAGGCAACAGTGGCCATTGCAATCACTTGGCGCACATCACGACGGCCACGATTTTACTCCTGTGGTTTTGCGCCATGTCAGGACCGTGCAGGCAATACTCGGCTGCCTCTGAAAGAAAAGTTATTCCTTCTGCCGAAACCATTGGCAACTGCGCTGAGGAGCGGCAATTCGGCATGAACGAGAGGAGCATTCGCGGTTGAGGAAGCAGAAGGAAGCCCTTTTTGCATGCAGCAGCCAGAGAAAAAGTTTCCGGGAACCAAAAAATGGAGCGTTTCCCGACATGGAACGAGAACTGACGGACTTTGTTCAGGAGCAACGAGCTGCACATCTCGCTGTGAACATCGAGCTGCTGCAAGCAAAGGCAAGGGAGATCGCTCGAGACAAAGGCATTCAGCGGGCGGACTTCAAGGCAAGCCAGCATTGGGTGTCTCGCTTCATGCACCGCGCTGGGTTCTCCCTACGTTGGCGTACGTCGGTCTTGCGGAAGCTGCCAGAAAGCTACGAAGAGCTGCTTGTGGCCTTCAGGCCTTTTCTGGCCTCCATCTCCAACGCGCTTGATGGCACGGAGGATGAGGTGCTGTAGGAGGACATTTTCGACAAGGGAGCTTTGGAAGAGAGTGCGTCAGACGAGGACGACGAATAATCAAGTGTGGAAATAAATGCATTTTTCTGTTTTTCCTCTAACTATATTCGCGTGAAAACGTGTTTTCTCGCGTTTGCTATCCCCGAGTTACACCTCGGACTATATGCGGGTCTGAACTATATACGGGTTTTTACAGTAATTGCCATTACAAAACATAATTAATTTTAAGACTGCAATTCCGTGACGAATCTGACAGTACTAGAACCCTGCCAAAACAAAAAAGGACTTAAAAAAAAAATCACAGACCAAACACAATAAGCAAACAGCCGGTACTTCACTGTAAATGCTGCTTATAAATGGACAGTGGCTTTTTCGAAGAAGCAGACGTTTATCCTCTTCAGTCCCAAGAATACGCAAATACAAAAATCTTTTGTAACACCCTTTTATTCGATTCATTATCCATAGAAATAAACGCAAAAAAATTACAATAGCAAAAAAGCAAACTAAAGTAATAGAATTTGATGGTATCCATTTGGGTACTCTGTGTTTCAGTGCGTGTGGAATGCAAGGACCAATATTTTCGAAATTCTACAATGCTTCAAAAATGCTACACAAATGCTACAATGCACTTTTATTTGGTTCATTATCTATAGAAATAGGTGCAAAAAATTACAATAGCAAAAAAGCAAACGAAAGTTATGAATTTTGATGGTATTCATTTGGGTACTCTGGGTCTTCTTACCCTGTGGACGCATTCGAGCGCTCGCGCCGGTTGAAAGCCATTATTGCCGCCTCGCTCTTCAGAGATGCCTGGACACATCGCGCCACCTAGAGGGGCTTAGTGAAAGCAAGGCCTGCTTTTTGCGGGGAGACAGACGCGCTAATTTCGAATGGGGGAAAGCTATTGCCTTTATGGTTGTGGTACCCATTTGGGTACCCCGAAAGAGCCGCCTTCTCCGCAACTCACCCCCAGGGCTGGCTGAATCCTCCTTGGGGGTGCCATCGTCGGGCCGAGCCCCTCCTTCCACGGAAGGTGGGCTACTCTGCGGCTGCGGCTGGCTACTCGGTCCTGGGAGGGCAGCAAAGGAGGAGGGCACCACATTCATCCTGACGGTGCCACTCGAGGCACCAAAAAAAAAACACAGCTGGAGCATGCTCTAAAAAAATGAACGAAGAGGCCACAAATGAAAAAAATTAAAGCACAGTCTTCAGAGATGTGCGAATTGTGATGTGTGAAGTGACTACGAGGTGGACAATGATTTTGTTTATTAAATAGTTGCGAATCAAAATGGATATTTATAGCACCTTACAATTTTTTTCGACGTAGAGTAAAATATTATGTTGTTTGCCTCGACATTTGAAAGTTTCAACTATTCGCTCACCCTGTTGCAGATATGTTACAAGTGCATATCCACAAAACTGTCCCCTTTGCCCGATGTGCCAACACAAGGAGTAACAGTTGCAACACCATGCTATTAATGAAAAATCCAAGGGCCTTCATACTCTGACATCACACTGCTTACAAGGCACCTGAAAAAGTGTATTTCCAGTGGTAAATTTGTGTATAGTAGTGAAGTCGACCGTGTAGGCGTTTGGTGCATACTGCTTCAAACGGGTAAATTCGTGTATAGTAGTGAAGTCGACCGTATAGGCGTTTGGTGTATACTGCTTCAAACAGGTACACAAGATATTTTATGGCGAAATTTATTAACTCTTTCATTACCGCGCCTATTCAAAATCGTTCAATTTGATCGATACTTTGGGAGCGCCTTGTCATAGCGTTCCAGGCGTTGCTCGAACAAGTGAAGCTGTTTAAAGTTAGATCAGAAAATGGCCTTCCAAAATCAGTTTTGTTTTCATTTTTGCAACGGAAACATAATTTTTGACACGCGTTTGAATCACCTAAGTGTGGAAAAGGGGTGTGGTCATCGCGCGCCACTGCTACCAACGAAGAATGCGTGCTACTCGTAATTACTGCACAGCGTTTGTTTTTTGTTATCAGGGCAAGAATGATGAACCAGTAAACGATTTTCAATCATCAGGTTGGCACTCTGACAGTAATAATCCCTGAAATCGGCTTAAAATGTCAAGCAGTGACTGTTTGCAAAGCTACTTTATGATTTTAGGCAGTTTTATTGCCTTTGCACACGTTGTTCTAAGTTGTGTGGTAGTTCTACTTACCCCAGGACCATTCGCAAACAGTTTACAACAGTTTCGGTTTCATTTCTGCATCGCGAAATTCATATGTAGCGCTACTACGCAGTTACCCAACTTCAAGGCTACCTGCAATGGCGCCTTGAGCATCCGCGACTGATTCTTGAACAAAGCATGCTGCTCCTGATTTCACTGAACCCTAACCTGATTTCTGCGATAAGAACTTCAGATGCAAGTCACACCCACCCAGTTGCCAGATCACACCCAGTTGCCAGATATCTGCTCCGACGAGGACAACGCTTCAAACTGGCCTTACACACTGCCAGCTGTTCGCCTTCCAGTTTCGTTTCTATACGAGGGTATCTCTGAGGGTCTAGTGTTGCGGCTTAGTTGAACTATCTATTCGGACAGAGTCTCCGATAAATCTTTTGTACTGCTTCATTTCAAAATGTTAGGTGGCGCTGCAATAGAAGAGCCTCATTGTGCCAATCTTTTTTATCGCGCAACAGCTACTCGGCCAAAGTTTGCAGGGCACGATTCTAGTGCATCGCACCTCATTCCTGCAAGCAAGGCTACAATAGCAAGTCAGAAGATGATAATAAAGCTCAACTTTATGTTTTTAGAGCTAACTGACCGTGAACGTCAACAGGCATCAACCACGGAGTTCCGTTTTCAACTTCATGCCGGTTTTTTCCGCATCGTGCGCTTGTCCCAAATATTATGCTGGCTGTAAATGCAAATTCAGTCATTGACAAGATGTTTTTACGTTACGTGGGGGCAAATTGGTGCCTCTGATAATGTGAAACCACCAGATCTCTTCCATGTAACCACCCGAAATTGCACGTTTTTAATTGGAGGTTGGGCTTCACCGCATGACACGAGCACCGCACGTGCTAACATTTTTTTATATATCTCAGAAACTGTTCTGCGCACGTCGACATATTTTATAGGGCGTTTTTGAAATGTTTCGCTACAAAATGTATATTCTAATTTTTTTCTGCTACCGGTGGTTTGTTATACACGAGTCCTTTTTTATCTTTTGTTTCG
This sequence comes from Haemaphysalis longicornis, assembly GCA_013339765.2. Classification (NCBI taxonomy): domain Eukaryota; kingdom Metazoa; phylum Arthropoda; class Arachnida; order Ixodida; family Ixodidae; genus Haemaphysalis; species Haemaphysalis longicornis. Next base: position 67,924,434 of record CM023449.1, on the reverse strand, counting down.
ACATTTTTCGCAACTATGATATATGAAAACATTTAAAAAACTGGTGTTATATTGGAAAGGCCGTTAAATAATCTGCATTTTGTAGTCCTGTAATTAGTGCCTAACCATTTTATTTAGCAGAAAAATTGTTTTCTTGGACCCCTAAAAATCGGTCAATTTCCCCGCGGTAACGAAACAGTTAGAAGGTTCTATGGGCTTCATACTACTATGCTGCTTCAGACTATTCCCACTGCCCTTGAAAAACCATCTTCCATGCAATGCATTTGCGTACAGTAACGAAAAGAAACTTCAAGGGGATTCGGTGCCTAGCACAGCGGATTACATTTATCCCACAATTCCAACTTGGAAGTTTCCCCACTTTTTAAAGACGATGGCCCCTTTTCCAGGGTTTGACGGAAGCCCGTCAAAGTTTTGCGCAGGGCACGTGGGGTCAATGGGTGCTTTCAATATCGGTTACTACCGCTAACCTTATAATGGAGGCAATAGAAGAAAAAGTCCTGGAATCTTTCACACACACCCCGAAAGTTTTCTACCGTTACGTGGACGATTGCTTTTGTGTTCTTTGCAAGGATGACGACCCACGATTTTGGCAGTGCTTGAATTCCGTAGGAACCCAGTGTCCGGTTCCCTGTTGAACAGGAAGAAAACGGCTGCCTGCCTTTCTTGACGTCCTCGTGAGGCACACAGATAATGGACTAGCCTTTTCTGTGTACAGGAAGGCGACCCACACTGGCCAGCACCTTAACTTCGCCTCCTGCCACCCGTTGGCCACAAGACATCTGTTATTTTCCTCCTGGTAACCCGGGCTAAGCGCATCTGCACCAGTGAGGAACAACTAGCAAGAGAACTAAAAGTGGTACAACAAGAAATATTCAGAACGGGTACCCGAGGAACTTCACCAAGAAAATTGAGCAGCGAATTTTGTCTCCCGCTGACACTGCACCGAGCCAAGCATTCCCCGGGCGGCTATACCTTACGTCGCTGGCATCAGCAAAGTGCTTTCCAGGGCGGTTTAACCACATGCCCTGGGCAAAACTTCGCGGCAAGCTATTGAACGGGAAGGACAAGCTCCCAAAAGAAAGATACCCTGGTGTCATCTACAAAATCCCGTGGGCGACTGCGACTGCGTGTACGTCGGTGGAGCTGGAAAGTTCCCGAGACACCTCAAGGAACCCTGGCATGATGTAAACAAAAAGAATGTCACCGCGAATGCACTCGCCGAACACGCGGAAGCTCATAATCGCAACATTGACAGGGACGATGCCACAATCATCACAAAAGAAAGAAACGTGACAACTGGGCTTCTCGTTGAATCGCTTGTTATACAAATGACACAAGATACCGTCAACAGGACAGAGGGCAACATGCCCGGTATCTACGCACAATCTTAACATCACATTTTGAAAGCATGAAAACCGCGACATATTGCCCCACCTCATTGTGACCAAGGATTCCATATGGGATCCGAACTGTCAACCTTTTTTCAAGACTTGGTCAGTGACCGCAACTTTGTTATGATGGCCTGTTTTGGACTAATTAAACACAAAATTTTTTGACTGTCCGTCCTTTGATTCAGCTGCCTGGCCAAGAGTTAAAATAGTTTTTGAACCAGACGTTTATACAGGCAGTACATTTCCAAACTACTAAATACGGCAGCAATGTTTATACTCACCATTATCCATAAAAGTAAAACAGGCATATTTAAAGCAAAACATAAATACATAACTGATGCTCCGATAAATACATCTCATAAATACATATCTGATAAATAAGTCTGATAAATACCGTATTTACACGATTGTAGGTCGACCCTTTTTTTCAAATTTGACCATCCAATGTTGGGGGGTCGACTTAGAATCGAAGTCGAACCATCTACCGCTAGTAACGGCAAGAAAAACGAGAAATCGGGGGTGCTACGAGGTGGGGACAGCTTTGCACCCTCGTTCCCATGGTTATAACCGCATAAGGCGTTTTATGCTCGCGAAAATGCGCCGCGCTGACGCTGCCGCGAATACCACCCGCATGCTGCGCGCTGCGCGCTACGCGATCGGCGGAGGCAACATGACGGGTAGTTCCAGCGGCCGCTTTAAACAGCTCTTTAAGATGTCACTGAAGGCACACACGAAGACGTTTGTGGAGGAAAGGAGGTGATAATGTGGTCGAAAACGACACTATGAAGCATTATCCGTGCCGCTAGGGAAAGCGCCAATCAAATATCCCCCACCGTGGTAAGCCTAAACATTTCCGGCGGCGCCAGCCGGCTAGTCCCGGGCGCTATCAAACTGATCAAAGAGCGCGCCTCCCCATTGCCGCGCTCGTCGCGCGTCATACGGAGGTACGAACGGTAGAACTGTCAATTAACTTAAAAGCAGTAGAAGCTGCCGCGCGCGCGGAATCGTCGACGCGGGCGTGAAAAAGTCGCCCGCGCAACACCGACGCGCACGAATCGCGTGCAAAAACGCGTCAAGAAGCTTTTTATTCGTCTCTAAAAATAAAATGAGTATTAGCGAATCCTTTGATTCAATGCGCGGCGCTCACGTAGCCCAGATCGTATCACGTTGTTCAGTACACTTCCGAACGCGATGGTGGGAGGCCATGGTGGGAGGTTAGTCGCTTTCCGTCAGCCGCCATTTTGTTTGTTTTGGTATCGCGCGCCAGTGGCTGCTGCCGGTTGCTTCGATGGTTGTCATCACGCAGCGATTGTGTTCTTCCCGCTCAACCCACAGCGCATGGTTATTCCATGTGCTTATACAAAAGCTTTTCATTTTTAACATCTACCGCGCACACCGCGAGCGCACGGCTCTTGTGGGAGCATCGATCATTGATGGTAGAGCCGCCGTGTGGGTTGACGGAAGAGCTTCTCTTTGTGATACGGTTTTATAGGCGGCGCTCGCATTTTTCTTTTTTTGAGAGATGCAATTTCGGGGGGTCGACCTACATTCGAGTCGACTTACAATCGTGTAAATACGGTACATATCAGCACGTTCTTTTAATCAAAAAAAAAAAAAAACGTGGTCTTAATTTTAAACACAAAAACAAGTTGAGAACTGGCATAATTTAATCTGGAAACGCAAAAAGGGCTCACGCTCAAGCCTGAAGCTCCTGGCTCAAGTGGCGTGCCAAACAGTAACAAAGGTCCCAACAGATGGCGCGCCAGCAGGGAGGACGCAAGAAAATTGACTCGAGGAAACCTCCGCTGTGTTTATCGTGCGAGGACCAAGGCAGGAGGGGAGCAGCGCGAGAAGTGGGAGGGGGACAGAGAGAGAGGAGAGGCATTTACACGGCAGGGGCAGCAGAAGAGTCATCTTTTGACGACAATTGCAGAAAGCGAGCACATTTGTTTTTTTACACCCCTCAGAGGCCCACTGCAACAGGTTACCCCCAGGGGGTGTTCGTTCCAAAATTCTTTGAAGCTGAGGGGCAGGCGAGTGTACAGGTGAGGCACATCGGGGAAAACTCTGCTGAACATTTACTAAACAAAAAAATTTTTAAAACAAACAAAGCTGGCTCTTCACATTAGAAAGCAATAAATTAGGTAATGTCTACGTATGTTTCCACGGTATTTTTTGTGACTTACGGCAACAGCCAAAAGCACTTGAGTGCTGCTTCAACTTTTTGCCAGCAGATGGTAGGCCAGCCAACTTGCCCCTGTTCGCCCCAGCGCAGGGGTGTCAACCGTGGACCGGCTTTTGATACATGGGGGTATGGGGAGTTGCGCAATGGGGAGTTACGGAGTAATTCTAGTTTGTTGTTCGGCGTACCGGTGGAGCGTATGATGGCCACAGGTCGGGCCATGGGCGCCGGCGGAGGGGGCGGCAGCATGGAGCTCGAGTAGAACTGTGGCAGCTTGGACGGGCTTCCCCGCACACTGGCAGCGTCGGGGCTGGCCTGCATCATTGCACCAGGGCAGAGCACCGCTCGTGAGCGACATCACCAGCCACACTGGATGCCCTTCACTTCCACGGGCAGTTACCATAAAACTGCGGTCAGTGTCTTCAAAGTTTGTTACGTCTTAAAGTACAATGGAATGAGTTACACAGTGTAGGAACACAAGAGGAGGTGCCAAGGTTATTGGAAATCGCAGCTGGGACCTCCTGCGGTTTCCTCCTGTTAGGCATAAGAAAACACTGACCGCGTTTCCGTTAAGTTTGCTTTGGTACCTATCGAGACATCTATGATATAAGCTGGGCTATAGGTCAGACCTCCACTTAGGCCAACACCTTAACTTCAAGGGCAAAAAAAGCTGACGAGAACTGTAAAAAAGCTCACAAGAAACGTTGTTTCATTTATATCCACTCCTTGTTTGTCATTGGCTCTCCCGTCTGCTCAAATGCTCATCAGAGCTGTTGGGACTTTTTTCGAAGGGGCAAAAGTCTCGCAATTTGTTCAATGGCGCGTCCAAGACCTGGAACTTTTAAATTCCTTTCACAGTACTCGACTGCGAGCTCAATCACTGTGCAGAATTTGGACTACAATGTGACCAATAGCGATCTCGCACCCAAATCGATAATGAAGTCCACCACCTTATTTTCGCACCCAACTCGTTAATGAAGTCCACCACCTTATTTTCTAACTCAAGGTGCACTTCACAACATCTGCAAAATGATTTCCTCATGAGTAGCACGATGACAACTTCAACATCTAGTTTTGCCAGCATTCAACGCTTGTCTCATACACACCAAACTGGTGTCCCTGCTTCAGCAAACTCTTATCATATACTGTAATTACTCGCATAATGAACCCACTCTTTTTCAGGAAATGTGGCATGAATTCAGGGGGAGGGCTTATTATGCCGGAAAAAGTTGCAACAGATTTATAAAAAACGAAATTTCACACAAGACAAGCGCTGTCAAAACCTTACCTTTCCTGTAAAAACATGTGGCTAATTATGTAATCAAATTTCTTTTTCATTCACAATATGCTACTGGCCCCCTACTCACTATCGTCCCCCTAGTCACCTTGAAGCTGTCCTCCTCGCTGAAGCCTCTTGTGACTTCACGTTTGTAGTCGGCCTACAGCGCATTGTCTTCCATGCCGTCAAGGCCCCCCAAAACTTCTTTTTCCACACCTGGAAACTTCCCTTGTTCGAGCACATAAAACATATGGCGATTCTGTCCATCACCAAACGTCTTGTTTTCGCCAGTGGCGTACACACACTGAATCAACACTAAAGTGTCACCCAGCCACAGGGATTTCATCTCAACGCATGCTCCACCAACTTCAGTTTAAAACCAGCTGTGCAGCTGGTTTTAACTGTAGCTATACCTGGTTTCAACTGTAGTTGGTTTTAGCTGGTAGCTGTAACTGGCCTATTGTGCACCGCGCACCAGGAGCACAAAAAAAGTCGGAACACAAAAAAAGCTCGGAACACGAAATTTCTAAAAGTAATTCGGTGTCATGGAACAGCACAGAGCAATTTCTAAAAGTCGGGTGTTTGTTTGCTACAACAGCACTTTATTTATGAGAATTACCCTTAAAAAAGACCCTCTTTTGTTCCAGTACTCCGCAAGCACACAATACAATTCTGTCAGAAGTAACGCAATACAAGTACCTTGGTCTCTGGATTACAAAAAATCTATCCTGGTCAAAAACACATAGATTTTGTAGTAGCTAAATCTCTCCGTAAACTTTTTTTCCTAAGGCGTTCTTAAGATCAACCACACCCAACTATTCGTCTCCTCGCTTACAATGCCATTATCCGTCCTATACTGGAGTATGCTGTGGTCATATGGGACCCGTTCACTCAGACTGATATCCAAAAACTTGAAAGGGTGCAAAAAAGGTTGTTAGGTTCATTTATAACTCGTACGGTCCTACTTCGATTACAAACCTTCTCTTGAAAAGCAAATTGCCAAACATTCCGGACCAAAATCGAATATTGCGCTTAAAATTTCTCTTCCAGTTGATAAAAGGTCACTATGCAGTTGACACATCACATATCGTTCACTTTTCATCGGGTTACGCGACAAGACAGAGACACAATCTTACTATCTCTCCATTGATGCAACGAACCAATTGTTTCAAATATTCTTTTTTTCCTAGGACAATCGTGGATTGGAATAATCTACATAATGATGTTGTTACCCTAAGTACATTGTCTGCTTTTGAAGATTCACTGCAGAAATGATTGTTATCTATGTTTGTACCTTGCTTTTTGTTGATTCTCTTGTCTCGAAGAATCACTGCAGCTATCAGTTACATAAGTTTGTACTTTCATTTGTTTTTGTTTTGATTGTTTGTTTTTGCCTGTTTTACCACTGATGTTCATGTTTTGTACCACCGCTCTGCTATGATCTTGTAAAAGATCGCAGTATCAATAAATAAATAAATAAAAATAAATAACAACAAAACCATGGAGCGTAATGGCGAAGTCACGGAACAGCACAGAGCAAGGAAGGAGTCGGGTGCTTGTTCGCATACCGCAGCACTTTCATGGTGCTATATGAAAGGAGGTTTCGCTTTGGTTTGCAGCAGCAAGCACACAATTTTTAAATTGCCAGCCACGGCATTCGCGCTTACGTCTCTGGCTACTGTTGAGATTTTTTTTGTGTTAGAATGCTTTTTTAGCGTTTCTGCCCATACTGTGGCATGATATCAAGTTACTTCGTCCGTCGATGACATCACCAACTATGCCGAAATAAAAACATATTGCACAGTACCTTTTCTATTCCCGCTGCATTTTTAAGCAAGGTAACAAGAAAGCAAATTCTCAAGAAGAAATGTGGGGGGAGGGGGTTCTATAATTGAGTGGGTTTATTACGAGAGTAAATACAGTACGCCTTGAACACAGCTGTAAACTGCCGCCAAGTTCTAGCCATCCCGGAGTGTTGAACACAGAACAAAACATGAAACAAGAATTAAACACTCAAGAATCAAAAAATATTGACAAGGGAACAAGAGAAATTGGTGTGCTCTGTCATGAAGATGCAGGCGATGACATCACTCTCATGGTTTCCAGACTAAAATGTACATTCTGGCAACGACCTCTACACAAAACGAGAAGCGAGTTTCGTTCGCATTTTTTTTTTCCCTTCTTTACAACAGAAATTACTTATATTGGTGTTTTACCTTTCTAAGTACAATTGCCTTAATTGTTACTTATATGTATTGCGGTTTTACCTTTCTGAGTACAAATTGCCTTAATTGTCCCAACTTGTAGCCTCGTCTGTTTTAGAGGTGCAGGTCAATTAGGGAGCCACAGACAGGATAGCCACAAGCCATTTTTATTTCTGTGAAACATCAGAACTATGGGCCTTAGGGGTTTGGCTAGCCTGCCATCAGAGGCCTTCAGCAGGGTCTTTTTTGTGACGAAAGCCTCAGGCAGAGAGCGCCTCAGTCAACTGCCGCACCCTCTCAGCACAGTGGCTCCTTCTGCTGCTGAAACATTCTTCTAAAAATGGAATTCTTCTTTTCATAGCTATTTCTGGCATTGTTTTTTTCTTTGCACACTTGTTCATTTCCAAACAAGATTGGTTAAAAATTTTTAAAACTGTAAAAAGCACTGTGCACGCTTCGCTTCAGATCATCTACTACTCACCGCAGAGTGCAGACAACCGTAGCTGAAAGCGGTGCGCAAGCAGACAACGCCAATACCTCCCTTTTAATTTGTACAAAAGCAATATATCAAAGAAAAATCAAACAAATAGACAATTTTAGAATAAGAAGTTATTGAAACAGCAATTTAGTTCTTAAATTATCAAAAATGGGAAACACGATTAGTGTGCTGAGAGGGCACTGCGGTTGACCGGTGCACTGTTTTTCACGCGTTTTCACCACAGATTCCCTGCGGCGACACATAGTTGCAATGCAAAAGTGACCCCGACGGCAGACTAGCCAAATTTCCAAGCACCACATCCCAGCGCCATTCTAATTCTCACTGCTTTCAGCGTCTCATTAGACTGCTTTCTAAGCTGTCCACCATAAAATAGGTGTGAATGGGAACAGAGTGAAACTTGCACGCACTTGGGGCCCCGTGTTGTGCGCTTCTTGGCAGACCAGGTTGACAAAGTCCGAGAAGGTGTCCCCGTTCTCCTGGTACTTGCCCGCCGGGTGCAGGTAGTACGAGGGCCCACCCAGGCTGGGGCCGCCACCCAGGGGACTGCCGGCACCGCCCGCCACCCCTGCGACGACAGTACACCGCAACACCCGACGTGAGTGCCGAAGAAATACACCGAGCCCCTTTAAAGTTGTCTGATTCACTTAAATTTACAAGTGTGTTGCTGGAAAAACATCTTCCCAGAGGCAATATAGGCAACCTGATATTGAAGTATGAAAACTCGAGGGTCTTTTTTTTAATTACCTCTTTAAAAGTCCCACCTAACTTTACGAAGTGTAAAAATGACTGCCCCACTGTTATCCACAAATGCAATGCTGGGAAGACATTTATGCAGAGGCAGTATAAGCGTACTGTTGTTAAAGTACGAAGCCCCAATAGCCTTTTAATGAATACCACATTACAACCCGTACGGAGCGCAATGCACCGAGCCCCCTTCTAAACAGAGTTCACCCCACAGCACATATGCGTTGCAGAAAAGACACTTATTAGGGGTCATTAAAACTGCCTCGCATAAAAATGGACGAAGGCCCTGGAGCTGACAAGCTGGAATTCGCACGCGGGTTTTGGCATAGACAAGCTGCAGCAAAGAATCATCGAATAAACAAGAGCATTGGCGTATGTCCATCAACCCTCGGTCCTCCGAACCACACAGTGAACAGCCAACAAGAAGAAACCAGATTGCGCACGTCTTGCAGACACCCTCAGGTGAGCGAATAAGAGACACAAAAAACATTGGCTCCAGATCTGCTTGCCTCAAGCTTTGCACGAAAAAAACCTTCACCATTCCTTCCTAAAGGAAGTTGAGAGAAGTGCGAAAGCTTTCTCGCGTCACAACTGCGTCAAAGGTGTGTCAAAACCTTCGCTAAAAGTGCGCCCATCATTCACTGAAAGAAAGCCAAATCGATCATCAAAACCTTCACAAAGACCCAAACTGTAATCGAAGAACAAACCCAAGCAGCATTTTCCTTGCACTACAAAAACACATGTACGAATGATCTAAATGCATACCGATGCGTGGGTTATGAGGTAACGGTATGCTAATATTGTCTTCCTTGTTCATGATAGATGTGTGTATTGTCTTATCTAGAAGCGTTCCTTTTTCACGATTTTCAAGTGACCGTTTTGATGCAGTGGAAGCCCGGTTTCAAGAAAGCACCATGTTATCACAGCTTTTCGGTTGACCGAGCGGTCTCAGTCCCACTAAGACAGATTGCGCTTGAAGTCTCCTCCCACCCCTGCCACGTAAAATTCTCTCCTTTCTCCCCCTCTAAACCCGCATCCACGCCCTCCTCTCGCGTTCAGGCCATGATGTTTGCTCAATTCAATCCAACTTCAATCCAAGCCAAACAGTTGAATCAGGTGACAATTAACAGAACAATATCCTCGCATTCGTAATTTTAGGACTTTGGAACGGCCTCGCCTACATCTATATTTATAAGTGAACTCTTTTTCAGCAGTTTTTCAGCCCAGCAGTTGAACCGAGTGATAGACGCGCAAACAGACCAGAACATTCACACTTTCGCGTTGGGGTAAAACCACACACTCAGGCCACGATGCACGCAACGGGGTGGCACACTCACGCTGGTGGGCCGTCTTGGGGTCAGCTCGGCTCAGGGGGAAGGCCTCCATCTTTACTTTGGCATGCGTGGACGAGACCAGGGGCCCTGCAGGTCGGCCCGCACGCACATGCAGCCGGAAACAACACTCACCATGGTGGCCGCCACCGGCAGACGACGAGACCACGGCGGGAGCCAGGCACGCATGCAAGCACACACTTCGGCTACTGCTAGAGTTCAAATCAATTTCTTCTTCCAAGTACTGTTTTTTACTCTTTCCTATGCAGACCTCAGAGGTTATTCGGCTCTAATATTAAATTTTCATCTCCAATGAGGAAAGAAAGAGAGGAAAAATAAAGAAACATTACATGACGGGAAAAAAATCTTCTCAAAACTCCTGCCGCCACCGGGAAACAAGAGTTACCTGGGAACAGCCACAGACAACCATGCACCGGAATTTAAGTTCTGTTCTGACGCACTCCCACGTGAGGCAGGCATTGCTGTTTCTAAGCAGCTTCCAACCAGCCCTTGACACTTGAGTTAAAGGGACCCTGCAGCACTCCCCATCGACTACTGGGAATGTATTTAAGGGTAAAGTCTACTGTCCCAGCCATTTCCTCCCGCAAGAATTATGAAAATCTGTTCACTGCGGACAATGCTACAAAAGCTGTGCCCTCTCTCCCGGAGAAGGGGGCAGCTCGCGGCGTTCTCTTTGGTGGCCTTCGATATATCCCAGGCCGGGGAGTTTTCTCCTTTTCTCTGCAACGTGAAGGGTCTATTTCTGGTCTGGCGCAAAAAAAAAAAAGAGGGCATGGCTGTCTGCTCGCAAGCGCAACTCTGGCTGGTAGGGCGTTTTTGAAGCAATAAACGTTTGTTGTCGAGTGGTCTCGTTGAAAGGGGAGTATTGAGTTCGTGACCCAAACTCCACGTGCACTCAAAACATAAAAGAAACGCCAAAACTGAGTGTACAGGTTCAGCCATAGAAGAGAGTTAGTACACAGCGCCGACGACGGCAGATCGTCACAGGAAATGCAAGAAATAAGCCGCGAAGTTGACCAGCGACAGCCAATAGGACAGCAACGGCCGCAACGACGTCGTTTAGGCCATGCCAGGGGTGCATAATGAGGAAAACTGAAGAGAGCGCGGTCGGTTTTTCCGCGTCTTTCGCAGCTATTTGCGCGCTCACCACTTCACGTGCACATTTAACATTTGGATCAGGTATTCCTGGCAGTGTAATCTAAACGTAGCGCAGGTTTCCTTGCACTGCTCAAAGAGTGTTGCAGGGCCCCTTTATAAGTCAATGCGTTATCACCGCATTGTTTGGGAACTACTGTAAGATGTACACTTGCCTTGCACTAATTCACCAGCACTCCGAATTCACTTCTTGACTCAAGTTGTTAAGCCGCAATAAAATTTACGCGAGCCCACCAGTATGGTACACTGCGGTTGATAACAGCCCGCACACTCTGTAGCAGGCAGCTGAAACAGTCCTGACAAACTAAAAATGCACAAAAATGCAAGTCAGAACTGGCGAAAATAGTACATGCAGAAAATACAGTGTATGAGCCACTCCGCAGCCTACATTTTACAAGTTAAATAAAATTACAACTGTGTGAAAAAAAAAAACAATAAAACGAGAGGAAAGGGCAAAAACAATATAACCTGTACCAACCTCAACATTCAGGCGTTAGAAAGGTTTTAATTAGGTAACAACGCTTTCCGCTCTATAAAGTGCCTACTTGTCGGCTAGTTGGAGTGTTAAAACAACCGACACTGGCTATCATATCCAAGATAACCATGCCTTCTACGGGATGATCACTGTGTAAAGCTTACCTGTGAAGTGACGCCATCCATCACCATGCAGGAGAACTTCAGGTGCATTACATTATGTGGACACATTTTAAACTGTGGAATTACCTGAATCCTCCTAAAGCCCGTACTACATGGAGCAATTTCGCCTGCGAATTCGCTGATGTGGCGCCGCTCGTGCAGCAAAACCACCTTTTTTCGTTGCTGCGGCAAAGTGCCAAACATTTGAAGCGGTCGAGCAAACGCCGCTCGTGCGGCGTGTGCAGCGTAGTGGGGCCGGACCTGCGGCCAATAGGAGCACAGCTCGGCACCACTTGCACGCTTGGAAACCAGATGGCGTTGCTTGTATGAGCGCGACAAAAGCGTGGGCACACCAAAACGTTTGTCTTTTCTGCTGTGTGTGCGTATATTGATAAAGAATTAGCGATTCTTATATAAAACTGCAAATAAACTTATATTTACCGCAAACCAGGCAGAAACAACTTGCCAAGAAAGTAAAATAAAACCACCCTTGTTAAAATCACAACAGTCTTTGCTGGTGGCAAACTTAATTCAGTCTGAAAACAAGGCGCATCCGAAATGCGAAAATCGCGGCGTTCGCAGGCCCCATGTAGACGACAATTCCAAGCATTGCAAACTTCGCAAGTGCGAATGTTCGTTCCAGCGGATTCGCAGGCGAAATTCGCTCCATGTAGAACGGGCTTAACACCTAACCACAGAACGCTGGTAATCCCTCGCTGCCCGTGATCAGTGCTGTCACATGCAGCCATGCAAAAACATAATTCTCTACTGAGGCCAACTTACAGCGCATAATGCGTGCACATTAAGTTCTGTGAATATTAAGTAATTTGATCAACTTTATCTTGAGCTTGTATTTGACGCTGCTAAAAAATCGCACTTACATTTATAACTTCTGAAGTGTGTTGCCAAATGACCTGCAAACTTGTTCGTTCTTATTAACAGAAAGGTTCCGTGTCCTGACGCACTGAACTGACCAACTGCCTGTTGGACTAATGCAACATGTACCAAGACACATACAAATTTGGTGAACAAGGCTCAAAGTACACGCAGCCTTCTGATTCAGTTACCTCTTTGGACGAGACAATTCTCTAACAGCACGCATGCCACACCCTTTCCGTAATGCCAAAACCAGAAATTATAAGTGGGACAACTAGTAGCTCTGCCTTCCCAACATTCTTCTCAGTGAGGCAAGTCTGTGGAAACTCACTAAACATTTCCATGCTTTAGGCATTAGTCGGGGAAAAACATTACCTTTGTTAAATTGTTAGCATTGTGCTTGAAAGCTGCTCGTGCTGGCACTGTCACAGCAATGCACCTTTTCATTAGCTTAAAAAAGGCTATAATGCAGCCGTAGAGCACTTTTTCCTTTCTTGTCGCACACATTTAAAGAAAGAGCCTTCAAAAAATATTTTTTCAGATTTCTTGCCGATAGTTTCACCAGGCGCAGATCTCAAGTTTGCTAGCATTTTCCATAAATGCGGACCCAGTCTGTTGACGCGAGACAACAGAAGTGAGATTCAGACTTTGTTCAGAATTTTGTCTAAGTCATTTGTTGCAGAAGCCAGTGATGTAAAAGGACCCTTCAAGCCATGTAGTTTTACACTCACATACACCAGAAGGTCATCATGGGCACCACCATAGCAGCTAGCAATGTTCCTCCCTTACTTGGCTTGGCTGGCCACACGGCTTCTTTTCGCTCTCGAAGCCAAAATCAACAAAAAATGGAAACAATTTTTTTTTCCTTTCTCGTCTTGCATGAAGCTTAGAAATGATTCCTGACAAATGAATCTCTTGCACCTGTATTTTCTACAATAATATTGTTGTTTTTCACAGCCGTACAGGCAATTAACTTTTGACCCTGTTCATGAGCCATGCCAAGGACAAGTGGAACGTGCCTCTCCAGCACATGACAGCGCGCTTGCTGAAGCGCCTCTCGCTGAGACACTGTTGCCAGATTTCCTTCTAGTAGTACATATTAGCACTATTAATCCACTAGATATAGAAAAAAATCCCCAAGGTGGATTAAGTTCGTGTGAAAGAAAATTTGACATCCACCTGAATTTTTTTTTTTACTCCAACTTTGGGATTTCCCCTAAACCTGGTAGATTAACACATGTTCATCATTTCCAAGTTGTTGATCGATTCACTTTCGCACTACAAAAGGCTAGCCTCTTGGTTTTCTCAGTTGGTAGAGCGACTGCCCTAAACAGGCAGTGGTCCCGGGTTCGAATCCTGGACCAGGACAAATTTTTCTTCAACTGCAGAGCCTCTGAGAAAGCTGTAGAGCTATCCTTTGCAGCTGTACGGCTGCATTGAGGTGGACGTCATATTTTTCTTTGTATATAGCACTGCGAGCGTCGTTTATCGTACTGCAAGTGGTGATAAGTATAAGCACTGCTAGTGAACTCTGGACAGCACTAGTGCTTTGTTTCCATCTGTACATAATCACCAATGCTAGCTTCTATGCCTCTGTGCCTTATCACCTTCATTCCTGTACACACTCATCACTGTGATGTGTTTGCCATTCTCGCTGCTGGAGCTGTACAGTAAACATCGCTTTGGACCTCAGTACGCTCAGTACAGTCTCAGTAAGCTCCACGCTTCAAGCCGGGATCGCGGCTCCTGAAACGAAGAACGCCAACAAGCGGGGGTGCACGCACCATGATCGACGTCCGGCCAAGAGCTGGTGGCGTAGAAGTGCGCCCCTCCGCCAGCGGTTGCGTCTTCTTCGGCCGACGGCAGCCTGCGCAGCCGCTTGCAGCGCGGGGGAGCGCCCCCTTCGCCGGGGCTGGCCGCACGCAGCAGCCCCGCCCCCACTGAGCTGGGCTGCAGGGCCGCGTCCGGTGGCGAGGCGTAGCCGTAGTACGGCGGCTCCAACTTCACGGCCTGGCCCCCATTGGATGCCTGCAGGACGGACCCTGCACACAGGCGCACACACGGAATGGTGGGTCCACTGCTGGAGGAGGCCAGGCGCGAAACAGACAAGCGCAGCCACCAAATAACGCCACTATTGAACAACTTTTGTTTTCTGCCTCCCTGCCTCATCACCAGGGGGCGAGACAGGTTCGGGTGGCTGGAGGTGATAGCCTATTTATTTAGGTGAACTTTTGTATTCCACTTCTCCACTTTGCCACTAGGGAGCAGAACGTGTTCAGGTGGCTGAAGGTGACATTTTTTTATCAAACTTTTGTTTTCTGGTTTTTCACTTCGCCACCAGGGCGGCGAGACATGTTCAGGTGGCTGGAGCTGACTGCTAATTTTTTTTGTCACCGCACAACTTTTTAACGAGGATTGAAAGGAGTAAAAAGAAAATGTTGAAAGGATATAAAAGACGTTACATACAAATGTGCAATCATGCAAACTACCAACTAAGGCTTATTTGCGCCTTTTTGAATTTGCGCCCAAGGAAAAGTATAACAAGTTGCATATACAAAAAGATACACACCCATGAAACAAATGGACACCTATGACACTTTTCTGACTGTATAAAAATTGAGTGAACCGGACCAAACCTACAAAACTTTTATTGTCAGACACAACAAATTAAAAGCATTTTTTTTTTCCTTTTTTGTCATTTTAAGAACAATACGTATGATCTGACCAGACTGCAAGCATGTTCACACTGCCTAATCTGGCAGTTTTTCAAAATGTGTAAAATACCACCAGTAGGATATATGGAAACACGGCTACAGATGTCATTGTCAGGCCCATCAAGTGCGAAATCTCACACAGCTAAAAGGACATTAAACTTCAAGGTCAGGAGATAGTGATACTGCTTCTGATGAATTTTCCTATGTAGCCGGTCAGATAGAACCTTGGAGACGAAACGCCATGCACACACCAAGGGTGGTGGACGCCAGTTGACCTCCTTAACCACATCGGTAGTGTGGTGAAAAAGGCTGGGACCATCGTTTAAAGTCGGTCTTTCGATGCACTCGGAAACTACTGAAAGATGAGAGACCCGATGCATATGCACATTCGAACGCCACCCGCGACCGCTCCTTGCCAGACTTGCAACACCACAAGAACCATTCCCAGCACCATGCATGCCGAACTTGAGTGCAGGACATTGCCACCACGGAAAGGAAACAGAACGAAAAAGAAGAAGACAACCGTGCTCTCGCAAAAAACCTTTCACCGGAAACAGGAAAAGAAATGATGGTGATCACTCGAGTGAAATGTGGCAGTCCCAGTGCAACAACCACCACACCACTGACAGGGAAGGAGGAGGGGTAAGGGTGGCAGACGACCGGCAAGACCGCAAGGTACAAACTGGGAAGTTTTGTGTGCGCGCGACCCTGTGGCAAATTACGGAGACAGGTGCGACCTACGTGCCCATGCGCAAAAACCATCGTGGGGTGGTGAAAGAGAGGAGGGGGGTGAGACATGATACGCAGGGGGGTTATGTGTCCAATGGGCCCTTACCACTGCTTCTGGAGCCATCAAAGACAAAGGCCATAGTTTGCCGCTCCAGGAAATCTTCCTTCATTTCAGAGAGACACCTCGCTGCAAAGAACACAATGAGGGGGGCCATTCATCATTGCCCCGGGCTCCTGCTCTGTCCAACAGAGTCCACGCCACCGGCCGTGCTTGGAGAGAGATAAACACTTCCGACGGAATGCCCCAACAAAACAAGCAATGATAAGGGGGGCGGAGCACAGCACTAAAGCAGGGTCGACATAGCTTTAACAGTTACCGTCGACGGTCTTGCAGGCACAGGGTGATCAGAAACTGTGCATGTCCCAAGACAACAAAAATCTAAATTTTTTTTTAATTGGTCCGGTACACTTTCATGATATTTTCATCCTACTCCTGTAGCCAGACTTTGTGTCTGCCAAGAAGTTGGGGAGAAACGGTACCTACTCATAGCCAAAATGCTCGCAGTTTTCTGCCATGTTACGGGTCGCTACCAATACCATCGCAAGAATGACTACATAGTTACAATCACTCATATTTCGACTGCAATCACTAACAACACCGATAATGGCATACTGTGTGACGACACATTGTAAAGTAATGAGATCTCCGCATGGGTTTCTCCCTAGCTTTTTATGGGGACTTGATGGTTTAATACAAGAGGAGCGATTAGTGTACAAATACTTACATACAAGCTGTCTAATTACCCAAAATGGACAGGGCTATTAGTAAACATGTTTTAAAACAAATTAATAATACTAGCACACATACTCGTACTGAAAGGCATGCAAGGTTCATGCACGCAACCTTCCTTCAGGCATTTTTGTGTAGATCAGAATGAGCTGTTGTTTTGCGAGAATATAGAGATGATACTTCTATCAATCATAATTTTATTTCCGTAGCCTTTTTGTATTACTCTTAGATCAATTTCAAGACACGACAAAGTGAAATAAGAATGCAAATGTGCATTTCAATTGCGCTTATCATTATTTGGTATCCTACAAGTTGGAACAGTGATAAATTTTCGGCTGGAAATATGAGAAACATCAAGCTCATAATTTTTTTTTTTGCTACCCATGTATAGAGGTGACCTAAATAAAACAAGCTGCCATGTTTTCAAATCTATATAAAAGATTTGCAAACATAGTTCCTGTGTTATTGTTGACAAAGCTAAACCAATACTAGTGCAAAACACAAATGAACGGCACGAAGTAATATTTCCCCCAATCCTCTGCTTATTTGAAGTTTTAACGAAAAATAAGTATGGTTAAGAAGTTTTCAGTTCATGACGTGTCCATTACAACAGAGTTGCACTGAACCTGGTCTTTGTACCAAACACCCCGCATTTTTCACCCTCGAATTTTGAAGGGCCAACAAGTACTTTTCTAAGAGAGAGATATAAAATATGTTCACAGTATAAAGTAATCCAGTCAAGTACAAGTCTGGTACAAGCGACACTTAGGTTACCAATAATTTTAAAAACAGCTTTCCCCAGTCGGCAAAGCTGCCATCACCAACCCATTCCATGCCCCACCGAATGGGAACTGTTCCATTTACTCTTCCCAACATCACCAGTGACACAAAGGTACTCTTCAGTCGAGAAACAATTTCAATTTTGTGCTGCATTAAACAGCCACCAGATGGTGCCACCTTCCTAAGCAGTCTGAAATCTGGCAAGGTGTGGCACTCTCTCCATTACACTGTTGGCATTCAGATATAAACCATTGTTTCATCAAACCTTTGCTGTCAAAAAATAAGAACTTTTGCACGTGTTTTGAAAGCATCAATTTTTAATCGTCCAGTCTATTGTCCGCCTGAGAGAAACTAGGTCTTCCATTTGTTGCAAAGCCCACTTCCTTCCTAGCAGCCATACTTTTCAGGGCAATGTAACAGCACACAGAAAATATTACGACCAAAGGAGAGAGACAGACGAGGGAGTATTCTCAGATAGTATTGCATAAAGCAGCTTGCGGAGACAAATCAAAAATCTCGCAGATAGAAAGTCCCAGACTTCCTAACTGCGCAGGGTCCACAGGGCCTCTTATCAATGTCCTCAGCAGGAAACAAGTACATTTTGGTCTTTGTAGACCACTTGAGTCGTTACGCTGAGGCTTTCTCGCTCCGAGACCGAAAAGCCGAAATGGTCGCTCGTGTTCGTAGAAAAAAATCACAGGGAACCCTAGCAGCTGTTAACAAACCAGGGCACGAATTTTCTGTCATGCGTCATGCAGGAAGTGTACAACCTCTTAGGCATTATCAGCTACAAACCACTGCTTATCACCCTCAATGTAATGGGGCCAGAGGCTGAACCAAACTCTGGTAACAATGCTATCTGACTATGCTGACCACGATCAGAGGGACTCGGATCAATGGCTGGCGTTTGCAGTGTTTGCTTACAATACCAGGGAACTAACGAGACTCCCTTCTTCCGCATTCACGGTCGCGATGCATCAGTGCCGGATTTCATAGGCGCACCTCCTGAGACGCATTACGGCACTCTCGAATTTTACCGCGCAGAGCTAGTTCAACGTCTCTCAGTTTGCCATCAGCTCACGGCTGAGGCACTCAATAAAGCGGCCGTAAGACGAAAGGAGTGTTTTGACAAGAGCAGCCAAGACGGGGCCATACAATTTGGGAGACGGGGTGGTGTACATGAGTAGAATACCAGTCCCCTCGCCTCGCAAGGAAACTAGCATAGAGATAATATACTGACTCTAGAGGGAAAGCGCGCCGCTGAGCCAATGCATTGGAACCGTACGACACACAGTGGCAGACATGATACAACGATTTGAAGGTTGCCAGCTGAGTTTTTGCTTACTAAAAACGGCGAAAGCGATGGGTTGTAATCTGGCAACGGGCTACTGTGGCGTTTCCGCGTCCGGCTAGCGAAGCATGCCGGGATTAATTGTAACATGGCGGACCGCGGGCCAGGCGGATTTTGTGTAGGCAGCGTCGACAGCATTGCGTAGTTTATCTCCTGTGGGTAGGTAACCGACGTGTTTTCGGTTTAGCGTGTGGCTTATATGTACTGAGACTATTTGAGCAAGATGTGGCAACGTTCACACAACACGACTATTTGAGCAAGATGTGGCAACGCTCACACAACACTTGCGCGCAAGCTCGAATGCGCCTGATCGCATGCGCGAGGACGTCAAGGAATCAGCTGATCCGTACTGGGGCGCACAGAAAAATGAATCTCCGTCATGATCTCCGTGCATTTTTGCGCTGTGCTGCTTTGTTTGCCATTCTGTGACATTTTGCGAGTCGCTCAATGCTTTTCAAATGAAGTGAAGTGAAGAACTGTGGCTTTGTAGCTGAATGTAAAACCTTTGTTGACACACACACAACAAGAAAAACGTTATCGCATGGGCCAACGCTGATATTTCCGGTGAGTCGCGGCCCTTTGGAACACAGGAACGAAAGAGCGCGGTCGATCGCAGGCCAACGGAGTGGCAGAATGCATGCCAAGGGAGTATGCGAAATACAGTCAGCGACGTGTCCCGTTTTCCTTTCTGTCTGTATTCGTCAAGTTCTAGCTGCTTTCCACCACTTCAAAAGGAAAGCTTGCGGGACTGAATGGGCAGTAATTTGCCGCACAGAGCGCGCGAGGAGAGAACATTGACTTGTTGACTAAAAAAGATTAATTGAAAGATTGATTAAAAAAGAAACCGCATTTCGTTACCTATTTTTTCGTTCTACCTTCACGAACGTTTGCGCGAAAGTTCGAAGCACGGAGAGCTGTAAGAAGTTCCATGAATAAAACAACTGGAACCGAACAATTATAAAAGTTCCTTTTCCAACGGGAACAATCGCTGGCTGCCACTCCGTAGCCTGTAGTTTACTTGCGGTCGTCAAGGTCAGATCGGAATCGCTGTTCCGGCGGCAGTTCAGGGGCAATAGACAGGGGGTGTTTAACGTGAAGAAACGAATGACAGCCTCGCAAGCGCCCGGGGAGGCACTTGCTCAGCGCGTGCGTCCGAGTTGTACCAGTTGCACGCGTTTTGCACGCACGCAGATCTGAGCTGGATACTGCACGTGCACACACTGCGCTAGTCAGACGCAAGGGCCTCGCTACTTCCTAGCACACTTAAAGAAATCGAAACCAAAACTGAGCTACGCACTTACTTTTTGTTTGCAAATTAGAGCTTAATTACACTAAAAGTTTTTTTAGAGCTAGTTTTAATTCCTGAGGCAATTATTTGCGACTGTTTTGCTTCAGTTTCTTATTTTAGTTAAATAATTAACGAACAACTCTTTACAAAACTGAATACAATTGATCTGGCAACCATGGGAATTGTATCATGTCAGCGCCCACGATTCGTACGGTCTCGGAGCTCGGTTTACCCCCCTGGAAACTAGAGCCAAAATGAAAGGGTCCTTTCTGTGTCATTGAGAGGGTGTCAGATGCAACACGTAGAGTGAAAGGGAAACGACGTGGGAATGAACGCTGCAACAACAGCTCGCCTCACAAAAGCAATAGCCCAGCGGCAAGCCCACTTGCAAATGCGCTTCCCGGAGCCCTCGTGGAGGAAATCATACACAATGCTTCCCCGCGGCCCAGGCGACAGTAGGCGACTCCGTCTAGCCGACTCATGGCTACGCGCTCTATAGCAGGGGCACGCCGCCTACCCATCAGTTCTGAGCATCTGTCCACGGGCACGGTTGGGAATACGCTCTAACTGTGCCCAAGCCTGCCTAGAGATACCGTATTTATTCGAATCTAAGCCGATAGTTTTTTTGAAATACTGATATATATCAAACTCCAGGGTCGGCTTAGATTCGAGGATTTTGAAATACGCGCCAATTTCCAAGTAAAGTGGCGCGCAGCTAGCGCCACCCAGAAAAGAAAGTATTGTAGCCATTACTAGACGAGCCAGTAGCCACTTAAGGGCCATAGGCCGCCATTTTTAATTGTGCGGACCCTGTTCTGTGGGACAGTGGCCTGCGTGCGGTGTGGCGTTTGGTTTTGACAGCGGAAAAAGAAGCGGTGCCATTATAGTGCCGCTTTTAAAAGAAAAGTTGTTTTAGCTGCGGAGTTGTCGTCGAACGTTCAAGCCGGGCGGGACTTCGGCATGGATGAAAAAAATGTCCGTCGTTGGAGGACGCAACGGGAGAGGATTTTGCGTGCACCGCAACGAGGTTGGCAATCACCGGACCACGAGAATGCCGTCACTATGAAATGGAGATGGCATTGGCTGACTTCGTTCAGACGCAGCGAGCAGCTGCCCTTCCAGTAACGACGGAAGTGCTCCAGGCAAAAGCAAGGGAGCTTTTAAGGGAACGAGGCTTATCGCGGGCACACTTAAAAGCCAGTCGGGGCTGGCTACAGAAATTCATGAAGCACTTCGGCTTTAGCTTCTGCCGTCGAACCTCAATCGCCCAGAAGTTGCCCGGTGATTTTGAAGAGAAACTGATTGAGTTCCAGCACTGCATCTTCATGTTCAATAAACGTGTTTTCTCTTTGTGAACGCTGGCCCTGCCTTTTTGTTCGGCCTACATTCGGGGTAAGTTTTTTTTTTTTTCGCGCCTTCGGACTTTCGGGGGTCGGCTTAGAATCGGGGCCGGCCTAGATTCGAATAAATACGGTAATGGCTGCCATGCAGGGGTTAAGTGACAATGTTCACTTGCGCCATGCACACGCGAGTTCACAGGGTATTAATGCCTAAACTTTACTGGTGCCGACGCGTCTCGCTGAGTGATATAACTGTATTTGGGGTGGTGTCGTGGTGTTGTGGTGCGGTGTTTCTCCTCATGCGTGGAACCCAGCCATGAACCCCAGGTCCACATTTGTGAACAAAACTTTCGCAGGGACAAAAGTCTTTTTTTTTTGTGGATAAGCGAGTGCGACGTTCGGATGTTGACACCGACCGCTGACTGCGTGCCACCGATTCACAGAAAAGCCGACATGCGTACCACCCCACAGGAGACGTCCCTATGCTGACCCCGGCGCCTATGCACATGAAGCGTGCAACGACCAGCCAGCACCAAGCTCTGCCTTCCCTCCACGCACTGGTGGAGGTTATAAGAAGGCCCGCACACCCCTCGATCGCTCTCTCGCCACCTGCCGTTGTCGGAGACACCGTAGGGGACATCCAAAAGTGCTCCCGAATCCTGGCCGACGTCGAGACGACGATCGTCCCTCGTACCCATCTACGCAGACCAGCGAACCCGCAGCAGCACTCCGAGTTCACCCCCTAGTGCCCTGCAACGCCCGTGGACATCACAGCGCCCCGGAACGAGAGTCCCGACCTTCCCGGGACAACAGAGCAAGTGCACCCCGGGCACCTCTGCCCCAGAATGAAAGGTCCCGTCTCCAAGGTCCCGCGCCAGCTGCCTTTCTGACCCGCTCTTACAAAGGACACCATCCCACCCGCTGAATGAGTCTGCACCAGCCCAACTTCATCGTTAATTAAATTTCTACTATAGCCAAAACTGTGTTGCCTCTTTTCCCTTCGACTATGTGCGGACCCATTTAGTGGGTAGCGTGACGCTATCCCCCTATCAGAGACGTCACATTGAACTGTGTGTGAAAAATTAGCGCTATCAGTGAGATAAGAGCAGCTTAGTCGCTACTGCTGCTGTAGGGGGCTCATGGCACAGTGCGCACTGCCATGAAGCCACACCGGAGGAAATACCTTGCATATAAACTGCACCTCTACTTTACCACTAAAATTTTCAATTTTTGGTGCGGGACACATGGGTGAAAATACAGTAGTGTATGTTGCGAGTAGAGGGTGACGTGAGCGTTCTTAAAAGGATAATAAATGACGCACTTGAACCCGAAAATGGCTCGTCTTCTAGGAGAACTTTTCCGCATTTTCTTTCTCTCAGTTGAAAAAAATCACATGCGCATTAAAGTTGAGGGCACGTTCGATTCGAGTAAATACAGTACCGTATTTATTCGAAAATAGGTCGAGCACGAATATAGGTCGACCC
Source organism: Haemaphysalis longicornis (assembly GCA_013339765.2). NCBI lineage: Eukaryota > Metazoa > Arthropoda > Arachnida > Ixodida > Ixodidae > Haemaphysalis > Haemaphysalis longicornis. The sequence continues at coordinate 67,901,640 of CM023449.1, read as the reverse complement.
CCTAAAAATTGAAGTCGCCGAAAAAAAAAATAATATATTCGATTATAGGTCGACCCATACTTTTAAGAAAAAAACTTGAGGAAACTTTTTAAAACTCCCATTTATTTACAACGCGGTCACCTCACTGGTCGGAGCTAGTGTCACTAAGTCGGAGCCACACACTGCGTCGTCGTCGGAACTTGCGCCGCATGCGCCGCAGTTCATTACCCACCCCCGCCCCCGACTGGCTTTGAAGGCTGAACGGCCAATCCCGCCTCGCAGCGCTAACTGTTGAGCTTTGGTCTGAATATCTTCGCAGGACACTCGGTGTCCTTTCGCACGCTCCTCTTCCACGTGCAGCCGGAGTTTTTTCTCGAGAGCATCGTGCCTCCCACCACGAAACGCACGACGCAGTCCCCTACAAGCAAAAAGTTCGTGCCGCTGTTTCCGCCGTCCCCTGATCAGCTTTTCATTAACGAGTAACTCTCGCTGAGCGGCGCAGTTGTTCAAGTTCTCAGCAAACAAAATCACCCGGCGCTTAAAGTCCGACGTGACATCGCGAAATGCGCACGAGAAAAACGTTGTGTGCGGAAATCACAACGAAGCAAACACAAAGAAAGCGCATGAGACGGAGAACGGGAGATAGTAGAGACAGCGAGCGAAGCAGGCAACGCCGTTCCGTTCACGAGGTGGCTACGCTAGGTGGCGAAAGTCACCTTTACCCCCACCTCGCGCTAGCCGCTACCGCGGCTCCGAAGTCACCAAGCCAAGCCAATCTGGCTCTCTAGCCAGTACGTAAGCTCGCTCGTGTGGTTCGGCCAGTTCGGCCGCAGGTAATGCGCGATAGCCGGCAGTGACTGTGGGTGGTTTTCTTACACTGATTGTTTTGTTATTTTTTCCTTTATTTTCTTGCCTGTCTTTGTTCTAGATGCTCCGCGCTGCCGCCTCAAATTGAGGAGCGCCGGGCGCGACGGAGAAACGGATCGCTCGGTGCGCTCGCCATTTTTGATCACGACTATAGGTCGAGGTTCTTCGGTCACGATTATAGGTCGACCCTCAATTTTTAAGCACATTTTCGGAAAAAAAAGGTCGACCTATATTCGAATAAATACGGTAGTATCCATTACACCATGCTTTGCGACACAGCTTCAAGAGTAATCAATTCCCGACTGCAAACAAACCATTCATCAAGTATGTGAAGAATGTGGTATCAGCCTGTTCAAAGGATTCCCAACCAACTGTGGAGGTTTGCAGCAGAAGTGGATGGCTAGGCAAAGAGATCATCTGCGCTCTTAAGAACAGAAGACCTTCAAACAGGACGACCAAACTAACTGGACAAAACACACCACTTTTGATGGCCAAAGAGCTTCACGCAGGCCTTTGGAAACACCTGCAACCCCCAAAACGGACTGTAAGTGCAACACAGAGAGGCCAAGTAATGCTGTGAAGCAAACAAAAAGGAAGTGATGTTTTACAATCTAAAAACACCATTCACTACAGCTGTTCACAAAGCTTCAGTCCCATTTAAATTCTTGTAGTGCCCAACTCGAAAATATATCCAGTCTCCCCCAAAGTAATAGGCAGGACCCCCAAACATAGACGTCGGGCTATGCCTATCACGAATGAAAACAACGGTATTGGAGGCTCACAACAAAACTACATATTTGGAGCATGCAAGCAGCAGATCTCTAAGTCAGGTGACAATGTCAGTATACAACGACACACTCAGCTGCCTTGCCACCTGAAAAGGTGTTGCGGACTGAAATGGGGACTGTGGAACTCTCAAGCACCAAGCTCGCTACAGAGGCCTGAAGCTAGCAAGGTTCCCAGTGCCCAAGTCACAATTAGCCCTGGTATATGCAGTAGCACTGGAAATAGAATTAGGCCAAACCAGCTTGATCGATGAACCCAAACGGCAAAACTGTCCCAAGCCGGGAAATTTCTTTTGTACGTAACACAGTGGTATTTTTCGAGGCGGCCAAAACAGGATGGCAATTTAAAGTCGAGAGTTGTGCTAGAAAATACGTGTGTGATGGAAATTGTAAAGAAGACAGATCACCACATCTTTCCAAATTCCTTTCCACCCCCATCTCCTCCAAAGGATGCAGACATACGGCATTACCGTTTTCAGGACAGCATTCCACAACACAATTCCGCCATAAAAATCCATTCACTCCGAGATTGCTTTCCATTATAGCCCTGATTTTTAAACTTTTTCCCAATTTTGGGGGTTTAATGCACCGAAGCTACAATGCACCGTAGTGGAGGGCTGCGGACTAATTTTTATTTTAACTCCCGGGGATCTTTAATGTGCGCCAAAATGTCAACAAGCCCCTGGAGCCGGATATCGAAGCCGCAACCTTATTAAGCTCAGCAGCACAACACCCTAGCTATTGAGGCACAATGGTGAGTTCTGGCTTTAAATCAAAGGTATATATAGTTTAATCTTGATATTTCACCATTTTCTTTTTGCTCCCAGATGTTCACCAAAGCCTCCCTTTTTTCAAAAATATTTGTGTTTCACTGCAAGATGGTAATGAATACATTATGATTACATCAACAAGCTTCTTGTGTGGCATTTCGTGTGGAAAATTTCAAACTATATTTCACACACACAGAGTGCTTTACTTACAGCTAAGAGAAAGTTTCAAGGTTTTATTTGTTCAACTTGGCACCGTTATTAAGACAGCCTGAGGAGCCAGAACTCTGCTGAATTTCGGGATGGTGGGTGCCTCAACAATCCAATATCTCCGACTTTCCTCTTGTACCACCAATAACAACGTTGCGTGAAAGTGCGCTGAACAAAACCAGAAACAAAAACATCAAAAACATAAAAAGCTTGCAGAAACTCCTAAGCGAGAATCATAGAATAAATGCATAAACCACTCTGCTATATGCCAAGCCCCTTTGAAGTCTGCTTCACCACTACACATGCATGCATTTCTGGGAAGATATTTCTCCACGTCCTATCTATGCACTCCGATATCAGAGTAGAAAGGCCCTAGGGTTTTTTATTCAATACAGTCGAATCCCGCTACAACGAAATTGACGGGACGTGCGAAAAATTTCGTTGAAGCGAAAATTCGTTGAGGCGAAATCTGCCCCAACACACCACGGAAAGGCCAGAAAAATAGCCTCGTACGTTTCCGCAACATTGGCAGCATAATACAATGTTTAGAAAAAGGAGTGACGCGCCATAACTCATGTTTATTCGGATAACAAACATACCAATGGTTATCTGTTTTTTCACCACCCAAAGAACGCGTTACGGAGGGGGGTGAAGATATGCAGGCGCAAAACGTATCGCTGTACAACAAGGCGTGTCCACCGAGCTGATTACTTGCAGATAGCTGCTAGGCTGTGGGAAGGCCCCCTCTCGCTTGTGGCAGGAGCAGTGCCGTTATCTTATCCTCCGACAGGGCACGGCAGCTACTGACCTTGGCAGGCAAGACGCGCGCGCTTGCATTTAACATGACCGCACGCTCGCGACTAAGATAGGATGACTAGGCTTCAAGACCAAACACGCAAACATGACTTTTGCTCTTGGCTATGAAGAATGGTTGAAGGAAAACGGCAAGGACAGCTGCTCACAACGCATACATGACGGCACCGACGGCACCGCGCCAGCAGCGGAGCACATTCATGCAATTTCAACTGGATACGGATTGGCTGTAGCTCTGGGGCTCCGCCTTGGCGAAGCGGGCCTGCGCCTCGTGTAAAGACGGCCAGCCACATCGTTATCACCATCAAGCAATGGCGTGCGCCTGAGTTATTTTTTGTTTTGTTTTGGGTGGCGGTGTGGTCGCAACGCGCATGTTTTCGGTGAAACTAAGCGTCCTGAATGTATAAAAAGTTACAGATAGCTGGCGCTATGCTTATTTTATTGTAAAATAATTGTTCAAACCCAGCCCAAATCATCGAAAGTTTCGTTGAAGCGAAAGCAAGCCTGACAAATGGTTCGTTGTGGCGAGGACTTTGTTGCATTGACTTCTATGGCTAGCTGACGGGGAACTGGAAATATTTCGTTGAAGCGGAAATTTCGTTGAAGCGGCGTTCGTTGTAGCGGGGTTCGACTGTACCTTAACAAGGCCCGTATCCCATGTTCAGCACAATAGAATGAGCCCCTTTAAAGTTGGCTTCATTACTATGCATACATGCATTTCTGGGAAGGTGTTTTTTGGAGACGTCTTATCTGATAGGATATGAGACGTCTTATCTGCAAACATGAAGGCCCTAAGGACTTATATTACACACCTCCATAAAACCCTAGGCTACCCACCAAGCCGTTCTAAAGACGAATTCCAGGGTCAACATAAGGAGTATGATATTAAAGGTTAAAATGCTTTAGCACCTTCCAATAATATCATTTCCCTAAGCAGCAGAAATGCGACACGTCAAGTGCTACCAACAAACAGATGCATGTTCTGGTTTAGTTCAGATAGAAATGCTTAATTAGCTAGTTAAATATATGGAGGAGTCTCTGCATGCATAAACCGGTGTAATATGAGCAGCAATGAACCAGGAAGGATGTTTGTGATTTGTGAGCCACCAAAAGGCTCAAAGTAATGATCCACTCTCAGCAATTTTGTTGCACTAAGCATTTCCTGCACTAAGCAAAGGAGTCAGTAATGCAAGACGGTCCCAAATGACCTCCAACAGGCGCCAACAAAGTAACAAATTGGATCAAGTGCTACCAAACTCTGCAAACGAGAAATACAAGATTTGGGCGTCCAGTTCAGCGGGCATTTTTTTCACTTTCAGGGTTGGTTTATGCCATCAGATTGTTGAAAGCCAATATTTGAAAAAAACATGTGATACACACCAAATACAGCTTTGGTGACATGGCTAAATCAGCCAGAAACGACAGTTGTATGAACATTGCTAGAAGCATAAATGCCCCCTCTTTTTTTTTTTTTTAAGTGTGTATCAATTCGGACTTTGTTTAAATTTCTGTCACCGCGGCAATCTCAATAGAAAATGTGTGGCTTATACAATGGTGCAACCTGTCTACACAATTTTCCCCAAGAACAGCATTTAATAAACAAATGTGGCTTGTATACAGTAGTGAGTTATAAACTGGATGATACGGTAGTGCAGTACCTCACAACACTTCTAAAGTCTTACCGCCTACATGGCTGGGTGTGTCCTCACCCTGAAGCTTAGCTTATTCAGTGGGCTCCGGTAGCCTCTATAAGCAAACACAGAGACGGAGACAGAGGGCTCACCTTTGGAGAGCCGGTAGAGTTCGGCCGATGTGAACACGCCCGTCGCTAAAATGCTGCTTGCATCTCCTGCACACCCAACAACACCCGCACCACCCATCAGCCTGGCGTGTCAGGCGTGGCTTCATTTTGCAACTGTAATTAGCCATCAATGAAATCAAACATTTCCCACTGCACCTATCGAGCGTGAACAGCCCCATACCAACAGAGTAAAATGCTCACTGCAGGGCTACAAGTGCTCATTTAAGCGAGGCCTGCTATTTGGTATGCGGCTTTAAGACCGCAGTATCATTTTCAATGTGGTTTTTGGTGGGTTTTTCTCTCGATACAGTAAAACCTCATAACAAGAGACACTTGGTTACAAGAGACATTTGAATGAAAACAGCTTGGCTGGTTTTCCTATGTTTGCCATGTTAGCAACACTGCATACAAAAGACCTTGGTTGCAAGAAACATATTTCCTAGGTCCCTTGAGTGTCTCTTGTAATGAGGTTTTGCTGTATCAATTCCAAGTGGTGAACACGTAGAGATGTGGTTAAAAATAGCTCTGCATATCCTTACCACTCCCAGCAAACGTTTTGATAGTGCCAGCAGCAATGAGTAGGATGATGTTAACGCCAAAGTTCACTTCCAAAATGCACGATGCGGGCCTCTATCAAGTTACACATTTCCCCTTGGCTCACACAAACACTGCGACCGCTACAAACAAGCTGCAGACATCACCTAAAGGAGGTGGAAGCCAGTGCAGTTTATTCAATTTTGCAATGCGTTGGAAACTGCACTTGGCAACCTTGCTGTAAAACCAGCAAAGAACACAATTTTTGTGTTAAATCCTCAACGCGAGCGAGGAGAAAGCAGTTTGGAACGAAAAAAATTTTAAACAGCGAGTCGTAATGAAGTCGCAACGTTCTGCAATCCTCTCTTAAGCACTGCCAAATATAACAACATTACAACAGCTTTCGTTAACCCCATACTTTTGTACAAGTGTAGTTTACCCCGCTGTCAGCAGTATATAGGTTTCAGCCTAACATTAACTGAGCACTTTTCACAGTCCTATCCTTGACTCTGCTGGTTTTAATACAGCCTTACACAGTAACCTCATAGCAGCCATAGTGGTTTATTTAAAAGAAACGGGCTACTCTCCGACTGTGCTATGTGAACACACATGCGAGAGAATTTTGTGACTTTGCCGCCTTGGCTGCATGTGGTTAACTGTAATGCAAGACATTTAGTAACGTGTCTCGAACTCACCCACAGCTATCTTCCCCGCAAACTACGACAGTTTCGTTTTTCACCGAACGATTGAAAATTTCCGCCTCGCTGAACAGCTAGAACTATGCAAAAATCAAAAGTGTACATCTCCTGCAACATGGCAGATGACACCAGAGGCTTTATAAAATGCCCACTGCAGTTCTAAAATCGCCATTTGAATGTATCAGTAGCTGGCTGCCGATGTTCTATGGGAGTCAAGAAACCAGTTCAGTAATCACCAAGCTGTTTGATTCAATATTCCCTATAAAACCATTTTGTGGTGACGCTTCTCAACTTCTCAAAACAGTCGAGAATTGGGCCAGCTGCTGCAGATACATCATAGTGCAACAACTTTTCTCCTACTTTCTAAACTGATAATCATGTAACTGTACATCATAGTTATGAGCTTTGCTTAGTGCCTGCCGCAGCTAGTACATGACATTGATCACAAAGCCTCATTCTGCGACCCTGCACAAATTTATTTGGCTGCCTTACCAGCCCTTTTGTGAGCATATCCTATAAGTTCATGGATTCCCAGTGACAAAGATAAAAACCAGCCAGTTGCATTCTCTGGCATTCGTAGCGCATGCAGCAACGTTCACATTTCCAGCAGACGTTAGGGAAGACGTAAAATCTGACAAGCGCAACACATTTCACGAAGTTAAGTACATGTCAACTAGACAAGAGCTGACTGCGCACAGCATAGAAGGTTCCAAGCAGGTACTGCTTCAAATGCTTCATAACGGCAATTCGTTTCCGGCGAGTAAAATAAAGGAAATTCTAAAAAGCATAAATTTTCTAGTATTATTGGCAAAAGCTTTTGCTCAAATGTCAGTAATGCCTACGTGCATGAAATTTCTTTTCCCATCAATTGTGTAACAATGCCAATACGTACACTTAAAGAAAGGAAACCAGCTCAACAGTGCCCAAACCTAGCCTGGCCTCGGAACGGCCTTGTTTATGCAATGACGTTTTCAAATACACAAAAAAAAAACAGGCGGCAGGACTACAATCCAAGGTTAGAGACTTTTACGTTGCAATGTTAATGAAAAAAACATGAACCTATGGTAGAAGTGACATTGGCGACTGCTACGTGTCAATGCATATGTGGTACTTAGATGCACGTTCCTACAAAGTTGCTCTAATTTAGAGCGGGAAAATGAAGCAACCCACCGGGATCGTCCTCCTTCTCGCTGTCACAGACGCTGTCGCGAAGGCCACTCAGGGCGTCTGCACAAGAGACCAAGGGGAAAAAAGCGGATCGTACCTATCCTCGATCCCTTATAACAGAGCGCTGATTTTCCTGTTTGCGGGATTTTATGCGTCGTAGCTACCTTTGGGCTATGAGGCACGCCATAATCGATGGCTCCGGATTAATTTCCACCTCTTAAGGCATAGAGTTTCATACTAATATATACTAGAGGGAAATCTGGCGCTGCATTCGCGGGCTGCCGTGGGCGGCGCCACTGCTGCTAGCGACATTCCTCGCCTGCTTGGCTTGGCTAGCCATATGGCTTCTTTTGTTACGAAGCCAAAATCAAGGAAAAAAAGTAACATTTTTTTCTTGTTCATCGCACATTAAGCTTCTAAAAAACTACTGACATTTTGGAGGTTCAATTTTATAATAACAAAACAAATTTCATGAGCCATCTACTACCGTAGATGGCTCATGAAATTGTTGCTTTTGTTGTTTTTTTGCTATTGTTGCTTTTTTTGCAGCCATAGCCAATGTTTCAGCCTGTTCGTGAGCCATGCCAAGGACAAGTGGAACGTGCCTGCCCAGTACATTATGGAACGCTCGCTGAAGCGCGGCTCCCCTATACAGTGGCGCCAGATTTCGATTTCCCTCTAGTGTATATTAGTATGAAACTCTATGCCTTGGGGATCTTTAGCCGTGTGTCAAAATCTCAACCCATGGGGGCATTTTCGCTTTTCGCCCCCATCTAAACAGCAGCCACCATGGCCGGGGTCAAGCTCACGTTTTAGGGCTCTGCAGCACCACTCCTTGGCCACCGAGCCCCCACAGTGGGTATATAGCAGAGTGCTAGAAAACATGCTTCGTTATGTTACAACACACTCAATGTTGCCAGAAGTTCAAGCGTTTAATGGTCATGGCACCAATCAGCATCTGCCCAGAGGTTTGTCATACTTGCTGAGACACGCATTATTTTTTATGATCCTTTTACAGTCAACAAAATATGGTCCCCTTCCCAACACTGCCCACTGGAATTCTAAGCTACGCAGCATAATACACAACTTCAACTGAAAAAAAAAAATAATAAAGTCACGCAGTTGCAAATTTACTTTAGAAATTCCCTTTCTTTATAGGTTTTTTTCATACATATGCGAAAGTCTGTCCTAAATTCTGCTGTGAATAAGTGGATTTTGATGTGAAATCAGTGAACAAGATCACTACTAGTGGAAGTCATCCACTGCAAAGCAATTAGCCTTATGTGTCAAGGACTGTGAAGGTAATTTAAAGGGACCCTGCAACACTCTTTGAGCAGTGCAAGTGAACATGCGCGACGTTTAGCTTACACAGCCAGGAATACCTGAGCCAAATATTACACGTGCACGTGAAGCGGTGAGCGCGCAAATCGCTGTGAAAGACGCGGAAAAGCCAACCGCACTCTTTTCAGTTCTCCTCATTGTGCACACCTGGCATGGCCTAAACGACGTCATTGAGGCCATGGCTGTTCGATTGTCTGTCATTGGTCAACTTCGCGGCTTATTTCTCGCATTTCCTGAGACGATCCGCCGCCGTCGGCGCTGTGTACAAACCTCTGCTATGCCTGAACCTGTACGCATAGTTTTGCCGTTTCTTTTGTGTTTTGAGTGCGCATGAAGTTTGAGTGACGAACTCAATACTCCCCTTTCAACCAGACCACTCAACAAATGTTTATTGCTTTAAAAACGCCCTACCAGCCTGAGCGCGCGCTTGCGAGCAGGCACCAATGCCTGCTTTTTTGTGGCACCAGACCCGAAATAGACCCCTCCACGTTGCGGAGGAAAGGAGAAAACTCCCCGACGTGTGATATATCGAAGGCTGCTGAAGAGAACACCGCGAGCCGCCCCCCTCTCCGAGAGAGAGCGCGCAGCTTTTGTCGCATTGTTCGTGGTCGAGTTGAGAGGGAACAATTATGCGCGATTTCTCATCACGCGTAGTTTCGGTGATAGTGAACGAATTTTCATAATTCTTGCGGGAAGCGATTGCTGGGACAACACACTTTACCCCAAAATACATTCCTAGTAGTTGATGGTAAGTGCTGCAGGGCTTCTTTAAAGGCTCTAGGTCTTGGGTGTGCACTTCTATAAAGCACAAAGGTTTTGCCCTTCAACGACATGCCACGTCTGTTGTGCTTTTTTGTGCAGACTTTCTTTTTTTTTTTCTCAGCTTTTTCACTTTGCGAGGGTCAACCTATATCAAAATCGACCTGCAGTTAAGTTTATACGGTAAGTGCAAAGAAAAAAAATTTTTTTTTTTTAGGCTAGAACAGCTCAAGTGCAAGTGGGGCACTAGGCTTCTAACAGCTACAGAACTCCAAGCGGGGAATTAACGCCAACGTGATACCCGCATAAAAAGAGAAACATTTGCTCGTGTAAGCCTAACCTCTGACAACGAGAAAGTATTGGAAGATATATTTTTTTTTTTTTTAAGATTAGCAACTATTGGATTGAAGCCAAGGAAACAAGGCGACCTCGGCTATTTTTGGATATCTTCCAGACCTTCAACATTTTTGCCCTAAATGCGCACTCCCGCACGTCAACAAAAAAATATACGAAATCAGTTTTGTCTATGCACCCCTGTAATATGTCAAGCAGCAGGATTTTTACGCATTTTGACAGCATACGTCCTAAACATTGCATCACATTATACTTTAGAAGCACTAAGGAATGCCACTACCCCACAGTGCTAATTTTAGCTTTGGCAATGTAAAAATTACAACAACATGCAATATGACATTTAAAGGGATATACCTTGTTCAGATCAACTATGCAATACTTTACACTGGTTGTCAAAACAGCCGACAGAGCTACGCAGTTCCACTGCCCCAGCCAATTAGAATAATGTTTCGAATGCAGCACAAATTCGGTGTCTGTTGCCAGTGTAGCCAAAAATATTGTAGGCCACTGCTGACCACCAAGTTCTGAGGGAAAAAGAATGATTTTGCAAAAAACATACGCAGGAGCGGCTGCTTACAGGAATTTACAGTACGAAAGCTCAGCAAGCATCGAAGACAAGCTCTAATATTTTGCAAATATGCTCTTTACACCTCCAGATTGTAAATAAATATACAGTTGAACCTCGATATAACGAACCTCGATTTAACGAAATTCGCGATATAACGAATTTTTTCCAGTTTTCTACCAAAATTTTGCTAAATCCATGTATTTTTATCTCGATTTTACGAAGTAATTTTGTGCGGCGCTTTCGATTTAACGAAGTCACGGCGAGAAAGGAAGAACGAAATTCCGGTCGAGGCACGTTTTATTTTGCCTCTCAGAGCCTACATTTAAAACATTAAGTACTCACATTTACTGATAAAAGCCTAAAATGAAAGAAAAGCGGTTAATTATTAGGTTGACAACAATTAAAAGCGATAAAAGCTGCTGCTCAAAAACCGCTAGCGGTCATGGACGGTTTAATAGTGCCGCCACCATTTTGACATCTCCATCGTTGCCCACGCCAGCGCCCTCTATGCTTAGGCTGCCGAAGCCTACTTCAAGTGTTTTTTTTTTTTTTTTCTACGCGTCTTTGCTCACGGTGCTGCTGCTCTAGGTTGTGCTCGCTGATAACCACATTAATATTTTGTTCGTCCATCATTAGATGAGTCTTATAAGCAGCATGAGCACTCCAAGGGAAAGAAAAGTGTTCCGAACTAGAGCCTGTAGAAGTGTCAGTGAAACCGACGGTAGACCGACGGCCACCGAAGTGATGGATGCCATCGACGTTCTGCGGAGGCACGCAGGCGCACGCGAAGAGCAAGCCTTGTTAGCGCTGTCAGCATACGAGCGTCACGTAAAGCCCGCCCTGGTCAAGAAGCGCCAAGCACTGCTTACGGACTTCTTCACTACGGCTTGAACATCGAGTGCTGGTGGCAATAAATTGCTCTCCGAACGTGGTCAAAACGTGTTCATTAGACAGCTGCGATGCGGAGAAATCGGTTTCTTTTGGGCTCAGCGGGCATACAAGTAATTGCTTAATCAAATTTGGCCAGAAGATATTTAATGTAAGCTTTCCACTTTAGCGGGAGCACGTAAGCGCTGCTCCACAAAGTGAAGCGGTCCGTGTGTACTCCGCTCAATTCTCAATCATGGCTTTATCTCGAGTGTCGTGGTTGCATCACGCGCCCATACTGCAGAGCCTTTGTGCATGAAAAAAGTCTTTAGAAAGCTTTATAGCACCCTTCCGCTGTTGGCCCGCCGCACCCCTCAACGCCGCGGCTAAGCCTACTACTGAACGGACGAAAAGAGGCGTAACTTTGAACCAGCACCTCGCCGGGGTGAAGTTCACGGGGCACGGACACGGGTTCAATGGACTAACAGCGGCGTTTAGTAGTGAACGAAATGAAAAAAAGAAAAAGTGAAAACCTAGTCTGCTATCATATTTAATGAGGCGTTGCGGAAAAAGCGCCGGTGTTACGACGACACGAACTACGGTCGGCTATCCAAATTCCATTGCCTAAGTGTTGAGGCTCTTAATTCACACAATTTTCGCGGCCAGTTTTACAGCTGAACCTCGTTATAAGAGACACTGATGTAAGAGACAAATGGGTATAAGAGACACTATTGACCCACATGGTTGGCTTGCCCTATCTTCCCATAAATCGACCTCTTTTATAACAGACATCGGATGAGAAGATTGGTTATAAGGGACAAGTCATCCTTGAACTTAATCAATAATCTCCGCTTGTAATAGACATTTTTAACTTCAGACGCAGTGCCACCAGTCACTAATTGCAGTTGCTTCCATCCTGGAAGCACAGGGGGACGACAGACGCCTGCAGTCTCTATTTATTATAACTTCAGCAAACACACAGTGGTTCAGTCAGCTATGAAATGATGATGAGAAGCCCTGCCAATGGAAATGCAACTTACAGAAGTGGTTGAAGCTTACTGTTATCCATTGGATGGAGCGCGATCGCACATGCGGGTTTTCCCACTGGCATAGCTCCCAATCAAAAAGCATCGCAGATGTTGAGTCCTGCAAGCATAATGAATAGCCTGAGCACACAGCGGAAGAAGCTGTGCGCTCCGCCTATTCATCAGGCTTGTGAACTCAACATGTACGATTCATCTTCCACAAACGAGGAAAGAAAAAAAAGCTTGCAGAATCGGTTGTAAAATATAGAGTTTAAATACAGTCATGAAGCAAACAAAAATTGAGAACTGTTTCATAAATTGTGGGGGCCAAACATAAATTAGAATGAATCTTTTGAAACATGCTGTAGCATTCTTTTGAGCTTGTTTTAGTCATAGGGTGCCCACATTGAACTAGGGTCTGATTAGTAAGTGAAAACATGGTACCCTGCTTATAAGAGACATCTCGTATAAGAGACAGAAACTGCTCCCCGGTACGTGTCTCTTATAAAGGGGTTCAACTGTAGTACAAATTTCGCTTTAAGTGGAGAGGTAACTACATAGCAGTTGTTTCTGAGCGATGGGCAAGGTTTTCAAACCTCAATAACTGGTTAAATTAACTGTAAAATCGAAACCTCGATTTTACGAAATTCTCGATTTAACGAAATTTTCGCCCGCAAGTACGACTTCGTTATATCGAGGTTTAACTGTATTAGTACGCAAAGTTGAGATAACTTTTCATCCTGAAGAACAATATATTTAAATATAGATGATTTAGGTTAGAATGTTTAGGGAGAAAAGCGCAACTATGGAGCCGCAGTCAGTAACTGTTGCAGGATTTGCGGGACTGGTTTTCCCGAGAGATCTAGTATACCACATGATGAGCTTAAAGGAGCCATGAAGACAAAATACAAGTTGGGTTTATTAGAAAGACTGCTTAGTCCCGATAACAATGATACCAATATCATCGCAATCTTCGAACAAATAACGGAGATATGAAAGAAAACGTGGGAAGCAATCGCGACCCCCTAGCCAATTTCCCGCAACTTTTCCATGACGTCACGGAACCTTGTTTGTGCGATTGGCGGCGGCCTAACTGACCTGTCGCGACGACACATCACTGGACGTCTGTAATGGGGCCTCTAGTTCCATTTGACTGCATCACTTGAATGCTAACGCGCAGTTAACGCACTGAAAATTATGTTTATTGTTGGCCCGTACGACGTCATTCTTGCTCATAACACGTCACTGTGGCGCAAAATTTGAAAGTTTTTAAATATTTCTTGCTTTTTTTTCCTTAAAAAACCATCTTTTGTGGCTGTAATGGGGCTGAGTGAGATACTGAATCCTAGTTCTTTCAAATTAAACGAAGTTGTATTTTCTCTTCATGGCTCCTTTAACTCTTTCGCAACCGCGCCTTAGGGCATCGATGCGATGGTATCGACGTTTTGAATCGACCGCCAAAAATTTGTTTCAGAGACTACGGCCAAGTGGCGCCCTCTGATGTGTTCAAAAAGAACAAAAGTTTTGGTTTCGATTTCGTTTTGCTGTTTTCACCGCAAGGAGGCGCCGAGAAAAATACAAGTTTGAGTCGGGGGGACGGCGTTGTTTGGCAATCATGGCTGCGGCTCCTCCGCGCGCTACTCGAAACCAAAAAGCGAAACCAAGCACTTCGGCCGCTTTTAAGTCCGATTCTTTTGACGAGAGCAGCAGCGAGGAGTCTAGTGATGATGTCGAATCGTTGGACTTCAGTTCAGACAGTGACATTTCATCGCAGCAGCCGGGGACATCAGCCACTGTGCGCTCGTAAGTTTCGTTTCAGCGCTCCCATTGTATAAATACAGTGAGCGGTCTTTATAACTGACGACAGTTGTTTATTCTGTTTCCTTAGTGTCTCGGCAACATACGGTGGAGATATTTTGCCCAATGCGCCACGACGTGTGAAGTTTGAGCCCAAGCGACAGCCCGGTGTCCATATCGACGCTACACGGCGGAGTGGCACCCGGAAGTTCGCAAGAGCGCTGGATTTTTTATGATGTTTTTTTACGGCCGAAGTGATCAGAATGTTGTGTGACAACACAAACAAGTACACCTGGATGAACATTCTTGACAAGCCGACCTATGCTCGTCGTGACGGCTCATGGGAAGAAGTAACTCCGCTGGAGATGATGCGTTTCATTGCGATCATCATCTACATGGGAATTGTTGAAGTACCACGACTGCACTTATACTGGAGCACGGGGAGTATATACAGTGGCCTTCTCCCATCAAAGATTATGCCCCGAAACCGGTTTGTAGCTCTACTAGCCTTTTTACACGTATCGGACCCGGACGACTTTGCAAGTGAAGCCACTGTTGGCAAGATCTGGAAGGTGTCCTGGCTTCTGAAGCACATCAATCAGACGTCAGCAAATTTTTTTCAACCAAAGCGGGACCTCTCGGTGGACGAACGTATGGTGAAATCAAAAGGCAGATCAGGAATGAGGCAGTATATCCGGGACAAAGTGACTAAGTGGGGGTATAAACTTTGGGTATACCCTCCAGTTCTCTGTATACACAGGCAAGCGTGAAAGACCAGGACCACATGGCCTAGCTTTTGATGTGGTCAGCAGCCTGTGCTCAGAGTATCTAGACCAGGGGTACAGAATTTACATGGACAACTTCTACACCTCTGGGAAACTTTTTGACCATCTGCTCGAGCGCAAAACCCTTGCCTGTGGTACCACCCGGGAAAGATCGCCGATGTTTTCCAACTGAGCTGAAGGATGTTGGGTGGGAACGAAGAGCTCAGCGCGGAGACGTTCGGTGGCTTCGCGATGGCAACATTTTATATATGCAATGGAAAGACCGGCGCGCCGTGAACCTGATGAGTACCATTCATACAGCCAACAAGTTTGTCCCAGCCACGCGAAGGCAGAAGACAGGTGACAGATGGACTTTGATTACCATCAAGAGGCCTCTGCTTGTCCAAGACTACAATGCTGGCATGCTGGGTGTAGATAAATCGGACCAAATAATTGGAACCTACAATGTCTTGAGGAAATGCGTGCGCTGGTGGAAAACCCTGTTTTTTCATTGCGTGGACATAGCGTGTGTTAACAGTTTCATCCTCTACCAAGGCCATCGAAAAGAAAACCCAGGAGTCCCAGAGCTAGCCAAAATGCCCGATTCGACCAGCTTGCTTTTAGAGAGCAGCTCATTCAGCAGATCTTAGATTATAATGACATCGAGCAAGACCGTGCCCCATATCCAAGTCTAGAGCCAATTCGCCACCAACCCCAGAAAATGGAGAAGTCGAAGAACTGCAAGCTGTGCTATCGAAAGAAGAAAGTAGAACAGAAAACATATAACAAGTACAGCACATGCGAAGTGCCCCTATGCTTCACGTCCTCCCGCAACTGCTTTTCTGAGTGGCACAGCAGTCACCCCCCCTAGCTTGAAGGGCCATGAAAAATAGAGTTTATAACGTACAGAAATGAAACTTTCCAGAATGTGAGCTGACATCATGTGTAACGTTTTGTATATTCCAGAACTTTGAATTTAATTTTGCAGCATTGTTCAGCTGCATGTGTGTTTTGTTTACTTCGGTTTGGTGTGTTTTTTCCTTTGTTGACAGCTAAAATAACAAACAGTTTCCTACCTATCACACTGGAGTTATTTTTGTTCGAAAGCTTGATTAAAAATGTACAATTTGGTATATCACAATGCCAAATGCAATAAAAATTACTCAAGAAAAAAAATGTGATTGAGGATGTCGAAAATCGGCCCTTTTTTCGCGGTTGCGAAAGAGTTAAAGAGCCATATCACATGATGAACTTAAAGAGCCGTGTCAACGGAACGAAGATCTCGGGTGCTCTGAGAAGAGTTGGCAGTGACGGGGGATGGGAGCTCACCGTGGCTGAGGATGAAGTTGGCGAGGTACAGGTCGAGCTCTCGGACGGAGACGTTGATGTGGAAGGGGTTGACGCAGAGCGCCGGGTGGTGGCAGTCGGGCGCCTTCTCCAGCCGCTCCCCGTCCGTGCTCTCCAGGGGAACCGCCTTGAACAGGATCACCATCACCAGGTCCAGCCGCCACACCTGCGCATCACCAGCAGCACCAGCCTATCTACCTAGCTCCACGGTGGAACAATGGATAGCGCTTTTGAAGCGAAAGCCTTCTCAGTGGGACCTTCAGCGCCCTGTCAAAAAACTGATGCATTTCCCATAGACCTACTGGTTGATCTCCGGACACATGGTGTGTGCGTGACCCCAGGCTTACCTGATTGTGACAAAACGGTTACTTGAAAATCGCAAGAAAGGAACGCTTCTAGTTAAGACAATACGCGCATCGATCATGAAGGAGTACAATACTGGTATAGTACCTTTATCTCATAAACCATGTATCAGTATACATTTAGATCATTCATAGATGTGCTTACTTACTGCGCAAAAAACTGTTGCATGGGTTCGTTCTTCGTTTGCGATTTGGGTTTTTGAAGGTTTGACGATACATTGGATGCACTTTCAGCAAAGGTTGAACGCATTTTTAACTTTCGCACTTCTCTCAAATTTATTTATTTAGGAAGAGGTGGTAAATTCTTTTATGTCTATTGCACTGGCCACTACCTTAATACGCAGACAACCACAAACTGTGGTGCGCTGAAAGCCTGTCAATCATTATTGAACAGAAATTTCCAGCGAGGCGTGACACGAAATGCAGTGACAAGGTTCGTAATTGCTGCTGAACAAAACTTGTTGTAGCAGCTAATGCTGTTGTAACTACTGCTGTTGCAGCTCTGCAGGAATTTTCATTATTGTAAATTCCTCAAGACTGGATGCAGAAGTTTACATTATTTACTTGTGCAAAAGCCCATCATTTCGCACAGCAACACAAGTGCAGCAGTTGAAGGTTCTTTTGTTAAAAAAATTACTTGGCAAATATATTCCAGACTTACTTCCAGCTTTACCAAATGTGCTAAACTAAGCTATACAGGGTGGTGTGACGATAATTGGAACACTTTAAAAAATTTTCTTGAGCGAACCGCCGTTCTGTTCGCGCTCAAACTCCACACGAAGGTTGAAATTTGTGGTCTATTTTGTTTGACACTGGGAACAACGACAGTACTTGCCTGTGTATAGTTATAGTACCGTGACCCAGTTAACCGAATTTGTGCACGACATTGCTCGTAACATGGACATTGGGAATCAAGTTGACGCACTATTCATTGACTTTTCGAAAGCATTCGACACTGTACTTCACTCTAAGCTACTACGTCAATTAAACACCATATTGAACAACACACAACTAGTTACTTGGATTTCTAATTTTCTTTCTGACCGCTCCCAATACATTTCATATAACTCAGCTGACTCCAATGTTAGTGTTTGTTCGGGCGTTCCGCAAGGTTTCGTACTCGGACCGCTACTGTTTCTTCTGTATATTAATGATTTGCCTAGTAACGTCAGTTTTAAAGTTTGCCTGTATGCTGATGAATGTGTTTTGTACGAACCCATTGACTCTCCTGAATCTCATCATCGTCTAATTATTCATTTAAAAATTTTTCTGAGTGGTGTGTAACCTGGCAAATGAGTATTAACTTCAACAAATCTGTGCTTATGTCTTTCACTAATAGCGAGTCCCCTTCCTGCTTCACATATTCCTTTAAAGGATCCACCCTAAAAAAAGTAACAGAATACAAATAACTTGGCGTTATCCTATCTTGGTCTCCACACATTAACTCTATCTGCATGCGATCTTTAAAAAAATTAGGTTATTTAAGACGAACGCTGTCCCAATCCCCAAAAAGCACTAAATTACTAATGTATAAAACATTGATTCAGCCCGTGCTTGACTACGCATGCCCCGTACGGAACCCTCACAAGCAGGGCGGTATCGATAAAATTGAGGCCATTAAAAAAAAAAGCCATCAGATTCATTTGTAATCGTTATGACCATTACTTCTCGCCTTCCCTTGCCCTTTCGTCCCTAGAACTTACCCCACTACGCACGCACAGTCTCAATAATTTTATGAAACTGCTTCACTGTTTTATCCACTCAGCTTATCGCATGTCTGACGTTACCTACATTTCATTTGCCTCGCCGTCCATTGCTAGAAGCAATCACCATCTTAACATCACACCTTACCACTGCAGAACTAACACTATGAAATTTTGTTTTTTCCCTTTAACCGCCGAATACTGGAACGGATTGTCTGGTGACACCCGTTCCTTCCGCTCGAGAAATTTATTGTTGCCACTTTTAACTCGTCGTGATTGTGCTTTTGCTATATTGTTCTGCCGCTCTGTTTAATTGCTGTTCGAACTTACTTTTTTTTGTATGCTCACTCCTGCCATAGCCCCATGTGGGGGCTGCAGTATTTACAAATAAATAAATAAATTCTATATCCTGTTACAATGCCTTCTATCGCAACATTGGACCCTATACTGGCCTTTGGCTACGGACACAAGCAGTTTCTTTTTAACTGTCATGTTGGAATTGGAAATAAGGTGAAAATGAAATTAAATTTGCTGAGACAGAAAAAAAAAAAAAGTGTCAAGAAAAGTGTCAGACAAGTTATCAGACACGTCATCACCAAAACTGAAAACATTATGACAACCTGAGGCATCGCAGCATAGTCACTAGGCTTGGCTTATTAAATAAGATTGCTCTTCCTTTTCTTACCCCGCGCAAGAATTCTTAAATATGAGCCAATAAAAGGCTTCCAAATACATTTTCATAGGCTCAGATATGTGCATAGTTCCAACATCCATATCATGATTTTGTACTACGCCCAGTTACAGTGCTGATAATTTTATCAAGTTCTCAACATTTTTATAGCCAGCTCAGTTCAGGCTACTTTCTTGGCACGCTATTCTTATATTCTAATGACTCGGAAAGGAGGCACCACAGCCTACATAAAGGGAAAAAAAGCTCCGCTCCCCGTTTCGTATTTCTTCACTTCCTCCATGGGATCCAGTTCAACTTTGCCGCTCTTAGCCCATTTGTAACAGTTAGCTTACAAATGTCCCCTGTGAGTTCACATTAAAGGAGCCATGAAGAGAAAACACAAGTTTGGTTCATTCAAAAGATTGTCTCGTTAGAATCATACTGACACCACTTTTAACGTAAACTTCGCTCAAATAAGCTACATAATTAGGAAAAACGGGAATGGTCATGCGACTCACCAGCTCATTTCCCGCAACAGAACCTGTGTCGTCACATGAGCTAAGCTCTGCGATTGGCGGAGGCTGGCAGAAGCAGACGCAAATTAGGTAGAGCTTACAAACTAGACGAACGAGCGATTTGCGCTTAAATTTAGGGCACATTCTTTACAAAGCAATAAGAATGATGGGACAAACAGTGGAAGTTACGAAATCACTTGTAAACCTTAGAAGTACTGATGCGTTCTGCTGTTCGTACTGCGCACAGCATGCTTGGTTTAGCCAGCTGCACAGCACTACGGGGCTTGGGGTTGTCTCAGATGACACTGGCCGATTGACGCAAGCAACGGTGTCTTACGTGACCCCATTTGTCGAGCGAGCACTGTTTCAGGGAACGAATATTTTTCTCCCAGAACAAAAACAAGCCAGGTTTAAATGCGGGCAAAAACAAACCAAACGCTTGCCACGGTATGGTGGCGCCATCTAGGCTACGGAACGTAAAGAAACGCGGGAACAAACCAACACCGCTGTACAGGGTGGAGACAACCTTTGAACGGTCCCGTGCCGCCGCAATTGGGCCAACGGCTCAACGCGTTATTCTTTTCGTTTCCCACGAGACCCTAGCAACGCGAAAAGCGAAAAAGACAATATGATTCAAACTTCTTCAGTAAACCGTTGCGGCGATAATTTTAGCGCGGTTTTGACACAATGAATTGCTTCGGCGGGAGAAAGCGAGCAACCGAAAAAAATGGCGGCGCCAGCGTATACGTGTCTCTACCCTATACGGCGGATGCGTGAATGAAGGTACTCTAGGCTGCAGAGCGGTCGGTTCCCGTGATGTCACTTGGGACCACGAAAACGCACGATTGAGCGGGGGGAAAATCAAAATTTTAACCTAAATGTTTAATTTCTCAGTGAATAAAGCACCGTTTGTATCCAGACAAGTGCTGGGGGCACTATAAACACGAAATCTTTCGAATAAAACCAACTTGCATTTTCTCTTCATGGCTCCTTTAAATACAAACGTATGCTCCTGTTCAATGCATAGAGTTTCACACCAGTATAATACCAGATGGAAATCTGTAGGTGCAATTGTGTGCCGTCATGGACGCTACCATAGCAGCGAGCGACTTCCTCACCCACTTGACTTGGATGACCACACGGCTTCTTTTGCTCTTCCAGCCAAAATCAACAAATAATGGCAAGATTTTTTTTGTTGTTGTTCATCTTGCATAAAACTGTTAAATAACCCCTGACAAATAAATCTTTCGGGGCTCTGCTTTTCTATCAATTAAACGAATGATCACTTTCAATAATATTGTTGCTTTTAAACTGAAGCCAGAGGCACCTTTTCAGCCAGTCCACAAGCCGTGCCGAGGACAAGTGGAAGGTTCCCACCGATTACAGGACGGCCTGCAACGTGAAGCACGACTCCTAGCCTACGCACTGGCGCCAGATCTCCCTCTATACTCGGTGACAGCTTAAGAACGGCACCGGAAGTTGCCGCTGTGCCTTATTACCGTAGCCGGATGTTTCTCCACGCGGCGCAAGTAGGGCGTTACTGGGAATATTTTGAACATGGTGTGAGCCGTTCCCATGATTTTTTGGACTTAATATGCTTATAAACGACTCCAGTGATGACAAACAAACTGCGTGAGACAAGGCAGACGATATCACGCATTCAAAGCAAACCCCTTTCAAAACGCGCGCGCACTGACGTCACGGGCACGGGTCCGGCGTTTTGGCAGAGTGATACACTACATGAGGTGGTGCCGTTCTTTAGTTGTAACCGAGTATAGTACCGAAAGTGTTGGTGGGGGGGCTTGCCTTGTCGGCCTGCCGAAGGCAGTCGATGCGGCGCATCTTGCCCTTCTGGTCGGGGTTGGAGAGCACGCAGGCGGCGCGCCGCTTGCCCGTGATGCCCAGCACAAAGTCCTCGCGGCACTCCTGCGTGATGTCCTTGCGCAGCTTGCCGAGCAGCCGCGAGGCCCATTTCTGCTTCACCTCTGGCCGCTCGCCCTGGCACCACGAGGGAGGAACGCAGTCAGAAGACAGAGCCTGGGAGTATCCCGCCTCTCACAGACACGCAGTCCTGCCACAGTCGTCTGTTACGTCGAGAACATCTGCCGCGTAGTCAGGATCGTCTGATAGGCATGCAGTCTGCCACAGGGAGCCAACATCGTCGGCTACATAGTTTTCTAGGCATGCAGTCGTCTGCAGCGTAGCCAAAATCGTCTGATAGGCATGAAGCCGTCTGCTGCACAGCAAGGATCATCTGATAGACATGCAGTCGTCTGCCCCAAGGCTGACGTCGTCTGTTACGCACCGAGTCGTCTAATACATAGCTGGAGATAAAAAAAATCACAGCCATCCTTGGGGGAGGCGATGCAGCTAAAAAATTCGATACAATTACCCCCGCAGTTATCCTGTGAAGCTGGAGTCGGAGTATTAAACACAGAAACAGGAAAGAAAAGACTGCTACATGCACATCTCCAGTTAGCAGCATATATAAATTACGTCACAAAAAAAAAAAAACCTCAACGCCAGCAAAACCTGGCCAGCAATTTCGTGCAGCTACGGCTGCCCTAGAGGAGTCAGCTCAGCTGGAAGCACAAAACAAAACAAAGCTGCCATGCGGTTGAAAAGACACTCCTTACCTATTGGCCTCTACAGTTAATTCGTTTTTTTTGCAAGTTAAATGGTGGGGAAGAATTAAATAACCATGCTGCAAATATTAAAAAATAATTTGTCGGAAAATCGCAATCTTCTAATGCCCTTTGGAAATTAAATTAATGAAAAGCAATGTGAAATTTGATTTTTGTCAATTTTAAATAAAGAAACCAATCACAAAAAAGACACCCTATATCTTAACATAGCCACCGAGAATGTCAGATGTTGCACATGCAATTCGAGGTCACCACAGCGGCAGCATTTTCGATAATGTGAAAGAAAGATGCTTGTTAGTGACTTTCCCAAGTGGTACAAAATAATTTGTAACCATTTCCTGGGGCACACAGAGTCGTTTTGACAAATTGAACACAGCACTGAAATGTTGATGTGAGATGCCGAACAGAGCCCATGATGAAGAAAAAATGTTCAATTTCTCAATTCCGCCGCTACAAAATCAATGCAGCACAGAGAGCAATGCAGCAGTTCACCCATGTCTGGCTCAAAGGGTGAAAATTTTTACCGAAGAAATTTTTACCGAAATTGTTAGGATGATATCTAATTTAAAACTAAACTAGTTTCAACTAACTAGTTCCAAAGCACAGATCTTCTTTACTAAGGACAACAACGTGGGTGAGTGAACTTTAGTGACGTGAATGCACAACAAGGGCTGCGGCAATCACATTACATAACTATGACGGCTTTGTGTTATCATCCACACTGTTGTAGCACTGTTTATGCCAAAAACCTTATTCTGTGATACGGTCGCAAACTTTCTGGCTATCAGACGTTGCTGCTAGGGATACATGATCATGCCGTTTAATTTTATACTTGCTCACCATTTATCTGAGCTTTTGACACATGCGATTGCATTAAATCTCACTAAACTCTGATGCTTCTGCATTCTAGACAGAAAACACCGGCCATCGACAATGCTGTTAGGAACTTGTATTTGTCACTGTATTGAAAAACAGTGTCGGATCACTGTCTGGAGCTGCAGCAAACAATTCGCGAAAACAGAAAAAAGTGAAAAAAAATAAACATATTCTATACGTACATCTCGGGCTTGATTTGCAACTGCATATATTTCCTTCAGTATCACCGCTTGTTGCAAAAAGAAAAGAACCTACTCAAAACGAACCAAAGGTTTCCACCTCCCAGCGGCAAATCTCAGAATTAGATTAATAAAGGTTGTTGACGTGCTCCCAATTAACAATCCGGTTATCAATTATCAATACTATCAATTGGAAATGTTAACTGTTATTTTTTAATGCTGAGTTTTAATTGATGCGCATGACAGCTCCCTCCGTCAAGGTTGCTTACGGTCTCCTGCCCCTGCTTATAAAAGCAGCGAGCGTTCGAGGCGGCCCGAGCTACGGCCTTATGAGAGTACACAACACCGACGGCCGGCCGGCACTCACAGGGCGTGCGCGCGCGCGCGCCTATTTCTGGCGGGAATCCTCCCCCACTTTCCTCTTGGCAAGCTTTGGCTGTGTGCAAACATGCAAGTGGCCGTCGACAAGGCCCACTTGGCCGCACACCAGCGGCGTCGGGGACAGTGACCGACCAGGGTTCAAAACTCGCGCGCGCCCGCCCTCGTGCGCGCCAAGCGTCGGCTCAAGGCGAAGGTGCGGCGACTTCACGGCCGGAGCGCGCATTTTTGCCATTTGGCAGAACATGACCCGCGCCGAGGCTAACGCGCGGCCGCCTTGGCCTTCGCTGGAGCTCTTCCGGTGGCACAGTTTGGCCACGGCGGCTAGCGGGCTACGGGACCGCGCTCCAAGTGGCCGCGGATAACGAGCTCGGTTTGCAAATACGGCAAGGCGGGCACGAAATGCGGCAGCACGTTGGTGGCGACTGAGATTGCGCGCGCGCGCGCGTGTGAGGAGGGGGTCCTTGGCGGCGGCTGCCCGGCGGCTGTGTGTCAAGGCCTCCCCCCGAGTCCGCACCTGAAGCTCTTCCTTGCAGCGGCGCTCTTCGTCGAGGCTCATGCGTTTCTCGTGCTTCTTGAAGTACTTGCGCTTGGCCGCCTGGAGGTTGAACCAGGTGTAGGAAAAGGCTTTCACATGAGGCAGGAGGGCCTCAATGAATGGATGGAATTCATCCTGCGAGGAGAAGACGCGGAAGAAAAACACGTTAGGCGCCGCGGCCAAGGTAAGCGGCCCTGACGTAACGGCGGCGTCACGGGCGGCCAACCTTGGGCCGCAGAGCACCGGAAGCGAGCGCGCGCTTCTGCTGCCGCAGCCGCAGGCCTTGGGCGCCAGTACCCACCAGAGGCATGCAGTCCCGTGAGAGCTGGGAAAGGCTACAGCTGGCCGGTATTCCGCACGCCACCATCGGCTGCAGGCCGCTGGGCAGGCAGTACCACGACGAGGCAGCGGCTCCGCTGCGACGCCTGCGACCACAACACCGGCGAAGATTACGGCCGCCGCCAAGGCCGACACGATAACGCGCCCCAAGGACCCCCCCGGCGCTGGCCGGCCGCGGGTCGCTCCCCGGGGTCCCAGCGGTGGGTGTCCGGCCGAATGTCAAGGGCGGCGGGGGGCCAGCCGCGGGTTCGCACCACCGGCGCGCGTCGTTTCAAGGTTGCTCTCGCGGCGGCGCACCGGACCCGCGCGACGCGCGCGCGCCTATTTCGAGGGGGCCGGGAAGCGCCGCTAATTCGGGCCGGACTGGAAATAAACCCCGCGCGCTTACCTCATGGCTTGGAGTCCCCGAGGCGGTCCGCATGGGAGCTCCTCCGCAGCGGAAGCGGCGGCGGCGGCGGCAGCAGCGCGCGAGGGCCTCGGCGAAACTGCGCCTCCAAGGATGCCACATTACACAAGGACAGTGCGGCAAACTGGCCGGCCTTGATCGAGCCCGTTCCCTTTTGGGAGCGCGCCCTCGGGACACGGTCGCCCATGACGAGGCTCGCCTTGGCGCTTCCAAGGCGTGCAAGGTCGGCCCCGTTCAAGGCTCGGCTGACATAACTGCCGCCGCCGCCGAACACATGCACGCGCACGCGGCACGCAGCAGACGAAAAAGCCCGCGCCGCCGACGTCGCTGCGGTCGCGGGGCAAACCCCCGGCGCTTTTCGAAACTCGACACTGCTCGGACCCGACGGCCCCCGGCGCCGCACATCGCGCGCGCCGCGTGCTCAGCTTTCACGGAGGCCCATAACGGGCCATCCGAAACCGGCGCCGCGAGGAGGCCCAAGGGCACGCGGCTTAAGCCTCGCGATCGCGGCGCCCGAGTCCCTAGGCTTAGCGCCCCGTCGCCGCCGGTCACGCCCGCGGTTGGCGAGCAGCGGGAGAACGCGAGCCAGCGCGGCGCCGCTGACCTGGCTTGGGCCCAGCGCGTGGGGTCAGCCTTCCAGGGGGACCGCGGGGCACTGCGCGGTAGGCGCGCGGCGGCGCGCGGACGCAGGAGCAGCAACACCACTCACCATGCTCTAGCAGAATCCTACGGGCGACACCACGCGCGGCGGCGGCGGCATCCTTTCCGGGCACAACACTCGGCGGGCGGCTCCAGTGGTAGGGAGTGTTATCACAGAAAATACGCACGCTCCTTCCGGGTTTTCCTCGACGCCACGGCGATAGACACACGGCAGAGAACCGCCGGAAGAGCGGGCCGCGGCGGGAGGCGAGAGCCGCAACCTCTATTGATTCCGCGGATCCCGGGACGACCAGATGATGGCGGAGGATGAAGAGCAACTCGCCGGGCCAAGCAAACAAAAACCTGCGCCAAAATCAATGCGGATTTCGACTGTGGCGTAGTAGGGCCAAATAATCGCCGCTGCTGCAGTGGGTCGCTGGGCGTGCGACGCGGGGAGGAGCGATAACCGGCCCGAGCCGTCACTCGCGGCTGCGCGCAGCCAATGGAGGCGCGCCGGGGGCGTGACGTCACGGCGCGTCACTCCGAGGCGGGGCTGCGTTCCACGTGAGGCCGCATCACCGCGGCGGCTCGCGCGTCGGACGAGGTCGCCGGGCGTCCAAAGAGCGAATAAAGAAAGCGAGCCCATTCTTCGCCCGGATAACGCAAACCGATCGTCCCTGGGGCGATAACTATTGCGAACAACAGCGAGGTCCTTTGCTGCAGCAAAGTTCGCCCGGAGAGGCTTGTATTGGGCCCCTCTAGCAGACGGCCCGCGAGAGAGCGCTCGGCGCGCGCGGACGTCCTGCGAGCGGCGGAGGAGCGTTTTTGCTTTTTTTTTTTCTCCGTTTCTGGAGCCGGTCGTTCGCCTGACGCTGGAACTCTGAAAATAGCGCCGTGACTTGGATCCCCGGCGTTCACTCGACGACGCGAACGGCGCGGTGTCGCTAGGCGGCCGTTTTTTGCGAAGCCGCGGCCCGCGGTCATCTCGGGGGGATCTTATATAACCGACTTCCGATTAGCCAGGGTCATTCCGCCGCCGCGCTGCGACGCTCCGCGCGTGCTGTACACTCCTCTGCTGCTGCGCGGCCCGTAAAAGCGGCGGCGGCCGCGCGCCCTGCGGCTTTCCCAAGCCATTCATCATGTTATCCGAGACAGGTGAATGGAAAAACGGCTCGTTACGATCTCCGGCCGAGACGACGGCAGCCGATTGTCCTCGGCGATCGCGCGTCCTCCTGCAGACTACACGACCCCCAACAGACAGCCGCGGCTGGGCGAAGATGCATCCTGTTCGGTTACCGGCCGCCAGCCGTACCGCGCAGCGCTCAGAAACGCGCGGCACTAACATTGCACGCTAATAACATCGGCGAACGGCTTGACGCGACTCATTTGAGAGCTGCTAGCGGCTCGCAAATTCTTCAGCGTAAACCAGACTACTACCGTCCGAATGGGAATACTTGCGGTGTTCGCAGATTTCTGCTCTAGTATACGCAACAGTGTACGCGACTTTTTCACTGCGTATCGCACGTCTTTGCAAGTGACGCTGGCATCCTTTATGAAGAATAAACGCAATTTTTACAGAGTTTCCTGGGAGGCGCGGGACGCAAACAGCGTCGCGAATGAGCGAGTCGCCCATGCAATGTCCACCGCTTTCGAGGGAACGAATTGGACGAATATATGCGTCTGATTTACTTGACTCAAAAAGAGTTCGCTCTCACACGTTGAATACAAAACACATTTCTTTCGTGGAAACATATCACAACGAAGGCTGGTCCTCTGTGTTGGACCGCTTCTCCCAGGACCTGGTGGGACCTGCGGTGAAGCCGACCTACCAAATAGAAGAGCAGCGTAGAAACCACTTGTCACGACGAAATCCAGTGACCAGTATCGATACTGCCGAGGGGGCAATTGAACAGCGAGGTTGGACGGGGAAACTGTTATTCGCGCTCACGCAACGCCAAAACGTATCGCACTGCGCATGGCGTAGCGTGTTGCTACCTTCTTTCTTGCATGTACGGAGGCTCGGCTCATTGGCCCACTTCGCTTATTTTAATCGAAGCGATTGGCGCATCCAGCTGTGTTGAGGGGAGGCAGGCAGGCTGGTGTTTTGAAAGAGCGCAAATCAAGGCGGCCCTAGCAGCGCACGACAGAACGGTTGTGTGTTATTGGGAGGGCTGGGCTTCGATTAAAAATTTTAATACGATTAATCGGCAGGTGCTAATCGGTTAATTGATCGATCAGTCGGTTGCGTGGGTTTGTGAAGAAAAATGAAAAAAAGTATTTGAATGAAATTAATAATAATATTAGAATAAAGTATGCTTCTAGGCTTGCATGTTCAAGAACAATCTAGGTGAGGTAAGCAGATCGTCGTTTTGGCGCTGATGTGGCCGGGACGCTTATGACCACGTTCGTCATTCGCCCTTTATTGAATCAGGATCATCAGTGCTCGCTGTAAATTAACTTACGCTAGAGTCACTCTGTGCAACGGTAATGCGGTGTGAGTGCCCGTTCGCAGTATTTTTTTTTTATTTTGTGTCATGCGTATTTGTATTAGGAAAAGACATATTTCCGCCTGTCTTAGGGCTATCACCTTGCGGTTTTCATCACTCTAATCTCTGAGCATACTTGTATCGTTTCTGCTGTAACGTAAGGTAGGTTATGTGAACACGAGTGTGAGAGTCGAGTTGCTTGCGCAGAATTTCAACTCATGGTTGCCGCTAACACTTCATCCGATTAACCGCGTTTAAAAAATTAATCGCGACTAAAGCATCAATTGATTAATCGGAAACTTAATGAATCCAACCCCTAGTTGTTAGTGCTTGCCTCCGTGAATTAAAAAAAATACAAATTTTGGTGGTTCAACGGGCCGAGGCAACGCCTGGGCAACGAGGCGCGCCGTAGTGGAGGAGAGCTCCGGATTGAGTTCCACCACCTGGGACGCGCGCCCAAATCACGCCTCGGCGGCGTTTTCGTTTATCGCCTCCATTTGAAAAGCACCTACCGCGGACGGAATCGAAGCCGCGTCCTTGGGCCCAGCAACACACCGCGTAAGCAACTCGATTGATTGATTATATGGTTTGCTTGGGCTCAGCAGCACAATGCCTTAGCCACCGTGGCGGGTGCTGTTGCACTCAGGCGCTCCCGACACGCCTGGCCGTCGCGGCCGGTTCACGCGCCAACACACTGGACAGCAGCGCTGACGCAATATTGTAATACTGGGGCGCGATTCTCAGTTTTGTCCATTTAACGTCTGTTCCAAGGCGTCCATTCCGAGCGATGCCTGATTGGCTGAAAGCACACCACCCAAATGTGACTCAGCATAAGCAAGGCGGGGCGGGGCGTCGGTTTATGTCGGTTTATGATTTTAATTGACGCGAAATGGGCATTGTTGGGACACAGTGGGACACAGTTCGGAATTACCCCTGTTTTCCTCTCTGTCCGCGCTTCCAAGAAGAATTGAAGACATTTTTTTAACTCATTTCGTGTGTGTGCGTGGGCTTTCTTGTCTTTTAAAGTTCATAAAGTTCCCAGCAATATATATTAGTTTACCTATTTTATTTATTTAGTACATACTGCAGGCCCAGTTGGGGCCCAAGCAGTTTACCCTTCATAAGAAGACCTTGACTAATACTTTATTGGAGAGTCTGTTCCCACAGCCGGTTGATCATACATTGGCCACCCCAAGGATATTGTTTTTAGGCGTGCCATACGCATGTGTCTTCCGCCTAATGCAAGAACGTATTTTTTAAGGCTGCATACATCAACACTCCCAGGGAAAACATGGTTGCGTGAAAAAGGAATGCGTAGTCCTTGGTCAGACAATTGCCGCTTATGTAATCATCCTGAAACGATTAATCGTTGCTCTGTTCTGTGCCGATATGCGGTGTTTTTCTGGTGTGTTTTGCAAAGAACTGTTAAAAAGGACGTGGACATTACCCCTTATACAATTCGGTTCTTGCCTTTTCGAGATGCCACTGGAGTGCTCTCGGATATATTTGTTGTGGAGGTATTGTGTAGCTTGTGGAAGTGCCGCATGACTAACAGGCATGCCGGACCTCCTCACCCAACGAGCAGGCTGCGTTGGTGCGGGGCATTTACGCGGCGCAAAGTGACCCACCAGAATGGCTGCGTCTGTTGGACGTGTGTATCTGCTTGCCGGAGTTTTGACGGACCACTTACTTTAACTGCAGTGATGTGTATCTTCTTGGATGGCTGATAACTTTTAGATGCGGAGCATCTCATGCTCGGGGCTGTGTCCCTCCCTCCCTTGTTGTTACCCGCCGTCCGCACTCTACTGCGCATGCGCGTCTCTTCAGCTCCGTCAGCGTTTGGGCTGACGTCAGCGCAGTCCAATAAAAAAGAAATAGTTAGGCGGCGCCCGGTTTCATTCCATGACTCTCTGGCCGCAACGGGAGGTACGTGCGCTCTTCCCACTGCGCTACAAACCGAGACGGGGGCATGTCGCTACGAACGCGCCTTATTTCCTTCACTCATTCAAACTACGTCAAGAAGCTACTGTACAAACGAAGGCACGCGAAGCTGAACGTCAACGGAAACGACGGACTGAGAACTAATGGGAACTTCAGTCGACCCCATGGCTGCTTCGCATACTACTCAGGGTTCCCTACGGGAAGATGGTGTAATTTTTGTAGTTCGTAATTAATTGCAGTTTCCCATGCAGTCAGCTAAAGGAAAAGAAGA